>CM073762.1:25745150-26945150 GCA_037127475.1 Arma custos
TTTCTTTGAACTTTCCGGACCATTTTCTCCTAAATTATTTATTTAATCTTTTTTATTCTGTTTTTTTATACTCGCATTCTAGGAGTTAAAAAATCTATTTTAAGGTTTCGTTCTTAATATATGAATTACAATCAATCTTCCTAAGAAAATATTTAACAAAAATATTATGTGAAAGAAATAATATTACAGAATAGTGAACAATACAGAGCAGATGCTCCTTAGTGTAAAAGAATCACCCGTAAACAATAAATTTTAAGATAAATTTAAAATGATCTAATTTTTGTTAGCAAATCTGGCTTTTTATATAGTAATTTAATTTTCTGTGAGATTAATCATTTATTTTATTATTTTTCTTCCTTTATGGTCTGCTATTAAATCTTGGGTCACTTGAAATATCCATAACTTTGTGTCAAAAAAATAATAATTGTTCAAAAAGGGTCACAATAATAAAAACAACTAAGTATTAATTACATTATTATTGCATAAATATAATATAAAATGTGCAATCATTATATTAGGAATGGACGCAAAAATATCAGTTTTAATATTTACCGATATATATATATATTATATATATTATATTATATATATTATATTATATATATATATATATATATATTTATTTTTATTTTTGTAGAGAAAACATAGGCCATCGGCCGGGATTTGAACCCGGAACCTTTGTCATAACATTTGTCTAAGACCTATCTTTTCTGGGCCTATCTTTTCTCTTTAAAAATGAAAATATTTAAAACTAAAAAAAATTGACCAATAATTATAAAAAAATGTATATAATTTAACTCGAGTATTAAAAAAATGCGGTTATTTTTTCATTGCATTCAATCCATTTATTATTTTTTTTTTTTATTAAGTATAAGAAATTAGTGTACAATACGGAAACCTCACGTTCTATACGTATTTGATAGTAAACAACTGTAAAAAGAGTAAAAAAAAAAGTATAAATACAATATATAAAATACCTCCTTTGAACAGTATTCAGAATATTTAAAATTGTTATCCATAATAATTTGCTGTAATAGGTCGACGATTTGCAATACAATATTGCTTGTGTGAAACTGGTCTTGGTTTCATATGAAACAAATACAAAAATAAATGAAAAACAAACAAAAAAAGAAAAAGCGAGAGACGCCTGTGCGGAAGAGATATCGCAACAGTCATTTGTGCCGAGATGGCCGATGAATATTTTTAGTTCCCTGCAAAATATAATTCCCTTTTAGATTTTGCCGGGAATTCCCGGGGAATATTGATTCTAGTTCAATTCTTTTTTAAACGTTGTTGTTTTGAATCCTTGTTATTATTTTAATTACTTCCATAAAAATAGTTTAGAAATTTATCTTCCCTTCCTCGATCTAAAAGTATCTTCCCTCTACTAATTAGTAATATTAATGACAATTTTCTGTTAACTTATTACCAGTGAATAAACTTGATTAATTAAGGAAATATTACTGACTCCGTATTTCAGAAGGTTTTATAATTTATTTTTCACATTAAACTTATATTTTTCGATTTAATTCACATCTTGGGTAGCCGCAGAGAACACCTTTACATACACAATATACAAACAACACAGTCCAAAATTCTCAGAAAAATTATTAATGCACCATACTATATTTCGAATCACACTATACACAGCAGCGACATGAACATTCCCACTATAAAATCATATATTCATAACTAATAAATAACATTTCACTCATCGACACAATATCACCCACTCGTTCTTCGGCTTTCCTACTCCCTGTTACCTGGACATGATAAGAAAAGATAAAAAAGACACTAGCCAAGAGATCTACTCAACTATCGATACTTTTATTCCAAAACTCGATGATCATGTAGAAAAGCGAAAAGGGTTTGAGTGGCAATGAAGTTTGTCATGAAAAGATTGATATCGGATTTGGGACAAATCAGCATCAAATGGGGCATTAAGGTCAATATGGATTACCTTGGTGGAAGCAAAGTAAGAAGCATTGAGGATTTTACGGAGGCTTTTGGATTGAATACGGAAGGAATTCTATGGCCTAGTGGAGCCCTAAAGCTCTACTCCGTAAGTCCAGATGGGTCTAATGATTCTCATGTATATGAGTATTTTTAATTAATTGAGAGCTTAGAGCGTTTGTCTAGTAAGTGTTGTAGTAGAATGAAACGGCGACATTACTTTTAAATTCCAAAATATGTGTTTAATTCATACTACGTAGATTTATTTGCAAATATCTAATATTTCATTATATTATTTTTGTGTCGTTTTTTCACGATTTTGAGTTCATGATTTATAAATATATAACAGTAAAAATATAATACATAAAAATAAAATATAATACAGATGTATATGAAAAAACACATGTACCAATATAATATTAATCTAGTTCTATACAAAATTTCTTTTTAATAAATACAGATATGAATAAGTTTGGCATGACTTAGAAATCCTCGTAACATGTAACATGCATCGTAATATCCTCAATGCTCCTTACTTTTTACGAACAAAGTAATCCATAATGACCTTAATGTCCTATTTGTTCCTGATTTGGTCCGAATCCGATATCTATCTTTTTATGAAAAACTTTATTTCAACTCAAGCCCACAAGTTTCAAACCTAGCAATTTCTTCAGTTCCTGCTAATCCCCTGAGGCGTCTGAAAAGAAGATGGCCTCGTACCTTCTAAGTTAAACTTTTTATTTGAATACTACCACAGGGTAGTTTCTCAACTTTTCTTTATTCATTCCAGTATGTACCATTCATCCTATTTACTTGTTGTATTAGTATGATATAGTTGTAAATTTCATTGAATAATAAAATAAAAATGAAATATTATTTTAATTGATGGTACAGTATTTATTACTTTTTCATCCATAAGGAAAACTTTATTATTCCGAGTTATAATGTTGAGTTCTACCCAAAATTTTACATGCTAGATATTTTTTGTTTTTAAATTATGATTTAGAAAGAAAACAAAAGCATTAGGATTAATATTGTGTACATTATATTTTTTTATTTATTATTATTATATTTTTTATTCTATTTTTTTTTACTTTATTTTATTATCATTTTTGCATTAACTTATTTTAATTACCGCTTGTATATATTTTTTCCGCCTGAATATATTTATTTATTTTATTTTGTTTATATTATTGTTTTGTTATGGAATGATTGTAAGCTACATAGCACCATTACTTATTGCCCACAAGTGGTAGATTGTAATGTTTCAATAAAGTGTTGTATTAGTATTAATATTGAAGAAACGATAAACAGTAATATAATGAAAGATAGGATGGTTTACAAAATGGTAAACTAATAGAAGAAGTGCATATTGTAAAGTACCCATGTTGTTTTAAGATTTGAATATATTGATTACTTTTAAATTTCGATTGTTTATTAATCCGCTTTACACTGTTTTTTCTTGTAGATCTTTAACCTCTTCATGAAATTTTTTTTTCACAACCTTACCGTTTGACTGACCAGCTCTATATTTGACCATACCCGAACAATGTTTGGTGTTAATCCGTTAAATAAAATTTTAGCCATTACAATTGATTATTACAAATTAATAATATATATATATATATATATATATATATATATATATATATATATATATATATAAAATTATCTTGATATATAATATTATGTATGTACTATTTAATTAACTATATACCTGTCATCATAAACGAATCCGGCGTCCAAAGTGTTGTGATAAACAGCTAATGCAGCCAGAGTGGCAGCTGCGCAGATCATCAGATGTTGATCCGCCAACCCCATCCTGTGCCCCTAATTTTACAAAAATATTAATTAATTAATACATAGTAACAATATACATTGACGATAACAACTATAAATAGATATGAAACTAAAAATATGAACAAATTTATTAAAATTGTTATATTTGAAGCAACCTCAGATATCTTAATGATAGATAATATTTAAAAGATATAGTTTATTGTACAGTATAAATCGTGAGTTCAAAGTAATAATTTAGAAAAAATATATTGTGTTGAATTAAGTTTGTAGGGATATTATACTAAAATGTGCTATTTATGAAATGTGATCTCTTTAAACTTGTATCATCTTCAACAATGATTTCTTTTTATTTCTGTAACAATGATTAACAAAATAACAGCTAAAAAAAATAGCTTCTTTTACGAAGTACCACTTAAGGTTTAGGTTATTTTAACTAAAATATATTATTTTATTAAAAATATAGATTTCCGTTAAAATTACAAAACAATTTTTAGTGCCTTCAGTTACGTAAAAACTTAAGATGGGAATTAGAAACTCTTATATTTCCTGAAATGTGGTGTTCCTGCGTTCTTATTGAGAAAATAAAATATTAACAGGATTAGTATAAATCTGCTAAGCCTGAAGCCTTTATAAGCGATATAAAGGAAGAGAAAAAAAAAAGAGTAAAAAAAGGTTTTCACTTAGCAGAGTGCTTGTTAGGGACTTGTTAGGTTTCAGAGAGCGAGGTTAAATGGTGCGAGCTCTCTCGTGACCAAGGGACAGAATTTAAACTAAAGCATCTGACCATTTCAATGAGAAATCCAGTACGGCTTCGCTCTCAAAGGCTTCGCGAAAATTCCGATTAAGACAAAAGGATAGAATAAAAACCTTTATCCGATTTTTCATACATATTTTCCCAACAGTTGTCCGTTTCTTTTGTAAAAAATGT
This sequence comes from Arma custos, assembly GCA_037127475.1. Taxonomy (NCBI): domain Eukaryota; kingdom Metazoa; phylum Arthropoda; class Insecta; order Hemiptera; family Pentatomidae; genus Arma; species Arma custos. Next base: position 25,749,832 of record CM073762.1, read on the forward strand.
ATACGTGTTTTCCTTTCCTAATCCCTCTCTCGTTTAGGAAAAAATGACATGTGTCTTTCCTTGATTCTCCAATAAGTTACAATTCCTCCCCTCCCCCCCCGACTGTGAATTGTTTTCCGGCCTACTGATAAACTAATACATACCAAAACTTCATAAATGTTTGGACTACCTTAAATTTTTAATAATAAATAACTAATAATGAGCAATTCATATATTATAAACGATAAGAAATTATCATTCCCAAATAAATAAAATACAAATACTTATTTAAACTTAAAAAGAGAACATTTCATATTTTTAAAAATGTTATTCCGAGGTACTTAAAAAAAATATACGTTCTCGTGACGTAAGTTGGTTTTGTTATTTGAGTACTATAGGGGGTAGCTCTCTACTTGCCGTTATGTATCATTCATTATATTTACTTGCTCTATTGTTATAGTACAGTTGTAAATTTTAATAAATATATTTAAACAAAAACAAAATCTGAATATTGAATAATTATCAATTGACAACATAAATGTGGAGAAAAAAATGTTGGTGGAGACCAAACACTGGCTCCTTTAATGGTCAAAATATTTATTAGAAACCCACTTTGCCGTTGTTTTTTAGTGCTGAATAAACGAGAATCAAAATATATAAAACTAAATTTATCAGAATAAACAACAAAATATATAAAAGAATCTCTAGTTATATTATCTTAAAAAAAAAAATAATTATAGCATCGCATTATTTTTCAAAATCTCTAAACGCTCACACACAAAAAAATGGCTTTTGGTTTCAATCAAAAAGTATATTTAAAAAAATTCATAATATGTATATTTACAGGTATAAAAATGAATACTCATTTTTAATATTTCCTTTAACATTTCGTTTACAGTTGATTTTTTTCAAATCATTTTTATTAACACTCCCTTAAATTTGGAATTTTCAAAATTTAGAACTTTACTTTTGTAAGATAAGTTGGTAGGACTGAAAATGGGATCATGTTGTCATACGTCTCTTTCATATTGAACCTTCTAAAGACCAACATTAGAATCATTGTGCATTGCTTTGTTATCCTCATTTATGAAGAATGAATGTAATAAAGCTAGGATAGTAAATTGATTTTTTTTTTACACGACAACATATACGAACCAAGAATGGTCTCGACGTGGCAACAAACTATAGAGTAAAATGATATATATATATATATATATATATATATATATATATATATATATATATATATATATATATATATATATATATACTGAAAAAAAAATTAAAATAGTTTTTTTTATATGAAATATTGTTTGACTACTTATCCTTCACTGACATTCTATATATACAAGACTCACTTGCCAAAATTTTAATTTTACAATCAAAAATATTAATGCTGATAACATTAGGTCGTTGATACCTTATTAACTGATGCCAACATTAGTACTAAACATAAATAATATATCAACCATTTTATATTGACTCAAAATGTTTATACCAACGGACTAATTCAGGAAATGGTGACAATTCTCCTTAGAAAACTTAAAATATGCTGGATGAGAGATCTGCATCTTCAATTCACTCTTTATTGGTCCAATTAACACTAACAGGCAATAAAAATATTAACTTGATTTTTATGTCCCTTAGTTCAATTTCTACATCGTTACTAAAAATAATAAAAGAGCTAATCAAGGTTTGATTAACTTTTTTTTATCTTTTAACTTTTTTAAATAGCCATAAAATTGAGAAACTTCACTCTTTTCTCTTCTCAGCTTACTTTTCTTTTCCTTAATTAATCTTATAATAAACTTTAAATGAGCGTTAAGTGAAATATAATATTGGCCCTTTTAATAACTTTCGGTATTACGAAATTAATATTATAAAGAGGTATTGTGAAATGATAATTATTGTTAATTTTATAATTGATCAATACTTTTGTACAAAGAACGTTGCGGCTATCGTTATTACAAGTATATTGAAATGAACATATTTGTTTTTAACTTAATGAATTCGAAATATGCGAATGGAATACAGATGTGGTTACGAATGGAATGCCTGTGGAATTCAGTAACTATTGGTATTTATCCCAACTTGATATTTATTCCGTCAATGCGTGGAGATTCTCTGTATTATTTCTATTTTTCTTTCAATGTATATGTTTAGCTTTAATTTAATACATAAGCTTTGCATTCTAATGCAAACTTTATTTTAAATTTCTTTCTATATCATTATTGCATTAATTATTATAACATCTAGATTATTATACATATAGTACTTCTTTCAAAAATAATGACAGTTCTATTTATACTTTTATAATTTATTTTAAATCTGTGTGAAACATGTATATATATATATACACATAACAAAACATTAGCTTGTACAGTAATGTGGTAAATTTCAGAAAGTATTTTGGGCACGATTTTAGCAAAGTTTAAGGGTTTATACGAACCTCTAAATCCCCTCAAATTTAGTTATGTAGTTTGATAAATTTTATGTGGATTAAGGTGATTTCTCCCACTCCTTTTATTTTAATATTTTCAATTTTAATGTGGCAGGACTACGCTTTTTTTCTATTTTCTAGTGCATCATGGATCCATTGTTAGTTATTGATTACATGTTTCATGTCTGAGGATTGTTCAATTGTTCTTTCCAGTTATTAAGTGTAATTATTCCATTTGAAATAATTCATGATAACCGTGAACTCCAAAGCATCTATCATCTTAATGAAGCAGCTATGTTAAATTCTATCGCTATATGGAAAAATTCTATGTCCAATCCTCTACAAGAAAGCATAATACTGTATGATTAATAATGATTCATCAGCATGATATTCTTGTATTTAAACCCAGAATGATTTTACTAATTTTTGATTCATAACACTCAACATTCAGATATTAACACTAAAACAAGCATATTAAAGAATATGCTTTAATCAGTGAGTCTCCGATGTGTTAAAAACCATATTTCATTACATGCACAGATCAATCGTTTTCTATTGCAAACATAACATCAAAAATGTTACGAATACAACTCATTTAGGCCAAAAAACTTGGACATTGGGCCCTCCGAAATTTATATCATTTAGCAATTCTCAATAATCCATTACATATTTCTTTGTTAATTGATGCATTAATTCTTCCAATTATTAAATTGTTGTAATTTTAAAATTAATTAAAACTATATTTGTTGATAAGATACACATTAAATATTTAAAGCGATTAGATGTAAATATGTTCGTCCAGTTCTTAAAACCCAGAGTATTTTGGTTACATTAATTCATTTACCATCGTCAATTAATTACATAAGGTTTTTTTTTAAATTAATTAACATTTTTCCTACATGTATGAGAATATATCTTTTTACATTCTAGATGTAGAGACATAGTGTTATAAAAAACTAAAGGAATTTTCATCGCATCAGAATAATTTTATTGCACAAATGTTGGTAACGAAACAAACATATCTTCAAGCTAAAACAAAATTAATTCAATTGCAATTAAAATTTCAGTTTATGTTTTTATTTTTGTACGTTAAGTTTAGAAACTGAACAGTTTATTAGACATTTTCGTTTTTGCTACATCTACTTAAAATTACTTACTCCCGTTCTTATGATAATATAATTCGAATTTTAGCTTGGGAAGATTATTTTTTTTATTATCAAACTTAGCTTTTACGTTAAATTCGCCATTGTAAAATTTACATGCTAACGTCATTGTATGTTTGTTACTCATTGTCATTTTAAAAACTATTTTTTTGCAATTCAAACAGTATCGTATGGTAAAGACAAGACATGCATAAATATTGCTTTAGGTTAATTTTCTTTGATCCATTTTAGTAAAAAAAAAAAAAAAAGAAATAATAGATTTAAGTTGAAGTACATAGATTCATGAACAGGATTTAAAAGTAAAAGACAATTTTAAGAAAATCATGAAGAGTTTCCTATTTTTAATAAGGGAGAATAATGAACGTATACGTTAAGATTAATCAATCAACCAATAACATTTGCAATTATATTGAACGAACGTCAGTGAACGAGGAAGAGGGAAAGAGCAGTATTAAACGTAACTTCTTATTGGCTTATATTAAATAATATAAAAAATTACAGTAAATTAGTAACATTTATATATCTCGTTTTGATTAGATTTTATTTCTATCTTCATTATGAAAAAGATAATGTGAGTAATATAGAAATTAATTAGGCTAAATAAATTATAAATATAATAAAACAGAACAAAAAAGTAATAGAGAAATTAAATTCGTTTATTTTATTTTCCTATACTCCAGATTATAAATAGTGTTATTATTTTAGTGACGTGGATATATATCCTTCTGTGTTACGATTTACTACTTCGCTTCGTAATTTCTCTGTAAACATATAAATAAATGGATGAAATATGAAGAAGACGTTGGAAACGGGAGTATACAAAAATTAAAATTACTCTGGCATAATCAGTTTATTACACATAAACAGAGCATAAAGAAATAATGATTAAACAAAAACTAAAAAGAAAAAAAGTTCACTGAATATGGAAAATTTAAACAAAAACGAATAGAGAATATTGAATGAAAATCTTTGCTTTTCGTTTAAATATTTTAAAGTAGAATAAACAGTAAATAAGAGCCGTGTTAACAAGATTTTATTACATCGTGCTGTAATGAAAGGGTTTTTGTAAAGCTTGGAACTGCACGCACGAATAACTTGTATCAAAACTAACGAATTAGGAGCGCATTAGATTGGAAGGGAACTGATTTTAACAGTTTTTTTTTCCTTAGTTTATCCAGTAATATTTTATTTAAAGATTTTCAATATATGCCAACAATAACAATAATAATTCGAACAAAAAATGATTGTATAAAATTCACTATCCCCCCTTGTATCTTCTTGCTAGTTATTAGGGGTTATTTTCGGCCTTTTTAATTTTTTTTTATTACTCTAAAACCTTCAGCATGGATATCAACTCTAGAGGTTATTCGTTGTGTGCCAGGTTCGATATCGGGCCGGAATAAAAGATTTTATTCGGAAAATAGAAGAGCTTTAAAGAGTTAGATGGATGCCCGCCCCAGGTTTAAGCAGTGTCTATACCTGTTGCAATCCTCCGTCTTCTCCATTCTTTTTTTTTCTTACTAGCCGTGTGTGCCGATGTGTATGTGGGCTTAATGTTGTCTAGCCTCAATGCGTTAGTTATGTTGATGTCCCTGATGTAACATATGCCATATTCGAGACTAACACTATATTCGTACTTGACTGTCTCTTAAATAATAAGATTGAAGTTCTGACTGTACATTTCGTAATTTAATTAAATTTCATTTCAGTACAAGATTGTGCTATATATTTATTTTCGTTGAATGAAAAATCTTAAAATAAATTAATATTTAGTTATATTGTCGGGAATACTTTGATAAAAAAAAAGGAAAAAGAAAACATAACTATATTTGTAGCGACATTAACATTGTTAATTAAAAACTTCCTCTGTATTCAATAAAACGTAATAAATAATAATAAAAATAATACAATATTCAAAAGAAATCTATAGAGCGATACTACTAATAAAAAATAATATTTAATTTTAAAAAAGAGAGATAGAAAGATAAGAGAAATTCAAAATGAATAAGTAAGTTTTTTTATAAGAAACATACTGTTATTTATTAATATAACCTATGTTATAAAAAGATAATGAGAAGTATGATTGTGATTAGAGGAACTACAGATGTGTCGTGTGAGACTAATCCACGCCTAACCCTAATCAAGAGGTAATGAGGTATGAAGTCTTAATCTAGTAATAAATTAATTTTAATGTTAAATCTCTTATGTTATTAGATATATTAATTTTTCATAATATCTTATGCTAATATGCATTAGAATGTTTAATTTTTTTAATATCATTCGATCTTGGCACCTATTCAGTGGTGTTGGGAATTTTTTTTTTTTTTTTTTGTACTTGGTTCAAATACCTCATGTAGGTATGAAATGGGGAGAATGACTATGTTCAAAAGGGAAATGATAAAGATAGTTTCAACTTTAGTGGGAAGATATGTGAATATGGGGAGGAGGATTTAAAGAATTTTAATTATTTTTGTTTACATATTTATTTATTTTAATTAACATAATTCGAATATTCCAGAAACTTAGGAATGTCAAAGTAATATTTTTTAGAATTTCGTTTGTGGGGGCTCACAATTTTAAATATACTCGAAACTTAGGTAGCTGAGCTTCTATCATAGGCAACTTACCGAATAGGGGGGGCCAGGGGCAGAGCGTGCCTAGCTAGGGTTGGGCATAAGGCAGTGATCTCGGAGCACTACCAGGACGAGGAGGGTTGCGAGAGCACGACCGTCCGCAGCCGAAGGAGTGCCAGGAGGGACTGGTCGGTTTCGGGAGTGGGGGGCCGTGTTAAATAATACCCCCTCCACCGGGATCGATCCCAGTGCGCAGGCGCCCCCTCTCCCTCCCCACCCTACGTTCACTAATCATCTGTTGCCGCAGTCCTGGTTGCCATTGAGGATTCTTTCTTATGTTAGGTCCTCTTCGTCTAAGGATATTGTCTTTTACTGCTGTTCGTCTGGAAATGAAAGCTAACTAAGCAAACTTGTTTGTTATGTGCCATCGTTTCGGCTTGACTGAATAGCGAATCATAATGTCCATCTATAGACATTATGATTCTTGATCTGTTTATAATGAATGGATCGGATTATTCCTTCAATTTGTTTTTCTTTTTATTGTTCAAGCGTTGACCTCTTAGCATCACGCACTCCATGCATCACTTAACATTTCATTCTAATACAGTTTCAATTTAAAACCTGTTATTAATATATCGAGATATTCCAATCTAAATTTGGAATTTATGTATTTGTTCAAAACTGAATCAGTGAATTCTCTGGAGTCCGAACAATTTAATCAAGTAAAAGAGACTCTGTTTATTTATGGAATAGATTTATCAAGAAATGTTTGTGGAACATAAATTACGTTTATGCCTAGGGTGGTACAACTTTTTCACTGAAATTTACTAATCAGAAGTGCTTAAGTATGTCGTTCATATTACCTTGATGAGAGTGGGGATGTTAGGTGGGTGGATGTTAGGGTGTAAGTAATACAATTATACACATCAGTAGGCATGCATGCTATGGACTTCAATTGCCCTCAAAAAAATGTTTAGGAATAGCTAAAATCACGTGATCTGATTAATGTTATATAGTAGTTGTGAATGCCACCTTGAAATCATCAAAACTGAGTTATATATAATAAGTATTTTAATTAATAAATATAAAGTATTAATATAACTCAAGTTTGATGATCTTAAGGTGGATATTATCCTTCTCTTTTCCAAAGATGTACCTACGTGGTTATCTGATTGGAAGTTATTTTAGTAAATAAAGATTCCTTTCCATCAGATATAATTACTTTAGTTTTATTGTACGGCGGTTATGTTTACAAAAATATATGACTACTTATATAATGCCGCTTTTCATTACACGTGAATGTTTGCGTGTTGACTCTACCGTCCTGACTACAACTGTGGAATGTCTCTGTACAGACCCTGGAAAACCCTTACTCTATCTACTCAGTAACCCTTCTCAGGTTTATTTAAATATTCATAGCATTCAAAACAGTGCTATATATGACAAGCATGGAGTTTTCTTCGAAACTTTTAGGACTTCATCTCATCCTGAGAAAATATAAAACAACATCAGCATTGCAATACGAAAGACAACAAAACAAATTTATATCGACAGAAGCGATAAGAATTATGCACGAAAGGTTAAATGTAAGAAGATCACAAGAGACAAGTGCATTTAGGAGCGTAAGCTGATTCGGAGTCTGAAAAATAAGGAGTACTAGAGGAAGAAAAGAACCAAGAGTGGCTGCGAGGCCCAGGATCCTCCAAGTAGAAGGCCACTCCAAAATTAAGAGTGAAATACAATGGATATGATAAAACATTATAAAATTATATAAGTATTTTTACATTCAATAATATATGACATGCGACTGATGCAAATAACGTTAAAGTAAAATAAATTTAATTATCAGTATGCTTTTTTAATGTTTTTGCCGAAAAAGAAAATTATAAATAACTTGTTCATAGTAATGGATACAGAGCAAGAAGTATTAAAGTATAAATAAATATATTTGTTCATTCACTACTTTTTGACCATTTTTCGGTCCATTGAAAAACAGAAATGTTAGTTATAACAACAGTGACAGTTATGAAATATGTTAGCAAAAAGAAATATGTATATGAAACAAATTAAATATAAAAATATATGTCTATTTATAATAAAAGTAAGAAAGCATAATATAATAAGAAAGTAGGTAATGATGATTATGAATTTTAATTTAATTATAATAAAATACATTACCAATATTGGTTATGAAAAAATAGGTATTCATTATAAACTCAATCAATCAGGGATAATGAATGTAAATAATGAAAATGCCTAAATAACTAGGTATTTTGTTAATTTGCATTGGCCGAACACCCACGCTAAGCCTCCCTATATGATATAAATGCAGTTGGCATTTGATTTTTATTATTATAGGCGTTCCAACACGGGGTTGCCTCAACCTGTCAGAGCAGAGCTTCATGCCTCTCGAGCCATCCAATCCTCTTCCTGGAGACCTCGACCAGCCATCTCCTCCTGGACTCCCCCCATCCACCTACTTCTGGGCACTTCAGCCAACATCCAAACGCCATTCTCTTCACATGGCCGTAGAATCTTGGGCAGCTTGCCCCAATCTTTTTATTTTCCGTGTAATCCATTTAAATCAGAGGATCTCTGCTGACTGTTTTTAGCAAAGCTGATTTTACATCGTCGAACTACTAACTTTAGCGATAACCCCCAACCTGGAGGACCACGGTTTTCCTTCCCTTAGACAGACTACGAGTCTACTGGTTTACGAGTTCTACCCACCCGGGTTTTTCTTCGGAGTTGTCCTTCTCCTAGGCAGTCTCTCACTAGGGGGCAGCGCTTATTTAGTAGCTGTGCTCTTCGCCACGCCACCGAAGTCGTCTCAGAGCCCGCTGGTGTATTTGATGAACATGGCCACGCTACGAACCATGTCCCCCCGCCCTAGAATCGGGCGCTCATGATCCCAGGCTGGTATTCATCATATTTCTAGCTATCCTGTCTGCGAAAACTGGTTTGCCTGTTACCTAGAGATATAGGTTCCCTTTGGGAAGGCAATTGATAAATAATAATAACGAACATTTTATATTCAACTCCACCTCTTTACTTCTAATTTCACAAATAATTTAAACTTGATCCCAAAATTCAGAAAATTATTTAGGTTACGAAAAGCTGTTCATCATTTGACGATATTTATGAGGAAATGCGAATGAAAAGAAAGACAATTTTCAGATTTATCTTCCTATTTATCTACCTCTGATTATTAAGAAAATAATTTAAATTATGAAAATCTGTTTTTCTGTTGACGAGATATAAAAGGAAAAGCGACTGATGAAATAATTAGCTTAGTTGAGATTATTGACTTGGATTCGCATGAACATTGTTTGAATCTGCTTTGCATATAATTATCTTAAGTGAACTAGTGGAATAGTTAGCATTTGGAGCAGGTAGATGGCAGCAACACCCACATGAGGTGATTGGTTTATGCTGAGGATGAAAAATCTGATGGTTTGTATTCATAGAATAATTTGTTGGTCGGCCAAGCATATAGTCACAGAGCCCACCTGAATTTTATTTAAAATAATCATTGTAATAAATACAAACTTAAAACACATGTACCACTACAACCCGTAAAGGGTCTGGGATTCAGTACATGATAGAGACAGTTCTGTTTCATGGACAATGGTTGGGCATGCAGGAGATTTGTCCTAGATGACGCTCGGACGCCAAGATTTTTCCCCCTTTTTTTTGGGTACCAACTTTTAGAGGCTGGATAAACCCCAGGAGGGTTCTAGATCCTATATGATCCATCTCCGGCTGCAAACAGACTAAATAAAAAGTCTTGCCTTGGTTTCCGGGATGGCAACTCAGTGCTCTACTACTGAGCCACTCCGCTCCCCATTGTAATAAATACATACATAATATAGAATATCTTATAATTAATTTCCCAATCCTCTTTCAACATTCCTGTAACTCCATGTACGTCCTACATCAAACGTTTCAATACGTTTTCCGTTCTGACATTCTTTTGTTCTAGTCATAAGACGAATAATCATCCACTGTTCCAAACTTGCAAACATAGTATATTGGAACTTCTACATAAGTACCAAATTTTATACTTATTTTCGAAATGAGGTAGAATGCCTGAGTTTCCACGAGTTATCATTACAAAAACTTATCATTGTTCCAGATTGCATCAAAAACTGATATTGAAACCACGGGTTTGCATATTCTAAAGGCTTTGTAGGCTGTTCCATCATAATGATAATATTTATAACGATTTAACAAAGTTGAATGAATGAAATTTAATGGGTTTTTTTTTAAGATTACATTAATTTATAATGTACATATTTTCGACTTAATCTTGAGAAATCAAGTCGAAACTACTTATAAAAAAAATTGCACCTTTATAACCTATGAAGTGTCTTGGGTTCAGTACGTGTTAGGGACTGTACTTTTTCTATGACTACGGTTGTGGAGGTGATTGTCCTAGACCACGCTCAACTTTCGGGTATTCCCCCAATTAAAAGTGCTTAGTTTATAGAGGCAGGGTGAGCGCCAGGAGGGTCTCCAGATCTCGAAGGATTATTAACAGATAATATAAATTAACTACCAGATTTGACCCATTTGGAACTTGAGCACTGCAAATGAGCGAAACCGACTACTTATATAAGTAAAGGGAAATTCTTATTTTTATAAAAATTACTTTATTAATGAAATTTAGATCATTTCGGCTTTTTCTAAGATAAATGATTAGGCTTGACTTACTTCAAGACATATTTTATAGACGTCAAAGAATTAACTATATAATTAGTCAAATTTTCTTTAAAAAATTGATTATCTTGTGATATGTGTGTACCGCTGTTAAGGTCAGTGGTGTGGGGTGGGAACATGACTGCAGCAATTTTGGATATGCCTATTGTATATACCTATAGGATTATATTTTTTATATTACTGTTATGCTATGTTTTATGCTACTTGCTAAAGCTCAGTAAGGCCTATATGTAGGGGCCCCAACTAGCTAAGGTTTCTATCTACGGCTATCTATAGCATCATAAAAGGTTTGGAGCCAATTCAACCGTTCCCCCGTCAACGGCGTATATTAGTGTTCAAGGTCAGGTACATAACTAGGGAGACTGACGGAGATCTAAGGACTGTGGCTGTTTATGTTTCGCAGGAGCACATGGACCCATATTTCTTCCACCGAAACAGACCGATCTTGGACCGAACCTCCGAAGGGCTATTTGATATCCTGGAAAACCACAACACGATTTCCGATAAAAGAACGTGGTGTAGATTCATCACTCCCAAGCCCGATCTATACTTATTCTTTTTTCTACTTCATTCGGTCACGCTCGCAGCACTTTTCTATCCGAATGAGCTGAAATTCAGTATGTAGAACCGTTTATTAGGCCGAACATTAGCACAAAATTGGGGTGAATGCTGTAATTTAACCGAACAATAGAGATCTTTCGGTGCTTTTCATAAATAAAGCCACAAATTGGGTTTGAATGTTGAAAACTGATAAGTTAATACATATTTCTCAATATCAAGTGCGTTTTTTCGTATTATTTATTAAAGAGGAAAGAAATTTCTTTAGTCGCGTTTAGCGAATTTCGGTAGGGGAAAAACATATACGTCAGCAACATGCTCGATATGCTCATGGCCTATTGCGCGAAGCTGGGGACGCCTAGCGGCCTATATATGAGTATTACAATTTGTTATTATCTACTTTAACATTAAACTTAGAATTCTAAGAATAATTCTTATTCTATTAATTGTCATTAACTAACAGCTTGTTTGATAGTTGCAATTCGCATCAATAACAACATGACACATTAATAACTAATTGATCTTTTGGTTCCCCCATATAAGATTTTATTTGTTATAGTTAAATATCTTGTTTTATGAAATGATTGAATATACACATTATCAGACTATTAAGGTGATAATAATGCATTGACATTGATGTAAATAAAAATACGAGTTATAAATAATATAAGTAATTAATTATTATTTCAATTAAATTATATATATATATGTATATATATATATATATATATATATATATATATATATATATATATATATTTTGTATTGAGCTCGTAGAGCCCATCATATGTTTCGATTAATAAATAAACTGCTTGAAAATACGTAATATTATTGTTCGGAGTGCCAGTATATGTGAAAACCATGCTAATGTTAATAATTTAGAATTACAAGTTATAAAATTTAAATAATTCAGATAGCTATTGTTTATAAGTTTTGAAGTTTCACTTCTGTCGGCAGTCCTAATGACTGCCTATTTTTTAATTTGTTGAAATGCTTTTGATGGTCCATCTTGTGGCAACCTTTAAGTCGAATAAGCTTAAATTTAGTTATCTCCTCTACTCTATCTGAGTGAAATATTCCTATTTTATATAGGTGCTTTGTAATACTCTACCTGCAGACCGTTGTTTTATACATTTGTTAAACTGAATTTATACATAAAGTCAAAAATATAATGTTTTATAAATTTACTAAACGTTGAAGCCATTTTTTTATTTTATAAAAAGATTACATTTGAAAATAAATTGTGTGGAAAAACAGAGGGAGTGCACTGAATTCAACTATACCAATTAAACATGCCAGATATTAAGAAAATCTTTTTTAATGTTTAAGTAAACAAGAAAAAAGGGTATTTACATATGCCATTTGGACCGAGCCGCCAATATTGGATTTGAGGAGCGACCCGCTCCATAATCAGATCCTCCAACATCTTAGGCGGATCTCAAAGGGAGGAAATGTAAAAATCTCATTTAGCTAACATGCATAAAAGATGCGAGGGTATTACATCGTGTGAGGGGAAATTTTTGTATTTTCAGTAAGTTAATAAAATAAGAATGCCTTATCCGCCTGAATGGATGGAGTAAGTAAAAATGTTTTTTTTTTTTTTCAAGTCTGAGCATTCTCATATTACGTTTTTAATATTTAATGTCGAAAATATGTTATCTTTATTCTTCAACAAAAGCAATTATTTAGGAAACTTGTTAAACTTGAACCAGACGATACATTAAGGTTTATTATTTTCAATACTGTCATACTTTCAAAGAATTCTATTCCGAACATAGCTTCTCAGAACGTACAGACATACTTAGAGTCATTACAAAATTAACTTGATAAATAGTGAATAAAAAATAACATACAAAAGCCCAACCATTTACATTTAGTTGTTCAGTCTGTTATCCACTAGTACTTTATAATACACCATTGACTAAATACACACAGACAAAATACTTGAACCTTACAATGGACAGAAGTCTGAAATGAAAGTGGCATGTGACTAAGAAAAGGTTAAGTAGCTAACTCACACTCCTAAGACGACTACTTTACCATACAAATAAATTATCAAACTAACTAAAACAATATTACATACAACATGTTACTTACAACAATATGAACTTATGGCTCGCAGGTGTAGGGCTCATACAGGCAATTCAGATCTTCGTTAAATGACTCATTGTCCTTATTACATAAGTAATAAAATCTTACTATAAGACCTGAATATACCTTTCGTGATTGACAGAACAAGAAAAACTAAGAACCATCAAAACAACTAAATTTTTTAAAGAAACACTTTATTGTTTGTAAGTATGCCTGCTAATATTGATCGATTACATTGAATGCTGTATTCCTTGGTAATAGAAATAACCATCATGGATAGTTGAAATATTACGGATTAAAGATTCTGTTAATTAAATAATCTGAACTGTTTTTTTCGCAAGATGTTCTTCGCAAGGCCAGCATATGACGGGAGGATGTTAAATATGCAGCTACAATTCTCACATAATTGACACCTGTCGATATTCTCTTCGCCAAAATATATTTACATTAATCGTTGATGGAAACCGGATTTTCCTGATTTCGTGTATTAGCCTTGCCGTATCGGGAAATAATTATATTTTTTTTTTTAGTTTGGTAGAAGCATTCTATTTTTTTACCAACGTAATTAGGGTAATTCGGAATCGAATCAATTAGACGCTGAAATAGGTTATTAATTACCAATCAGAATCAGATTTCTTTAGAATAGTTTTTTCATGTCAGAACTAAAAATTATTTATTACATTTACCAGTCCTTATTTCCTGTGAAAAATAAAATATTTAACCTATTTGACTTATTTATTTATTTGCTTATAAATATCTATTGGTATAAATAAATTAATAGATTGGGCTAAACCTGCCTATAAATATAAATATAAATTGCTACTAATCTATGACCTAATAACTTCAATAACGTTAATAATTTTAGCGCTTATATTGGCCCATTCTCCACAGTAATTATTTATTTAAATAATATGACTTTCTTCAGCATCATGGTATATTATTATGTTAACTGGAGAATTTTTATAGTGTCATGATTTCATTCATTAATTTTTTCAAATTCATTTTATTTGTATTAAATGTCTTTTAGAAATGACCATTCTCTAATCTAATGGAAATATATTATATATTTTTTAAATTTCATACATCTGTATAAGACTGAACCACTACAACCCATGAAGATTATTGCTAATAGTGTATGGTATGTAATGAAATGCTAGGGAACGTACTATTTCTATGCTTCTTGATTTATTTAATTTAATTCACTTTGAAAATCAGGAGACTAGTAATTTATTATCAGTTGTTCAAGATTATGGTCAACCACTTATTTGGGGCTGGGTGAGCCACAGAAGAGTTTGCAGACCACTCAGTCGATTTCGGCTGTTATCAAATAAATAATTATTTGCCACATCCCGGGACCATTCTATTTACAGAGAAACCCCACTCGTCTTAAATTCATTTAATTAGGAATAAATGAAGAATTATATATTTTGACCAAACGATTTCGTTTTCTCTGAGCTTATGGCCATATAGTTTATGGCTCAGGCAAATGGCCAAAATTAATGTGTAGAAAGCTACTAACATTTTCTATTTAAATCTAAACAGGATCAATCGTTATTCCAAAAAATGTTATCTACAGGTGGTGTAACCGATTAACAAATTAACTGGCTGATACCAAAACTTGACTAAAGGTTTGAGGATTCAACCGTGTTATTTATTGCAGCTCCTTCTCAAAGTCGACAAAAGTCAACATTGATAAATCGATTGGGATCGTTTCAAAGCATTTTTGTTTTCCGAAATCTGTTTGTTTAAAATAAAATTCATTTCTATTTTAGGCAATTTCGTACACAAGGTGGATATTTCTCAAATTAACAATAAATTTCAATGAAAAGCAAAATTAAATCTTCCATGCATTTATATAAAAAAATCTTTTGTGCTTTAACTTCTTATTTTGAGTGTCAGATTTTAATTTCAACCAATAGCGAAGATAAAATAATGTTTATTTAATGAGAAATCTATAGTTTTCAGGTTACCTGTTTTTATTCCTTTCTTGAAAATTTGACAAAGCAACAGCTGGTATTGGTAAACAGGAAAGTACCTATTCCCATTCATGATAACGCCCGGCCTCATGTTTCAATACAGTGAATAAATTAAAGGAGTTATGCTATGAAGTCTTACCACACCCCCCTTATTCCCCTGATCTATCCCCTACAGACTACCACTTTTTTGTTTGTTGGACACCAAGTTTGGACAACTTTTTGCGAGGAAAATTGTTTACCAATGAGTTAGACATTAAAAATGCATTTTCTGAATTTCTGTCCTCACGTGATTCAACGTTTTGGGATAGAAAATTTGGTAAGCCGTTGACTGAAGTGTATCGAAAATGATGGTAAATACTTCGAATAAAAAATATCTTAGATTTGATCTCAAATTTTTATTTTCTTCCTGGTTCTAAAAACGGTCATTTTATTTGTGACAACCCAATATTTTATAATTATTAATATTTCTGTAAAGTTTATTTATTTGAGAAACTCTATTGGTAAAGATTATTTAAATTCAACTGTCACTTGCTTGTACAATTACGTTTAGGTAGTTGTTTCCCGAAAATTATGCCTTTTATTTTTATTTTCTGAGTAAGCGATTCGAGTATTGAATAGCAAACTACTCCAAGGAATGAATATTGCTAACTAGAAATATATGTTAATTGCATAATTTCTGATGGTAATTGAACGTGTAATGAGAACTTTAGCCCCACTAATTTGGAGTTTCTGAACCAATGTTCTCCGACCGAATAACAGGAGGGGCCCATTTTAAATTCTAATTCATTCATATTCCCGTTCTTTTCAAAAACATTTTCCTCGGCTCGGTGATGAAGCGGAATCTACATGAAATATTCTAATCATTATGACAGAAGGTCCTTCCCCGCTCGAGACGTCTTGCAATCAGTCGTCCTTTGCTGATTTTAAATAAATAGCTGGAAAGATCGAGATCACCATTTGCACGAATGAGAAAAATCGAGCTCTAACCTAACCTAAAGAGGCGACCTGTGGTCTTATGTTTAGGATAACAAACTATTAAGCACAAGATCGAGGGTTCGTTGCCTGGCAGGTGGTCCTAGGATTTCTTAAAGGGAGTAAGAAATCCTTAGTTATCCCGTCCTTCGGAAGGGACGTTAAAAGGGGGTCCCGAGCCTGTACGATGTCAGGTACTCGTTAAAAATCCCTATCCTAATTAAAACTGGATACGCAAAATTTATAGCTCCAACTGTAGCATCATCCGATTAGTCCTAGCAGCATAAAGTGACGTTAAATGAAAAAACAACCTAAACTAAAAACATTGCTATTTGTGCAGCATGAACACAAATAGTTGCGGCGAGGGCGAACTCGTGCGGCACTAAGCTGTAACTAGCCCCCCTCACTACGCTTTTAAAAAATTATTACCTTTCAATTAGAGGTTTACCGATTTATTGGTTTTATTTACTTATTGTTGTTTACGAGATTGCCCTAAATATATAAATGTCACCTTAAAAAAAAATATGCCTAAGAATCACTATATTTATATTATTGTTGCATTGATGACAATCCTATTAACGTTCTGATAATCGAGGCTATACTGTATACAACTTTTCCATCGTATTGTAATTATTTAACACATAAATATTATATGTAATTTCTGTTCCGGAGCGGCGAACTGATATCATTGTATTTTAACTGCTTAAGATTAATCGTCAAGCCAATTTATTCAGTAATTAAAAAATATATTTTAGCTCCAATCTGCTCTGTGGCTTATGAAATAATTTTATTGAAAGAAATGACCAAATGCTTATCCAGTAAATTTTATTTTTGACCCTTATTATTATTATAGAATTCCAAAATCATTCATTTAGTTCATATGAGTATTTAATTATACTTCTACATATAGTTAATTATAAAATTAACATGCATGATAACATACGTTGATGTATTATTTAAACGAATGCTCTGCAGGAGGGTGGTGAAATGCATGTTTACATGTTACGTATATTAAGGACGAAAACTGGAATTCACCATTCCGCCGTTATTGATGGTTAAATAAGCAAAAATAATTAATATAGCAGGTATATGTCCGTAGGCATCAACATATACCGTTTGTAATATTGTGAATGCACGTTTTAGAAAGAGCAGAGTTACGTTGTGAAATCAATGATAAAATAAAATAAAAAAAGTTACATAAATCTGTAACACAACTACACAGTAAGCGATAGGGACTGTAATGTTTCTAGGATAACATTTGTTTAGAGAGGTGATTTGTCTGAGATCACTCTGAACCTCCAGTTTTTTTTCTCAATTCAGGGTACTAACTTTTAGAGGCTGGGTGCGCTTCATGAGAATCAGCAGATCCCACTGGGTCCATCCAGACAACATATTAAATAATTCTTGTCTAATCTGCCGGATTTAAAAACGAAGCTTCAGCTTAGTAACTCAGCACTCTACACACTGAGATACCCCGCTCTGTTCCCTGGCCCAAGCCAGTGGTTGCGTCAGGCGGTGAGTTGGCCGAGATCACATTCAATCGTCCACGATACGGTAACTCTACCCAATTTATTGAGGCTGGGTTCCACAAGTTCCATCGTTGACTGTTAAAATTATTGAATAATTTACCTACCATAGCCGTCTTAGAACAAGGAACATTCATCTTAGCAACTCAGGACTCTACACCGTTTCCCAATTATGTTATAGTTAACTAGAATTGTATGTAATTTAGTTGTGTAAATTTTTAATTTAGGTCGAAGATTAATCTTTTTTTTTTAAAATATTTTAGTGCAATGATTCCCGATTGTCACATGAAAATCTAAGCGGTTCTTCAACCTTTGAGTACTTAGGGTAGATTAAAGTTACAATCAAAATAATCAAGATTTATGAAAGGGACCTGGGTAAATCAAGGCATAAAGCGTTAAGTAATTAAATATTGCCGTTACTTCAAACTAAGAGCGAAATACTCAGGTGGGGAAGCCGTTTGGATTTGTAAGTGACGAATGGGAATATTTGCACTAAACAATTGGACGTAAAAATTGGAGTGGACCCGAGTGCCTCCTATATAAAACCGCGGGTTAGCTGAACAACTTCAGTCTCAATTAAGCCTTGAGGAAGTCAGCAGCATGCCTGGCGAAACGTTGGAAGAAAATTCACCGACACGGTCTAAACCTGAAGAAACAACTGATGTTTTATTATAAATAGTGACCGTGGAAACTTAAAAGAGTATTTAATTTTTAAAAAGCCTAAGATTTACTTCAATAGATATTTATTTGAGTTAATCCTAGTTTTTTATGTATGTATTTATGATTCGTTCCACTTTACGCATTGATTAACTCTGCTCTCCTTCATAAATTATAATATTGCTTCATGCTAACGGTTTCGTCATTATGTTAATGGTTTAAACATTATTTGCGAGCTTATTATATTTATGTGAATTTTATGTACTTTGTCTCGTTAAGTTGTCATACAGCACGATAAGATTTAATAGCTCTAGCCTAAATCCCCCCTCAGGTAGTGGGGGAAGATATGCGCCCACACCCCCCTAGGCTAGGAAGGAACTGACTAGGGAGTAGCGAGGAGGAGGAGGGAGGGAACTATAAGTCAGTGCTAATAGTGCCCTCCTCAGCCCTATTATGACGTCATATTTCACCTTATCGGGCGGGACACTGGTGCCCACATGTGCTATCCCGCCATCTTTGGCATATATCTTTCTCTCCACCCTTTTTTAGTTAGTTTATCGCCCAAACCGCTTTACTATCCTCCTTTCCCCTCTTTCTTCCCCCCCTTCCTGCCTCCCACTTTGTTTTCTCTCTCTCTCTCTCTCACTCACTCTCTCTCTCTCTCTCTCTCTCTCTCTCTCTCTCTCTCTCTCTCTCTCTCTCTCTCTCTCTCTCTCTCTTTCTCTCTCTCTCCTCCCATTATAATTCCGCCCGGGAAGAAATATCCCAGTTATATATTCTTGGCCAGGCCTCAATTTCAATCCGTATTCTATTATCGCAGTTCTCCTTATGTGACGCAATAATTCACAGGTTTGGATTATTACCAATAAATTCTTTATGGCTATGCTGAATGGCGACTTCCGTGACCTGTTTATAATGAATGGATCGTCCCTATGAAATGTCTCATATAAAATTTATAGAGAATTTCACTTAAATACCGAAGTGTATATTAGATTTAATCCAGATAGCGTGTTATTCATCTATTCAAATTAACAAGTCACAACACAAAAGAACGTATTTTTCAATTGAGGTATTTGGTGTCCAAGTAAGTTAAAAACAAGCATTTGGGTGTTGGTAAAGCTAAGTATTCCTATTGTAATGGTGATATTGAAATTACTTGTTTAAACATTAGAGAATATTTTAAACCTTTAAACTCTTTTAGTTTAACTGATGTCATTATTCGGGAGCAGAGTGGCTGAGGTGTAGATCGCAGAGGTGCAGTGCCAAAGTTCCTGGGTTCTAATCCCGCTCGCTGGCTGATTTTTATTTAATCTGTTAGCGGTCGGAGATGAATCCTGTGAGGCTTAGAAACCTCTTTGGGCTCACCCATCTTCTATAAAGTGGGTAATAACAGGAGAGGGAATTCTTGCGGTTGAGCGTGATCTGGGAAAAACCTCATCCCTGCACCACCGTTGTTCAAGAAACAGTTCAGACTCTACCACCATCTACGGAACCCAAGATCCTTTATGGGTTGCAGTGGTTGTTTTTTTTGTTATGTCATTATTCCCATAAAACATCATGTTTAAATATTGAAAAGTAAAAAAGAGACCTTACATAAATGTTAAGACCGTGGAAAACTCCAACGAAAAGCCTTAAGTCTCCAAACTAAAACAGAAATAGAAATTATCTGTCCAATATTTCGCCCATTCAGGCATCCTCAGGGTAGAAAGAGAATAACATCAAAACAAAACATGAATAATGCACCCAGGAAACATACCACCACCTCGAAGGCTCAAATGCAACTAATAAATCATAAGGAAGGTTACTCGACCCCAGCTGGTTAAGGTTAGATAAAAACAGCTGATAGATACTTCAGAAATTCAAAATTCAATATACACTCACTAAATTTCAAACAGCACCACAGGAAAAATAAATAATAGCAAACATCACAAAACTTAATCAGTTGCATTTGAGCCTTCGAGGTGGTGATATGTTTCCTGGGTGCATTATTCATGTTTATAATATGGGCGAAATATTGGACAGATAATTTCTATTTCTGTTTTAGTTTGGAGACTTAAGGCTTTTCGTTGGAGTTTTTCCACGGTCTTAAAAATCATTTTTAAATATGATACAATTTAAAATAGACACTCAATTTATAGGCATATACTAATACACCGAATCTCGCTGGAGAAAATAAAGGCATAGCTTAATTTTTGCAATGAATGCGATTTTATATTAGATACTTTGTCTTTTAAGAAAACAATATGGGTTGTATAAAATACTTTTTTATTTGAATATGGCGATCCTGACTACTAATCAGTAATTTTCAAAAATTTTAATATTTCTGATGGAGTCACAATCTTCGAACCCTAGGAAGGAACTAATCTCCCAGTTAGGACCTACTTGAGAGTCTTCTAGCGTCCCCAACATTTTTAGACTTTGCCATATTCCAGCCATCGTCGAAGTATTGGCCTCCTTCACGGTGATGAGAATTCGTAACTAGAATACAAACGATGGCTCCACATCGAGGAATAGGGTGCTAAAGGTGTTGATCATCCTCGGATGAGGTTTAGAAGGCTGAAGAGGAGCTGTCGTCCTCTGGGGCTGTGCAATGGTTCCACAATGGGGGGGGGGGGGGGTCCTTGGTGGTTTATATTCCGAAGACTTCCCAGTCCACGGCCATCAATTAGTTAGTCGACAAAATTATAATTATAATCACTCACATCTCAATTACTAATGGTTCTATAATATATCATTAATAACATAATTACCGAGGGAACGACTTATAAACGCCCAAGGGGTAGGCAGAGGCATAGGTGGGAGGATTGTATGAAGGGTTGTATTCCTGGGTTTGGGTGATAACACGTGGGTGTTTCTTCATTTTGTTAGCGTATTGTAATTTTTATTGTATATTAAAACCTAACGGTTGATTTTTTTCTTATAACATACGTCGGTTCATAAGGGTCAAAGAAGCTTTGAGATTTTATCCCCTTTTAGTAAAACATAATAATTTTATTTCAATGATTAAGGTCAAACACCTGTACACATATTATGGTATATAAATAAAAATATGATGTATAACTATTTATTAAGATCTGCAATGTGGGTCGAGACGTTGGCTTTCCACTAATATTTAAGAGATTTTTTTAGATGAATGTTACGTATGTAATAAGAAAAAGGAAGGAAGTACTTTACTGTCAGAATTTTAATTATCACTATTCCAATATTGTAAAATATTTTCTTTGTGTAAGAATACTTGTTTATTAGCCAACGTTGTGCTTGAAGATTAATTTCGTCAAAGTTAATTGTTCATTTCCATTAACGCTTTGTTTGACAATTCGTTTAATTTCGTTTTCATTGTTGTTTCGCCGTTTCCCTTCTCTTCCCTTTAGCTCGAGGATTCCCTTCCGCCCTGTTCGTTTCCTTCTTCCTTTCCCTTATCGAGGAGACAAGAGATCCTCTAACCCAGTTAAGACGACCCTCCTTACGAGATACGTCATCGTTAAATGCCTCAACCGGTATCTTCAAAGAGGTCCCATAAGAGCACTTCTCCCCCCGGCAGTTAAGTAATTAAATTAATTAGTGTAAATGGTATTTATTTCCCCGTCATTCCAATCCCGTTAATGATAAAACCGATTCATTCCGCCGTTGAGGCAGGCAGGCCGTGACAAGAGCGATCAATTTGCAGTCCTAGCTGACCATTCAAGATAATTAAGTTACTAGTTTGACATCTGCTATTACTCGAGAATTTAACTATATTGTGTACAGAAGTCGGGCTTAGCGATGTCTTTTTAAATATAATTGTCACAATGGCTCAAATTGCATCGGCGGCAAAGTGAACGGGAACACTTGTCTGTATGTGTCGTGATTTCAATTCGATATTGTCTATAAAATGCAACTCCTTTTTCTTCAATTATGCTAATATTAGTGTAAAGTATATGACCCTCAAACTTAATGTCAGTCGTGATATGGCAGTATACGAAATATATCACTATTTGTATAGTATATGCGATTAGCAGTCTGTTGGGTAGGTGTACGCATGCACCAGGATGCATGTGATACTGCTGGGTCAAATGCAATTGTTCATAAGTTCCCTTCCGTGTTGATGGTAGGCAACTAGGAACTCCGATATATTTTATTTTATTTATTCTTATTCTTCTCTTTTCCGTTAGATCTTCTGGAAGCCACGAAGCAATTTCGATGTTTCCTTACCCTTTTCTTCATTCTTCTTTCTCCAGTACTCTTTCATATTCACACAGTGTATCTTTTTCTCCTCTTCAGACCATTTTTTTAACCAGTGTTCTTTTCCTTCCTTCCTGCAATCCTTCCATTCCTAACACGCCTTTCCTAAAAAAATGTATCAATTGCATAATTGCCTCTTATATTGGTTCCAAATCTTGATTAACATTATGAATCCAAATTGCTAATTGATCAAGGATGAAGATCATTTTTCACATCCTGCATTACAACACATCAATGTGCAAATTATAATGAATGACTATTGAACGTACCGTACTAATATTTCTGTGTAACACAAGTAAAAAACCTTTAGGAACAACGAAAAAACTATTAGTACTATTAGTAGTAGTAGTAGTACAACAGCCTCTTATTGGGCTCTAAAATAGTCAGAATGTTGCAACTCAAAATAATACACTACCAAAAAAATTTTTTTTCACTTTGATTCATCACAGAACTTAAGTCTCGCTTTAAAATGTGTCACCCTTGCCCAAGAAGAGGATATAGCGACTCGAGTATCTTTTGGCACACAAGATCTGAAGCTATGTCAATACAGTTTTAATGAGTAATACCAAATTCCAAGTTGTGTCACTTTGGAAATGGTGCGATATGTTTCGCTTTTTCTTATTACACTAGTAGGTGTACTTATAGATTTACAAGTGACAACAACCTTTCTGTTGTAAATTACTTCCAGTCCTCTCACTTTTGCGTAGCCGTCATTCAGCTTAATTTTAAGGAGTAAACAACATTTATATATAAACGGGTGTTAGACAAGGGGACGGACTTTCACCTGTTCTCTTCAACGTTGTTCTCGACAAAGTTATGAAGACATTATGGGAAAAAGAAACATCAGGAGCTAAAACAGGAAATCAGAAGAGTATTACCCTTGTAAGGTGTCTGGCTTTTGCGGATGACTTAGCCCTACTGGCAGAGTCAGAAGAAGACGCAGTTAGGCAAATAAATTCATTGAAGAAAGTAGCTGAAAAAACTGGACTAAAAATCTCCGTTCAAAGACCAAATTTATGACTACAGACCCCCACTTTAGTGAGAAAGAAGTGAAAACAGATTTCGGTAAACTTCAGGGGGTTAAAAGTTTTAAATATCTGGGCGAGATAATAAGCAGAAACTTGTCTGAGAAGGAAAGGATGCTGTACAGATTTAAAAATTTGGAGAATTTATCCTACTTAACGAGTAGTATATATAATAAAAAATATTATTAGTGGTGAAACCAGTGATATTGTACGGGATAGAGACTATGTGCTCTCCCAGTTTAGACAAACTTCTTAAAATAGAGAGAAGGATTCTTAGGAGAATCCACGGGCCCAAAGTAACACCGGAAGGATACCGGCTGAAATCTAACAAAGAAATTTACTTTCAAATGAGTGACTTGGAAACAGAAATGAGGGTTAGAAGACTCAGATTTTATGGTCATATGATGTGGATGAACGAGGAGATACTAAACAAAATTATGGGCTACAAATTCAGACAAGGATGCACAGAACAAATAAAACAAGAAACACAGAAACACGGCATTACACCACATTTATTGGAAAACAGAACTGAATACCGAAAATTCCTCAAAAATGCGGTTCTAGTGGCAGAAAGAAAGAAATTTCCATCTAAGCCTGGACAGAAGAAAGAAAAAAGGCCTTTAGTGAAACCATGAGGAAAAGATGGGTCGAGAAGAGACTGAAAAGCAAAAAAGAAAAAACCCTGCATCATAGTCGCGTAGTCTTTCATGGCTGTTTCGCGTCAAATAAATAAATAAATAAATATATATATATATATATATATATATATATATATATATAGAGTGAGAGAGAGAGAGAGAGAGAGAGAGAGAGAGAGAGAGAGAGAGAGAGAGAGAGAGAGGAGAGAGAGAGAGAGAGAGAGAGAGAGAGCATTGATCTTATATTTTTTATAATGCTACTATATTTTTTTCAATTATTGTTTCTAACTCTCTTCTGAAACGGAGTGTTCGATAATATTACCGGAAGAACTGTCTAATGCCTAAGATGGGTAGGAGTTTTTATCAAGCAAGGCCAAATGGGGACTGAAGGTCGGTGTAAATAAACTAACTCGGTAGCAGTTTTACGAGAACAAAGAGATAAACAGTGAACACATGGGGAGGGAGTCCTGCCTCGTCTTATATCTCCTATGTACGCCAATATCTACCCTCTGCGGTCTTATTTATTTTCTTATTGTCTTATTTCATTTTCTCTTCCGCGAGGCAGGGGATGGGGTAAAGCAACTCGCCTGAGGAGGGAGTAGACTAAAAGATTGGGACTGATTCCATAGAACAAACTGCCAACACCTTTTATTTTTATTAGCCAGAGTACTACTTTTCCGAAACAACTTTATTTTAGTATTAAGATCTCGGAAACTTTTAGTAGTTGGTTCGCCTTCATTATTCGTTATCATTTCGGCTTTTCGGCTATATAAAATAATACAATTATAATCTGGTGCCGCCCGACAAATGGGGGGAAGGAAAAGAATCGTGAACAACTGAAAGATATTTGGGAGCTGAAGGGACATGAAAGAAGCAATGAATAAAAAAATATTCTGTAACGGCTCATTCGAAAACGATTGGTTTTAAAAAAGACAATTCCTAGTAGAAATAGTAAAATAAAATCAATAATTTAAATATTAAAAATAACAGACAAAAGCTGCCTAGATAGATTGAACAGTACGGAAAAAAAATCAAGGTTCTAATATTATAAAAAATGGAAAAGAACTACGTGGTGAAAAGAAAGGAAGCAAGGGAATGCAAAAATGATGAAAAAATACTGGGCAAAAATAAGGAAGGAAAAGAAACAATAATCGCGTGGTATTAAAACGCCGTTTCGTGAAAAAATAAACTAAAAAAAAACCAATGTGTTGGATGTTGAAATCGAAGGTATTTCTTAACCCTAGAATACTAACGTTCTCAGAGTAGTCGTTTTATTCTACGGTACGTATTGGTGACGTACACAAGATATTTTTTTCTTTTAAGATAAAATAAAAGGGCCAATTTTTTAAAAACTAACAGTTTTTTATTTCACGAAGCACATTACAAGCACATTCATAAAAAAAAGTGAGACAGAAGGTCAATAAACAATAAAATTAGAAAAAAGTTGAACAATCAATTTTTAAATTTTTTAAAAAGTGACAGAATGGTCATTTCACATAGCATTGAAATAATTATTATTAAAAAAATGAAACAGAAATATCTTTAAAAAAATAATACATCTAGATAGAAATATTTAAAAAAGTTGGAAAATCACTTTCCATTGTTCGCACATTGAGGACACATATCGCCACATATTGCGTTGTTGCAGATACCATGATAGGACTTTGTCACCATCCTTTTACTATAGGGACACATGGAACAGTATCATCTTTTTCCAAATTTGTTCCTCTCTGAGTTGTGGTGTTGAGCGATCGTCATCAATTTCTAAAGTTTGTTTGATAACCAATCTCAGCTCATTTGAAATTG
Source organism: Arma custos (assembly GCA_037127475.1). Taxonomy (NCBI): domain Eukaryota; kingdom Metazoa; phylum Arthropoda; class Insecta; order Hemiptera; family Pentatomidae; genus Arma; species Arma custos. Next base: position 25,776,176 of record CM073762.1, read on the forward strand.
TTGGTAACGATAATCTTTTGTATTGGTAAGGTGTCGCTAGTAGGTCCTTGTCAACTGTTTTTCATTACACTTTCATTGGCGATAAAAGTTATGAGCATAAATAATAAATGCAAGCGCTATTCAACATATTGTAAAAATAACACAATAGCCATCGTCTCGTCTTTCTTCCACAATTCATATTTTGACAGATTGGATCAAATGTGTCAACTCCACCCTTTGTTTCATTGTAAGTGTGTATAATTTCCGGTTTACTAGTATAATTTCAATTACTTTCTCTAATTGAAGATCCATGATGCATTGTCGATACCATGGCAACTAGCTTGTTTGTTTTCGGTTTGTAAGAGACGATTGTTATGTGTGTCGGATCATAGGAAGAATTAACTCAAATTGTAAATCAAAAAGTTCTTCAGGTAGGTCACCTGTGGTCTAGTGGTTAGCGTAACAAACTACTAAACCCAAGATCGCGGGTTCGTAGCCCGGCAGGTGGCCCTAGGTTTTTTTAAGGGAGTAAAAAATCCTTAGTTACTCCTTAGTCCTTCGGAAGGGACGTTAAACGGGGGTCCCGAGCCTGTACGATGTCAGGTACTCGTTAAAAATCCCTATCCTAATTAAACCTGGATAGACAAAATTTAGAGCTCCCACTGTAGCATCTTCCGATTAGCCATAGCAGCATAAAGTGACGTTAAATGAACAAACAACAACAAACAACAGTTCTTCAGGTAACTCTCTCTTATGGTCTCAACTACTGTTAATTGCTATTATTACAATGACGTGTAAAAAATATTCTACACCAACTAATGTACTTTGTTGCTCACTAAACACTAGAGGCTACGAAATACAAAATGGTGGCAACTGATTTTCCTTTGAAGCACACTTAGCGGAAACGTACATTAGCATTGTAGGGTTAATAGAGATTAAACCAAATTATGTCAGAGAGGAAAATAGTTGATTGGATGATATAATGGAGAATGGAGATAGTTGCGGAGTGCAGTAAAAAAAAACACCAGATAAGTCAAAACTTATTTTTATTTGTGCCAACGTTTTTATTTTATTTTTTCTCTCATAGCCCTGAATATGACCTACGATCTGGAAAATAAACTATTTTTTACTTCAATAATGTTACGTAATAGAGATGAAAATAAATAATAAAATTCCTAAAAAATCTTTTTTTTTTCTTTAATTTCCTGTGAATGAAACCAATTCAGGAAGATTGACTTTAAAAAAATATAAATTAAATTATTATCTTTTGTGTCATTCTCGCATCATGTGTCGACTTCATCCGCTTGTCTCCTTATGCTGTTGACAGTTCAATCCTAAGCATGTTCTTCATGGACCTCCTACACACTACTCTCGACTTACCGACAGTCACAGACTTCATAAAACGCAGACACATCAAATTTTTTGACAGTCTGAAATACAGTACTAACCCTCTTTTCACGACACTCACCCCAGCAGGACGGCCACAAACGTGGCAAGATCACGTTCAAAGTCTCAACCTGAACTGAGAAATAAATAAAATAAACAATAAAAGGAAGCGGACACGGTGTGCCCCATCATCGGAAAAATCCAAAGTTAAGAAATAAAGAAAGAAATTAGAACCTTCCGTTTTCTCATCCTCCTCTTAAAATGTGCGCAGTACAGTAAAAGATATTCCTCTCCAACCTAATCCTAATCCAGATTAGAAATCTTCAAACTTATAGGGGCTAAGAAAAAAAAAAAAAAAAAAAAGCATGTTCTTCATAACCCAGAATTCTCTACTCTTGCTCTCAGCTTCGTTAAACCAGTTCACTTTTAAGTTAGAATGTTAGTATTTCTATTTCGAAGGAATTCAAATAGTCTTTTCGTTATACTATTTGCATACATTCGCCTGTCATGCCCATAGAATTCAACTTTTCTTTAACTCATTGTATCGGAGTTTCCATCTGTTGTTATGTGAAGGATCTCATTTTCTTTGGACTAATTTTTCGTTGGAGATATATTTTGTTAATAATGCTAATTTTCTTCATATTTCAAACTGGATATCCAATGAAATCCCATAAAAAATATATAAATAAATACTAACCGGCCATCAAAGGAAGACGTCAAAGATGACTTGAACTTTTTGCCGGTCAAGTTGAAGGCAACTCGTCCAAACTGCGAACCGCCCAAGTCCAAAGTCCAACTCCAAGCTGGCTCCTAACGTTTTAATTAATAAGGTTCAGAGCTGACTCTTTCACGGGAAGCGCTCTTGTTGAAAACTAATTTATCTTCTCTTGGCCCGTTTTTTGTTCCTAATGGACTTCTTAATGGGTTTCGTTTAATGTAGAGAAGAAAAAAAAACAAAAAAAAACATAAAGGAATTGAGAAGAATGAAGATCAAAAATGTATTAGGAGTAAACCCTTTACTCTCTTAGACAATCTCAGTATCTCCCAATTTCGTCTTCAGTTGACTCGCTCAATTCAGAGACCCATTATTTTTCCTCCCTTCATTTTCATGATTCCAATTTGGTTTATTTTTAATTTCCTTCCTTTTGACTTATTAAATTTAATTTACTTTGAAAATTAGGTAACAAATAATTTAAGGAATTGGCTGTTTACAATATTTATTAACGGTTGGGACATTGTTGACCTTATAAATATATATCGAGAAAAGGACGGATTCGTGATGTGGGAAAAGAAGGCTGCATAAAAATCAGTTAGGGTCACATCACATGTGGTCAAGTGGTTAGCATTAACACTTACTATTCCCAAGTTCGTAGATTCACAGCCCTTCTGGTGGCCTTAAGAATTTTTTAAGGCAATAAAAAAATTCTTAGTTATGCCGTCCTTTAGAAGGAAGATAAAATGGGGGCGATGTCAAATACCCCTATCCTAATTATACCTGGATAGACAAAATTAAGCTCTCCTACTGTAGCATCGTTCGATTAGTCATAGCATAGTTGCATATAGAGACGTTAAATGAATAAAAAATAACAAATATCAGTTTAAACTTAATATTTATAATAATGCAATTGGGAAAAACCACAATGCAAAGCCTTATGTTTCAAAAATTACACCTACTTACCAGTCGACGTTTCGCCTATTCATAAGGTGCAATACATCCCAACGATCAACAGCCGTAACAGGGATGTATTGCACCTTTTTCTTCGAGATGCGATTCACATAACCCCCTTTTTGATTTTGGTGTCTTGATAATGCCTGAATAGGCGAAACGTCGACTGGTAAGTAGGTGTAATTTTTGAAACATAAGGCTTTGCATTGTGGTTTTTCCCAATTGCATTATAATAAATAATAGTGTTTCTTTTTTGAGTTTTTGGCTCTATTTTAGTGACTTAATATTTATAGAAGTTTCTGCTTATTTGATTACTCATTTTGCTTAACGCTTACATGACTTATCGAACGTTACTATAGTCGGGATCCTAAATTTTGCACAAGTTGTAAAATTCCCTGTTAGGATAAGGATCTTACTTACTCCCTTTAAAAATCCTAGGGCCAACTACCGGTCGCCGAACCCGCAACCTTGGGAATAGAAGGTTGTTAGACTAATTACATGTGATCCCCAAGTTTCCATCAAGTGTTCCTGGATTTAATTATTGTTAAGTCATAAGACATCAAAGGAAAAGGAATTATCAGATAGCACTTTATTGCTTGTTTTGGATTGGTATGATATTTATACCTAAAGTTTTTCATTTTTGACTACAATTTTTGATTGTTTACAATAATTTTGTCGAAATATTTCAAAACAAATTCATTAATATCCAGTGAAATGTCCTGAAGGATTATATTCAAACTTTGATCAAAAATAAAATCATGGCTGTATGTTTTTTTTTGTATTAACTAATTAATACAACACACCGACAAATGGGTGTTTTTTTTTCTTTTTTGAGAAGGGAACTTTAAGAAATTAGTCGGTTGATATTTCTCAAGAGGCACAGTTTTTGTTGGGCGAGGAACATTTCAAGAGGTTGCTTCTCTCGTGGGAAATTATAACGGAACAGTTGATATCAGAAGTGGGTGGTGGGGGGGGGGGGTCATTGTCTCGGGTTTTTCGTTTGTTTTTCGAGTTTTCTTTTGCAGTTAATTTCAGGCTTCGCTACTATTTCTTATGCTTTGTTTATTAATACTCAAAGTTCACTATGAAGGTAGTTTTCATTTTCTTCAGTTTATTAATTTAATCGAAATATAAATTTAATAATATAGAGGAAAAACGAAATAACTCACTTTTTCTTAATGTTCAGGTAAGCAAATTAAACTCAGAATCAAGTCCATTATTTTTACTCATTTCCGTGCGAATAGCAAATATGACAAATCTGATCGAGGCCCAAATTGGGGAAGCCACGTTACATCATTCGGATGAACTGATTTTTCAGATTTAAGGACATACTTTAGCCGCTTGAACTCGTTTTTCCCAGTTTCGACTACACAATAGTGTCCGACATCGATTCGATAATGCAGAGGTATTACAGTAAGAACAAACTAGGTCTTGATGAGGGTAAGTGAAGCATGCTATGTAGTATGGGAAAGGAAGTTGCTCAACCATGCGCAGCCGACCTTCTGCGCAGGTTGTTTCATTGTCAGACTATAATCGACTTTCTAAAAAAACGAGTTAGCCCATATTATAAGTTTAATATATTTTTTTTTATTAAATGATATTAATTTATTAGTTTTTAAACAAAATTTATTTTTATAAAATAAATTTCAGAAACGGAATTGGTTGGAGGTATTTCAATTTGAATTTGTTTTCCCAATAAGAAAGTAAGTGAATATCAAATAAAACATTACAATTTTTTTAAAGCTTTAAAATTGGAATTTTTACTCGACTTTTGATCTACAAGGGATTAAGTTATGTAGCATTTATATTGTTATAGGGGGTCTCGTAATATTTCAATTTATTATAATACTTAATGTAGTTTTTAAATAAAATACTAAGCTGTTTCAAATCGTGTTGTTCATACCAATGAACGTGTGAGATAACCATTAACAATTTATTATTTTTCTTTTTTAATTTCTTCAATTTCCTACCGTAGGTAATTTATTCCTCCAACCAGGTGCTACAGAGAACTTTACTTTATTTCTTGAAATAAATTTTGTCAACACGATAACCGGAGAAAAATTGTATAGGTGTAGACATTGCTTGTATTTCAGATAAAATCTTTATAAAGCAGTTTAGTTTTTTAAAAAATCATTCATTTGTAGAGAATTATTTTTTCATGTTCAAGATAAACATTTTGTTTTCTTAAAAAAAAGGTAACATTACGGGGTTTTAACTGCCGCAAATATTTTTTTTTTAGGTTTTAAATTTGTCAACAATATTGAATTGAAGTCAATCAAATTTATTCTAATCTCTTGACATAAGTTTAGAAAATATGTAATAATTAAGGATCAAAATAATTATAAAAAGAAATTTTCACTCTATTTCTCTTAGACCCTATTCTTAGGAACGTGTTTAAAAAACACGATAGGACTTCTTTTTTCTGTTAGAACTACTTTATTGCTATAACAGCACTTCAAAGCATGCATGGTTATAAATATCGCTAATCGGAAATGAGAAGTAGCCCCTGGCGTCTTAGTCTGTTCGTGACTTAATGTTGCTCAGTCTGGAGTTTGAGGAAACAGGAGTCGGAGTACAGCTGAGAAGAAAACTCATGATGGACTGTATTGATTCAACTATTTCTGTCCTCACGAACGCCTTTTCTGTTTATCTGTAACTGCCCCGGGTCTTGTAGATTGTGGCGGCCGGCATGCACGACTGCTTTTCGTTACGATTCCAATGATATCAGGCTAATTGTCATAGGAACAATGACTGTTATCTCAATCTAGCCATGGGAAGGTTTATCTGCAACGGTGTAACCTTTATAACTTGTCATTTAGCTGATATTAATAGTTTATGTCTCGTTTGTGATAACAAGTAACGAGGATTATTTCTAGTATATCTCTTAATCATAAAATGTGATATGTAAATATGATACAATGAGAATTAAACCTGCATTTGCCTAGTATGTCTCTTTAATCCACAGCCATGCAGGCTATTGCTTATAAAACTCTCCTGCCTATTCGGATATAAATAAAGGATATCTATCAGTTTTAATTTAATGAGTACTAGATTTCATCTCTAGATCATTTTTATTTTAATAATTTAAATTAGTTATAACAGTGAATCATAATTTCTATTAGAAAGGGATATCATAACGAAATGAAGTTGTTTAGTCCTTCTTATTTGTGCGTGAAAAACCGAATGATACTTCTGAAGTACTTCTCCTGTAATAATAAAGTAAATAAAATGCAATAATAATAATAATGTATAACGAACCGATAGCTCGGTGTGGATATCTCCTATCCCTGCTGTCAAACTTCCTTCCACAGACTACTATTTCAACCCAAATCTGTTTTACCCATATCGCAATCCTCCCTCTTACGCCTTGCTATAACTCTTCTGTCGTTTACCGGTTGGATCAGCACTTATTAACTTTTTAGGTTTTCATTCGTTACCAAAAACCAAAAAAAACAACAACTTGAGAAGACCATATCTACATTAGCAACGCTATCACTTCAATCTCCTTAACCGGGCGAATGCCTAGCACTTCAACGCCGTCCAATCTCCTAAATCCTTTAGTGTGCTCATTCTTTTTCGGTTCTTACATTCTAACTAAACCTAATTTTTAATACTTTAAGACGTTGTCCAGTATTCAGCATTAACAGGCACGTTTCCAATTATAAAGATCGGTTGGATGGATGATAGTTTTATGAATTCTAATCTTTAAATTTCGGGGCAAAAGGCATGGGCATAACAATGTTGAGACCGCATAAAACATTTCCTGTCACATCTTTATTATTTCATAATCACATCTTTATTATCTCTTGAATTTCGTTTATTCTAGTTATCATAAAGGAGGGCCGAAACCTTTTTTACTGCGGGACCAAGCTAACTAAAATGTGAGTATTAAAGAGATGTTTTGGTCAGAAATAATTTCTAACTAAAACAACCTTATAGTAAATAATAAATTATTAAGTGATTTGGTATTAAATTATTATTATAAACATAGTTAAATGAACTATTTATAAACATTCTCTTCGAAACTATCAAATAAGCCACCCGGTGGCACGCCACTTGCCGACTCCTGTCATAGACCTTAAGTCAAAATTAAATTTGTCGTAGTGTTGAAACTACACCTATATCAAATCAAATATCAAATAATATCAAAAATATAAATAAAAAAACAGGAATATTTTTATGAAGGTTTCCTGCAGAACTGCCCTTTGTGCCAATTTCAATATTTTTAAATCAAGGGCAAGAAAGATATTCTGTTCCCTCTCTTACGGTTTTCAGCATAAGTCCAACCTACGAAATGACTATAACAGTTGCTATTACGTTCTTGTCGATAATTTATTATTATTAGCACTCATCGTGTATTATTAGTACTTAATGTTTTTTATTCATCATTCAGGATGAAGGGGTAGATCCGTTAAATCCCAGCATCTAACATCTGACAGCCCGCATCCTCCCCGCTAGGGATTGACATCGGTGACAATGGTCCCTTCTCGTCGTAGTATTTGAACAGAGGATAATCCATTCTGTCAGCCGATTCTTCCTTCGATCGGATTAGGCATTCACAGTTCAGACCCTCCTGATCGTCGAGTAGGTTCGTTATTACGTCTCTATTCACCCGGACGAATGAAAAGTCGCCTGGGGTCAGGAAGAGGGTGGGGTAGAGGGGAGGGTACAATAGCCTGCTGAATCATCGATTTGTATCGATAATTAATGGTTGTTTATTAAATCTGTCCGGGAGCAGCTGAGCCAGTGACTGCCATATGCCGCCCACGTGCTCACCCTCCATCTCTCTCTCTCTCTGCCTCTACATTCCTCCTCTCCCCCTCTCTCTCTATCTACATCCCTCCATCTCTCTGCTACACCAAACATCACTCCTCCCTCCAAACATCACTCCCTCCGACTTGCACTTAAGGCCCTTATCTCTCCCTCCGCAGGCCAAACAAATTATCTGGTCCTTTTTACTGCCCCATTGTCGACTGGGAAAGTATTACGTTTTACGAAGATATGTCGTATAAAGTTACACTGCTTTAGGTTCCCAAGCCCCCTTTGATCTTATCCAATGTTTGCGGATACTTTTATGGTCTGTCAATATCATACCGAGGTAAAACAGATATTTGAAGTACATTCGTGGCAAATTGTGTTCTCCCTTCTCTCCAGTGATATATTTTTTTTAAAACTTGACCCTTCGACCTTTGCTATTACTCTTATTTTGGGTATATTGTACTCTAGTATTGTTTAGTTAAGGTATTCCCGTTAAGATGGGGATGGAGATGGGGTTCTGTATAAAAACACATACAGTGGACTGTAATAAGAAAAGGAAGCATACAATTTTATTAAACTAATTTACAAACAATTCAGTAACATAAGAAAGAAAAATGTATTACATACTTTGAGGTGGGTCTGGATCGTACATGTCGGTTTTGCGTTCGGCCCTCTTAACCTGGTGCTCTCCATTCTTTAATCTGGGTAGCCCCGGACACTTACCCAATCATGTTTGTTTTTGAATTACACACTGAGTTATTTAACTTGCACATGATGATCATTCGAAGGTGGCTAACCAAAATCTCACTGTATATGTCTCTGTGGGATTGTGAGATTTGTATTTAATCTTTCTCTGCCCTACGCTTTCTAGATACATTTCACGGTGTGCCGTGAACAAGTATGAAAAAAAGCGTACTTATCAGAAATGGTGTTTATTCCGGTAATCAATTCATCTAGAAATAAACGTAAACGTTCCAAATTATATTTCGAAGTATGGATAATATATGTTTGTTGAAACGTTAATTAAAATTCAAGAGTAAATAATGAAAGGAAATGCTTATTACTTTTTTGTCGACTATATTAAGCCTGCGCTTTTTTCAATAATATTTAAAAAATAGAGTTTATAAAATCATCACTCTTCCATCTTCTTTTTTATTTTGAAACGTAACCAATAGGATTGAAAGGTAAACAACGCGTTAATGGAAAAGTAAAAAAAAAAAACACCAAATAAATCAAAACTTATTTTTTTGACTGCACCCCCCAACTATCTCCATTCTCCATTATATCATCCAGTCCACTATTTTCCTCTCTAACGCGTTAATGTGTTCGAAAATAAGGTATTGTGTGGAATATTCGTTACGAATAAGTATCAGAGACCTCTGGAGGAATAAGAAGTTAAGAAACATTCACTAAGTTTTATAATTGAAGTCCAACCTGAATATTAAGGTGGACATATAAAGGTTATATCAATGAATGAACAAGATAAATAGCGCTGAACGCGTTTAATACCTCGTACTATTGGTAAAAGTACGAGGGGTAGATGGTAATATGGAACTGGCAAGCTCAGGGGTTAGATCGGTGAGTTAAGATGCCGAAAATTCAGGGATAAAAGTACTATTTATTAATTATTAAATTATATAATCTATTACCAGCCTTAGATGGACGCTGTGAATCTGACGACCATCCTAGGACTCAAAGAGCCTTTTTAAAGTGGGTACCCTTATCGGGGAAAAATCTGGTAATTGAGCGTTATCTCCGATATATCACCTACCTGCACAACCGTTGTCCTAGAAACAGTAGCGAACCCAAGACCTTTTATGGGTTGTAGTTTGACAATTAAGATAAGCAAGGTATGAGAGGATTGCATTAAAACTGATCTAAAAGAATAGGTTTGTGTGGTTGTGGTCTGTGTTCGGGAGTGTGCAGTTAGGTTGTATCGGCATCGAGCCTTCGGGTTCACTGAGCCTTACATCATTAATATTGCCTGTCTAAATGTCACGGATACATCCAAGCTCAAGTACTTACTAGAACCTGTTAAAGGAAATTCCTACTCAAGCGGAACAAGGCAGTGGAAATTGGAGTTAGAAGAAAATTTATTAAATATTTCAAGACGGGATTCGCATCCCGGAGAGGTTATTACTGATACGAACACACGTGGCCGACTTGTAGCCCGTAATATTCGACCTGGAGTCGAGCAAGAGCTTCTGGAAATGTACAATATGAAATTCCTCCTCTGCGGTCCCTGGAATTGTCCAGAGCTGGGATTTACCCGCGGGAAAAATAAATGAAATTCCCCGCATTCTCCCGCTTAAATTGTTTCCCCTTACTTAGCCTGAATTTGCACTTAACATTAAAGTAGAACTGAACTATGTCATTACAAAAAGAAAAACAAAAGAACTTCGCGTTCTCGTTTTTTTTTCGAAAAAAGAAGGTAGAAGTGAAGAAAATGACATATTTACTTGATGTACTTCAATACTTAATAGCCATTTCATTCATTTTTTTTACAATAATGTAAGAATTGTAATTTATATTCAGTGAATTTTTTGATGATGCCATGTATGATGGTGTGGCGGATAGGATAATATTTAAGAAGATTCATGTATTTCATATATATTTATAAAAAAAATTATAATGTTAATGTTTTGCTTTTTTGAATGTTCTATAGATGTATTTTTGTGGATTGAATTCAGCTAACTGAATGATGATAAAAAACATGTATTGAGAATGACCACATGGGTCGAAACGTCTACATGTTAAAGAAAAAATAAATAAATGATAACTTGGACAAAAAAAGGGTTTTTGTATCTATAAAACAAAATAATTTTTTTTTTTTGTAATAGCCATTTAGTTCGGTTTCTTTTATCTATCAGTGAGCTACAGAAGATGAATTAAAATAATTCATAGCATTCACTTAATTTAATTTCAGTAATTTAAGTATTAATTAAAATTTTAACTGCTTTGAAATGCCAACATAAGTCTTCCAACTGGAAAGAAGACAAAGTTTAAATATATATATATATATATAAAACAGTAATCCACTCAGTGCTGACCTATGCCTCACCTGTCTGGAGTTCAACCTGCGCTACAAATTATAGAAAGTTTGAAAGGGTACAAAACCTTTGCATGAGAATTATTAATAATTATCCCCGCTACACGAAAATATCGACTACGCTCAGAGATCTTGAACTTCCCACGGTAAAACAATATGTTTCAGCCCAAACAAAAGCATACTTCGAAAAAACTCCAGCTTCCGAAAACCCATTAATCCGAGAAATCGGCAACTCTGATAAACATTCACTACGACGGTACACGCACAAAAGAACAAAACATATACTTCTCACTTAACAAATCACTATTCGTAGGTATCATAATCTAGTTATCTGTATTTATTTTATAGTTATTTTTAATTGTGTATTTATTTTCTATTGAATTATTATTATTATTATATTTACTTACTTTATTTATTATTATTTTTATGTATTTTAAATTACAATTACTATTATGGTTCATTTTTCTTTTCTTTTTTTTTTAAGCGGGTTTTTTCTACATTTTTCCTGCTATTGTAAAACTTACTTATATATATATATATATATATTCGTAACTGAGAAAATGAATTAGTGAATTTTATTTCTTTAGTGAATCATTATATAAAGTAGTGATATTAAAAAAACATAGGTAATAAAGGAATAAATGATTTTTTAAAATAACTCATTGAGGTTACAGAAAATGGAATAAAATGATTCAGAATATTAGTCAGTGGTAATTCAAGTATAATAAAGTTTAAACAGATTTAAGATGCTAACATAAATCTTCCAAATAAAAAAAATCCTGCTATAAAATAAAATTATTTTCAAAACTAAGACTGAAGCTTTAGTGACGATTATTTTCTTATTGCACAATTGCAACATTTAAATCAAGGGTCATAGTGTATTATATCTTATATATAATAGGTAATAGTTATTATTATATCACTGTAGTGCATGGCATAACAACCTTATATATCCTTAGCGGTTGATTTACAGCCCTTCTGGTGACCTGGTGACTTTTTAAGGGTAGTAAACATTTTGTTATGCCGTCTTTTGAAACAGTCATAAAATGGGGTCCCGAGTCTGTACGGTGTCAGGCACATGTTAAAGATCCTCTATTTTCATTATATCAGGAAAAACGAAATTAAGGACTCATTTAGGTAGCTTCTTCCGATTACCCTTAAAGTAACTAATAATATAGCCATAAAGAGATTTGAAGAACAAATTGAGCTTAAATAAATCACCAAGCAAGGCAACGAATTTCTCACTAAAAAGCTCCGAATAATAAGATAAGACTCATATGCTTGACTATTATAAGACTATTGGGCTATGGGAATATAGTCCTGAAGTGTAATATACTGAAGTATGTGAATACTTTAGTGTTTGATTAGAATCTGACTTATAACAAAGACCCCATTGGACTTTATTATTATTTGTTGGATTATAACTTTGGGGCTTATCTAAGCCATCCAATTCTTCTCAATTGTTTCATGGCAAACTTTATTCTCACTCAGAAACACTTTCAGGCGTCTGAGAAGAAGAGAATGAAATTCGTTTTTCGAATACAACCAGTGGATAGTTTCTGTACTTATCTTTACATAGTTTCCGAAATATGTCATTAAAAATATTTGCTTATATATTTTAATGAATAAGTCCAATATATTTTTTAAAAAGTTGTTTTAGCAGGGAATAAGTTTAAACATATCCAGAAATTTAAGTATGTACTTAGGGTCTATGGAAACTAGAAAAAAGGAAATTCATCAGGAAATAAAGACAGAAAAGAAGTAGGCAGGCCGAGACGTAGGTGGGAAGATTGCGTGAAAAGTGATTTGAAGGATTTGGGTTTGGGTAGTGGTCCTAGGACAGAGGTTTGTAAGCAGTGATAGGTGGTATCGGCATCGAGCCTTCGGGTTCGCTAAGCATTTTTATTTATGTAGTTAATAACCAACCATGTTATATTACATAATGGAAACCAAATACAAACTTTGAAATTCTTCTTCTTCTCCATTTTTTTCTTTTTTCTTGACTAATTATAGGAACTCAAAGACCACTGATTATTTCAATGATTGTTGTCCTGAATTCCAATGAAACATCACCATTTCCGCTTTTAATGCTACACTATTCCAAACGTTAGTTTCCCCGTTAACCGATGAGGCGTAATAATTTATTCATTGCGTTTCTTCGTTTCTTACTCCTTAATTTACTTTTTCTTCCCCAGGGCCCCAATTTCCATACTAAAATCATCCTTTCCTAGTCCCTAATTTGTGTGGGTCGGCTGTTAGTGGGAGAGAGAGAGTGAGGGGGAGAGGGAGATGGAGAGATAATGCTAAAGTCTTGAAGAAAGCCGGTCAACTTCCTCTAAGGTTGGTCACTGCAGATTATTTTATATAAGTTTTATTCATGAATTTTATTTAGTCTTTTAGCAGCCGGAGATGGTTCATATGGGATATAAGACCCTCCTGGACTTCTAGCCTCTATAAAGTAGGTACCCAAAATAAAGTTACCCAAATCACCTCCGTGTTAAACCGTTTACATCAAATAGTACAGTATCTAACATGTACTGAACCCCACATCATCCGTTCACAGGTTGTAGTGGTACAAGTTTTTTTTATAATTATTTAGTTTCTACTATAAACACGGGATCTGAGCGTGATCTATTAAAATTACCTCCCTGCATAATCGATATCCAAGAGCCCAAGCTCCATCATGGATTGTAGTGGTTCAGGTTTTTTTAATTTTATTTGTTTATTTTTTTTTTGTGGCTATATGACCAAGAGAAGAGGTTGATCGAATTCAGAGGAATCACAGATTGTTTTAAGATAGATGACAAACTGTGGTATGATACTATTTAGCAAGGAATAAAAATTAAATTTGAAAAAGTTATTAAGATAAATTGAATTTATAATTATACCTTGATATAATATAAAGTAAAATTTAAATTAATGTTTTGCTGATATATTGATAAACATTTGGGGTGTGAACTATATAACTGTGTAGAGTGCTGAGTTGCTAGGCTGAAGTTAAGTTGTTCTTTTTCTTCATAAAATTCGTGTTTATAAAAATATTTTCTGTTTTCTTATTTTTTCTATAATTTTTAATTATTTTTTAAAATTTGTTTATTATATGTTCCCTCATTATTTATTATCATTTGTATTTTACTGATAGGCCAAGGATCATATTTTATTTTCTCTATATTATATTATTCTAAAGGAGATTTATCCAGAATAAATAAATAATTTTCTTAATATTATTATTATTATAAATTTTGTATATATACATATTATTTGAAAATACATAAAATTATACATTTAAATAAATATTTATATTTTTAGGGTTCGTATCTACATACTGGCATTTTTCCAACGTTATGCAAGAGCTTGAAATGGAATTTCACTCGGCAAATTGAAGTAGACAGAATTATTCCGAGAAGTGATTTCTTTTTCTGTTTGTTTGGTATTTCTGTCTACGATTCTTCATATTTTTTTTTTAGATTTTTTTATCACAGAAGAATTTCATGTTATATTGTTGCTATTTTATTTGTGATGTAGCTATTTGTGTAAACTACTGAAGTGAATCTTTCAAACACTTGAGTATTTATTAGTTACCTATTTATTTAGTTTATTAGTTATCTGCTTGGACTTAGTATTTTGGCGGAATAAATATAAGTATAGCTAGGTTTTTTTGTTAAAATTCATGTAAACTATAAATAAAAGAGAAATAACGGTTTATTCGAATTAAAAATTACTAATTTTATCATGAGCTTGGCAAGGATTTTATAGTAAAATACAATTTTTGGGCTTAATGAAAGCTGCGATATCCAAATTTATTTTTGTTTACAACTTACATTGAAGCTGAAACACAAAATCTGCTTAAACTGTTATGCTAAAAAATAACTTTTTTTTTTTAAATTTTGGCTACTTATTTTTTTTTTTTACGGGAAAGAGAGTTTATCTGTATCTTCGAGAGTTTATCGGCTTCTAATTCGGTTGTGGCAGATAAATTATTACTTCTGGGAACGACCCGGTGGAATCTGCAGATTCTCTGGGGTTTAACCAGCCTTTCTAAAATGGGTACCCTTAATTGGAGGAAAAGCCTGTGGGTTCAAAGTAATCTCGGTAATCTTAGGACCACCAGTCGGTATACGAACCCGCGATTTTGAGTATAGTAGATTGTTATCCTTGCCACGACAACACGGCCCCATCATTCGTATAGGATTCATTCTTCGCAATCAATATTCATTCTTTGGGTAATGCAATACCCCATTAACTATTATAAAATAAAATAAATAAAAGGCTTAGCGAACCCGAAGGCTCGATGCCGATCCCCTAATCTCCGTATACAAACCACCACCTACGGGGCACCACCTAGATCACTCTTAACGCAATCCTCCCACCTACGCCTCGGTCTACTCCTCAGTCGCTTCCCAGTCGGTACAATGTTTATTAACATCTTAGGAATTCGTTCATTAATAAGCCCAGCAACTTTACAGGCCCATCTTAATATTCGCAACGCTATCACCTGAATAATATTTACCGGATGCATGCTTAGAAATTCCGCCTTATGTAATCTCCTATATTCTCCAATGGTCTCATGCTTTTTTTGGACCAAATATTCTGCTTATTTTCGAATACCTGAAGACATTGTTCATCCTTGAGCGTTAGCGGCTAAGAAGAGCAGGAAGGATGATTGTTTCATAAATTATGATTTTTAGATTTTGGGACAAAAGACGTGAGCTTAGTAATTTCGAGACCTAATTATAACAAGCATTTACCGCCTTTAATCGCGCCTTTATTTCCTCTAGAATTTCGTTGTTTCTAGTTACCATTGACCCTAAGTACTTAAACGTCTCCACATGTTTAACGTTTCCACAGAACTTATTCCCTTCTACCAATATTACCAAAATTTCACCCTTTTCTGCTACTAACCATATACATAGTCTCATCCAAATTTATTTCCATTCCTATTTCCTTACCAGCATTCATTGCCATTAAATATTATATACTAATATTATAATGTATACAATATTTGTTTGTATCTCGTTTATTCCCACTATTATGTTGTTTAGTCTAATTATCTTTTCATTTATTTTTGTATCTCATTTTTTCAGACCTGAATAACGCCTGCAATGTTGGTCGAAACGTTGGTTTCTAATCAATAGTTGCTCTCTATTTAAGCATTTATTATTTTTGGACCTTTTTCTTTTCCATATATATACTTTCAACTATTGTTAGTACAGTTCAATAACTGTTTATTGAATAAATTTTAGTCATGGTTTAGCTAACTTTTTATGTGAATCAAGATGAGCCTGTGGTTCTTCACAAAGTCATATGCACCAGATGAGAGAGTAGAGATTATAGGGGAAATAGGAGTGGGGTATTTTATAGGGAGGCTCTCCCCGCAGCGGATCATATTGCCGAGGCTAATCCCCATCAAAGAGCTGGCCGCCTTTCAACTGTATTATTCAATAGGGCCTTCAACTTGTGTTTGCCTGAAAACTTATGGAAAATCAAGCCTTTTAATTAGCTAGGGCTTTATCCCTCATGATAATTACTTAACTTTGCTAGTGGTTCTATGCATCAGGTGTTTCAGTGAATAGATATACTGTATCCAAAAGGGCTTCGAAGCTCCCGTATTAATTCCGATTATTTTTGTTTTCTGTAAATTAAACTTATGCACCATATAGTGAGAGGGATCAAGTAACTGAAGTAAACTATGTTACTTAACTAATTACGGCCTTTAAAATAAGTATTTAACTCCTCAGGACCAATGGCAGATTGGTTGTTGGAGTTAAACGTGTGGGTTCGCGTGAACAACATGCGACTGGCGACACCTAGCATTCAGCGCAAGAGTTATGCAATTTTTTGTATTCAACATTTGTTTAAATGTTAGAATTCCATTAATACAGGATTAGTTATGTTTATCTAAAAAGCCGTTGAATATTTGAGGAATTGATGCTAATTATTACTTAATAACTCGTAGAACTTTTTGTTTCCCTTGATAGATTTTATTTTTAATCGTTAAATGTCTTGTTTTATTAAATGATTGAATGTGATGTTCTTAGTATGGTCTAAAATTATCTAAGTATTGTTGAACTTAACAATGATAATAATACCAAAATTGAAAATAAATTGCATTAACATGAATAAAAATCAAAGGTATAATAAATTTTACTAATTATTATTTCAACTTAGTTATTGATATTTTGTACTGACTTTGTGTTGCCCATCATATGTTTGGATATATAAGTAAACTGTTTGAAAATGTATTTAATTATTGGTCGGTGTTTCAGAGAGCGGAGTGGCTCAGCACTGAGTTGCTATGCCGTAAATCCTGGTTAAAATCCATCTGCAGACTTATATTTAGCCGGTTTGCAGCCGGAGATGGATCATATAGGATGTAAGACCCTTCTGGGACTCACCCAGCCTCTATAAATTGTTATAAAAATAGGGTACCCGAAATGAGTGGGGGGGGGAATCTGGCGGTTGAGCATGATCTAGGACAAATCACCTCCCTGTAGAACCGTTGTCCATGAAACTGTTTAGTCTCTACCATGTACTATGTTGTGGTACAGGTTTTTTTTCTTTATATATTAAAACAGACTAACGTTAATAATTTAGATTTACAAATTGGAACTTTAAACAATAGAGACTATAGCTGATTTATAAATTCAAAAAAGAGCAGAGTTATTCCAAATTTTTAAGTTTTCACTATCGGCATATATAATTTTCTTTTTTAAATTTATATTTAGACTATTAATTTTCGAAGTGTTACTTGATTGTGTCAGTCAAAAGGGTACCAAGTCGTGATTATTAAATTATTAATTATAATAATTTTTAATTATAATATTAAAATATAAATTATTAATAGTATTTAAATAAAATATTCGAAAAAGAATATTCCTTGATTTTTCCAAAAATCAGCCTCTGTCTGTCAAGTTTACTGTTAAATTAATAACTCCATTATTCACTTATTAATTTAATAGAGGCAATACATGAGTTATGTTTGTGGACTTTGATTCTATTTCTTTATAACAGTCTATGCTTTCTGTGAATTTGCTTGAAAGTAAAATTAAATTAATACCAATATTATTTATTATATTTATGCAATATTTATACACTTGTACGCACAAGTCTACATAGATACTAGAATAAAATCATAATTAAGTAAAATTAAATCATGTTAATGGCTATAGTAGTTCAGGGAGTTGAAACATATTCAGATACATTCTATTGCTTAAGATTTCAAAGGCTGATACTTAGACTTTTACCAGTAGTATGCAACTTGAAACAAGATATGTTCCAATAAAATTAACGATATTTTATGCATTAAAAAAATATATACATCTAATCAAGTTTGTATGTTCTCTCAGGTCACTATTTTCTTTCAAGTTAAACAGAATAAAAAAATTGTATATAATTTGAGTGAATCAACTGGGGGAATACTAGTACTAATATTTTTACATTGCCTATTTCCCGTATTTTGACAAAATTCTAAATTTTCGTCTCATTAATTTACGTAATATTTTTATGTGTCGCCCTAGAAATTCATTTTAAATTATGGTGACAGAAGTATACTGAACAAAATAAAAATATAAATTGTAAAAAAGAAAAATATAAATGCTTATTGTATTTTTTCTAGTCAGAGAATATTCTCTATATATGTGAAAAAATCTAATAAAAAAAGTAATATTTCATGAAATATTAATAACAGTCTTTCTTAATGAAAAATATAGTGTTAGTTGTGGGAAAAAAATATGTATCATACAAAATAATGCTATTTTATAAATCCTGTGGGCTACTGATAAAGGACGTCATGGTGGAACTGAAATCTCCCCATGTCGCACATAAAAGCCATAAAAACCGAAATTAACTGGCCCCATAAAAAAAGCTAGTTTATTGCTAATTTCGTTGGTTACGACCGCATAACCACATCGCAAGCAAAGGGCTTAGGGTAAAATTATGTGGTGTTTAAGCTGTTTTATTTTATGTGGAATAACAAACTCTACTTTGTTAGCAATAATTACCCACTGTTCCTGCGAGATTAGGAATTATATTATTATTATTTTGTAAATAAATTATTTTATTATTTCTATATTTAGAAATATAAATATAAAAGTTATGTTATAAGCTAAAATTTTGTTGAAAAACATATATCACAAAAAAATAGTTCTGATCTTTTGAATGATACTTTGCTTATTAATTATGTATAATACAGGATGAAGATATTATTTTGTAAAAATATTGTATATATTATATTATAAAAATATATATTAATTTAAAAAAAAAATTAAATGTTAGGAGGTCAAACAATTTGGGAAAAAATAAAAACCATCAAGCTGACCATCAGATCTTTTGAAACTTACTTTGGTCATTAATTAAGTGAATATTGTAATTATGGTATGAATGTAAGCAATTATTTTATTTGAAAACTTTCTTTTTATTGCTATTTTCGCAAGTATTTGTTTTTATTATCCACATGTATATATTTTTATTTTATTTTATTAATTTATTTTTGTTGTTTTTCATTGTATGATTGCATAGCTACTTGAGGCTATCATGTGACGCCTACAAGTGGCAGATTGTAATAATATTTCAATAAAATTTTTGGAAAAAAAAATTAGTTAACATATTATTATGCAAAAATATATATTGTATTATAAAAATATCAAGTTTTATCTTCCTCAGTTTTAACTTAAGTAACTGCATTACTTACTACAGCACTAGTTACTAATTACTATTTATGTTTCAAAAATAACTCATTATACAAGTTTATTTTATTTATGTTACATTGACTTATAGGATGATAGTATTGCCGATCCAGATGTAATTGTTGAAGGGATCTTTAGCAAGTACCTGACACCGCATTGACTGACTACCATTTTATGCCCCCTCCCAAGAACGACATTTGCAAGGATTTAAAAATTCCACTAGGCCACCTTCCGGGCTTCGAACCTTTGGACCTTTACCATAGAAGGTCGTTAGGCTAAATCAAAGCTGACATTATTTCTTATTTTTCCTGAAGCTTATTCCAATTTAAGAATTGCTTCAATAATTATTTTTACTTGTTAATTGTTCTGTTATTAAATATGGGTGATAATGATTGAGAAGGTATTATAAAAACAATAACCACAATCGAGCTGTTCATAAGAAGAACTAAGTACCAGTACTCTAGTCGGTTAGTCTGCGGGAATCTTAAAGAGATATCTAGTTAATTACGATAGCTGTAAGGTAAGTTTAAACAGAATTAATGAATCTGGTAATAGCGTTTGAAGTAATTAGTTTTTGCTTAGTTATCCTTATAATGTATGATGTAGATTGAGCAAAGAAAAACGAATTACATCAAAGTATTAATGGAAATTTCTCTGGCTCATTGGCTCTATAAAACAATAACTAGAATTAATTTGAATTGTACGTAATTTTCTCCTTCCAATTATTGTTATCAAGGAACAAAACATCGCGAGATATCTCTTAGAGTAGTACCTCAGGCGACCGATTAGAGTTGGTGCAAGAGAAATATTTAACAATGTATTAAATCCTATAATAAGTATAGTAAAAAAATACTAGTTTTTCAATTGATATCAAATGAGCCTGAAGTTTACAAAAAGATCTGTTACACGGTCAACAAGCTATATGTATTTACATGAAAATCATTAATGATCGCCTCTAATGATTAGCCACCGACATTTTACCTTCAACTGATTTAAGAATTCTATAACTAACACATTAATACCATAAGTACATACAGCGTAAAAATATAATATTTTTCTCCTTGAATATTTATGTTTAACATTTATTATTAGTTTTCAATATAAACTGTACTATTTGTTTCAAATTTGGCTTTGAACAGATTGGCTGCACTTTATATTACATTATAATATGAAGTAGTGTGGTATAATATAGTTGCATTATAACTATATTATAAATATAAATTAAAGAGAGTGAACTGGCATTGCTCCAAATCCGGCTAGGACATGTGGATCCCTATTCTTTTTCCATTTGGATAAATAAACTGAAGATATATGGGGTACTTCTAGAGAAATGAAAAGAAAACGTATTGTAGAACATTGCTAAACAATACAATGTATTAGTAATCGAGCGTTAGGCTCTATGTTTTTTACTTTTTACAAAATAAATTGTATCTTCGACCAATCATGTTGGCTCCCTAATCCATAATCTATGGACTTAGTCCGATTGATTACTACACTAGAACCTTAAATTTAATGGAAACAAGAAAGTATCTTCTGGTTTTCATCTTTTTTTTTATAAGATCCATTTCCCACTCTTTTTTTTAATCATGAATATAATTCACATTTATTTCGCCCCAATTTTATTTTCTAGTAGTCACTATTATTCTCACAATCACTATATTTATAACCAATTTATAAATTAATATAAAACACATATTTATAACATAAAAAACATATTTAAATACGCATAGATAAGACAACATTTTGTGCCTATGAATTGTGATTGAATTATATACGTATAACGCTGACTTTATACTTTTTTTTCATTATTTCTAGATTTAGTAGTTTATAATCCAACGTAGAAAGGTTTTTATAAATTAAAAGCTCTACCTAAAGTTATTTTAAATCCTTCTAATCTCTCTCGAGTAGCCTAGGTTTCTGCTGTAATCTGGGCCTGTATTCCTTAATTATTCTCGGTTTAATGGAAATATAATTACTTTTACATTAAAATGAAATTTTTTAAATAAATCTGTTATATCCTCTTTCTGAAAATTTCAGAAAGGATTTTATTTTGTTGAATATATATTAATACATATTTATGATAAATAGACAGTTGCTATTCTTGATTACTTTGCTAAAGTTTCCACCTAGGGTAAAGATAAATTATATCATTTATTAGAATACATAACTATAAGTCTAGTAAAAGTTTCTACATCTTCATGAGATGGTTTTGTGAGTGTTATAATAAATAATAAATAAATTCAAGTAAACAACAGTACTCAGAAAAATGCAGGATTTTAAAGGTATAACTATTAGTATTTGTTAATACAAATTAATATTGATAACCGTAATACTAAAGTTACGAATTTTGATTAAACACAATTAAGGCGTTTAGTATTTATATGTCGTTATTCATCAAAACATCTAACGTCAACATTAACAAGTCTTTCTTCTTTTAGACAGTCAGTTCATATCTTCCCTACAATCTGGATCATCAATTTTTGTTTATGTTTAGTGTTAAAAACAATTAAGTAATCTTTTAATGAAGGATTTAGATTTTTTTGAATGAATAGCTTTCTAATTTTCAAAAAATAAACCAAAGTGAAACATTTTTCTCGGGCTCATGAAAAACAGTTTGGTACGGTATGTCTTGGCTAATATTAGTTTGGTTTGGACTTTATTATAATACTTTCGGGATTTTTGTTTGGCACTATAAATGTTGGACAGTGTTTTTTTCCCCTGATTTTCCGCAGGTCTAAAACAAAAATAATTGGTTGTTGCTGAAAGTGATTCAGAACAAAAGTTTTAAATTTGTTGATTTATTTTTAATATTCTTATTTCTTTCTGTTCATGAAAATGTTATTTATTACTACAAATGGACTGTCAAATTCAGTCTGATTTAAAGATTAGTATTTAGGATAATAAGGCTCAGAAAATATATTGAAAACATAGCATATTCAATGGAATCATTTGACCCTTGGATCAATGAGACCAATTTTAGAGGATGGGGGGGGGGGGGTTCTAACTCATGATAACGATATATAACTTTTTCCCAGCTCAGATTTCTCTTTTGTTTTTTAAAAGATTCTTTTATCTTTCTCTTCATGATAATGTGATAATGTTAGATTACTAGAAATGGAACGTCGTAAAATGTTTGACTTGGATAAAGTGATACTAATTGAGTTCAAATTTTTTCTAAGATAACGATACTTAATGTTTTTTTGTTTGTTCATTTAACGTCAATTTTTGCTGCTATGCCTAATCGGACGATGCTACATTTGGAGCTCTAAATTTTGACTATCCAGGTTTAATTAGGATAGGAATTTTTAAAGAGTACTTGATATCTTACAGGCTCGGGACCCCCGTTTAACGACCCTTCCGAAGGGCGGCGTAACCAAGGGTGTTTTACTCGCTGTAAAAAATCCTAGGGCCACCTGCCGGGCTACAAACCCGCGATTTTGGGGTTAGTAGTTTATTACGCTAACCACTAGACCACATTTCGCCCCGATACTTGATGTATTCCATGCTCATATACTTATGATTTGCTTATTTAAATATTCTTATATTTTTCTATTCATGAAAACGTTATAAATTACTATAAATGGAATGTAAAATCATGCTTGACTCTCAATAAAGATAAAGAAACACAGGAAAAAAATGGGTTTGAGAGGTATATCCTTTGGATTCAATGGCTCAATGAGACCAGATACTGACTCCATTAGAGCTGTAGATCGGAAGAGAGTAGTTGGTGGAGGGAGGAGGAAGGTGCAAGAGGAGGGGGAAGTCGAGAGAGGAGTGGGGCGGGAGAGGGGCGAGGGGTGGGGAGGGAAACTATATCGGCGATAAACAAGTTAGCGAAGGATGAGGAAGAGGCGAGGAGACGCGGCATTGTCCCCGCCAAGTGCTCGCCCTTATCTTAGCCGCCCTCAAAGGGCTCTCCTATCGCGCGCCCGTTTCCTCCGATCCTTTCACCTAGTCCTTCCTGTCTGTCATCATCCTTATCTCTCCTCTACTATATTTATACGTACGAATATAACCCTCTAATAAAAATATAGATAAAGCAGAGAGAAAAAGAAAGGGCAGTTTTTTACCCAGCATGAATGAATACCGCGTTTTCAGCGATAAAAAATATCTCTATTAATCTTATAATAAAAGCCTTCGGTGACCTATTGTTAAGGTTTATCGGAGTTATTTATAGCCATTTTAAAGGAAGCGTTTGTTCGTTCGCTAGGGCTGTTTTCCAAGATTTGAATGATAGCGTGAACGAACAATAGCAAAGGATTGTTCTCAAGTCCAGTAGTTCTTCAAGTTTTTAGTCAAAGCCAGTCTCTTAAGCCTTTTTTTTGATACCATCCTAACTCTAGGCATTTCAAGTCTTGCTTAAGAGTTGGTTACGTTAAAGACCCTCACAATAATACCTGGCGTCTGGTTCAGTTCTTGGTAAAAATACTCTGTTTCAAATGCTACTCTTCTCCGAGGAGATGATTCGGGGTGATTAGTGATCAATCTATCTTTTTCAACCATTTTTTTTTCTTCGAAATTTAAGCTTATTGTTGTTTTGTCGTTTGGACATACTGAGGAGCACGTGGTTCGTATATAATTTTTGTGCAGTTCCTTTCTTCTCTTATATCTCTTTCATTCTCCGACTGTGTGCCAGTTTTCTCTCCTCTGTCCGATTACTATTGGTGGTAATTTTATTGGTGAGGTAGGCTTTTCGTTCCCTTTGACAAATGATGGCTTTTCGAAACTACAGTTGAATTTTATCCATTGGTGTCTCCGGTTATTCCATATCTGACCTATATGATCCAGTTGTTCTTCGAAGCCTTGCCTCTACTTTTCACTGTGAAGATCCTATTAGTGACTCTAGAGGAACCAATTGACCATAGTATGTTAGTCATTAGTTTGCTATATACGTAGTCACGTGGGATCAAGAGGATACAGTCTATCCTCTTGATGTTTGTACGGCTCATCATTGTGATGTATCTTATAAGTGCCTCCTTTCTCTCTGACGGGTTCTTGTATCCT
Source organism: Arma custos (assembly GCA_037127475.1). Taxonomy (NCBI): domain Eukaryota; kingdom Metazoa; phylum Arthropoda; class Insecta; order Hemiptera; family Pentatomidae; genus Arma; species Arma custos. Next base: position 25,800,702 of record CM073762.1, read on the forward strand.
CCAGAGGATCTCTCTCTCTCTCTCTCTCACACACACACACACATCCACTTTCTCTTTGATCTCCAGTTTCCTGTGTGGTCCTTTCCTGGCCATTACAACGCACTCAGAGGTATACGTAAATTAAAGGTTATTACGTTTTAAAGATTAAAACTATCGTGTGATGGATGTGGTCTCCTCTGCATTAGAACGTGGATCATATTGTTCGGGAGTCTTTCTTGACGTGAAACAGGCTTTTGACCAAGTCTGGTATCCGGGCTTGCTCTACAAACTCCGCAAATTCCTACCCTCTACATATTTTCTCATCCTACAATCCTATCTCACAAATAGAACTTTCCAAGTAAACCATAACAATGTCTATTCGTCCCTCTTTTCCCAATCTGCTGGTGTTCCTCAAGGTAGTATCCTTGGTCCAATCCTATATACAGTTTATACAGCTGACATCCCAACTCATCCTAATACTATCCTTACCACGTATGCTGATGATACATGTGTATTATCAGTCAACACCAATCCAGTTTTTGCATCCCAAAGCCTCCAATCCCATATCACTGATCTTGAAGAATGGTGTCAAAACTGGAGAATTAAAAATAAATTCTCAAAAATCGCATCAAATCACTTTTACGTTACGTGGTAAACAAATGACTTCCTGTCCTACCGTATCCTCTAATAATATCCCTCTGGTGCCTGTAGAACAGATCCGATACTTAGGGTTGCACCTTGACAAACGATTAACCTGGAATCCTCAAACAAGACTGAAAAGACAAGAAACCGCACGACGTTTCAGGCTACTTCAACACTTACTAGACAAACGCTCAAAAGATTAACTACAAAAGACTCATCTACATGACCATCATATGACCTATTTGGACTTACGGAGTAGAGCTTTGGGGCTCCACTAAGCCATCGAATTCCTCTCGTATCCAATCCTTACAGTCCAAAATCCTTCGTAAAATCCTCAATGCTCCTTATTTTGTTAAGAATAAACTCATCCATAACGACCTTAATGTCCCTTTTGTTGCTGATTTGGCCCGAACCCGGTATCTATCCTTTCATAACAAACTTCATTACCACTCAAACCCTCTAGTTTCAAACCTAGCTTCCTCTTCCATTCCCGATAATCCTCCGAGGCGTCTGAAAAGAAGATGGCCACGTGACCTCCTTACTTGAACTTTGATTTGAGTACTACCAGTGGGTAGTTTCTCTACATTTCATTATCATGTCATTAGATATCACTTAGCCTATTTACTTGTTGTATTATTGTAATACAGTTGTAGATATCAATTTAATAAATTTAAAAAAAAAAAAAAAAAGATTAAAACCAGCCCTGGAGGGCCTACAGTTCTTATACGGTTGCTTCACGGCCAAAAGAATAAAGACAATAATTTATTTTCCTTCTCTTTCGATCACCAGACAGTACACTTTACACACTGATCTACGCCAGTCCATTTGGTATATAACATAGTGTATTTTTACAACATTAAAGATATAAAATGATTTTTTTATGATATTCATGAACGTTTTCGTTCTATCAGGCACGCATTTTTATATATGAGAGGAAAATAGTTGGCTGGATGATGCAATGGAGAATGGAGATAGTTGGGGGTTGTAGTCAAAAAACAACACCAAATAAGTACTACATATATTTAATGTGTGCCGACGTTTCGGCCTACCTTGTAGACCACCTTCTGGGCAAATGGGAAAGGCGGTTGGGTGGACCGAGTAACCCTCCCCCACATATTGACGGTTTTAGACCTACATTTCGCACTACGAAAACATGTATTTAACGGTGAATTTCGACGGATAATATATTATTTTTATTTGAAATTTTTATCAGCAAATATTACAATCTGCTACAATCTAGGACATGTTGATAACTCAAACACACGGATGTGAAGAATAGAAAACCTAGAAACAAAGAAACAAAAATAATGAAATGCTTCCCTTAGTAATAATTAATCCTTGAATAATTATTAAACAAATGATAAACCAAGATCCCGACATAAGGAGCTTGAATGATCACACTAAACAAATAAAGGAGGAACTCGGAAAAAAATAAATTGGCGGCAGAGACCGCCTTAATAGGAAGGGATTCAGAAAACGGATTGACAAAATAAGGCTCTTGTGGGGGATAAGAACCTCACTGACAATGGGGAGAGGGAAAAGGCTAGGAAATAATTGAACAGTTGTTAGATCAGACTTTTCCTTTGAGAATGAAAAAAAATAATAACATAATACTTAATCAAGCTTCTTCGGAAACAGCTTTTTCGAGTAATTTGACTAACGCTGGACTCCAACAGCACGGCACGTACGATTCCATCAACAGTCAGTTCGGACAAAGGAGTGATATCATGGAGCTTTATTGTGCTGTTGTTAGCTCTGGGCGTTGTCATTGCTGCAATTAGTTTTAGTAGAATTTGAGGATTGCTTGGACCCCAATCCTCGGCTCCACTGGTCGCATTTAATTAACTTGTCAGTAAACAAAACGAATCGCCTCCGCTCTCTGATCGATAAGGCAGAGAAAATAGCGCTATCTCTATTCTATCTCTCCGTTTCTATTTTATTCTATAAATAAATACGCTCTATTTGCTTCTGTAAAGATTGTTATTTATGTATGATTAGGGTAAGAAATAGTGCTTGTAATTAAAAAAAAAAAACAAGTAGCAGAGCTGGAAATATTGCCATATTTTCTCCCAATTGTTGAGCTTCAATATCTACGGTTAGTCAAGTATTGGATCCATAGATTCATGCCCGCAGTGTATTGTGTGAATAGATAATTAATATCGATTTTTTGATGTGTAATTGATATCTATTTAATATCTATCGTAATATCGTTACTACAATTTGTGTATTGTATAACCAATATTTTTTTTATTAATTGCTCAAATACATAGCCAATATTCATGAACTCCAGAATTGAAAGCATGTGGATACATGTAGCTGAGATTATAAGCGCTGCTTTGGGAAAAAAGATAAAATGAAAAAAGTACAGGCTAGGAAAGACTAATTTCGAAATCAGAGTGCGATTGTTGTAAACCCAACAAAGAGTCACCCAAAACATAGAGAGTAAGAGATTGGAATAGTTATCTTAGAAGAATGAAGGAGGAAAGCCTTACTTAATTTGCAATTGGAAAACTTAAGGGAAGAAACAGCTAGAAAGACCACGAAAAAGACGGATAGAAGTAATTGAGGAAAGAATGTTTGGCCATGGTCTGAGTGAGGAGATGTATAAGATAGAAGAAAAAAAAAAAAAAAAAAACGAAATAAAATAAATTTTCGGTTGAAGGAAACCTCAAATAGAGGAAAATCTCATGCTCTGCAAACAAAAACAAATTTGCTATTGATTTTGAATGTTGGGAGCGGGGTAGCTTGTGCAGAGTCCGGAGTTACCATGCTGAAAGTTCTTGGTCATATCCGGCTGTAGCTATATTCTTATATATTCTTCTATCTTTTAGTAGGCACGGATCGACCCTGTTGGTTCTACAGAACCTCTTAGGACTCAGTCAGCCATTATAAAGTGGCTGCCCTCAATTTTGGGGAAAACCTGGTAGTTTATTGTTGGCCCAATCATCTGCATAACCATTGTTTTAGAACAACACAGTCTCTACCATCCATTGAAAACTCTTAATGGGTTGTGATGGTATAGGTTTTTCATCTAACTTATTCAGTTTGCTTTCGAATTTTCAAAAAATAAAACTTTGTATTTACTTGATAACGTTTTTTATCTTTATGGAAAACCTTCCGTGCGATGAGACATCAACAGTGATTCAAGAGGTGTTGGAAAATTGAGAGCTGTTGGCCTTGTAAAATGTTTCAGGGTATTTCAACGGGTACCAAGAAAGTTTATAATTATATGAGTAAGCCCCCGCCACACCTAGCGCAAATTTAAGGTGTTTTCCTCATGTTATTTGTATTAAGTGACGTCATTGAAGAAAGCGTTGAAACCTTCATCCGGAATAAGTGACGAAAAAATTACCGTTAGGACTGACTCATTTATCTTCTTTTTATACATTGCTTTAAGAAGAACTTTAAGTTAGATACAGTATGATCTTATGTTTACCTTCTTAAATACTTTTAAGTATTTTACGACAACTTATGTTACTCGCCTCCTTTATTTCCGTTTTCGGTATATTCTATCATCTTAGATTAATCCTTCGCACTTTGTGTTGTCAAGATACTAGTATGATTAACCTTTGGTGGAATAATCGTCTACTCTATCCATTACTAAACTTTATAGAGCGGTGATAAGTTTTCTATGAGTGATTGGACTATCGGAATAACCCTTAATAGTCGATTTAACATGGAATTCGTCTATAATCAAACGCTAGATTGGTCAGTATTTTTAAAAATAAAAAATAAAAGCCTTGGCCCCGACAAAGCAGTGCCTAATACCACCAAGAAAATAAACTTGCACGACTATTGATTTATTATTCAGTTCTTCAAAAGTACTGTACTTTTCCCAAGCCAAGATCGTGGAAGGAGATGATTTGGCTGAGCTCACGTTCAACCGCGATGTTTCCTCTACAATAAGAGTACCCATTGTGATTGGAGGCAGGAAGGTCTCGATGTCCCAAAGGGTCGATTCACGGCTCCCATCGGATTAAATTATTTATTCCCTACATCCGGTTTTGAAGTAGTGACCTAGAGCTCAGTAACAGAGCACCCTCCGTACTGATCTAATTTGCTCCCTAGAATTACAATAAGATAGGAATAATTTTCAACCCTGTTGATAAAAATAGGATATATATATTTTTTTTTTTTTACTTTATCCTCATTTGTGATATATCTCTATTTTTATCAACGCGGTAGAAAATTATTCCCATCTTATCGTAATTCTAGGGAGCAAATTAGATCAGGACGGAGGGTGCTCTGTCACTGAGATCTAAGTCCCTAGAAATCTAGGTCCCCTGTCTTAGAAAACCGGATGTAGGGAATAAAGAATTTAGTCCGATAGCAGCCGTGAATTGACCCTTTGGGACTTGGAGACCCTCCTGCCTCCAATCACAATGGGTACTCTTATTGTAGAGGAAACCTCGCGGTTGAACGTGATCTCAGCCAAATCATCTCCTTCCACGATCTTGGCTTGGGAAAAGTACAGTACTTTTGAAGAACTGAATCATTAATCAATAGTCGTGCAAGTTTATTTTCTTGGTGGTATTAGGCACTACTTTGTCGGGAGCCAAGGCTATTATTTTTTATTTCTAAAAATGCTGACCAATCTAGCGTCTGATTTTAGAAGAATTCCATGTTAAATCGACCATTAAGGGTTATCCCAACAGTCCAATCACTCATAGAAAACTTATCACCGCTCTATAAAGTTTAGTAATGGATAGAGTAGACGATTATTCCACCAAAGGTTAATCATGCTAGTATCTTGACAACACAAAGTGCGAAGGATTCATCTAAGATGATTGAATATACCGAAAACGGAATTAAAGGAGGCGAGTAACATAAGTTGTCGTAAAATACCTCAAGTATTTTTTTAAGATCATACTTTACATTTAAGAAGGTAAACATAAGATCATACTGTATCTAACTTAAAGTTCTTTTTAAAGCAATGTATAAAAAGAAGATAAATGAATCAGTCCTTACAGTAATTTTTTCGTCAATTATTCCGAATGAAGGTTTCAACGCTTTCTTCGATGACGTCACTTAATACAAATAACAAGAGGAAAAGACCTTAAATTACTTAAATACGTAAAAACAAATAACCAAAGAATAACCAATCCACTGGATAATTCATAACCACCCGGATATAATGTTGGATCAATCAAAGGAAGAGTCATATAAGTAGCAATCCCAAGAGATAATACCCTAAAGAATAGCAGAGAGGCAAAAATCACTAAGTACCGAGAACTTGCTATATTGTTGAAATCACTTTATCATTTGGACAAAGTGATAATAACACCTATAGTAATCTCATCGAATGGTCTCATACTGAATAGCACAATAGACAAAAAATCTTGATTTAGAAAAATCCGTACAAAAGGCAGTTCTGCTGGGCACCTGCAGAATTGTTATAAAAAATTTAAATGAGTCATATTTTTTACATTTCCATTAGTGTTGAACTCCGGGATGTGGACTTGGTTTTAGAGGAATCTGAGAGAAAAATAAATTGATTAAAAAAAATTCTTAGCATCTCGAAGTTGGTGAGAACGAATCATTTTATTCGCACTTGAATGAAATGGAAATGGCATACCAACTCACTTATTTATATTTATACTTATATTTACAGCAAATGGTCAATGTCCTCCAATGCAAAATTCAGGCACTATCACATTGTTGTACGAACGGAGGTCATAGGTGCCGCATAATGCCTGAATATGAATAAGAAAGGCATGGTAGAAAAAATGACGATCAAATAAAGAAAGATCTTAATGAAAATTCTTGGCTCAATTAAAGACCAAGGTTAACACAGACGACGATGTAACACTCATGTTCCAAAAATATCGGATCTTATGAGAAATAGAAGAATATCTATAGCCACCTGATAGGAATGAAGCCCATAAGACTGTCGACCGTATTTTTACGCATATAAAAGAAAAGAAGACCAATCCTGTCTTGTTAGAAGAGGGAGAACCAGATTTACAGGAGCTGGGGATTACCTATGAGGCAGTTCGAGAAAGCAACCGTCTCAGGATGAAACTGTATACCCCTGTGGGTTTTCAAGAAAAACCAAAGCTGAAGACGGGAAAGAAAAGGACAGAAGGGAGCAGCACAGGCGACGAATGAGGGAGTAATGGGCAAATGTCAAGAAGAAAAAATATAGTGGAATGATGTGGACATTAGTAGGCCAATAAGAAGAAAAAACCCTTAGCGACCCCGAAGGAACGATGCTGAGATCACCAATCATTGCTGGCCAACTTTTACCCAAGGATTATCAAGCAAATTCAAACCGTGGTGTCACCCTTAATGTAAACCTCTCACCCTCGCTCTACCCGTCGAGACGTTTAAACAAATGTTTCAAGATCACAAAATATTATTCTTGTTTCTGAGTTTATAATTCGATTCGGAATAGTTGACGAGATAATTATTGTAAGGACTGACTCATTTATTAGTCACTTGAGATGAATAAACTCATTTATTTCCTTCTTATACAGTGCTCTGAAGAAACTTGGCGAAGCTAAAGACTGTTGAAAATTCTCTACGGGAGTGATTCATTCAGTAATGAATCTGTCAGTTGGGGGAAGTTTCCTTCCTAAAGTTGATTATTTAATTTCGTTGTTCTTCATTTCCTCTCTCCTACGTCATCGATTCCAAGATAAGGTCCTGTTGCCCTTAAACCAATTCCACTACATCTAAAGTTCGCCTTTATTGTGGTACGAATTGGCCTTACTTCTAGATGTATTCTTTCCTCCTAAAAAGAATTACTTACAGTTGATAGTGTTACTAGTTCGAAAAATCTACCGAATTTGAATTGAACCCTAATCAAAAGCTTAGAGCATTAGATATATATTAGGTCGGCTGAAAAGGTCGTAGGCTGGCATATAACTGGTATTACTAAAATTAAATAGTTATGATTTTTAGTTAGTACTAACCTTCAAAAGATTCACGTATCAACTTGAAAGTTGTATAGCAATTGGCTCAAGAAATAATGCATTGTTAATGAAGCTAAATTTGTTAAATGTAAAAGAATTATAAAAATTAATTCCGTGTACCATGAAGCTTTGCTTTATTATGAAAAAAATACTATTGATGTCGATTTTTTGGCTTGATAAACATTAATCGGAGTCTGCACCAGGAAAATCAACCTTTAAAAAGTACTAAATTTAAACTGGGTGAAATGAGCACCGACGATACACGCAGTGGATGTCCGAATGAGGTTGTATCTGACAAAAACATAAAAAATTTCACAAAATAATTATGAATGACCATAAATTCAAGTTGATGGATATAGCTGAGGCTCTGGAGATAACAAAACTGCGTTTTGAACATATCACGCATGTATATTTTGATATGCTAAAGCTGCGTGCAAAGTGACTGCTGCACGAGCTCACAATCGCGCCAAAGTTTCAACCTGTTTGTCGTTGGCTTGAAGCAATGTTAAGCGATATTCAACCTTAATAAATAATAATTTCCTTCGAAATGTAACAACGGATTCATCACTACACTCCAGAATCCAATCGACAGAAATCCGAGTGAACTGTTCGCGATAATCCGAATTTCAAAGCAACGGTCTGCTGGCAAAGGGTTATAGCATCGGTATTCTAGGATATGCAAGGTACAATAGTCATCCATTAGCTGGCAAAGAGCCAGAACACCAACAGCGATTGTTACATAGCGTTGTTGGAACATTTGAAGGATCAACACGAAAAAACTGCGTACTTTTGAAGAAGAAAAAAAAAAAATTAAGACAATGCTCCATGTCACATATCAATGAAAACGATAACAAAACTTTGTGAATTAGGCTACGAGTTGCATTCCCTTCCACCGTATTTTCCAAATCTGGTCTCCAGTGACTTTTTCCTGTTTGTAGATCTCAAAAAAATGCTCACTGGACAGAAATTTAATACTAATGAGTAAGTAATCGCTGAGAGTGAGGCTAAAGAGAAATGGTACTATAAAAGTGGTATCGAAAAATTGCATGATCGTTGTGTCGCTCTCAAAGGGAATGATGTTGAAAAATAAAATTGAATTTTACCAAAAAAATGTGCTTATGAGATGTATGACTAAAGTGTTTTACTATGTTAGACTACGAACTTGATCTGATGCCAAAATCAAGGTTCACCATTATTATTATTATTTTGGAATGATATAAGCTTGCAAAACAGTGATAAATTTTGTGTTCATATACACAAAAAATAAAGATACATTCTATACTCGTATAGATAAATATATATTATTGTCTCATTTATAGTTTTTCATTTACTTCGGCATATCTACAAAATTTGAATGAAACCCTAATATAAAACTTAGAACCTTAGATATACTTGTATAGGTTCACCATTATTACTACTTTGGAATGATATAAGCTTGCAAAACAGTGATAAATTTTATGATCACATATGATCATATCATATTCAAAACTACAGAGGTGCAGTATATCCTCGTCTCCTAAAAACATATAATAGCGTGTCATTTAATACTTTTCCTTTACATACATAATAAATTAAGGAACTAGTAAACCATGAGTAAGTATTTATATAACATAATATAATATTTTAATTAGAGATCGCTCCGTATAATGGTGGGTTCTAACGTGCTTTTAAATCAGTTGACCAGATATACTCGTTGTTGACAGTTCGCTAAGACACTTCTCCATTTTTTAGGGTTCGTACCCATTTTAATGTTTATATCTTCCCTTCAACCTATCCTTTTCCTTTCACCTCATGGCATCCATCACATGCTGCAACAGCATCCATCAGTATTATTTATTTAGGTATAATTCATCATTATTTAAATACCAGAATTTTTATCGTTACTTCTTATACATTTCTTCTACATAAATCATATTTTTGTATTCATGTTTAACACTTCCCACAAATAAATTATCCATCATTTGAAATCTGTACCTGCTATTTAACGTGCTTTTTCCAGACATTACTATCTATTATTTTCTTCTATATTTATACATTGACATCATAATGAGGCGTTTAGTATCAAAACCAGTTAAATCCATTTCATAAAATTTTTCAGGAGAGCCAAAAAACCTTTTTAAAAATTCATAACCATCTTTTGGAACATTTCATAGAAATTTTTGCTTCAAACATGTAAAAAGTAGGTTGTTATTAGATCAGTAGAACTATTTTAGTCGATTCGCGGGGTTCATAATGTATTAAAATTTTTATTTAATTAATAACCATATGGAATGCTTAGTCAACTAATGACATAAATTTGCAGTATTTTTGATGAAATTCTGTGCAATATTTAAGACCGTTTTTAAAAATGTTAATTAATTTAATTATTATAGATTGAAATAACAGACTTTTTTATAACTGCGAATGTAAATCATTTTCCCAATGTAAGGTGACTGTGAAAATAATAACACATGCTTTAGTGAAAAAAATCATCTATTTAAAAATGATTAAATTATTAAATTAGTTATTAATAATTGTAAAAAAAACATTATAAGACCAGTATAAAAAATTAGTAAATATTTATTATTAAAATAAAAATCAATTGAATTGCTATTTTATAAAATTATATAATAGCAAGAAAAATAAAATTATTTTCAGTTAAAATGTGTTCATATTGGCTTACATTAGAATCTTCAACAGTGGGTTGTAGTCCGTTTTTGATTAACGCTCACAGCGTCAAACTGAGTAAGCTTGGATCGAACTGATTTTGTTGCACAACATCTAATTAATGGCCAATTTTGTATGGAATGGAACCGCTTTAGATCCTACGGTTAAACACACTTTTAGAATACCTTTTAAACTTTGAAAACAAATTTAAAAAATTTTTTTGATAAAAATGTTATCGAACTGGTTTTGATACTAAACGCCACATACTTAGTATTAATATTTATTCATACTTTATAACTTTCTTTATATGTTTATTTTCATACATTTTATACCATTATTACCTATATTACTGAGTTTTACATACTTATGTATGACTCGCTAGTTTTACATTTGCAACTTTTTCTGTATTTTTCATTTTGTATCTTACTTTTTACTTTATCGGTTATCTTAATTTCTTAGAGGTCATTTAGTTATCCTTATAAATCTTCTATAATCTATCCTATGCTATATTTCTCCACTTTTCTATAGTCTATATATTATTCTATAATTCTTAGTACTACAATGCTCTTATAGTTATTTTCATATATGCCGAAACGTTGGCACTTATAATTAATAAGTTAACCTTATTTTATTTAATGTTATTAATGACTGAATCCCTAGACAAATAGTAACCTTCATTACGATCTTTCAGTCAACCATTTTCCTCTTTATCATAATATAATTTTATATTATTTAAACACCGGTATTTCATAATATGATCCTTTATTATCAATCATTATTAATATTGTGAAACTAGCTTGGTAATAAGAGGAGTATTAGAATAAGAATTAGAAAATCAAGAATAGTCTTAATAAAATCAGTTGTTACATCATTAACAACTGTTGAATCCACAAAAACCAAATGCTTTCAGAGTAATAAGAAATTAATAATTATCCCTAAAACATATTTACCTCCAAGGAATAAAATGAATTTTAATGAGTTTGTAAAAGTCTCAAATGTAAATATCTAAACAGTTGCCGGTAAATATAGAATTTTCAGCCTGTTATGGAAATAATCTCATAATTAATATTAACGAGCCGCGGCATTTTAATCAAGTACCAAAATAACCTCATTAATATTTATTTTTATATAAAAATGTATATTTAACAAAAGGACACTACTTGTAAAACTATGGCTTCTTAATTATTTTTGGAACGTGGGAAAAAAGCATTCCAATTTTATAACTTTATAGTTGCGTCCAAGAAAAATAATAATATATATATTCAGCATCTTCAGTATTAACATTTATTGCTTTATTTTTGATTAAAATAAACCATTTTTAAACTAATCTTAAAAATAATGTAAGCTAGGATGAACTTTTTCCATGAAAAATCTTCTTGAAAAGATTCATTTACTTTGACTTAAACTAATTTGTAAAAGTTTATGTTAATGGCATAAAGTCAAATTTCACTATTTAAGAACGAGTTATTACTTATAAAAATATAACCTGGACTTTACTCTTCATAATTTATATATTGGGAAAGAGAAAATCCATTTTCCAGTCAGTATATACTCTTGATTCCTACAATTATTCAAGACGTTTCATTCATTCTACTTGGTCAAAATAATATTATATTAAAATACAAACTTTGATCCTTGAAAGACTAGATCATTTTTCAGTACTTATGAATATTTATTTATATAAATATATTAAAATATGTCTCAAAACAAACATCTACAATACAGCATAAAAATTTTTTTTAAATTTTATTTTAAATTATTTCATTAAATCATTTAATTAAATTATGAAATTTTATAAAATAATTATATGGAAAATCTATTTCATAAGATCTATTGGTAGGTAATAGGGTCAGGTTATTTTACTCTGTCTGATTTGTTTATAAAGCATAAGGCATCTTATGTTCTATTGTTTTTTAATTTTAAAATAATGGAAGAATATAATTTACTAATTACTCCTGCCTCCTTTCAATCATTTACTGTATTCTCCAATTTATCGTTTATGAATAGAGCCTCTAAATATCAAAATTAAATGTGTGTAATTCTTTTTTATAATGTGCTGATAATGCGGTGCTCGTTTTAGCTTTGGGTTTAAGATTATTTTGATGATGATTAATTCGGTATTTTAAATGTGTACTTGTTTGTCCAATGTATATTCCTTCACAATTATTCCAAGTAAGTTCATATATTACATTTTTATTTTCTAAAATTGGTATCTTGCCTTTTTGGCTGTTTATTATGTTTTTGATTGGGTTTCTTGTTTTATGTGCTATCCCTATTTCTGGTATGTCGTAATTTTTAAAAGTTGGTTCGATTTTTTCTGATTGGCCTATGATATAGGTTATACTATTACATTTTGTTTTATTATGTTTTAATTCCATATCCTGTGCTTCTGTTCCTTTATGAATTTTGTTATTGTCTATTAGTGGATCTATATTATCAGTTTCTTTTATAAAAAAAAAGTTATTTTAGATTGAGACGGTTTAATTTTTATTGCATTATTAAGACTATGTATTTTTGAAATATTAATAGATTCCTTAGTATTTAATTTATTTTTTATATTTATAGGTAAGTGATTGTCTTTTTTATTATAAATTTAATAGTTTTGTTTATACCATAAATCTTTTATTAGTTTGATTGGAAAGGCATTGTCCAGAACGATTTTGAAAATTTTGTTTTTTGCTCCTTTTAAATATTCTATATCTGTTGATTTAATTAATCTCTTAATTATATTTAAAGCTATATTTTTAATTTGATGCCTAGGGTGATTTGAGTAATAATTTAGTAGCCTATTTGAGGTGATATCTTTTTTATACCATTTTGTTTTGAGGTTATTATTATTATGGTTTCTTATGATAGTAAAATCTAAGATACTTAATGAGTAATTTTTTCCAATTCTTGTGTGTATTTTATGTTTTTATTTTGTTCGTTTAGGACTTGACTAAATTTTTCTAAATTATTTTTATTTGTAATAATTACAAGGTCATCTATGTATTTTACTATGAAAATAGGTTTTTTTTTTAATTTTTTTAACTGTATTTAATAATATAACTGAGCATAATTCCTGATAAATTAACGGAGAGTCTGCCTCCCATTGGTAATCCTGTTTAAAAAATTGATTTCGAAATCTAAAATAACCGTTTTCAGTACAAAGTTTGATACCTTCTAAAAAAATTGATTTGCTTTTTATATTTGTATATGGTTCAAATTTATCCCAATTTTCATTTATAAGTTTATATGCTAGTTTTAATGGTATATATATATATATATATATATATATATACATATATATATAATATATTAGGGAACATAGATACTACATTTAAACTTCCAATTATATGATCTTGCTCTAATTTAATATTGTTCAGTTTGTTTTTTATTCTATTGCATTTTTTGTGTCATATTCATTATTGTTATTTAAGTGATCTAGAGTTATTTAAATGCTTAGCAAGGTTGTCTATTGGATTGTTAGTACCTTCGACTATTGCTCTACATGGATAACCTTCTTTATGTAATTTAAGTAAACCATGTATTCATGGGGTATTATAGTATTTGTTAAATAGTTTACTTTTAAAATCTTTATCTATATAATTAATTAATTTTTCCAAATATTTATTCACTTTGTTGATTAGTTCATTCATAGGATCGTTTCTTATGCTTTTATTAGTATCTTTGTCATTTAACAACTATAAAATCTTTCTCTTATAATCTATTTTAGTTATTATTGCCAATTTTTTAGTTTTATCTGTTTTAATTATGCATAGATCTTCATTATTTAAAAAAAAATTGTGGTTATGATATAATTGTTAATAAGTTGAGCAAATCTGTTCAATGTGTTATTAGGTTTATTTTTTTCTCTATTTAAATAATTTAAAATGTTTTTACTGATGGTGTTCCTTAAACCGTTTTTATGGGTTTCAGGAGTGTCCATAAAAGTGATTATTTATTCTACTTCTGCTATCATCTGATATAAGTTAATTTTTTTTATTTATTGGTTCATAATTAAAATTAACACCCAAACTTAACAAATTAATAATATTATTAGGTTAATAACTTAAATAAAGTAACTTAAATTAAGTTAACTACTCTATTACTAAGTATAGAGTATTATAATAATAAAAAATATTGAATAATTTTTTTGTAGAACGATTATTTCCTTGGATATTATTGGAGTAGATTGTAGATTTGTATTTATTGAACGAGTTATTATTAATTGAAGGAAGTGAGATCTTTGGGTTAATAATTTTCATCTGATCAAATTTCGACTTAAAGGATTTCATGTTTAAACCGCATCAAATTCCTTAAAACCTGAACTCGCCATCTTTTTATCTTACTAACTTTGGTATTACGTTAAATAAAAATTATATTATTGTTTCTCCCAACAGTGGTTACATGTTTTGTTCGGAAAGAAGAAGTGACATATTTTTCTCAGTTTTAAAAATATTGAGTTTAACTAGCACCCATTAAAAACACTAAAAAGAATCATGAGGGGGTGACACCTTGGGCCAACCAATAAACTTATTGCCTACTTAAAAATAATAAAAAAAAAAATAGAAAAACCTATACAACCAGAACTTGTTTTTTTCAAAATTAATGAAAAATGTTTACCAAATCTATAAATAATTCCGGTTTCTACACAGGATTGTTTTTAAATATTTTCGAATTTTTTATATTTTATTATTTATTTTGTATTCGCTATACTATAGGTTTTTTAGTTGTTGCAAACAATATGTCAACTATAGCATAGCAATGTACATCTTCGAAAAAAAATTAAGCAAAAGCTTTTATGTGCTTTTACTAGCCCTCTCACGAACTTTGTTTGCTCTTGTCGTCCATTCCCCTGGGGCGATGAGGAGCAAACTATTGGTTCCCACCCAGTGGACACACGAGTACATCAGAGGCGTCCAGTTCCGTTGAGGATGACATGAAACGGAGGGATGAAGTAGAACTGCTAAATTCACTGCCTCCAGCATTAAACGACAAAGTGGAGCTTCTAAACAACCATGGATAGTCCTTTTTGCCAGCTTTCCACGAATATTAAACTATAATCCAATAAACAATAATGATGAACAGTTTTATATCTTTATAAAATGGTTTTACAATCCTTAGGTTTGCGACTTTCCTTTCATGTTGTCAGCAATGTAGCTTCCTTAACCCGCCCTCTCCTTCACACCCCCTTTTTCTGAATTAGCCACTGACGAGGAGTTACGGTTTCTTTATAGGATGGTTTTTGAACTCAGGCTAATAAGGCTACCAGTAACTGTCAATGTCGGATGTGAAGAGAAAAGATTTGTAGTGGCCGGGATAGCGGGTAAATAGTAATACCTACGCTTACACTTAAGAGAATATTCTTTAGTGAAAAATTGTCTTAAACATGACTAGAATAACTAGAGGAACTATGAAGTTATAGATGTATATCGGAGCAGGATAGCTCATTGCGCAGAGCAATATTTGGATGAACCTATGAGATATATGACCGCTAGCTTACAATCATAGTCTCTACGTAGTACTGGACCCAAGTATGTAGTGGAGTTACATGAAAATGAACTGAAGTAAATTGTTTAAAATTGGATTTTTCATCAATGCTTCGTGTTATCAGTAATGTAAACATCCTTGCTCTCCTCTCTTCTTTTACAAGCACGAGTATTTATACTAGCTCTAAGGATTAGGAAAGAGAGAATGAAGGAGGTAGGAGAGTAGAGAGTAGAGATGTAGATTATTGTATGTAAGAGAGTAAGAGAGAGTAGTCTCTAACTATAATAAGTTAGATAGTCAACAGCAATAAGTCTCCACGTTAGTTCATAAGAATATCTCTTGTACTGTGGAACGTCGATTATCCGAACTAATGTTGTCAGAGATGGATCGGATAATCAAAAATTCGGATAATCTAAATTCACTAACAAATAAATGCCAACCAAATGAATTGGATTCAGAGAAACCAATGAAATTACCTGATTAGGTTTACAGTTCTTAGTAAACAAATACGTATTGTTACGGACAGAGAGAGATAGAATGACGGGCGGAAGGGATTAATTCTAGGATTACCGTAACGATAAGCCCTTTGGCGGAAGATATTAAGAAGATTGTTCTGGAAGGTTCCAGAACCCCCCACTCCATGTCGGCCTTGCCTATTTAAATAACCTCTCGGTTCGAGTCAGTCAGAGAGTAAACCAGGCGGTGTGATGAACAAGTAATTAGTAAGTGTCAGTGTGATAAACTATTCAGTAGTAAACTGGACAGTGTGATACGCTTGTGTGAGTGGACTGTGACATTCTTGTGAGTGTAATAAACTGTTTCTGTTTGTTACTGTGTGCCAGTTTGTTATATTTGAAGATTTTTACGGTTGGTGGACTTTAATTAGTGAACTGTAACTGTTGATTTGTAGTTATAAGCTCTAGCGTAATTTTATTGTCCTTGTACAAATTTATGTAAATAGTTAAGCGTTTTCGTAGAAGTAATATCTTATATTATTTTAGTAATTAAATAGGCCTAGGTTATAATAAATATTTAGTTTAATAATTTAATTGTTAGTAACTTCATTGTATTCTTTTTGTCAATTTGTTAATAAATATTAGTATCTTGAATTTAGGAGTAGTCTAATTCATTTTTACACCTCATAGCCCGTAACAGTATTGAAGTCTAGGTTCATTTTTTTGGTGTTTCCGAGAAACGATTAGGAACGATATTTTCTAAAATTTTATTTAAAATAATCATAACTTTTGCAAGGCCAATAAGTAACTGGATGATCTGGTCAAATTAATTAAAATTACTTTTATTTTGATTAAAAAAAAGTTCCGTTAATTGAACGTTCGGATAATCGACGCTCCACTGTACATCCATATTAATAACTCAATAAATCTACATATCTCTTACAAGTCATCGATCATTAGCTAAATGTGGTACAGGATGTCAATAGATTTATATTTTAAAATTAAAATCTGGAGTAGCGATTTTTCAATTTATTGACAATTTGCCACACTGGATCGCTCCTCCCTCCCCCCTCTCATAATCACCCCTTAAATCCAGGAATGGCTGAAGCTAACGCTGTGGAAAATAGTTGATATTGTGCCTGTTCCCCTGCGATAAAACCTTTCCCCTCGAGCAAGCCAGAAGGTGTCAGGAGGTTTTGAAGGTCCCTACTTGGTGACAGTTCGCCCTCTAAACCTGGGCTGAGTCTGACAGCGCCCCCCGCACGTGTGTCTTAGCTAACTTTAATAACCAATAATATTTTATTGACAGTATAAACATGTTCAATATTTTATGAAAACCATATATTATTAATTGGTAATTAAGATTTTTCAAATAAAATATTATTTCTAATAGAAAATAAAATCCTCAGAAAGCTATGAAAAAGAAAAAATAAATTTTTATTCAGGGGCGTCTTTAATAATTAAATATATATTACGTTGAAGGCACTACAACAATCGATTGGCAAATTTATAAAAACCATTCAAAAATATAAAATATTGCTTGTGATGAATCATTAAAAAAGAGGTAATAATGAATTAAACAAAAAGAGATAAAGGGAAAAAAAAACAGCTCTAAAACTTACTCCTTCAAAAATATATCATGTTCATCACATTGCATTAAAAAAGAAAATATAAAATAATTGAGCCTCTCAAACCAAAATAAGAAACTTTATACGGACCAATAATCACAGATAAACAGTGATCGTGATTTCGAACTTAGCATCGCGGATGTTAATGATTTTTTAGATAAATAGAAGAAACAAAAAGAAATTATTATTTTTTTTAAGAAGTTTTGTTTATACACACATATATATATATATATATATATATATATATATATATATATATATATATGTGTGTGTGTGTGTGTGTGTGTGTGTGTGTGTGTGTGTGTGTGTGTGTGTGTGTGTGTGTGTGTGTGTGTGTGTGTGTGTTTTTTTTTTTTTTTTACGGGGGTAGGTGGAAATCTCCAAGACACGGATGGGCTCGTACCTATCCGTAGTGTGGGATTTTTACCCACTAAAACTACCTCCCTACACCTGTTTCCCGCCCTCCACGGGACTACCGTTAGGCATTACTTCATGGAGGGGGAGTGGCTGTGTGCCGCCTCATTGTGCTAGGCTACCTCTGTTCTAGGCACGTCTCTCCTTCTCTTCCTTCCTCAGCTTCTTGATGACCTCTGCGGCCAGGCGTTGGCCAGCTGTCCAGTACTCCTGTGAAAGCAGCATCAGGCTAACGATATTGTCGGCTGTCGCTCCTGAGCCACAGACTCTTGAAAATCATTCCGTTCTTCTTGAAAACGGGGACAGCTGAAGAATACATGTTCCACCGTCTCCTCTATTGTTGGTCAGCTTGGACATTCTGCTGTATTGTCCAGCTTAAACCGTAATTGGTATGCTCTGAAGCAGCCATGTCCTGTAAGCATCTGGGTTAGGTAGTAGTCTACTTCCCCGTGGCTCCACCCAGGGTTCGATGCGAGGAACCAGCCTATGGGTCCACCTCCCGTTCGTGGCCATATCCGTTGTTGCCACTTCTCGATTGTCATCTTCCTTTCCTCAGTTCTGGGGCTTCGAGAAACTCTTTTATACCAACGCTGTCTCTCTTCTGCGATCAGTTCTATTGGTGGCATCCTGGCCACTACACATGCAGCTTCGTAAGAGACAGTGCGAAACGCGCTGATTACCCGCTGAATACCCAGGGCACTTCGACGATAAATGGACACCATTGGTCTCCTGTAAGCCAGTGTGTCCAAGGCACCATTCCATATCGGGGCTGCGTTGAGAAGGATGGATGAGGTGACGCTCGATAATAATAGTCTTCGACTGTTTCAAGGCCCGCCTATGTTGGGCATCAGTCGAATCAGTGCTGTGGTCACTCTTGCTGCTTTATGGCATACTCGCTGGATATGCTCCTTGAACGGCAGCCTTTCATCGATTAGTACTCCGAGATATCTCAGCGAGGGCTGGGACTGGATCTCTTGTCTGCCCACTCTCAGGGTTATTTCTTCCCTCCTTTTGCGGCTACTAATAAGAAGAGCCTCTGTTTTCTTGTCTGCAAGCTGGAGCCAATCACGGATTAGTGAGATACTCTGCTGGCCTTCAGGGCCACTTCATCTTTGTATTTGGCCTCAATTACCACTGCAATGTCGTCAGCAAAGCCCACTGTCTTGGCACCCTCTGGTAGGCCAAGCCTGAGGATCCTGTCATACATGATGTTTCACAGGACAGGCCCAAGCACTGAACCCTGGGGTACTCCGCCAGACACCTTAAAGCTTTTGGGACCGTCCTCCGTTGAATATATTAGGGTCCTGTCCGTAAAATAATCAGTGATAATGTGCCGGATGTACATGGGGACACCCATTTTCTGCAAAGCGTTCAGAATGCAGCTCCATCTCGCCGAATTGAAGGCGTTTCTTACATCCAGTGTAATGACGGCGCAATAACATTTCGCACCTCTTCTCCATCTCTTTCCTGCAATAGCCTTCTGGGCAGTTTCTATTACCATGGTAATAGCGTCCAGCGTAGATCTCGCTTTACGGAATCCGAATTTAGTCCTTGACAACCCTCCTTTCTATTCTACTGGCTATTATTTTCTCCAAAGCCTTCCCAGCTGTGTCCAACAAACATATTGGTCGATATGTGGTAGGATCCGATGGGTTTCCCTTGCTTTTCGGGATCAGCACAAGGCGCTGCCTTTTCCATGATCGCGGGAACGATCCCTCTCTTAGGCAGGAGCTGAAGACTTCGTGAAATAGGTTTGGTCTGGTCTCCATTGCCGCCTTTAGTGCCACGTTCGGAATGCCATCCAGGTCTGGAGCTTTTTTAGTCTTAAGGCTAGTGCTGACATCCCTGAGTTCCTCAGCTGTCACGGTCGGTGCGTCAGTTGGCTGCAGCTTTTCTGAGTGCACTAATTCCTCTTGTTCTGGTGTGTGTGTGTGTGTGTGTGTGTGTGTGTGTGTGTGTGTGTGTGTGTGTGTGTGTGTGAGTAATGAGGAGTAACACCACATATATATTGATCACCGAAGTTTAAGTCGATCTTTAAAGTTTAGAAATCACAAAATGTGTAATAAAGGAGAAATTAAATAGATTAAATTACAATAGAACATAAACAATCCAATCCGGACTGAAAATGTACGGAATAAAGGAAGAAAGGAACAACGAAGAGTTAGAAATGAAATATTTTAGAAAAAAAAAATAAACAATACTAAAACCTGATCATTAGATATCCAGAACGAGAAAAAATAACAAAATTAATGAAAAAATATTAGAAGGGATCACATAGAACCTGTTCTTTTTTTCTCTCTCTCTTTCGACGTTATGTATTTATTTATCAACATAATATATATTTTACAGTATAAATAAGTAGAAAGTTTAATATTGCCTTCCTTTATAATGTTATCTGAGTGTGGTGAATAAATAATAGTCTGGAATAAATAATAAATAATAATAATTAATAATCTGTTGAGGAGTATTCCTGTAACCAGATAATACAAAAAAAATTGAGTTAAAAAATTAGACATTTCTATTTTTAAAAATTGTCAACTATAAATGATCATTTTTAATAAGTAATAGAGTCAGATATGTATGAATATAATGTAAAAATGGACAATTTTTTTAATCTAACGAACAGTACCATTCTAATTAATTTATTAATTGAAAAAGGTTCTTTTCGTAAAATAGAAAAACATTATTACATATAATGTACATATATACATATATAGTAAAATAAAATACAGCCATGCGAATAATGTTGAAAACAATCCCTCCTTTGCAAAACAGTTGGCAGTGTAGTAAATAACAGACGGGGTTGGGGCTCTTGGCACGTGGGCAGCTCTGGGGGTGTTCAAGTGCCCGTGGTTCCGCTCCACGCTCTCGTGCTTCTCAGTGACAAATTTGTCAAAGTCGTCTATTTATAATACTGCTGTGCGTATGTGTGTGTGTTTATATATATATATATATATATATATATATATATATATATATAAACAATAATAATAATTATATAGTTATATAATAATTATGCACACATAAATACACACACACACACATATATAACTTATAAGACGTGAGCGATATTGTATTAAAAGAAATGAAGGGTTTGCTGAAAAGATCCACCATTTTTATCCCCTTCAGGTAAGTATATCAATCTGGGCGTTAGTGAGTGAGGCTTCGGCAGTGGCCGTCTCCTGCTGTATGGCATTTTTGCGGATGTCGATCGGATTTGGTGCGCAAGCACACTTTGCAGGTACCGATGATCTCAACCACCGTCTTTTTCATGCCCCACCAGAAGTATCTCAGAGGCATTGCGGTCAAAATCTATTAATAATGATATATTATTTAATATATTAAGCGACCTAGAACTAAGACGACCCTTAATTGGGTGTAAACTGTCATTTGAACGCGATCTCGTCCAAATATCTCTTATCTCCCTGCCCATCTGTTGGATTAGAAAAACTACTTGCTTTACCACTTACTGAACCCATGTTCCTTTAGGTCTGTGTTCGTGTTAGTGAAGAGATTAATCTTATTAATATTAAAGAGGTTTTTTATACTTTTCCTCTTTTCTCGGGTGTTTATTTATTTTTTAGTAGCCTAATTAAAATAAAATAACAAACTCAAAACGTGAATATGATATTGTAAACATAGGTTACTTGTGTTGAAACTTTCCTAAAGATTTTATTTTAGGAAGTCTGGAGCCTATCTTCTTTTAAAATTCCTCCGGGACTTAATTAACGACTTTAATTTAAGGTTCACTTAAAAAAAATAATATAAATGTATATTCAAGGTAGAGTACATTTTAAAATTAAAATTATCTGTACAACGTTAATAAAATTAGCGTAGTATTAGTATTAATTACTTAGTATCATTGAAACAAAAATACATAACGCTTTCTATTATTAAACTTAATTTTATTAAGTACTTTTTAATAAAATCAATGAAAATATACTTATAAATTAGTTATATAATAAAAGTTACAAAAAATATATAAAGTTCGGGTATTCAAAAATGAGCTTATTGTCAGAGGAAATTGTAGAAATTAATGGAATGTGGTTTGAAAATTCTTTTTGAAATAATTTTTAGGTTACACACATTTAAACTCTATTTACGATATGTCTAGTAAGGTTTGTATATTTTTTGTTAATTGAGTAGAAAACAAAAGTAGCTTTGGAATAGAAAGGGGGACAGGCCATTAACCGAAAAATTATTTTTTGGATTGAGAAGGCTCTGAAATTAGTGATATTGACTTAACGCGTTTTATTATTATTTTTTTTTTAATAATACAGTCATAACTGAAATAATAAATTTTACTAGAAAATGGAAATTCTCCGAGTTATTCTTATCTAATATTTGCGAGATAACTTTATTTTGTTTTTATCTTTGGTGATATAATTAATTTAGGAATAATAAGACTTCCATGCGAAGTACCTTAGGAAAGTTTTGTCAGTGTTATCTAGATGTTAATATTTAATAATTATATATTTCTTCAAATAGTTCACTTAGAAACAGGTTAGATCATTTATTTATTTGTGGATGTTAAGTGCTTCTGTCCTACCTGAACTTTTTCATTCATTTTCATATTTCCTTCTTAAATTGCTGCGATAGTTTATTTCCGCTATTGTTTAGTGCTTCTTGGAACCTTTTAGTTGCATTGTTTAATATTTTCTTTAGGTTTGCTCTTTCTATCATAATTTTTCCTGACTTACAATTTCATCGACTTGAGTGACCTCTTGTTTTTTTTATTAGTATTATTATATAAATCCTAAATATATAGATTTTTAGATATAGATTTATAGATTCATCTATTTTTCTTCATTTGATTTGATGTGAGTAGTCTTTTCCCAAAAACGTCAAAATTCTTAAAAAAATAACTTGTTCACATTATTCGCTTGTTTAGTCAAGCAATCTTGTCTTAAAATGAATGAGAATGACTCTGCCGCCTTATTTATCATGTTTTTACTAAAGTAACAATAAATTTAAAATAAAAAAATATTTCTTGAACTTGGAGTTATCCGCTTTTGATCCTGGACGTCTCATGTAATATCATCTCATGTAAAATTTTTAATTTAAAAAATAAAATATGATGAGTCACATATGACAGAAAATTTCGGAATTACTATTCATTGAGAGTAAAGTTTTAATGGTATTTTTGATGGTTCTGGAGTTTTTACTTTTATTAATTATTTTTCTTTTAATTTTTTTTTTGAGGTACTTGAAGTATAAGTTGCAAGTAGAAGACCAATACTTTTGTTGCTGATGGCATTAGCCCAAAGTCTATCAGTTCCTCGTTCTAAGAAGCAGAATTTATTCCGAGCGAGAAGCGCTAAGCAGGGAATAGGAGTGGGATCACTAAGCCGAAAACAATAGCAGATAGTCTGAGCTCTTGTAGCGCATTTGTTTTCAATGGAAGCCACCCCTAGATCTGGGATTAGTGGCTAAGAAGTCCTTGTGTATCCAGCCGTTCCTGTAATGTTTCCTCGCTTCAATGGGCTCTTATATGTTTCTTCTTTGTTTATAATTTTTTGTCTGTGTTTTGATATAGTCTACATGACTCTAAAGTACTGCTAAATATGTAAATTCCTAAAGATTTAATAAGCGCTGAGGAGTAAACATCCGATGGATAGACTTGGGAATAGGCTGGAGGATTCACTTCTTTCTGACACGTCAGACTCTTTTTTGTCCAACTTTTTCTTTTCTCTCTTATCTCTTTAGTATCTTTCTTTCAGAACTTTTTAAATATTTGCTTGCTCTATTTTCGCTTGTTCATTGTGAATAGATGTCCGAGGAATGTCAGATTCTTCTTCAGCACATACTAGTAGATTCTTTCTGTGGCTCTCTCTAAACCTTTTATTAGTGTTTAATCATTTAAAGATTTATGAAGTTAAACTAGAATAAAACTTACCTTAATCTTTTTTTAAACCTTAATACGAAATGAATAACATTAATAAAGACAATAATGAAAATTAAGCTGATTAATTAAGAACGTAAAATGACGTTTCCTTATTAATAATAGGTTAATTTATAATTCATTCATAAGAGAATTACGATGAATACTCGAGTGGATTTATGTTTTAGATAAATCTTTGTTCTGAGATACAACCCAATATTTTATGAAGTAATCAAATCTTTTATGTGTTATCAAATATATTAATTTACAGTTATTTTAAAATATCGATATATGTTATTTTGTATAATCATTTAATCAGCAGGTGCTCTGAAAAACTCATCTAAGATAAAAAGTTTAAAATATACATTCTTAAGGGCGGTGCATTGAGGAACATCGGGTTCAATAAGAACGATTATAATTCCTGGAGCAGCAAATAGTTCGGATTGATCGAGGTCGGGGATGTTCTGAAATCTTAGAAATGCGTCTACGCACCTTGGGATGTTGTCTTCTAACATTTCGGTCACATATTCACTCAATGCTTAAATTATTTCTCGTTCATCAATAATTATAAACTAGAACATTATTTGTAATTATCCAATCTCTCATGAACGTGTCATGCCTCCTTTTGGACTCTTCAATTCCCGAACCCCTACCAGCTGCTTCGAACAGGCACATCGAATTTCAGTCGATCTATTATCAATTAATAGCTAGTAAATTTAATTAATAATGTTAATAATTATTTACCCCAGTATTATTGTAAGTAAAAAGTAGATTAGAATTGGATTTGAGGCTAACCGAAAATGTTACATTCACTAAGTGAGCTTGCGACAACACCGATGATTTATCGCGTGCTAGGGAGGAAGCGTTTACACTGTACTGTTGGGGGAGGTAGTGAAGGAAAAAAGAGGTTTCGAGTTTAGCCCACACTTGGCGGCTAAGTTGCAGCCGAGACCCCGACTTATGTTACGAATGTATAATCTAGTAGCGCAACACCCCCTGTCTTCGTTCCCCCTCTCACCTCCCCATTTACCCTTTCTTCATCCCTTTTCTCTTCTGATTTGTTTATCCTGATTCTCTAATGTTCACCTCAAATTTATCATAACAATTATAAAACAAAGTAAAGGTGTAAGCGCAATAAGCATAAAGGTTTATTGATCAATACAGATTGATCCTATATCATTCTTAAATCTTTGCCTGTTCATTTATTTTATTTTTTTAATAGACTTTTAATAAATCCGTACATGCGAGGTTATCGTGGTTACTACAAATTACCTGTGTACAATTATAATAAATTAAATCATAATGAAAATAATGCCAAAATTAATAATTTTTATTTGCTGATTATCGACTCTGTATAGGTCCACAGGTTATCGTTTCGATTTGAGTTTTAACTATTTATTAATGTTTTTTAAATAATATCCAAAAATACAAATTACCATGAGCTTTAGTATGGAAAAAATAATTTAATTATCGGAAATGATTCTTCAAAAATATTAGAAAGGAAACGAATGAATTGTTAAAACTCTTAACACAGAACTGATACCAAGCTATTTAAGTTTTTATTATTCTTGATTATGCATTCTTCTTTTTTTTTTTTCAAGTTTTATATTTATATATAAAAATTTATAATCGGAGAAATTAATAAAAATTTTATTGATGTTACTTTATTTTATTTTATGTACCTCTCTAAACTGGGAATGACTGTAATGGAGAAACATCACTTCTTACTTTTTTGGATGGTTTTCTGTTCAATTCGTGTATGTAAGCTCGCCTCTGATTTTCAGTTGTATTTACTGTAATTAACAATCGAAGAAATCATGGCAATTTCATCTTAAGAAAATAAATGAGATAATGATTCATTTCTTTTCTATGTTCTTCACTATATCAGAGAAGATATACATATGTATAATAAATATTCCTTAACGTTTATTTTACTACGTATGATAAAATTTAATGGTTAAAATAAGTATTTTTTGTTAATTAGGACATATTCCGAGAAGCAATTTTATTTAATCACTTTGGACATTGGACCCTACAGGTCTGTGCAGGTTCAGAGGCAGTGCTTTGTTCTCAGTGTTGGCTGAGCTATGAAACCATTCGTATTGAACTAAGTTTTGTCTACAATAAATGATGATGTATCTAGTATATTCAATCAATGTTTCTATTTTAATAATTAACCATCAAATAAATCAGTGCTGTTTTCATATTACAAGAATAAATGAGATAATAATTTACTTATTACATAAATAATTAGTATTTCATGTTCGAATAATATACTGCTGCCAGTATAATGATTTTAAAGTTTTTTATTACTACTCATTACAGAGATAAATGATTAAATTAAGAATAGTTTGAAAATCAGAATATATTCAGAGAAGCAATTTTATTTCATTCACTTTGAACAATGGACTATACACGTCCGTACAAGTTCAGAGGTAGTGCTTGTTTCTCAGTGTTGGCCCAGCTCTGAATCAATGCATATCGAACGAAGTTTTACATTTATTGGTTATATATCAAGTTTATTCAATTCAAGATTAAATTACAGTATTTAATAATCGATGAAATTAAAGCAGTTTCATCTTGGAAGTAGTTATGAGGTAAGATTCGTGTTTATAAAATATAACATTTCTTATTTTGATAAATCAACTTTTGGTAGATACTAGAACATTATAAAGTTTATCAATTATTGAAATAAATTATCAAAGAAATGACTGCAGTTTCATGTTACAAGTACAAATGAGATAATAATTTACTTGTTAAATAATTAATATTTCCTGTTTGATTAATATATATCGCTACATCAGGTTTAATGATTTTTAAGGTTTTTACTACGAGTACATATTGCTATATTAAATGACTAAATTAAGTATTTATTTAAATTAGCATGATTTTTCTCTACGTTGAACATTGGACCCTACACGTCTGTATAGGTTCGTTGCAGTACTTGCTTCTCAGTGTTGGCCGAGCTGTGAAACGATTCATATTGAACTATGTTTTTACAAGAATTTATTATACAACCAGTTTATTCAATCTAATATTAAATAGATGTATTTAATAATCGAAGAAATTAAAACAGTTTCATCTTGAAAGTAGTAATGATGTAACATTCTTGTTTTTAATATTTAACATTTCCTATTTGATAAATCAACTTTTGGTAGACACTAGAACATTATAACGTTTATCAATTATTGATAAAAGAAATTAACTACCAATGGAATGAATGCAGCTTCATGTTACAAGTACAAATGAGATAATAACTTACTTGTTAAATAATTAATAATTCCTGTTTTGTTAATATATTACATGTTGAATTGTTTTTAAGGTTTTAGTTACTACAAGTACATATTGCGATGTTAAATGACTAAATTAAGTATTTATTTATTTAAATTAAGCATGATTTTCTCTACTTCGAACATTGGACCCTACACGTCTGTGCAGGTTAGTGGCAGCACTTGCTTCTGTGTTCTCCGTGCTATGAACCAATTCATATTGAACTAAATTTTACAATAATTTATTATGTAATGAGTTTATTAAATCTATCATTAAATTAATGTATGGTACTAGTGTATTAACGCCACCGCAGTTATATTTGCTTAAAGAGCAATCTTGTTCGCAAGCGCAAGCAATTATATTTCTAACAGCTTATTTGTTCTAGATTTGTTCTTGTTTTCTGATTTTTAGTGCTACGAAAATGCGTATTTGGGATTTGCCAAAAACAGAAGAAGATGCAATTTTATTTTTTCAGGAGCGAAATATTTTACCCAAAAAACGAAAATGTACCAATTCGCATGAAATTAAACTTTATTTTGGTCAACGTAACTTTTGGAAATGTCAATCAGGTGAAAGAAAATACAGACTCTTTTCAATCCAACTGTAAATCGGCCCATTTTCCACCGAAATCCGATTGAGTACTTTCTTTTTAAATAAATTATTTTGATTTTTCATTGTTGATGATTACTTAAAAAATTTAAAATTCTAACCCCAATAAATAGATTTCAAAACGTTATCCAAGATAATTGTTATAAAATATAACGGCGGTGGCGTTAATACACAAGTTAATACAAGTACCTAATGTATTTTATAAT
Source organism: Arma custos (assembly GCA_037127475.1). Classification (NCBI taxonomy): domain Eukaryota; kingdom Metazoa; phylum Arthropoda; class Insecta; order Hemiptera; family Pentatomidae; genus Arma; species Arma custos. Next base: position 25,828,818 of record CM073762.1, read on the forward strand.
CGAAGAAATTAAAGCAGTTTTATCTTGAAAATAGTAATGAGGTAAGAATCGTGTTTTTAATATTTAGCATTTCATATTTCTTTTGATAGACACTACATGATGTATAATGATTTTTAATTTTTTTTCCTGCATTATATAACATCGGGATCTATTCCGCATGTTGTCGCCTTGAGTTGAATTACTACAAGTTATAACCGTTTATTCTTTTCATTTTTAACATTTTCCAAAAATACAAGTTATCTTGAGCGATAGTATGGAAATAGAAAAGTAAATATGGTTAATGAGTAAATTTCGGTAATCATTTCATCATGGTATAAGAGTTTTAACTGAAATTTTGAAATATAGTTGATATATGTTTGCTGAAACGTTCATTTCTAGTTGAAATGATTTTCTAAATCTACGCATTACCCATAATAGCATTGTATTTTTCTTGCCACTTCTCATGATATCGTGTATATTAAAAGAGAAACGAATGAAAAGTTAAAGCTTGTAACTCAACTCGAAGCTAAAACCTTTAGAATAATTACCGTATTTTTAATTTGTTTATTTTTTTTTAAATATATAAACAATTTTTTGAATTATTTGAATTAAGGAAAAAAACCATCATCCAGTCATCTAATCTTGTTAAATTTTTTAATTCTTTAAAACGTTTCGATAACTATATGCCATTATCAATCATTTAAAACAATTTGTCTGCATCGTTATAATAATTTACATAACTTTAAAGAACTTATATGTCAATACATCTGTAAAGATAACAATTGTATTAAAAAAATAATTATATTAAGAAAAATAATTACCTTCCTTAAAGGATTACCGTCCTTTCAGTTGTATATTGAATGTCTTGGTGGTGGGGTGCTGTCTCAGATTGGGAGCCTGTTTGGGCTGTTGATTGTGGGATGTATTGCACATTTTTCTTCGAGATGTGATTTATATAACATTTTTTCTGTCTTGATATTGCCTGAATAGGTGAAACGTCCCCCCGTAAGTGTTTGTTTTACTGGAGAATTTTGAAACATAAGGCTTTGCATTGTGGTTTTTCCAATTGCATTCTAATAAATATTAGTGTTTCTTTTTGAGTTTTTGGCTTTATTTTATTGTTAAGAAAAATACATAATTTCAATAAAATTTTCCCAATAATTAGTAAAATTCAAGTATAGATACCTCATATCTATAAGTATCTATACTTGATTTTTACTAATTATTGGGGCAATTTTATTGAAATTATGTATTCTTCTTAATATAATTATTTTTTTTTAATATAATTGTTATTTTAATAGATGTATAGAATTATAACTTCTTTAAAGCTATGTATAATTATTGCCATATTATACTCTCCTACTTTGAGCATTGGAGTTGAAAATACAAATTAAAATCCTTTAATTGTGGCTTAGAAAAATAAAGTGGCTTAAATTTTCTTCTTCCTACTACCTACACTACGGTGAAACAAATAATGTAATGTGAACCACAGAATACCTTTAAATCACAGTTATACAATTTGGTCAATTATTACTACAATTTAATGAACAGTTTTTAATGTAGTAAAACGGGGGTTGGTCTTCTGTCAGGCGGTAATTGGTAAACAAAAATTATGTTCGATGATTTGGGCAGGGCCACGGAGAGACGGAACATTTTGTACTGACATGCTGAAAACTTTTGGTTCATATATCTGCAATTATTTCTTTACATTTTTAGGCTTATAATTTAGTGAATAACAATCTTCTTTTCTTAATAAACCGCTATTCTTATATTAATTTTGGGTAGCAATAAACGTCAGTACTTTTAAGTCAAAGTTTCTTCAAAATACTAATCTGGCATGCAAACCCAATACAAAACAAAGCCATTATCAAACCGAAGTAACCTAGTTTCATAGTTCATTTTAAAACTTGGAATTTATAATTTTCAGTCTTCGTTATCTTATCTGTCGATCATTCTAAAAATCCCATCAAAACAATTTTTTTTTCTAATATTTATATATAAAATAAATAAATCGGTGGGTATGATTTGTTTAAATTATTTCTCCCTCAATGAGAAAATATCATCTATCAAAAGAAAAGATTTTTCTCTGAAAAAATCCTGTGTTGCTCTTTCTCGGGGTCTTTTCATTGCCTCTGACTTGATCAAATTACCTGAAAAGTTTTTAGAAGGTGCTTTAATTTTCTTTGTCCTCCACTTTTTCTACACCGTTGAATTTATTTTCAGCGCAACGTTCCATAGGTGAATCTGGTGTGTGTATTTTTTTTTGGAGCTATTGTGTTATTTTTTTATAAATCTATTTATTAATGATTTCATTTGCGTCTACTACTTATTTACAAGAGATATTTTAGGTCGTATGTTTAATTATTTATTTTTATCTAAAACTCTATAGTCCAAGATCCCTGGTACATTTTTGCACTTGATTACTATCAAGCTGAATCTTCGTGAATAGCTTCGTTTTGACGAGACGCCCAACAATTTCCTTTACAAAAATTCTCAATTGTGGTAGCTAACAGAGGTAGCAAGGATAAAATATGTCGATTTGATGATTCTCCAAAATTTAAGGATAACGTACCACGCAATTTGTAGGACAATATGACTGTTAAATTATATAAATATTAACTAAGTAAAAAAAAAAATCAGCTGGTTAGTAATCATTTTTGATGACCTCGTTATCGATCAACATTTATCGGTAACGAGGTCATCAAAAATGATTACTTACCAGCTGATTTTTTTTTTTTTACTTAGTTAATATTTATATAATTTAACAGTCATAACGTTATCCTTAAATTTTGGAGAATCAACAAATCGACATGTTTTATCCTTGCTACCTCTGTTAGCTACTACAATCGAGAATTTTTGTAAAGGAAATTGTTTGGCGTCTCATCAAAACGAAGCTATTCACGAAGATTCAGCTTGATAGTAATCAAGTGCAAAAATGTACCAGGGATCCTGGACTTCTATAACTATATATCCTATTATTGAATTAACAAAAAGAATATTTGAAGAATAAGAAGAAAGTTAATCTATGATATAAATTACAATATCTATCTATTGTGGAATGAATTGAATTGACTTTGTCTATATATATTATCTATAGATCATTCTTATCTATACTCTTAACTATCCATGCTGTCTACCTATACTGTCTTCACTCCATATTCACTATTATCAAATATGTTAAAGGCGGTATATTATCCTATAAAAGAGGAGAGGTTGTACCACTACAAACCTTGAAGATTAAGGGGTTCAATATATTGTACGGGCCCTACTATGTCAAATCAACGGTCGTGAAAGCATGTGATTTTGCAGAGATCACGCTGAACCGCTAAGATTATCTCCCAATTTAGAGTATCCATGTTGAAGAGACTGAGTTTGCCCTTGAGGGTTCAGATCTCGCAGGATCGGTCGATGACTGTTAACAGGGTAAATTATTTATTAGACGCAGCCTGTATAGCACCTCAATCCTGCATCAATGAGCTTGTAAAACATAAATATCTATTTATTATCCTACATTAAAAATGAGTCCAATTAATCTTTTTGGTTGGAAATTTATAGATTTATTTGACATAAACATCGCAGTAAAACAAAAAATAGTTCTTAAATATGTTAAATCCTTGATTCGAATATGTTTCTTTGTTACTCGGATATATATATATATATATATATATATATATATATATATATATATATATATATATATATATATATATATTAAACATAAAATAGAATATAACTTTCATGAAGTCGTTTTAGTTTATTTCATCAGACCCATATTGAATTTCCTCCCCTGATGGCAAGCCATCCAGCTAGAAATATTCTAAAGTCGTGTATTCTTGTTCCAATGTTGTACAAGATACAAAGAGTAGGTAATATATTTGCATAGCAAAGCCATCTCCTACAGGAGGCACCCCATCCACCCCGCTGTTAAAATTTAATCGATTGAGAGGAAAAACAGTACTTCCACAATTTAGAAATTACTTCAATCTCATCCTGTGCATTTTCTTATGTAAGTTTTCGCAACGTTTTATTATTAATGATTAGTATTATTATATGAGTTTGATATAATCATTTTAATAATTAATACGTGAATAAATAGTATACGTATTATTTTCCGCATCTTTGTTAGTGGAAACAAGTATTGAGTGCGAGCACACGAGATAATTTTTTTTTCAATTAAGACTCCCCTAAATAATTTTTAGCATGTTTTTTTTCTTCTCAATCAGATGATTAAAAGAAACGTTTTCGAAATGAATTTTAGAACATCCCATAGGGTTGTCAAATATTGACCATAACCTCTTCATGGAAAAAAGCCATGAAATGATAAAATGTAAAAAAAAAAAGGGTTATTTAAAATTTCTTGTATCACTTAGCCTATTTACTTGTTGTTTTATTGTAATACACTTGTAAATATCAATCAAATCAATCAATCAATCAAAATCAAAAAAATAAAACAGTTTGTTGACAAATTATTTTCAAAAAATAAATAAATTCTATAAATATATTACATCGAAACAGAACTCAAATAAGTGTTAATCACCAAAATCGCACTTAATAAATTTAACTTAAGTTAACATTTGATAACTTCCGAGTTTTTCAAAGTTTATTTGAATTGAACGCAATGAAAACTCAGGCCATTTTTTTAGGTTCTAATTCCCTCCTTACATCCACCCATACCCTCTCAACATTAATCCTAAACGAGCATCCTATCACGTTCACCTCCTCTGTAAAAAACCTAGGCATCACCATCGACCATAACCTTTCTTGGAAATCCCAGATCGCCCAGATATCCCGACGGACAATTAGTTCCCTGAAGTTATTCCATCGTTCTCGTCATCTCCTTACACAATCTTCCCGTAAGTTTCTCGTATCTTCTCTCATCTTCCCCCACTTTGACTATTGTAGCGTGTGGTATATGGAGGCCTTTCTAAAATGCTTGAAGACAGACTAAAGAGAATAATGAATTGCTCTCTAAGATTTGTGCTTAGGCGATCGCACGTGCCCCACCTTTATGATGAGTTAAACTGGCTCTTCACTCCCTTCCGACGGCAATATTTCCTCTGTACATTCTTATACCAATCTATTTACTCTCAACACCCTTCATATATCTGCAGTTACCTCCAATTCAAATCCTCAGTTCAACACCATAAAACAAGATCCCGCCTTTACGATCTCTATATTCGTTCCCACCGAACCAAAGCATTCGAACGCTCCTTTCTTGCCCGCTCCACCACACTGTTGAACTCAATCCCACCTAATAATCGTCACAGTCCCTCACTATCGTCATTTGAATCCTTGCTTTTCCAACATCTCCTAGCTTCCCAAAAAGATGCTCTCTAAGCAGGTTAGTCATTTGCTTAGGTTGTAATGTATAGAAATTCTTTGTGCTATTTATTTCTTTTAATTTTGTCTTTTAATCATGTAAAGAATTTATTGTATGCTGGCTCATGCATTTAACAAAAGCTATGTATTTATCAATTATCTTTAATTGCTTTATATCTTGTCAAGATTTGTACTGTTTACGCTTTGTTATTTGTAACACTTAGCCTTCTGGCCAGATAAACATTATGTTTCTTTTTCTGTTTATATTTGTAATTCTAAAGGGACTTAGTCCCAGAATAAAGTTACTTTTCTATTCTATTCTAATACATATATTTTTTTATTTTCTCACAGCATCCTTACCACCAGAAGATCAATACAGCAAAAAACCTTATTCACCGGTGTTTATCCCTATCAGACACCCAATTTCGACCAACCAACATCCTACGAATCCAAAACATACTACTCTCTAACAACTTCCCAGCCCACATTACCAATAAACTACTAGACCCCCTTAAACACCCTAGTAATGTAATTTACCCCTCCCCGTACCCAACAGTACCGAACCCCAGTTCCTTCATATACCGATCTTTTCCTTATATTCCTGGTCTGTCTGACAATATCCAAAAAATCTTAAATCTTACCTTTCCCAACCTTCGCCTTGGTTTTAAGCCATATCACAAATTATCCCAACTATTCACATATTTAAAAGACCCGATCCCCATTAAAAATCTCTCCAACATTGTTTACCGCATCTCCTGCTCTGCCCCAAACTGTACCTCCTCCTACATTGGTGAAACAAAAAACCACTTTTACAGACGACTATCACAACATAAGACCTCTATATCTACCCGGAACATATCTGCTTCCAAACTATCAGAACATGCCTTAACCCTTAACCACACCTTTAACTTTGACCAATCCTCTGTTCTCGCCACTGTTCCTAATTATACCAAAAGACTAATTACAGAATCATTATACATTAACCTAGAAAAAAATCCGTTAAACACAAAGACTGACAAAAATAACCTATCAATAGTTTACAGACACATACTAGACCTAATACAAAATAACTAACCACCCCCGCTTCCTAATGACTTTCTCCTCCCCCCCCCTCTCATACGTGCCAATATTATATATAAGTATGTATGTTTGTCTGTGTGTGTGTGTGTGTGTGTGTGTGTGTGTGTGTGTATTTATATATATATATATATATATATATATATATATATATATATATGTATATATATACATATACATACGAATATGTGTATGTGAGTGTGTGTGTATGGATTTTCAAGTCTTTATATGAGGCTTCTACACTATTTGCTTCTTCCCCTTTATACGTTACTTATAGCCATTGTAACGGCTTTTATATTCTGAGAAATTTGTTTACACTTAGTAAGGGTGGGGAACCATCCTTCCTTCTCAATTATATCAGTCAGTGTTTCATAGCCAGAGAGGACCCACCCCCCCGTCCCACCCCCACAGGTAACTTATGTTTTGCACTATTTACTCACCCTCCCTCCTCCATTTCATTTAAATTTTGTTCCCTCATAACCTAAAACAGTACTATACCCAATTTACCGTTATTATCACTACTTCCAAGCTCACTATTACTGTAAGGCGTTTATTTGTTTTAGTTATCTATATACCACCCTAAATATTCATCAATATATATCATAATTCCAATATAGCCTGTTATTAGCCTGTTAATTAGTCCAATATAGCCTGATTATATTATCACGTACCTTACTTAAAACATACCTACTTTTATACAATTGATATTTTACATTTTTATAAACTGTCTTCTTACATTCTCTTATGTAATTAATATTCTTTACACTAGTATAAAGTATTTTCTACCTATTAATATTAATACTGTATTTTCTAAAATAATTTTTATTTTCAATTTTATTCTATTTTATATAATTCGTTTCTAGATTTTTATAATTTTACAATTTTTATTTCTTCTTTTTTATTACCTATAATTTTAGTGCGTAATTCTTATCACTTTCTAATTTACCCATATCATTTCACATTCCTATTGTATATTCAGTTTTTATTTATCTGTAATACCTTAATTTTTTAACTGTCAACACTTTCTGTTTTATTATTATTTTCTTCATGTTTTATTATTATTTTCTACATTTTAATCTTCATAATTACTTTACTGTACACCTTTATCAATTTTTATCATCATTATTACACATAATTATCAATTTTTGCCTGTATTCACCTTCTTTTAGTTTATCTATATTTAAAATGTTTTATTATATTCATACCGCTTTCTTAAATTGTCTGTATTTTGCTTATAGCCCTGAAGAAGACCTACAACGTAGGTCGAAACGTTGGCTAACAATAAATATCATCTGAAATTACTTGAGAATTTCATTCAGTGACCTCTACCCGGACCAATTTCTTCAACACAAATATTTTTTATTTCAAGTAGGGTACCCTTGTCCACCCCCTATTCTAGAAATTAAACAAGTGTTAATTAATTGTAACTACTACAGTACGTTAACTAATTAAACTTTTTGTTTAGGTAACCCCATTTTATTCCAGATATATTAGTACACAGTCAGTATCTATTGTTTTGAGATATTGGGTCTTTTACATTAAATAATGTACTGACATGTTTTTTGGTATTTTATTTTATTAGTATCTTTTATTTTATATCTGTAGGACTGTTATAACAGTCCTAAAGTCGAAATATTGGAATAATATATAATTTGTTTTAATTTTTAAATAGAAAATATTTAACACAGCATTCCACTTTTTCCGTTTAATTTAAAAAACAATGCTTTGTTTTCTTTTATGGCTTAAAAAACTCAGGCACTGTAGCTTTGTGATTTACGAATGTTTAAAAGTATTTATAATTTAGCTGATCGAGCGCAACTAATGACTAAACAAAAAGTAATTTCTCTATCAGTTGCTAAGCGGAAAAATGATAAAACATTGAATCACTAAAAACTTTTTATGTAATAGAGAGGATTTTAAAAAATATATAATACTTAACCTAGATATTTCGTAGTAAATCGATACAGTTTGCTACACAATGAGATTCTATGACAAAGGAAAGAATATTAATATAAATATTTCTCCCTTTTTATCTTATAACTAGACGGAGGAAGATAATGAACTAAAAAAAAGGAAATATTCCAAAGCATAATGACTAAATAATTGGCTCGATCAATATGTTGTTGTTAATTAATACAGTTAATTAATACAGTTAATTAAATATTCTGCTCTTGAAGGAGAAAAATTGGTGCAAGTCTAATGATAAAATACTTCTTGCTACCTGTACCGCCACAACCCATGAAGGATTTCAGGACATGGTAAAAACTATATTTTAAGGCAACTGTTGTGTAGAGAAGTGATTTATCCGAGACCATACCCAGCTGCATTATTTTCCTCCTACTTCTCCCAGTTTAAGGTACCCAATTGTAGAGGCTGGGTGAGCCATGAACCAGCAATTGTCTCCAGATCTCACTGGGCTCGTCCAAGGCTGTTTACAGATAAAATTATTTATTTGCCACTGCCCGATTCGTCCAACGCACCTAGTACCTAGCACATCGACCCAGTGTTCTTCACTCCGAGCAACCCTTAGTGATAAAAGGATGAACATTAAATCCATTCTTGTAAAACTCATTCATTGCTTATCGTTACGTTTATGTTTATGTTATGTAAAAAAATCCTATACCAATACAACCAATGAAGAGTTTTGCCTTCGGTGTATAATATGTGCCGTACTGTTTCTAAGTCAACGGTTGTGAATGGAGGTGATTTCAACGGGTTAACGGCGGCAGGTTTTTCCCCAATCAAAGTTACTCACCTCTAGAGGCTGGCTGAGCCCCAGAAGAGCCTGTAGATACCGCAGAATCCGTCGATTTTCTAATTTATGTCACAACCGTATTCGAACGCGGGATCTTAAGCGCAGTAACACCGCGATCTTCACTCTAAGCTACTCCGCTCCCCTTTAAATAATTTTACCAGTACAACCTCTAAGGCAACGGTTGTGGAAGGAGGTGATTTTTCCGGGATCACGCTCAACTCCCTGGTTTTCCCACAATTAAAGATACGCACTTGTAGAGGCTGCGTGAGCACAAAGAGGGTCGGAGCCTCCTCTAAGTGATATATAATTTACCTGCCAGTTCCGTATTTAAACCCGGCATCTTCAGAAAAGCGTCAGAGCTAGCCTTCTCCTTCCGAAAGAGTTAAATGTGATATTTATATCAGACAATACGCAGAAGCTCTCTAGATTTGTTTAATTGGCGTTATCCTAATTACTTTTCTTCTTTATTATTAATTGTCCTTTTTCCCCCTCGACTCATCTTTCTTTACTTAGAGAGGAAAAAAAAAAAGTTGCTGCCAATATATCAGAGAGGCCAAGGAGACGAGGCAGCTTTCTTATTATTAATTAATTGAAACTAAACTTTCACGGACTTAGCCCCACCCCCTCCCCCACTTTTCCACGAGGGTCCGGAGAGGGTCATTTTTCACAAATGGTCTGAAGGAAAAAATAAGATTAAAACTTGATGAAAATCTCTCCTAACAAATGGCCGACGTCGGAGGTATTAATGATTTAGATCCGATGGTAATATAGCTGCGATAAAATAACTTAGGAACCGGCCTCACCTAAGATCATTAATTAACCGGGCCTTCCGGAAGTTTTTTTATTACTAAACTTAATTAATTCCGGCCTAAGCATTACCAGATTGCACCCTTCATGGTTATGGGTATTCGGCAATAATTGTTTTCTTTGGAAATTTATAATATTAATTTTACGGATTATCTGTAAAATTGTCCTTTTTTCGTAAGTAAACCAAATCGATTCAATTCAAGCTAAGAATGAAAACAAATCAGGAGTTAATAGACTGCCATAAGTCATCAGATGTGTTAAGGAATAGTTGTTCTGAGTTAGGTGCAGTTGTTGAACGGAATCCCAAATATATTTAACAAGAGTCTCTATTACAAATCGCTTCGATTTGTCTTCGATGCCCCGAGAAGGTCTCATGTGGCCTGCCGTTACGTTGAGTTAAAGTGGCTTTCCTTCTATCTGTAGGCTCTATTTCCTTGGTTCTTACTTATATCAAACTATGAACTCACAACATCCATCTTACATCTATAGTCTCCTACAATTCAAATCCCCTATCCAATCCCAAGGCACAAGATCTCGCCCTTCCGATCTTTATATCCGTTCCCATAGAACCAAAATTTTTGAGCGTTCCTTTCTCGCCCGTTCTATCTCTCTTATCATGGGAACTCACTCCCACCCGATATCCGTCATGCGTCTTCTTTAACCTCATTTAAATCTAAACTTTTCCATCTTCTAAATTCCCAATCAGGTGCTTTATAATCAATAAATAATTTATAGATATTTTCAACTTTATTGATTGATGAACTACTGTAAATATTCCTCACTCATAATGAAATCATTTTTTTTATTTTTTATTTCTGTTACCAGATGCTATCATGTATTTACTGTTTTTTTTCCATAAGCCTAGTTCTTTTTATCGTAAATTTGTCTGTTTTTTTATTTTAATTTTGCATCACTTTGTCTGATTATCTTCCAAAACATACCTGTTTAGTTATTTACTTTCAGAATATTTTGTAAATAAGTTTTTACTCAGATGTAGGCCTTTGGCCAGATAAATATTTTCTTAATTATGTTCATCTCTGTTATTCTAAAGGGACCTGGTCCCAGAATAAAATTATTTTTCTATTTCTATTTCTATTAAGAAACGCTGTATTTAAGAAGAGTATCTACTATAAAACACGGAACTTACAATTTCCAAAGTGCCAAAACTCCTTCTTCTTCTTTTAGTGGCGCCACATGTGCTTAAAATGATCATTGGCATGCTCAATCTCAAAATTCTGCCTGCTTCGGTCCTCTACATACAAAATTCCTCAGATTCTTAAGATCTCTCAGAACATTGTGTTTCCACCAGCCCTTGGTCTTCCTCTTAGCCATTCCTTCTTCACCCATGGTTAGGAAGTGACTCTGCCACTTCATGTTTTGTATCCTGGCACAGTCACACAGCTCTGCGTTTAGCCTTCAAATCGTTTCCTTGGACGGGTCCTGCGGTACGTCTTAGAATTTTTTTCGGATCCAGACCTGACAAACATATTTTACTATAAACTGAGTTAAAGTTTTACTGGAAGTCTTTTAATTATGGTCAATGATTTTTTTTTAACAAGATGGCAATGGCAAAGCTCATTACTTTTACCATTTTTCTTCTTATTGGCCTACTAATGACCTCATCATTCCAACTATATCTTTTCTTCTTGACATTTGCCCAGTACTCCCTCATTCGTCGCTTGTGCTGTTCCCTTCTTTCTTCTGTCCATCTCTTTCCTGCCCTCAGCTTTTTATTTATATAAATATAGCAATGATTATAATTACTCATTTTCATTTGCTGTGGCAGGTAAGATTCCTTTATGATATTGATATTTTTTATTTCCACTTTAAATTATTTAATATATTAACCTCAACTGTTAATCTACGGGGGTGAAGTGTGATCTCGACCAAATCTCTTCTTTGCAGAACTGTTGGATCAGGAGTGGGGACTGCTTCGGTAAGGAAGAATTGAAACCATACGAAAAGTATGATTTTAATTCGGAAAAAATAAAAAAAATGTTTATTAGAGTCAAACGCTTTGGTGTCAAAGAGTTCATTTTTTTTGTTATCAACTGAATATCGCTAGTTATTCTATTTAGACTAGATTGTGTGGTGTAGCGGCGTCTAATAATATAAATATAACTCACAGAAACTGATTAAAAGCATTGATTTTAGTGAAAACTTCTCTAATAAAGACTCGTTTTATTGAGAGCTTATAAGCTATACCTCGAAATATATATTTACTGCGCCATCTTGCCAAAACAAACAAACTATCTTTGAGACTTTTATTTATTTTTATTCCGGTGATTGTAGCAGTAGAGCTAGTTCCATAATTACTTCTAAAAAGCTCGGACTGGTAGCGGACTTCGAACTCATTTTCTATGCCCAGAGGGACATAAACTTGTGCATGTTTGTTAAATATACAGGGTTTCTTTAATTTATTATTCCCAGAGGCACCAACTGTTGCTTATAATGAATGTTTTATGGGAGCAGTTCCTCTGAGCCGTACTGAATTAACCAGAGCAACTATAACTATGAACACTCTACACTCTGGCCTAACTATTTTCGGCAATGAAAGGGAGATGAGGAGAGTTAAATGTATTCGGAGTGAGAACATAACTGAGTGAAACTTGAAATTCATGAGGTGGGGAACAAACGGCCCATCCAAAGAGATATGGACGCCAACAGTGACAGAATTATCAGAGGCACAGATGACTCCGTTCCCTGCCAGCGCAGTGATTTATTGCCCGTCATAGCTCCTGAATAATTATCATTTCATCCATAGAGCTCGCTATCGTTGTTAGCATCTCTCGCAAACGTGGGCTATGACAGAGCGGGCAGGCTCGGCGAGATAGCGGCTCCAGGTCCTCGCGAAGTATAGCCGGAAGTGCGAGCAATTATTTCGTTAGGCGGGTCTCGAACCCAGAGATAAGGGATCGCTAAATTAATCGTACATCTGGCCTCGAGTTTTAACGATATATATCGTCCCCCCCCCTACTCCGGAAATAAACTAATTTATCATTGCCTTATCTACAGCTGATGGGGCTCCGAACCATTTTCTACATTAATTCTATACTCCCCTTGTTATGCCGGGTCACGTTTTACAGCTGCCGTCGATTTAATGGAAAATTGAATTTTAGTTAGAAAAGGCTGTTTGATATTTCGAGGATCTTCTGAATTTTTAAACATATAGACATTAAGCTGTGCTTTTTGTAGTATCATTCTTTTTCATGCTGGAGTAAAGGTATGAAAACATAAATAATATGTTTATATCATCTCTTCCCATCTTCCCACATTAGAAAGGAATATGAAAAAATGTGTTATTACGATCTTATTAAGTGGTCCATCGTAAAAAATATATGATCATTCGTATGAATAAACAATGTTAAGTAATTGCATAGTTTATCAGTTGTTTGGATAGATCATGCGTTTAAACAAATTATAGAAAACCTGTACCTCTATAATTCAAGGCATTCCAAAACATGGTAGATACTGTTCTGTTTCTATGCCAAAAGTTGTTCTAGAAGGTGACTTGGCCGTAATCGTACTCAACAGTCTGTTTTACCCAATTAAGGGTCGCTACTTTATGTACGGGTGAGATTCTTCATGATCGATCAACTGGTATAAAGAGATAATTTTTTAAAATTTATGTCAATGTATTCAAGTTCATAAGAAATGCTCGTTTTTATTATTTCTAAAATTCTAAGTGGAATTAGTGGACTTCTGTCGATGACTATGTTTAAATTATAGATTATAACGAGATGTTATTAATCCCTTATGTTTTAAATATTTTCAATCATTAAAATTGAACGAACGTTATTTAGTGTGCCATTAAATATGACCATGGAAACACACTATTTTTGCGTATTTTTTTCGTGAATTTAAACTTTGACACTCAGTTCAAGCTACAAGAAACATTACCATCGCATTTGGGGAAGAGTCTTGTAATGAACGGACCATTCATTTTTGGATTTTCAGCTGGTGACCCCGATTAATTTTTAAATATAAGAAAACTTCATTTTTTTCTTGTGGAGTGAAATCACATCCACATCGCACTTCTGGATATTGACATAATGAAACAAAACCATATCCAGAAAACAAGAGCCTTACACGCATGATGCTCTTACACGAAGACGCTAGAGCTCATGTTTCATGAAGGCAGTGAAGAAACTATGGGGAGATGGGTTGCGAAGTCTTCCCGTACCCATCATATACCCCAAACTTATCTCGAACAAATTTCCATCCATTCATTGATTTTAGACAGATATTTTTTGTAATCGTTTATCGTTCCCAAAAGTTCTCGCTAAAGACCTCGGTCGAGCCAACGTCCCTCTCTAAGTTCCCTAGCTCCCATCCTCCAAATCCTGCAACCATCTTTTATGGGTCGCCCTCTTTCTGAAGTGTGGTAGTCAAAGATTGTTTTTTTGCCATCATTCGTCAGATATTCTTTTGAAGTGGCCATATTATTTTAGTTTCCTTTTTACTATTTCGTAGAGGATAGTTGTCTCCTGCTGTCCAGTTGCCTTATCGTACTGTTAGGGACGTGTTGAATTCTGGAAAGTGAACAACAACGTCTCCTGAATTCCATCTCCATGCCCAACAACTTCCTGTCCTACTTTTTGGTGGACAACATCTTAAGGGTGAAATTTTTGATGATTATTGTCAAGTAAAAACGCATTTTCAAAATGAGGATAAATATTTTAATTGTATTTCCTTAAGTTGTTTTATTAAATAACCTATCTTTTGAACGACCCAATAATAATTCCCTACATAACAGTTTGCAATCTTATTTATAAATCGCACGTAAAAGCGTTACAATTATTTTAGTCTATAAATGACGGTTCTTTTCAACTACCTTTTTACCCTCCGATACACGAGTACATGTGTACTTATTGAGTAGACTCTAAAAGACTACAAACAAACGGTTGATGCTTTGGCCTCGAACCGAACTGTTGCCATTTGTTAGGCCTTTATTGAGCCCAGTGTCAATTATTTCAGTGTAATTTATACCCCGATTACTGAGAAAGCCACAGATCCTCTTCCTGGCTCACCCTCGCCCTATATAGGGCCTCTGATATTAATAGCGCCTAACACTAGGGCTATTAATACGTTAGGTCCTTCCCCTATAACTACTCTAAGTAATTACTATTGACATATGGTGGATCACGTATTCAATTTTTTATTATACTAGCTGACCCGGCCACGTGGTGGCTGTTGTAATAGTTTTAAAAATGTATTACGTTAAAATCTGAATTTTAAAGAAACAATCAATGAATGGAAAAAATGAATTAAATAGATTTTTGATTTTACATTTCATTCATCTTATATTTAAGTACGGTTTATAATAAATAAATAATACACTACATTCCAAACTGATAAATTATAAACATTAGATTAATGAATGAGATATATCATGGTTGATTTTTAATTATGGCAAATAATAAGTTTTTTAAATTATAACTATTTATTTCAATTTAATTGAGCGCTAATCGACGCACAATATTTTCTTTTAATCAGTCCTTTGCTAATACAAATAGAATAGATGGTTTACTAACACGTGAGCATGCGACATATAATTGTCCATGGGAGGGACATGGATGTTCTGGGTCCAACTGGCAGTCGACATTGACGGGCATTGAGACTTGCTGATGGTCATAGCAATAGCCAAGCCTATATCTAATTGAAGTCTTTCAGACGGTATTATGGGTTCTGATGGTTTCTTTGGAGTACGTGGCTTCAGGACGACTTCTCCTTTAAAGATTCCATTCAACATTGCCCCTTCAATAACATTCCCGGTGATATTTTTCATCACCAATTCGTCTAGTCGCTACGGAGGAGTTCTGTAACAAACACTGTAACACGAATATTTTATATATTAGATAGAGCTAAGATTCCGGTGAATTATTATATGATTGCATCTTAACTCAGGATCTGTTAAAACCTAAAGATCTGCATTTGGGTTCAAATTGTAGCAAATTCAATCTTCTTTAAAAATTGTTATTTGTGCATTTTCCCTAAAACGCACCGATTAGGAGGTAAAGGCCAAAAACTGAAAAAAAAATCCAAATATTTCGAAGTTTTTCGGCCACCAAAAGTATTCCCGTCCGTTTTTTCGATTGCAAACTTGGATATCCACTTTTCAGACGTGCCTTTACAACAGATCAAAAATGCAGCATCATCAAGCGTCACTGCTACGATATCTGCTTCTTAGTTGAACTTGTGATTTGTGTACTACCAGTGGGTAGTTTCTCTACTTGTCATTCTCATGTCATTATGTATCTATCACTCGGCCTATTTACTTGTTGCATTATTGTAACACAGTTGTAAATATCAATAAATACATATAAAAAAAAATTATTGGTAAGTCAACGTTTCAACCCACATTGCATTGGGTTTTAAATTATATATCCTGATGTAGTACTTCTTGACGCAGATTATAGTTTATTTTTGGAATTTTTTAGAGACTGATTTATACTGAAATTGGAATTCTGGATACCCAATTTTCATTATCCATATAAACTTATTTCCTATCATTCATCATTATTATAATTATCTACTAATGTCAATCAATCAATTCCAAATTATCAGAAAAGGTCAAAAGAAGATTAATTTTGACATCGTTTGGTTTATTTCTGTTCTTAACGTTTCATAATTTATTGGCGTCTCATATGCGTAAAGATAAAACTAATTCCTTGATTATATCGTTTTCCATCCATGCGTGAAATCGATTCATTTAATCGAAGTAGTTATCTGAGTGTGTAGAGCGATGAACTTCTGTGTTGAAGTTCGAGAGTTTGAATCCGACTGTGACAGATAAACTACTTAATCTGTTAACAGGTATGGGAGGACCCTATGGAGCCTGTAGACTGTCTTGGTCTCACCCAGCCTCTATTATTGGGTACCCTTAATTT
This sequence comes from Arma custos, assembly GCA_037127475.1. NCBI lineage: Eukaryota > Metazoa > Arthropoda > Insecta > Hemiptera > Pentatomidae > Arma > Arma custos. The sequence goes on from CM073762.1 coordinate 25,845,645, forward strand.
AAGGAAAAATACTGGGGCTGATCGTGATCTCAGAGAAGGAACCTCACCACACACCAATTCCCATGGATGCATTACAAATATTACTCACATAATTCCATGAATCGGTCAAATAGGATTTGCAATCCCTCCTGAGGCTAACTCAGGCTCTACAAAGTGGATACCCTTAATTGAGCGAAAAACTGGCAGTTGAATTTGACTAGTAGTTCGGTTTTGTGGAAGGAAGTTAGTAAGCAAAGATTTGTATTCATAATTATAATCATTATATGATAATCATAATCATTGTATTCATAATTTAACTTTGGATTCTATAATTCCGAACTATTTTCGTTATTCTTATTTGTTTGCCCAGATTATTTTTCTTTTCTGTATCTCCTTTACCGATAGTGGAATTCATACTTGTTCGATCATGTTCTGTATCTATGTCAACTTTCGAATAATAAGCCGAGATCTACTACCAGGATTTTTGGGTATTAAGCTTACCAATGTATCAAATGCTGTGCTAAATTAAGACTAATAAGAGTGTTGGGAATGGTCTATTTCATTTTCGTTTAATTACTAAATTTATAATCATCCGAAATAATCAATAAAATTCATTACTTATCACCATTTAAATACAATTTTCGTTTCAAATTACATAAAATCTTCTTGTATTTTATTTCAACCGATCATTCAGAATATTCTTGAGTTATTGATTTGGAAGACTCCTTTTACGAACTGTAACTTTGTAAGTTGGAAATTCATGTAATTATGGGGAGGGGGAGAGATTGAACCAAAGATGTTGAAAAATAAACAATTTTATGATAATTTTTTTTTCAGTCATATTTTGGATTAAAGACTCGTTTGTAGAGAGCGTTGTGAACTCGTTTCCCCAGCGGCAATGCTTTAAGGCAAGAGGGGAGCAAACAATGAAATAGAGCCCAACATGGCAAATATTAGGCAGTTTTAATTGCGAAGGGAGTTGGGCTGTGTATAGTAGAATGATAAGGGTTGATCTGACCCAAGGCCTATTATAGGGCTGCACTATAGGGCCCTCCTGGGAGGGATCAACCTGCCTTACAAATATCAGCTAGAAGGGCGAGATCCCTTGGACCTTCACAATTGAACCATATCTATGTCCATATACATTCCCTCTCCTCGTCCCTTAAGGATGTTCTTGAATTACGGCGATTCATATAACTGTAGGGTCGTTTATTTAATTACACTTTATCAAATACATATTATAATAATGTTTCTACTTATGCTTACCCTAAGGATTTCATAACTTCGAACTTTTTGTTTCATTCTTGTATGTTTGGATTATTATTTTTTTTCCCTAAACAAATAATCGTAAGTTATTGAAACAATAAATTATATAAATACTGTTATGTTTGTTTAGTAGGAAATATATTTAGAAATATTTAAAGTGGCTGGGAATGCAGTCAATAAATTTTACACGAAATAAGTACAACTTATTTTATTTTTGCCAACGTTTGGGCCTAATTTTTAGGGCATCGTAAGGGCTGCGGTTAAAACAGAACAGAATACAATATAAACAGTGCTGTGCCAAAGATTTTATAAAACATAATGAATATATCATTATTGGTGAAAGACAAAAGTGATTGTGAAATTAGTCACTATTTAAATAAATACGAAACTGTGATAAAGTTATGTATTAAATTCATAAACATCATCGTTTGTTGCTAAAAAAGGATTGAAATGAAGCGATTGAAGGAGGTAGCAAACATAATGATAGCAGAACAGGTCATACCAGAGGATTGTAGTCACTGCAACTAATCAAGCACCAACTGAATTCATAAAAACCGTTTTATAGATTAATATAAATACATATTTTTATTTTTTCTTTATCTGTAACTGTGGTAAACCCTGTACTGCTCCTTGTCAACGATTGTACAGGGTTATTTGCCCAACTGTCTTTTTTTTTTTATACCCGAAAGGGTCTCTAAAGCTCACGAGCTCAGTCCGGTGACTTGATAACATTGATAACAGAGCAGTACTCTGAAATCCTACCAATATTTTTTTCAACAATTATTAAATGCACAAAGGAAGAAAATTAGTCCAGAGAGTGTTCAAGTCAATGAATGACTTAGTACTTTTTTTGATAAAAATAATATGATTCCGCCTCTTTAAGTAAAAAAAACAACTGATTTTATAGAAAATTCACCTTAGCTACTTATTCACCAGGACAAAAATATGTAATATAAAAAATTGTACAAGAAAAAATCTGAAATTTAAGATTTAGAAAAGAGGAAATTCCAACCTGGTTAATGCTATATATGTTTGTAAACATAGAACGTTCTAGACTTTAACAATCTGACCAATGAGAATGCAGCATTCTCCACAATCGTGTAATACTCTCGGTACAAGGGGCATCATTCTTATTTCTTCATAGTTATCTGAACAGTGCAGATCACCTAATTGCTGATTGGAGATTTTCGATTTAATTCTCCAAGCATTCAGTACAAGTGTTTTATCTTTCTTCTTTCAATATTTTATTATTATTCATCGTAAATATCGGTTATCGTTTAAAATCTGTTTTGTTTCCAAGAATATCAAGACTTGTTAATATTGAACTTTAGAAAGAGGAAAATGCCATTTTGGAAAAAATGTTAAAGAAGGTATGACCGTCTGTATATTTATATATTTTTTAATTTAAACTTTGAGAGGAAGAAATGGAATAAAATTCTAATCTTGGATTTGAATTATGTAATTCTATTTTTCTTTTAAATTGCGTCATATTATGAGTTTAATGTGCACTTTAAGTAATACTCTATTCTTTATTCTTAAGTCTCATGAGCTTTAACATATCAGTCTGTGTTAATGTTTCTGTTTGCACAAAAATTGCCGATAAAACACATTAATGTTATGCATATTTATTCTGATATTACTAATTTTAATAATTGGTTCTATAGTGATAGGTCATAGATATATAGTAACTACCGATATTTCTATGTATTGTTAAATATTACTATTAACAATCTACTATTCTTTTGATTTTAAATTAAAAGTATAATCTATGAGGCAAATCTACTACAACTTTTTACAATCAACTACAATTATATAATATTAGTGCTGAAAACTGTGAATAAAATAATTTAAAAATTTACACTACAATAAACAGTTTTGTATTATAAAAATGTTACCTGCTCCGCTTGTAGAGCAGACAATTTTTTGCATGTAAAATTTAATAGCAGTGCTATAGAACTAATAAAATAAATATTGCGAGTTAAATTAAAAACGTTTAAAAGATATTCAAATTATCCTGTATTTCTGACAACTCCCGAACCGACTATGATCAGGAAAAATGTCAGATTATATTTTTTTAATATTTGACATTTATGTTCTGTTCTTTTTAAAGTGAAACTTTTTTTCTATCGCCCCAAAATGTTTCGTTCATCAGTATGTCGCATTACATTACCTTCCCGCATCACTTATATGAATATTTGATGAAGTATTTTAATTTTTCTCCGGTTCATTCAATATATTTAATTTTATTTAGTCCTTCTGTCATCTTCACTAGCTGAACTACACTCTGAGCCGCCGGAAAAAATTAGTAGACTGTCGACAGATGTCATGCCGAGTACTAGTAAGGGTCCAGCGTCGGATGTTGGATTTGATACGTTTATAGTTCAAAGTGACGATCCTATATCCGAAAATATTGTTACAGAAAAAATTCTGCATCTAAAGCGACTAAATTCAAGCGGCTAAAATCAGGCGTCAGTTCTAATCTAGGCATGAGCGGCAGTGATACGAGTACGAGTCGAGATACAATATCTATATCCCAGATTTAAATAAATATTGCTCTTACTTTTTAATATGCGTTTATCATCTAAATGATTTTATTAATTATGTATTTCGTACTCTAATACGCAAATTGAAATTTAATTTTATAAATGAATATTTTGTCTACTATTGATTTACCATTATCATTCCCATTTTTCAATAATTAAGTTAAGATTAAAAACGCAATTTTAATAACCTAAATCGAATAATTTTCCAAAAATTTCTAGTTAAATGCCTACAAACCGAAAAAAGTTTCTCTTGCATTGTGGTTTCATAAAACCACACAACTTTTTTAAAAGACATATGGTCAAAAAGTTGATATTCAAGTTTAGTATTCCTAGAAATTAAAAATTTACTAAAAACGTTAACTAGCGGGCTTTATTGGGACTAACTAAAAGCTATATAGTTATTGAATTTATTAAAATGATAACATTTTCTTTTTTTTGTATAAGTTTTAGAGCAATAAAGTGATACAGTCTAGTTAATAAATGATTTAGTTTGATTTGATTTTCATTGTTTATTTGATTCTTAAAAAAATATTTAAAAAATTTGTGATTTATAAAACCATTAGGTCATTAGTTCATGTGTTCTGGATAAGGGAGATATAATTGTAATTTTATCTCATTTTTTTTTATTGTTGAACGACAGAGTTTAATTAGAGCCATAATGGTTAGATAATTATTCGACTGTATATTAAAATTACGCCTTATGCGAGCTAAATGTATATTTATAAGTTTAATTTAATTAAATTAACTTATTCGAAACGAACAGTCCTAAAACTAATTCAATGATTATTTAAAATAGTAATAAGAAGTGTGAATGAGCATCATTTCTCAGTGGGATATACATTTTTCATTTGGAGTTAGACATCTTATATTCTTGTTACGAGACGTAAAAATGAGGATAACAGGTGGAAATTGCCCGATAAAGAGGCTCGTTACATGGTATTTATGACACTTCTGTTTTGCCTTCGAAGGTAGCCACCATATCCCAAGAGTAATACTTTTTCGATACTGATGCTTCTCCCAAACGGCCACTTATTCCGATATTCTATGTCTTGCTGAAACTCAGGAAAATTGCTGACCATGTTTCAAGGCTTTTTTGCCATTTGGCTTTTTATGATGCTATCTAACAAATACATCAGAAAAATACAAATAGTATATGGATAAAATAGCCAAAGGCCAAAAAAGCCTTGAAATACTTTTCTATTGTTTTTGAATTTACTTCGGATAATGAAATTGCTGTTATGTTTTCAACTACCTTTTTCTTTTCGAATAAGTAATAATATTTGAATGATTATTACTAATAGTTTAATTACAATTTTTACTATCTCTGATATTTGACCTTAATAACTGGATCTTCGTTGGTATAAAAAATATTTTGGTTCAATACCAAATATTTAAAATCTTTGCTTTTATGAAATTTGAATTTTTTTTAAAAGAGTAAAACATGTTTACTGTTAGTTCTCTATATGAAATAAGATAAAGATTTCGCTCTTATGTTTTGTTTCATATTTACAGTTTATAGAAGATAAGGTTGAATTACCTAATCTCACTCCTAAGACTTCTTCAGCACAAAAATGAACTATCGCTAACTAACAAAATTATATTTTTATATTAAAAGAGAAAATAAAAATATTTAAAACTCAAAAAAATCGGCCAATGATTATAAAAAAATAACAAAATTATAATATAAAAAATGCTACTTAAACCAATCTGGGCCTATGCCTAGCGAGTGTAGGGCTCATGAAAAAATCTCGCTTATATACCTTTCAAATCTTTCAATCAAAATTTATATTACTCACTGCCCCTTTTCTTACTAATAAATCATTACACAAAGATCTCAACTTACTACTAGCGACTGACACAATGAAGAAAAACCATAAAGAATTTCATGACTCACTTGCTGGACGCTCAAACTTACTGGTACAATCACTGACAGACACATTACCACAGATTCCCACAAGGAGGCTGAAACGTCTATGGATCAGGGATCTACTACCAAGAGATGAGCCCCGGGAAAAACTAAGACTGTCTTCAATGGGAGGTTTCTCCATAGTCGATTCCACGTGAATCCCTTATGGGTGGTTAAGGGGTTGTTTTCAAAAGAAGATCGCATATACAATATGTGCCAAATGGCATTTGTATAATTTCTTAAATAGATATTTTTATTTATTATTTTTTTCTCCGATGAAGCCAGCTGAGAACCACGCGCCAATTTCAATTCTTCCCACTCGGAAATATTTTTATTATTATATTTACAGTTTTAAAGTATTTAGAATAACTGATAACTATGAGGATATCAAGGTAATCGTTTGTCTAATATCGAATCTGGTCCACAGGAATGAGTTGAATGAATATTGTAAGACAGTAACTTTTTGTATTATTAGGTTTGCCATTAAAATAATTTATATGAGCTAATTTAAAAGTTTCTTGTTTGTTAATTGAATGAGATAAAATTCTGAAGGAAAAGATTCGAAATGAACAATTACTATAATCCTACACACATTTCAAAGATACTATGTTTTTATTCTTCGAAATAAAAACTTCTGTTAAAGTCTATCCTGTTACGAAATTTCTATTATGTATCTACATCTAGCTTCGACACTAACGACGTTTCAGGCTACTTTGATTCTAACTAGACAAACGCTCTAAGATACCAATTAATTACAAAAGGCACTTATGCATGACTATTACAAGACCTATTCAGACTTACGGAGTAGAGCTTTGGGGCTCCACTAAGCCATTGAATTCATCTCGTATCCAATCGTTACAATTCAAAATACTTCATAAAATCCTCAATGATTCTTACTTTGTTACGAACAAAGTAATAATAGCCTTAATGTCACATTGATTACTGATTTGGACCGAATCCGACATCAATCTTTTCAGGATAAACTTTATTCCCAGTCAAACCCACTAGTTTCAAAACTGGCAGCGTCTTCAATTCCCGATAAACCTCCGAGGCGTCTGAAAAGAAGATGGCCTCGTGACCTTCTTAGATGAATTATATCTTTGGGTACTACCAATGGGTAGTTTCTCTACTTGCCTTTATTTCATGCTCTTACGTATCATTCGTTCTATTTACTTGTATTGTAAAACAGTTGTAAATTTCAATACTTTTTTTTTTTAATTTCTTCAACACTGCCCTTGGCTACACTTATTACGTGGCTAATTCTAGTCCTGGGATGGGACATGAGATAAGAGATAAGAGAAGGAAGCCTGCAATAAGGCTGGCGATGTGATGAGTGGCTCCGTCTGAAGCAGGCTGCACTCGAGAACAGAGTTATGAACTCTCCCATTTCCTCTTCGTACTTAAGTCGGCTCGCCGTTAATACGTCCATTTCTCTGACAAAGAACTCCTTCACGGGACGTCTCAATTATTTTATCAATTATGTCTAGTGACAGTGCAAAATGCTAAATGTCAAGTCCAGTTTTCCAGCATTAATATCCTGCATACACATCCTGTACACAGGTAGGGAAGTGGTTCAGAAGCAGAGCGCAGGGTGGCCATAGCGAAGGTCCTGTGTTGCTTGGCAGTCTTTTATTAATTCTGTTCTATGAAGTGGGCTCCCGACATGAGGAGAAAATCAGGCGGTTGAGCATAATCTAGGACAAATCCCGTCCCTTTATTCAAGAAACATTATAGTCTCTACCATGTAATGAACTCAAGTTCCTTCATGGGTTGTAGTGGTACAAGTTTTTTATTGTTTTATTTGAATACCATTTCACTTCCTTACAAGACAATTAATTTACAAATCGTGACTGAAACACTGGTCTTGAACTAAATAAAAATCTTATCGTATCGTTTTTATGTTTATGTTATATTTATTAGAAATGATTACAGATTGTATTAACATTATTTATAAGTGAGTACCTTTAATTAATAGGGAGAAAACCTGACGGAAAAGCACCTCATTGCACAACCGTTCCAAGAAACAGTACAGTCTCTTCCACGTGCTGAACCATGTCATAGGTTATAGTGGGACAGATGAATTCAGATCTTCTATGCCTAAACTAAAATATCTTCTCTTTGTGTCGATAAGTAATATTGTACAATAAAAGGTAATCTATTGATGAAGAAATGGTCGACAGTAGATGTCCAGCATTAAAAAGAAGAGTCATACACGAATAAGCAAATCTATTTTTAAAAGAGAGTAAAAAATCCTTGGCTATACCGTCCTCGAAAGGGGCCTAAATTGGGAGTCCCAATCCTGTACGATGGCAGATCTCGTTAAAAATATATACCGTAATTATACCTAAAGAGAGGCAAAATTTATCACTCCCGCTGTAGAATCGCCCATTTACACATAACAGAATAAACATCTCAATTCCCAAATTTACACTGTATAAACTAAACCTAAAAAACTGTAAATGGTAATGGTTTATTGTACATTAAAAAAAATTACAGCGACAACTATTTTAACCATAAATTTTAGGAACATGATTTACCAATTTCTTTTTAAACAAATGTATAAGTTAACTAGTAATTGTCTTTAATTAAGACAATTTGGTTAATTTAAACTTTTGGACAGTTTCACTCGTTCCCTTTTTTTAATCACTGATAAAAACTAAATAATTATTGAAAATATTAAGTAGTCCTTAATTATTATTATGATTCTAGAATTTTTTGAATTTCATGGGAAATAAATGAAAAATTATAATCGGAAATAGGGTGAAACAAATTACCGAAATATTCAGTTATTTTCAATTTTAAAAAAAAAGCCCCAGAGAAATGGATTTAAAAGATAATGATATTTCTTGCATATTTATTGGTTGACCTTTATAAATTTTATGGAAGAGAAAATGGGCAGTGGAGGTGGAAATAAATTCTTAAATAGTAAGCCACTGTCTATTATAAAGGTTGGTTTTACTATTTTATACTCCACCCGGACTATTTCCTCCTCCAAAAAGATATTTATTCAAATTTTTGTATATACTATATATTTTCGTTCCATTTATTCACGTACATTATGCTTTTGCTTAATTATTATCTATTCCTCTTTCTTTTTTCTCTTCTCCCTTGAATTGTATCTTTATTTTATCTTTTAAATTTCATGGCTGAGGATTGTTAACCTAAATGTTGATATGGTTAAATGAAGGCCGAAATCAGCGGTACTGTGGATTGCCTATTTATTAAAAAGCCTTTAAAGGTTATTTATCTGCTTAATTGAAAATAAGCGTCTTATCTAGACCGAAAATCGAATGACCTCCGGAAAAAATTCCTATACAAATTAAAACGAATTAATTTAAAAATATTAATTCCTGAAATACTAAGTAACTACTTGTTAGAAACTGGTGTTTCGATTCCAATTCCCAGTCTTCTTATACTTACTCCTCTTATTTTTTTTCCATTCAAAATTTTACATATTTTTTCATATATTTTATAAATATATATATATATATATATATATATATATATGATCCTTAATTATGCCATCTGCTTATCATCCTTGGTCCTTCGGAAGAGACAATAAACGGGGGTCCCGAGCCTGTACGATGTCAGGTACTTGTTAAAAATCCCTATCCTTGACATAAAATTTAGAGCTCCCATCGTTGCATCGTCCGATTAGCTATAGCAGCCTAAAGTGACCTAAAATGAACAAACAAAAATATATTTTATAAATCGTGAAAAAGTTTTGCTAGAAGGTTGTTTGTCGGCGCAAGCAAGTATCATCTGGAAGGTGGATTCCTCTTTTAATATTGAATAAATTACATAAAGATTCTAAGAAAAAGTATGGGTGCGTTTTACAATGAAGACGGATTGAATCAACGAAGTAACAGAAAATCTACCAGGCTGAAATTCTTCAGTTATCTGTAGAGAATGAACAGCCTTAGTAGGACCAAGACAATGATACCATAACAACGAGGACTAAAGAAGTAAAGAAATGTTTGGAAAGTTTGAGCATTACTTATAACCAAATATTGCTAGCGTTACAGCTTATGTTAGCAGCAAGTGAATTTAGAAGTAGAGAGAAAAATTTGGAAGGGTTTTCAGATGAAGAACCAGAGAAAGTTGCACAAAGGAGGATCAAAAGAAACGTGCAAGTGAACGCATGAAGTGCTATGTTTTGGGATATGAAATATATTTTAAATAATTCTAATTATTTTGGTATACCAGAGAAATCATAGAAGATAATTATTCAAGTTATTTTTTTTATTTTAATCGTCCCAACTTTATTATAGGGAGCTGAGTGGCTAAGTGGTAGAGCAATGAGTTGCCATGTCAGAAATCATAGTTCGAATCCATGATCCGCTTCGGGCAAGACTTTTATTTAGTCTATCATCTAGGACTCGCCCAGTCTCTATAAAATATTATAAAATAGGGAACCCAAAATAAGGGGGGGGGGAATCTGGCGGTTGAGCGTGACCTTGAGCAAGTCACCTTCTTGTACAGTTGTCGAAACGGAAAAGTCTCTACCATGTACTGAACCCCAGACCCGTTCACGGGTTGTAGTTGCACAGTTTTGTTTTTAACTTTATTATAAATTGGATTATTTTCCTGAGGTCGGTTGTGTGTTTATCAATTTACTAATCAGTCAACTTAATGTCTTAATAATAAATCTATCAACATTTTTTTTATAAACATACAGTGCATATGAGTTAAGTAAACACCAAAATCATTATAATGCGTTAATACATTTTGAAATACGATTAATGATTCAGATAGATATATCTGTGGCACCTGTGCATAGTGGGCTAAGTCGAATTTTGTGAATTTCAAGCTATATACTTAGAATCGTAATTTTTTTCTCTTTGTGTCTAACACGCTAAGTGTTCCGTCCATTGCAATGAAGGATATTCCTTTGAGAATCGTGGGCTGATACTCCAATCTTGAACCTTAAAATATTAAATCTTGAACAGTAAATCTTAAAAATTCCTATCCTAATTAAACCTGGATAGGCAAAATTTATCGTTGCATCGTCCGATTAGCCATAGCAGCCTAAAGTGACCTAAAATGAACAAACAAAAATATATTTTATAAATCGTGAAAAAGTTTTGCTAGAAGGTTGTTTGTCGGCGCAAGCAAGTATCATCTGAACTTGAACTTGCAATAAGTTCAGAAAAATTAAGATTCTAAGTAGATAGCTTGAAATTCACAAAATTCGACTTAGCCCACTATGCACAGATACCACAGATGTAGAGGTTTGCCATAAAATACTTATAGAACTTAAATTAAAACATCTGTTAAAACAGTACATCTAGGTTTCGCCTATGGGTAGCATTTCAGCCACCTTCCGATATTCCACTTTTTGACTTTTTTATCTTACCTTCGAGAGAGGGTCTTCCTACCTACCTGATTGACCTAGCTCTTATAACTGGCATTTGCTAATTATATCATATTTATTTTTATAGTAACATCCAGTACGATACATAGCAGAAGAAATATTGGAAACAGAAATAACTCTAGCCGAAGAAAAGAAAATATATACTTGTGACATGATCCTAAGTGGTCAGTACAAAAAGATGCCCACAATTATTTCATACTGCATATCTTACGCGTATGCCTTTATGCCGAAAATTGACAATTTTTCTTCAAAAATTATTATGTACAAATTTCAGCTGCAATAAACGATGGTTTTCTTAAAACTTTATAATTAGATTGCTTTGCTATCACCGGATAGGTTTTAGGTTTACCCGGTGAGATAGACGCGTGTTGACATAGCACTAATGCAATAATCTCGATAAATTGGCGATGAAGGAGGCCGTGGGAGCGCTCTTGTGAAGAGGGCAAATCGTTCCTGACCTGAGGCAGGAGGTAATGGAAGTTTTAGCCGGGGGGGGGGGGCATTATCGGGCTAAATGGACAAGATCAAGGGAGCCCAGGGATTAGGGATTTAACAGATCAGTCCTCCTCACACATTGCCGCAGCGGGACAAACCCTTTTATCTTAATTGATTTAGCCTCACCGCTCTCTACCTGTCTGCTCCAAGACCTCTTTTCCAGGGCGAATCTAAACCTGGCAAGAACTTGCTTGGTCCGATTGCGGCCGCTTGAACTTGCCTCTGGTCGTCTGTGTCTGATTCCCAATCTGTCTATTCCATTAAAGCTTTGGAAGGCTGTTCTACCATTTCTCTGTCTGTTAAGATATGCATGATTTATTTATTAATTTTGTTGAACAATACATTTATTTTATTTTATTGATAAATTATGTCATTTTGTAAATGGTCTATGTTCTGTCCTTTATGAAACTATGGATTTATTTTGGGATGCCATGAGTTGAGTATTAATGCTGATAATTTCACAAGCTTATTATTTACTTTAGTATCCATAACCGTTTTAAATTGGATCCTTTTCCAGATGTGGTTCATGTGTTTGCCAATATATTAATCAGTCAACATAATACCTTAATGGAATTATTAATAATGATTATAGATGATTAGGATGAAGTACAAAGCTAGACTATTAAAACAGATATAAATACTTTTTTTAAATTTAATTAACAAGTGCATTTAAACAACGTTGAATGATTCAGATTGCTAGTTTTTCCTTAAAACGTATGCTTAATTTAATCTAAACGTACCTATATTTAAAAGGGATACATACAGGGAGGGTTCTTGGTCATGTCTTCCATCACAGAGCTCCTGTCTTTTCGGATTTACCTGAAGGTCTATCTTTTTTCTGCAGGTATATCACCCCCTCCTACGTTCTATTGCTTCCTGCCCACACAAACTTTTAGTACCTTATTTTTTTTAATTGTCGTTTCCCTTATTTTCTAAATTAATATTTGTTTTTCTAATAAAACCCGATATGCATTGTACAATCATCCACATATAACTGAAAGTAATTAAATATTTTTAGCGTGTTTGGAAACATTTTATTTATAGTTTTCCTTTTGTTTCACCTCGATTTGCTGTAGGCGCTATCGTCCTAACCTCCAAACCTGTTTTGACTATAACCTAATGTTATTCCTGTAAATATACTATAGATAGACTCATTGCTTGTCAGTTTCTAAAAAAGGTGAAGCTGATTCAGTAAATTGCAGGCCGCATACTGGCTTCTTGTTTACCTATCTGGTGATATCTTGTTCACTTTGAGAAGTCCACCTCAAGTTTAGGCCTTGCTTAGTATTCCTTCAGTTTTTTTATAGTATGAAAGCAAGATATGCTATTATTGCAAATGTGTATATTTCATTGAGTTTGTTTCAGTGGTAAGTAGGCAAACTGAAAATTTAAACTAAGCTCCCTGTAATGAGAAAAAAGTGCCTATGGAGATATGTCCGCAAATGCATGTTTAGGAGATATTCACGAAAGAAGATTTTCATTGTTATGAATTATATAGTGAATAAATAAAAACAATTTTATTTGTTCAAACTTTTTTTAAATTTAATATATCTGTGGCACATGTGCATAGTGGGCTAAGTCGAATTTTGTGAATTTCAAGCTATCTACTTAGAATCGTAATTTTTTTCTCTTTGCCTGTGTCTAACACGCTAAGTGTTCCGTCCATTGCAATGAAGGATATTCCTTTGTGAATCGTGGGCTGATACTCCAATCTTGAACTTATAATAAGTTCAGAAAAATTACGATTCTAAGTAGATAGCTTGAAAATCACAAAATTCAACTTAGCCCACTATGCACAGGTGCCACAGATATATGTGGAGGCAATAGAGAAGGAAACAACAGCTGAATAATATTTTATGTTTATTGTGTTAGTCTAATACAAGAGGTTATACCTCTTTGGCCATAACCATCGATTTAACAACTGTTAGAGGGACTTAAAAAAAATACTTTAAGAAAAATATACGCTATGTTGTCTTGGTTGGGCCCAGATTGTTTGTTAGCTAAGAGCTTGCGCAAGTATTTGTAAATAAGAAATATTTTTTAAGTTAATCTTTTGTATTTAGTTTATTTATTTTTAGTATTGGTTACTTTATCTATGTTATTTGTTTCGCTAGTATGTTTAATGTAAAGTATTGTGCACTCATTAAAGGTTAAGAATTATTGATTTGTAAATTGAGTATAAGAGGATTTTTCTGTATATTGTTTTGAATCAAGTGGAAAATCAACAAAGAATAACAATACATATTATAAATGAAATAGAGTTGTTGTTACGATGTTACATATATATCTAAGTATATATTTTTAAGGAGTAAGTGTATAAAATACCTTGTAAGGTAAAATAAAACCTAGGGTTGTTTAAAACTGTAGGAAGTGCATTTGTAGAAACTTGTAGCCGGAGGGAATGGAGCCGATGTCGGGAAATAGCGACGGCCCCCGGGCGGGAATGGACGCACTCCGTTCCCCACTGGGATAGTTCTATTCCCGTCCCCAACTGAATTATTCACAAAAAGAGTTACAAGAGGAGTAGCGGGTTCGGGTTCGATCCTCTCCTCACACATGTAAATCTAATTTACATCGCCTTGTTAGGCCATTCCCTAGGCTCTCCACCGGTTCTTCCAGTCTCCACAACTATATCGGCTTATCGAAAAACATTGGAATTATTTACCTAGGAGCGATATTTTCTCGCATGTATGTTCCTGGAATTCCAAAACTGGATTTTGTTAACTATTACATACTCCATGTTCCTGCTTCTTTCTTAAATCTTTTAGAATTCCGAATAGACCGCTAGAACTATTAATGATGAAGGTGATTACATGTATGGTAGATTGTTATGATAAAAATGACCATGAAATTTGAATAAGTGGGCAAGACACTCCAAAACCTATAATTAATTAACGGATCGTCAAGCTTTATTGGGACCAGGTCATCATTACTGATCACGCGATATCTCATGAGAAGACTTTTTTTTTGCATATTATAAATAAAGTCTGTCTAAAAGAAGATAAATGTGGTGGCATAATTGAAATAGGAATACCAGCAGATGATAACCTACAGTATATGGTTGCAGAAGAAATAAGAAAGGGAAGACAAATAAGCGTTTGATTGATCACTGAAAATTTTTATTTATAAACGAAAAAGTAACAAAAGAAATCTTCACATCACTGCTTCTTCTTCACCCGTCACATCTTCATCAGACTGGTTTGTTATTTCTTGGTATTGTTGATACTCTGATACGAGATCGTTCACGAAGTTAGCTGCTTCCTTAAATTCGGTAATGTCCATTCCTTCACCTGTGTACCAATGGAGGAAAGCCTTCCTCTTGAACATCGACAAGAACTGGCCGGATACTCTATTGAACAGTTCCATAATAGCTGTTGTGTTACCTATAAATGTTGCGGCCATCTTCATTCCCCTTGGAGGGATATCACAAACGGCAGTCTTGCAATTATTTGGTATCCATTCGACAAAGTAGTTCGAGTTCTTGTTTTGGACGTTGAGCATGTGCTCATCGACGTCTTTCATGGACATCCTACCTCGGAAGATAGCGGCTACTGTGAGGTAGCGGCCGTGCCTAGGATCGCAAGCCACCATCATGTTCCTGTTGTCGAACATTTGCTGTACCAGTTCTGGAACTGTTATAGCTCTGTACGGTTGGGAACCTCTGAAAAATATAAGGAGTTATTACAGTTATTAGAGTTATTACATTGTGAATGTTTTATTGCTCTATTATAAAAGTTTTTTAAATTACCTGGCGACGAGCGGTGCGTATCCCGGCATGAAGAAGTGTAGCCTTGGGAAGGGGACCATGTTGACAGCCAGCTTCCTCAGGTCGGAGTTGAGCTGGCCGGGGAATCTGAGACAGGTCGTGATCCCAGACATGGTTGCCGAGACCAAGTGATTGAGGTCGCTGTAGGTAGGAGTCGTTAGCTTCAGCGTCCTGTTGCAGATGTCGTAGAGCGCTTCGTTGTCGATGCAGAAGGTGGCGTCCGCGTTGTCCACGAGGCGGTGGATGGACAGCGTCACGTTGTACGGCTCCACTACAGTGTCCGACACCTTGGGCGAAGGAACCACCGAGAAGGTGTTCATGATCCTATCCGGGTACTCTTCCCTGATCTTGCCCGTCAGCAGCGTTCCCATGCCCGAGCCTGTCCCGCCTCCCAGCGAATGGGTCAGCTGGAACCTGCGGCAGCTCTGTACTACTACTATTTGTTCTGCTACAACTAATAATAATAATACTTCTAATAATAAAAATGTATGGCTTAGTTAAAATTTCCACTTAAATTCGTGCCCAATGTGAAGCAGATTGTGAAGGGGAGACTTTCATTCTCATTGTTAGCTGAGGTGAAGTGAAACAAAACCCTAAATAAAAAATAAAATAAAATGCTAATTTTTTTCATGCAATTTTCGTTGTCATCATTTCAAAGAATCTGGTTTGACTATAGTTTCTCAATTCACGATGTTCGATACCAGATGTCTATTCGCAGCTGGAGTTACATCGCACTTAAGTGCCACATACTCCGAGATTTCACCCTTAACGTGGCAATGCAGGTAAACCTCTGAGTCACGTAGATGGCTGGCATTACGCTCTAAAATAAATGTACAGCACGGATCTACAAATGGTATAAATTGTATTTATGTTAGCGATTAGTTTGCATTTCTTAACCAAATTTAATTTTGACAAAGAAAAAGTACTCACCCTTGCAGGCAATCGCATGATTCGGCCTCCTTCCTCACGACGTCCAGGATAGGATCGATGAGCTCTGCACCGTCCGTGTAGTGCCCCTTGGCCCAGTTGTTACCCGCCCCGGACTGGCCGAAGACGAAGTTGTCCGGTCTGAAGAGCATCCCGAAGGGCCCCGACCTCACTGCATCCATCGTCCCGGGCTCCAGGTCGACCAGGATCGCCCGCGGCACGTATAGTCCCGTTGAAGCGGCGTTGTAGTAGACGGAGATCCGCTCCAGGAGAACATCTGAGTCCCCGATGTAGACGCCTGTTTGGTCAATCGCATGCTCGTCGGATATCACTTCCCAGAACTTAGCCCCCACCTGGTTTCCGCACTGGCCCGCTTGGATGTGACAGATTTCTCTCATTTTGACATCTGATTTAAAAAAAATGAAAAGATTATGTATGCGATCTCCACTCCTGACGCTGTAGTTTTCTAGTTTTAAATATAAATGGTGCCTAAGGTCACCTGTGGTCTAGTGGTTAGCGTAACAAACTACTAACCCCAAGATCGCGGGTTCGTAGCCCGGCAGATGGCCCTAGGATTTTTTTAAGGGAGTAAAAAAATCCTTAGTTAAGCCGTCCTTCTGAAGGGACATTGAACGGGGATCCCGAGCCTGTACAATGTCAGGTACTCGTTAAAAATCCCTATCCTAATTAAACCTGGATAAGCAAAATTTAGAGCTCCCACTGTAGCATCGTCCGATTAGCCACAGCAGTATAGAGGGACGTTAAATGAACTAACTAACTAACTAAATGGTGCCTATTGTTAACTTTATTACAGATATAAACATATTTCTGAACCTAGAAATATCCACACCATCAAGAAACCAGTAAAAAATAAAAATATATACAATTTTATAAATTATATGCACATATATTTTTACTCCTAACTTGAAAACTAGTAACCAAGAACGAATTTACACCAGCCATAATTGATTACTCCAGTAGATAGTTTCTATAATCCTATTTTTATGATGCTCGTTGTTTATTTCTTACAGAGTTGTAAATTTTATTTAAGAAACATTAATAAGGGGTATTATTTTAACAAAATATTTCTTTTTTTAAATTGCAGATACCGAAAACAATGAAATGAGTATTAGATCTATAAACCTTTTTAATCTCCCAATTATATAAAAATGTTTTTAATGATCAACGTGTAATATTTTATTTTACATGTAAGGTGGAACGATGAAAGTGAATCGTTGATATTTGAATTGCTTTGGAAGAAAATTTTGAGTTAATTCATTTTTTTATTACTTTCAACAGGCATACATATATAATAAATAATTATACAACAATTAAACAAGAGTGGGAGTGATATCAGCTATTATGCAATATACTTCACCCACTCTTTTTAATACATGCATACACTTTTAGCCTACGAAGCTTCGATAAGTGATTCAGAACATATTAAGGAGCAAGTAATCGACAAAGTAGGTTTTGAAGTTACACAAAGTATTGCGCTATTGCTGTAACCAAGGAAACCAGCAATATTCCTATCATTTATCGATTCAGAAAGCTATTTGCAATCATCCTCACTGCTTTATAATAAAGTAGAATAGTTTAGTTATAGTAAAGTTTAGTTGGTTCGTGGAATCAGTGCATGGAAGGGACCGTAATAATATTTCTATCCCAACGCTTGTGCACAGAGTTTTGCCATGGAAACGCCAAATCGCTTTATTTTTTATTTTTTCCTCCTTTTAAGGTTATCTACTTTGACCGTTCGTCGGGAATCTACAAATCCCCCAGGATTTCCTTATGCAGATGATAAAAGAATGCAGAAGAAAATAATATTTTACATGCTTTTTGAATAAGCGACCCTCACATAAGCGGCTTAGAGCTTTTTCACCTGGGGTGTTTGTTAAATAACATTCATTTTATTATTAATTGGACTATTCACATTCTTATTTGGCATGCTATATACTATTATGCTCAATTCAGTATCAAGAACGGCCTACAGGAAGTATTGCCGGATACAAGTAAACATGTACAGTGGAACTAACTGTGGTAACTTGATGTAATTTTTACTTCTAGTTCTGTTTTACTAATATTTTATTCTACTGAGCTAATAGTTGAAATAGATAACACATTATTTACTGCAATCGAAATTTAAAAAAAGAAATACTTTATGGGTCAAAATTATAACCGATCATTGTGAAACAAAAAAAAAAGCCTGACAGAACTGAACGTAACTCCTTTAACATCATGCAAGCTTTATTTCTATCCGAAGATATACGTCTTTTTTATGGAGAAAAGTAATTATTTCTAACCTTAAAGGAACGATAATTATAGTTTTCTAGACCTCTCATTAGTTCACTTTATAGTTAATGCTGTTTTTTAGATTCTGTATTTTTTTTTTAGCTTCGCTCTTTATTAATGTAAATTTTAAAAGCAATTAAACAACCAATTGCTAAAGTTTCTTCGTTTATGTTATATCTACATGAAAACTAAATATTAAATATGTACTTTGTTCATAGTAGGAATAATACAGTAGAAAAAGATAAATTGATTTACGCTGAACGCAGAACTCATGGATTCATGTAACAAAGTTTAAGTTATAAAACGAACAAAATTTTACTTATTCAAACATTTCAAATATGTATGGAATGGACATGACGGGTTATTTATTATTTATGAAAAGTGTACACAAGAGGGCAGCTGTGCATTAAATATTATTTTAAATTATTGGATTGCAAAAATACTTACTTATTATTTTAAATTTTGATGGGCCGGAATATTTAAACTTGAAACCTGCTTGATAACTTACATTAGTATGATTTAACAGCTGGTAAGCTTATTTTTTTAATTTTCTATTTTGAAATTTGTTATGTACGTATGAACTGCATTCACTAAATAAATGCGCCTTAGTATTTTTTTCAACAAATAATTATCTATGATAGGCTCCATCGTTATTGATTTCTGTTTTAATTTAAACATTATGAGAAAATATTTTTCTATTTATGGATTATTATAGATTCCTTGTCGGAAAGAATTTTTCGTTAACTATTTAAGTACTTAGACTGAAATAAAAAATTTTAAAAAACGAGCTGCAGAATTCTCTAACTAAAAATACAAAATTGAAAATCAATTCTATGGAAATGGTGAGGATATTCTGTAACTGATCACAGTTGGTAAAATTTTAACGGAGATTTTCAGAATTCCGACACAGTACTTGACTAAGTACCTCATAAACGAATTTCGAAGTTTTCGATCACATTCCCTGATTTCATTTATTTTTGTTGTCCTGGTTCCTGATTTCCCTACGAGTTAGTTATCCATTTACTCGGATTTTAATTTATCATTATAAATCAAAAATGCTTTCATTTCTAAGTCCATGTAGTTCACTTGTCTATTGTTTTTCATTTAGAAAATTTTGGCTCAAAAAACCTTTTTATAATTAGACTTTACCTAATTAAAACCAGTTTTATTTTTCCAGAGAATTACTTCTCTTAAACACACTCTTCTTTTTTGTGTGTATACTTTCCCATATTTTTTTAATTTCCTCCCTAGATGACCCCAAGCTCCAAGTTTAATATTCGAAATTAATCAAAGCTCCCTTAGTTTAAAGCGGTTCCAGAATACTCGTAATCTTCTTGATAGAATGCGGTGAATATTTTGGTTCTGCTGAATGTATTAGCGAGAGTACGGTGGCGATGCATCTCCCTTGGGTACAGCAATGTACCCAGGAAGGAATATAAATTCAATGAGTTATGTAGTTCATTTCTTAAAATATTAAAATGTTCTAAATTAAAATAATATTAAAAACTGAGACCGGCGAAACGTATAATAGATTACTGTGCGGTTATCTTCATATTTCAGTTTTCATTTAATATGTTATCATTTTTCTTTGCTCTTTTCATTAATTTAACAACTGTTGTAATTTAAAAAAATTCTGGTATTTTTTTCGTTCTATATTCACACCAGTTACTTTAAAATAACGACAGTGAAAATCGCATATGGATTAAAAACATTTTTATTTATTTCTATACCTTTCATTTTTCCTCTTGAAAGTAACAACGTCATTTCTGTATGTATTTATTATTTAAATCGTGCTATGAAAAATAAGAATTAAATAACAAACACAGACCTTTGACTAAGGTGTAGTGTTTTTAGAATTATATTTAGCTTTATTATTATTATTTGGTATTATTGTTATATTATTAGGTATTAAGATAAATTTTGATGCAAACAATGTTCTCAGTCTCATTTTAGCTCACCATTAATGTGCTTGATCCATCTCTTCACTACTGGTAAAACATATACTTTTTAAATTAATATTTCTACATTAATTTCTTTTGTTTATTATAATTACATCATTATTATTAATTAGCATCTATCTTGTCTACCATTATAGCCGTATACATAATTACGAGTTATTTTTTCTCAACAATTTCATTTACTAATATCCTTATTCATATTTTATTAGATTATTTGTTTGATTTAATATGAAACGTTACCTAGGTATGTGATTCCATTATGTGCATAATATGAGGTATATATCAGAAATATCATCTTCGAATTTATTTTCAACTATGATTTTATTAAATTTTCCTTACAACTTCCCACACATGATAAGATTAAGTATAATCTCAAATATTACAATCAACTTATTTTGTAAAAATGTAAAATACTTATATTATCGCCTTAATTTCTACTAGTGATGGGTCAAATTTAAGAATAAGTTGTGTAAATAATTAGTAAACGTTTTTCTAGAATAATGAAATAGTATTATATAAGTATTTACATAAGTACAGATAATTTATTATAAAAGTAAAAGTAGTATATGACCTCTAACAATAAATAGTAATATTTATCCATCTAATAAATGAATAAGTAATACGTAATTACTACTAATATTTTCATAATGGATTCAAATCTCTTAATAAAATTCAAATATCTAAATTTCGGTAGCTTTTTTTTCTTTTTCTTTTTTTTTGTCGAGTTTTAGGAATATGGTAGAAATGTAGCTACAGGGGGTCCTTCGGAACCAGCTAAATTTTGAAAGTGGTCTATGAGAAAAAAAGTCTTGGAACCTCTGCTCTGTAGTGATCTTTTTCTCACGTTATTAACAGTTTTTTTCCACAAAAAAATTAAGAAATATTCGTCCGATTGTTGTGTCTTAATTATTTAAAATTAAAAAATATTACGGATATTTGTATGGTTATTATATAGATTTGCATATTTTAAAATAATTTCATCTCCTTTTTGTAATACATTTTGTTTTTGTTGCAGATTGAATATGCGAAGCAGCGTCCATTTGCTGAGTAAGCCATTTTTGAATGATTTAAGGTATCAATTTTATTGATAAGTTATATTTGATTCTTCATTTTAATTTTCAGTGTAAATTACAATGATTTACATGCGAGTTTTGTCCCCTTTTTAGTCCGCAGAGAAATATTTACACCAATTAATTAATTTATTGATAAATGAATAATTAATCTAAATTTATGAATGAATTGTAAGTCTTTTTTGTGTGTAAACTTCATTTATTTGTTATACATATCATATATGTTTCTTAACATTTTTTATTTATGTCAATAGTAATTGTTGTTCAGGCATAACTCTTATTATTTTATCAGCTTTGATTTTTTTTTCTTCTGGGCTTAATACAAATACAGGAAGTTTTAGTTATTTCTGTTAATTTTTCTTCTAACACTCACTTATTTCTCCTTAAAATCATGTGTGCGGTTAGCCTTACCGATATCGATATCTAAACTAGATCATATAGCTCACTCGAACTTGGATACTTTGGTCCCTTTCAATCATCCAATTCGTTTTATTAATTATTTATTAACGAAATTTTAATAGAGGAACACTTATTTTATTGTTTCATTACAAAAATAAATGACATTTTATTATGATGATGATCATCTCACTGCATAACCAATTTCCTGAAAACAGCACAGTCTCTACGATGTAATGAACCCAAGACCCTTCATGAGTTCCAGTGATACATATTATTTACACTATAATGTTTACTTCTGTACAAGTTATAATCTGATTGAACCTCATTTTTCATTCCTACTTATCTAGAATTTTTTTTTTTTTGGGTACACCAGAAGCAAATAATATTTCTTTATGTCCACTTAATTTTTTATGACGAAGACTACTTAATTTTTTCTATTTTAGTTTATTTTCTATAATTATTTTAAAATTATTTCTGTTTAATAAGGTTTCATTCTAATTGGTATTTCCTCTCAATCATATTTTAATGCGTAAATAACTTTTATAGGGGATTTTTTTTTTCTTATAACTAGCTGAATTAATTCAGTGGATGACGTTCTGAAATACCACGGATCATGACCGCGAATGAACAATTGATGTTGTTAATCAAACAATGCTTTTAATTGCAACCTTTTTGTCCCATTAAAGACTTCTAAATAAACCTTTATAACCAGGTTTAAAACTGTTTACTGCGAGTATTGCAAACCACTTAGCTTTTCATGCCTTTGAATTTTTTTCGCGTTGAGTAGCAAGATGAATTGATATTTACCTGATAATTAATGGAGTTTTAAATTGCGGATCATTTATTAATTTTCTAAGCTTCACGAAGCGTGAGACTTATGAAAATAATTTAAATAATTTGTTAATTAATTAATTTTCATAAATTATTATAAGCGATTCCAATTTTCCTTGCTTTAGTAATCTGCTGTAATATTTATATGATTTTTTATTCTCAGCTGTAGTAAATTAGTAGCTCTTTGTTGTATAAGCAGCAAACAGTTTACGAATCACCTATTAAATATCGCTGTTCATTGATTCACAATTCAGATAATATCACTATTTAGTTATCTTTAAATGTTTTATTTGAAAAGAAAAGATATGACCAGGACCGGGATTCGAACCCGTGTCTCCCACCTCTCCGTCGTGGTGCTTAGCCACCTCAGCCATCCTAGGTGTTTATTCTTGTAAGAGAACTCAATAGGAACATTCAGCATCGTAGATATGAAGAAAGGCGACAAACAGGGAGATAGGGGTATATTCTATACCTGTAGAGTATTAGTTAACATAACAACCTAGCGGGTTCACAGCCCGACAGGAGGCCTTAGGTTATTTAAAGATAGTAAAATCCTTAGTTATGGTGTCTTTGTGAGAAAGCGTAGAATAACGGCTCCAAGAATGTGAAGTGTCAGATACTCTTTAATGATCCCTATCCAAAATATACCTTTATAATAAAGGTAGGCAAAATTCAGGACTCCCGCTGTAACATCGTTTACTTAGCCATAGCAGCATAAAAGGGGTGTTAAAGAAACAACAAACAACTGGGGATATTCTAAGTTTATTTAGCTGATAGAGGAAGTTCTAAAAATCTTTACAGTACAGCCGGAAAAGTTTTTGGGAATGTGAGAATAGTTCCCAAAAGTCCAGAATCCATAAAGTTGTTTAATGGCTGTTAAGATAATAAATAGTTTTTCTATTACGACCGATCTCGAACACTCTATATACTGGTCTACAACCAAATCTGTAATAATGTTATTGTGAAACTAGAGGTAGTTAAAAAACTGAAGCTCCACATCTTCAAAATAGTATGTTATATATATAACCTTTTACCTTGATTGTGGTGCTGAAAGCTGGAAAATTCTTCGAAGAATTGTGGGAAAAACAATAACATTGGAGAATAACATGTCTACATTGGAACGATCAGTGAAAAACTTAATGTCACCTCGATGACCACATCAATTAAAACGGTTTAGCCATTTAGTCATAATAGAAGACTATAGAGACCCGGTGAAAACGATGCTCTACAACCCTGAGGGCGCTCAAGATTGTCGTACCTCGATTATGTTGAACATACAGAAAACATCAGGGAAGTTCGAAACATGGCTAGAATCAGTGAAGAATGGCAATCGTGGCTAATCGCTCCCCAAATGGGCGTTGTGAAAGATTAATCGATCAAAAAATAATTAATACAAGCTTTTTTATAATAGAAAAAGGAAAAAATAAATCAGATTGTCACATTACTGAATCAGGGCCGGATTGTGAATCTAAATTTAATTTTTTTTAAACACACGGCCTGTAATGCTCCATATATTTTTAGTGTCTCACACGTTTTACTCGACCATTTCCATAACTTAAAGGATCAAAAGATGGATAATTGGCCATTAAACGTTATCCATAATATTTATAAAACATCGGAGATTTTCATGGAATAGTTGTAGTGTCCTTGGGCCCATAGTGAGAACTACTTTCCTAGTATAACATACAAAAAATCTGGTAATGCGATTTTAACCTTTTGATATTTGAAAAGAAAATTGTTTTCCCGTTGAAATTGTCTTAGCTGGGATGTTCCCTCTTTTATATTACTTTTTCCTCCATAATTATGTTGCTCCCGAGGAGCCTAATCTCCTCTCCTTCTTCCCCTCCCAGGGCTCTCGCAATAGATTGGATCCATTATTTTCCAAGTTTTAATTCGATGTCTGGATAATAATTTGTAAAAATAAACGCATTTAATAATTTTTGCCAAATTAATTTTCAACAGTTTTTTAGCTACTACGGCTTCCTTGATGAATCTTCAGTAGTTTAGGTAGATACTTTTGTATTTAAATAGTAATTGATTGATTTTTGTGTACTTTATGATGATTTATGAAAAGAACAAACCTACAGTCCCTGGACATATTAATGTGAACACTGGATAGATTCGTTCTTGTTACGTGTTTGCATTATCTTTTTGTATTACGCATACAAATCTACAATGTAAATCGAGTTTAAATCTTGGTTTTATGGGTAAGTTAGATAATATGACATCTGATATCTATCTGATAATAATATGACATTGAAAAAATAGTTTCGAAAATAAATCTTTATTTTTTTTAATATTTTGTGGTGTCACCCTATTTTACATATTGTTGAAAAAAAAAACTATCAAAATGGTTAAAATATATGATAAAAATAATAAATCAATAATAAACTTACCGAATCCGACTTGTATTTAATGAAAAAGAAACAATAAATCCACAAAAATTTCAACCACAAATTATGCACGTCGTCACTCGTAAAACAAAATGGCTGTACTAAAACCAATGCTGCCATTACTAAAAAAAAATACTTTTTTATTTTAATTCTCTTGTTTATGTTACTGGAGTACATATTTTTGAGTCATTTTTTCTTTATTTAAAAATACGTTTCAACATTGTTCAGTCATTTTCAATTTACATCGCTCATAAGTCCATTTTTTATTTAATTTAAATATATTTTTTAAATACTTATACATTTGCACATCTTTAACCTAAATGAAAATAATAATCCAATAAATACATAATTTTATAAAAATGACTGAAGAATGTTGGAATGTATTTTTAAATAAAGAAAAAATGTTTGACTGGAAAAAGGTTTTTTTACTTACTTGAATGAATGACTCAAAAAAAAAAACTTTAAAAAACTGATAACAGTGTTGCCATTACTTAAAACAGAAGACACGCGAGTATAAAAAAAAAAGTAGGAAAAAACAAAAAGAAAATAATCTTTCTTGGTGGTCACATTAATATGGCCAGTGACTGTATTTATCTATAGCCCCGCTGACTGAATGGTTAACTCAAATTTTCTCCAAAATGAGTTCCTTGTACTTAGAGAAGCGGAACCTTATTATTACATAACAACTTCATTTCAAGCCAAAAACTACGATAATGACACGATTTTGCTTCACTCAATACAACTAACTAGACAAAATTCGACCTAATCACTGATTAACCGGAGCTGCAGATATATATTTACATATCCTTTTCTGAATTACATCAGTTGAAAAGTTTTGATTTACATCATACCATATAACTACTTATAAAAGAAAAAAATCTTTTACCTCATCATTAATTTTTTTATCTTTCGTATTGGCACCTTAAGATCACGCAACAACTTTCTTTCTTTTCTTTCCTTTACTTAAGTTTTTCTGTCTTAAATATTCCTTCAAGCGTTCATTTACACGTTTCTTATGATCTTTGGTCCAACTTCATTAAACCATTCCAAAATTTTCACTTTAAATTCTCTTCTTTCTAACTTTAGAGACCCTGTGGTTCAACTTTGTAAGTCTTACCCACTTTTTAGAGTCCTTAAGTCTTCTATAGTCAGTGGTCTCCTTCTGTGGAATGTCAGCCTTCTCTTCCGCGTCATATGCGAGATTCTTTCAACTTTCTGATATATTTCTCTATTCCTTCCCAGTTTCCATCCGTCTTCATTCTGAACTGTACCCTTGATTTTTCTTTCAATTCTTAAACAGGAACTCCTGTTTTTATAGCTGATTGAGGCCATCATTATTATTTGCTTGTTAACGTCACTTTTTGCTGCTACGGCTAATCGGATGAATTATTATTAGTTACTACATAAGTAGTTAATGAAATTAATGAATAATTACTAAAATATTATATGGTTGGTTAGTTGCAACGGTGAATCACAGTCCTTATTACGAGATTGTACACTTGTAGGCTTTTTTTTTTGTTATTTCAATATCCTTGAAAGTGGGAAGAAAGCTGTGTTTAGGGTTGCCTACCCCCGCACTTGTACATACTTAGGTCTATCGAAGGAGTCTTGTTAAAAGTATTTGAAGTAGGTTCTAATCCTCCCTAGGCGGATACTATTATACTATTACAGGGCTGAATTTTTGGATTATTATAATACATTTTGCTTTACCTTCATTTACTTGTTATCAAATATGTTCTGTTCCTCTTATCTGTCTTGACAAATCAGCTTCAAGGATTGCTATATCATCCGCACAGGCTAGGATTATTGCTTGATGTCTTTCTTGATATCTCGCAAGGGATATATTGAAGAGCATCTGTGGAAGCCCATTTCGTTCCCCTATACTTCTTCAGGTACATTTCGTTGTATCAGGATTCAGCATTTAAGATCGTCTGTCACGTCTTTGCCAATCTCACTTCCCTGTGATACCCAACTCAGTCGTGATCTCCCTTAGATATTTTCTATTCACTAAATCAATTGCTTCTTGGAAATTTACCAAAAAAAAAATAACGGTGCAGTTCTCCTTCGTCATCCCAATCCTGTCTTTTTTGTTCGAATTTTGTAGTTTCAAATGATAAAGAAACGAACCAACAAATAATTCCGATTCGATTAAATATTAACCGTAAACAGTTTTTCTAAATACTTCGTATCACCTTTGAAGACTGGGAGTGGGGTGGCTCAGTGTTAGAGCTCTTTATTCCTGAAGGTCCTGGGTTCAAAACCGACTATGGCAGACAAATCAATTAATTTGTTAACAGATAAGGGTGGATCCTGTAGGATCTAGTGACTCTTCTGGGGCACACACAGCCTCTTAAAATTCTATTACCTTAATAGGAGAAAAAATGGTGGTTGAGCTTGATTTAGGACAAATCACCTCCCTGTACAACCGTTACCATGTAAGCTGTACAGTCCCTACAATCTACTAGATTCTTTACGAGTTGCAGTATTAGAAATAAGAAAAGATTGATCCACAACATATATGTAATTACCTATGCATAGTACCAATTATTTGTAATTGTAAAGTTGGTTTAATAAATGTATGTTATTACATTTCCATTATATGTATGCTTCCGAGGACTACTTCGAAATCTGCATTTGCTAGGATTTTCACCTGTTGTATTTCTTCTCTGGAGCTATGTTGAACAGCATCAGCGAAAGTCCATCTCCCTGCCTCTTACCTACTTCACGGATATCTTGCACCAGAAATCGGCATTTAAGATCAAAGGAACGACCGACATAGAAACAACATATTTGCAATTAAAAACTTAATTTTAATATTTTCTGGTGAACATAATCCTGAAAAATATTTATTATTGCATTATTACAGTTCTTTTAATTGTATATCATTGTTTTCATGAAGTGCGTTTTAACGACTAATCAATAACATCCTGTAACAGAGAACATATCGATCCCCGGGAACTTCTAATGCTCTGTGAATCGGAATCGTCGGTTCTCTCTCTATAAAGGCCGGGGAAACAATGTATAAAGAAGAAAGTAAATATGTCTTATTGTAGTTATAATTTCATGGAACAGCTCAGCGAGAACAATCGAAGGACAAATAAAAGACAAGAGAAGAACAAAAGGGCGCTATTCCCTTTGAAATCCTCTTATAAAGAATGCAGGGAGTGGGAGCCGTTGCTTCCTGCTGCCCCGCCAGCTTGATAGCCAACAAGGTTATCAAAATAAATTCCTTATTGCTCCTTGTAATCCTCAATTCCGGAAGCCGCTTAGCACGTCAACCTAATTGCTTTCATGCCATCTTAACGCTCTTGTTCGCATTCTTCATTTATTGCCTGCGGTCGAACCTTAGTCCCATTATAACAGCCTTCTTCTCGGAAATCCTCTCCCCCAAGGCTTTCAGGGAGTATTATTGTATTTGGACTGGAACCTCTTTGACATTTCATCAAAGTATATTAATTATATATGTCAACGTAGCGCTGAATTACTATGCCGAAGGTTCCATGTTAAAAATCTCCTGAACCCCTGGGGCTCAGCCAGCCTGTATAATGTGGGTATGATCGAGGTGACTGACGGTTGAGCGAGCCCTTGGAAAAATCACATACCTACAGAAAGAATGAGATATTTTCTTTTTCATTTCTAACGAGACTCCTTTATTCCAGAGGGCCGAGTTGAGGATCTTATTAATTTTCCTTCCTCGGGATATCTTGATCTCTATGTCCTTGACGAGTGTCTCATTTATTGAGACACTTAAGTACTTGAAGTCCTTGCTGCGAGATAGAGTCCAATCTTCAATCGACAATGATGTGCCCGGTCAATTAAAGGACATGTAATCCATTGATCCCCTGATTTATGACAAGACCCAATTTAAAGTACTCCTCTAGGAGCTTCTTAAGCATATAAAGTATGTCCTATTCTTCCGATTACTACCTGGTCATCTGCAAATTGCAAGGTGAATAAAAAGTCATCCCCAATCTTCACTCCCTTGTACCAGCACTTTTCCTTCCACCTCTTGAGTAATTGTGGTTAAAGAGGGTAGGTGGTAAGCGGCAATCCAGTTTCAAGCCTTTACTGAGAGAGAACGACAGGGATAACCTTTTTCCAATCAAATTCATATGAAGCCTTTTAATTAGATCCTAAATTAAAACATAATATCTCTACATCTTGCTTGGATAGAAGGTAAGGTTTTTGCATGCGGTATGTCAGCAAATCAAAAGAGGTGTGTGATTTCTTCTACACACTATTGTTTTTTTTCTTTTCGGATGTGTTATTCATAAGACGCGATACAAATACGGCAGTAATGGCCGTGTTAAATTTAGGCGAATGGCCAAATAGCTAATAGCCTCGGAATTTACAATTTAATTGAATTTTTGCCTGAGAGGGTGAGAAGAGATCGGCGCAGGCGAAGGCGGAGGTCATTCCGAGCAGCGGGGCTCAATCGAGGGTGAAAAGTCATTTCTCTCATTTAAAACTTTTCCATCCTAACCCCCCCCCCTCTAACCCCTTCTCCCCATTTCCAGACCGAAACCGAGTAATTTCTTTCTCTAAGGTTTTAAGTCCATTAGCCTCAGGGACTTTATCATGACTTATTCAGGGCTTCTTTCCGGATCGGTGGCTCGAATTATCACCTTTCGATCCTATCTACTGCGCAAATCTAAATATTTTTACTTTTATAAGCTTTTCATGTTTAAAAAAAAGAGTTTAAATTATCTTAATCTAATTTCATAAGGCACTAAATTACTTTAACCATCTTACATTCTTAGGATAATGTTTAGCTGTAGCCATAGAAATCTTTCGCGCAGCGTGTGGTATGTCTTTCTTTATTATATTTCTAAAATTCAAAGTGGAATTAGTGAACTTATTCACTAATACAGTCCATACTTTGTTTATGTTTAATGATATACTGTATGTAGGAGTATACATATGTCGATGAGGAGTTGGATGAGAAATCTTCTAGTCAGATTATATAATTACATATGCCCAACGATATTATTGTATAGCTCAGAAAAAAATATAGTACATTCGTCTGATAATATGATCACTTAGGATTGACAACCACCGAATTCCAAAGCGATACATTGATTAATTGTTAGTGAGAAAGTTAATTGCTGATTATATCGGCTACTCATTTATATATATATATATATATATATATATATATATATATACATTTTTATTTATTTATTGTTCTTTTTTATTATTTAAATATTTTTTATTTTTATTTTGAAGAGAAAAGATTATCTCTTGGCCGGGATTCGAACCCGGGTCGCCCGCGACTTTAGCGCGGTGCTCTGACCACTGAGCTACTATAATTTCAGTGAGTATCTTGTGGGTTATCGCAAAAACTTAAAGGGCATGAAAATAAATATAAAACACATTTTGTTTTGTTTTTATGTTCATAATATCTACTTAATAAAATTCGTTAAAAAGACAGAAGGCAAAATATGTCTTACTACCCGTGCAAATCCGGGAGGGGCGGCTCACTAGTATCATGCATTTGGCTATTTCTTTCTTCACCTCCAATAATACTTCATTCTCTCTGAATGTTTCCCATTTCTCTCCACCGTCCATTCCCCATGCACCTGCTTCGCTCTGTCTTCCATAACAACTCTATTGTTTTTCAGTCGGCTCCCAAATCTCTCTCTGTCGAGATAGTACTTATCAATAATTCCAAGTATTTCAATTTTACATCTGAATTATACTACATTAAAAAATTGGATGTGTTTTATATGCCTAATTACGGAATACTTTTTCCTCCCGATAATGTTATAGAAGTAAAAATACCCAATTCTGGGAAAATTCTTAACCTTAGGAAAAGGAAGAGAGAAAAAAATTGGAAGGTTTGGTGGAGAAAGCTGAAAATGAGTTGTTTCTTCGGGTGCAGGGGGCAGGAGCAATTATAGGAAAGGTCGAGTGTCTGGGGCGATTCCTCTCTCGGGGGAAATTGTTTTGTCCCTCCTTCCCTCAAAGGGAATTAATTGCCAGCCTCACCTGGAGCCTTTTCAATTACCTCGGAATTAGGGGGTCAGCGAGTCACATCTCGCCGCGATTAGTCTCCTTTCCAGAGATCTTTATTGTCGGCTGTCCGCTCTGTCTTCGCATCTAAAGGCCAATATTGTAATTAATCTAATTATAGCTATGATAATTAATTTTGATGGGACAGGGTATTGTTGTGGAAAAGTGTCTACAAAACAAACTACATGTTGGTTGTAGTCTCTGGCTGCAGTGACAGCCTATGGTTGTATCCAAGAACCCATTGCTATTTTGGCTTCTCTGCCCAAGCTCTCAAGGAAAAGTCAGCTCCAGTGATCTAAATAATATTTAAATAATAAATCGTTATGCCATCCTGAGATCATTGCACTTAATATATAGTAATTCTATATCTTTAATAAATAAGAGACATACCCCTCTCTTCTCCAAAGGTTGACTAAGCTGGAGTTGTTTATTAAATAATGATTATTGAATAACATTATATTTATTTGTTGTGTTATTGTGCTAATCATGGTTACAAGATAACATATAACACTACTTAACAAAGAAAAGTAGACAATATGTGACTGGCCATTTTTCGACCATTGCTTCATCCAGTTCCTTGCATCTTCAGTTGACCGCTTCTTCTAAAAAACTGCCGCTCTTATCTCAAGGTAATAAACATTATCTCTTGTATACTCCTTACCCTATCTATATAGGTACAGTAAAACCTCTACTAACGGACACCCCTAAATAGCGGTCACACCCCATTACCGGACAATTTTTTTGCACCAACATTTTAATACAATTTTTAAGGCATTTGAACCTCTATTTAACGAAACCTCTCATTAACGGGCACGGACAGGCTGTGTTGGTTATAAATCGATTAAAAAAACCTCTAAAAGACGGACAGTATGACTTTATCCCTTTCCCATTTCTCGGAAACAATTAGTTGTTTCCGGTCCAAGAAAACAGGGACAGCTGTATTTACTTTTGAGTAAAGGTTTTCCACATAAATACTTTTTTTTATTCTCGAACTTGCTTTATTAAAATTTAGTTCTGTTCTAACCCTCGTGGCAGGCGGCTGAAAATGTCTCCCTCACGTAAGAGACTCACTTTAGAACAAAAAATAAATGTAATCAACTTTTATGATCGTGAAAAGTTAAGAGTACGTGTGCTAGCGGAAAGACTCAATAACGGTAGGACACAAGTTTCGGGAACACTCAAAAACCGTGCGATGTTTTTTTTTTTATTCTACTTATCTTTTAAACACATGGGAAATTGAATAAGAGAGAATTAATTTGTACAAATACATATTTATAAAAAAAAAACCTCCCTTTAAAGGACACCTTTAAATAACGGACAAAAATATTTGCACCAGGACTGTCCGTTAATTCGAGGTTTTATTGTACTATGTACTCTAGGTCTCCTAAGTTGCGTCATATACAGCATCATAAAGTAAGGTTTCCAAATTTTTTTGTACCACGCCCCTCTTTTCAAATGAAAGTCAATCACGCCCTCCTTGCTCAATAATAAAATAAAGGCAACAAGTATTAGATTGAAAATAAAACATTTAATTTTACTGTCACAAGGTACAACATTATGAGTTTCAATTTTAAATAAAGAAGTTCTGATATGGGAAAAATAACTGTAACTAAGTTAGATTTCTTGGTTATTTTCAGCTGGCCTAGCGCCCCCTTACCGTCTTCACGACCTCGAGGTTGGAAACCTTTGCTTTAGAGGATATCGGGGACATGGGAGCGGACTAATTGTCCTAAATCCAATGGTTGTGGAGTGGTATTTCGTAGTGATTTGGCCAAGATCACACTCAACCGCTAGTTTTTACTCCTTTATGGAGACTGGATGAACCTCAGAGGTCTGCAAATGCAAATACTATCCATCTATATCTGTTCGTAGATTACATTATTCCTCTGTCATCCGGATTTTAACCTAAGATATTCGGAAAAACAACTCAGCTCACTACACACTTAGCTACCCCCTTCTTAAAAATAATTATTTACAGTTATTAAAATTAATCAATTATTTAACTAATTTCCTGTGAATAAGTTGAGATTATATTACTTTTTATTTATTCTTGTTTGGTACAGTGATTACGTTTGACATGTCTGATATTATATGTATACTCTCTTTCCATGGATAAAAAATACAGTATTTGGCTGAAATGGAGTTATACTATTAGAAATAACTCCATTCATACAAAGGGCTGTCTTATCCATTACGAGAATTACACGATTCCCCTTCCCTGAGTACTTACACCCTCTTTTCGGAATAAAACAAAACACTGAACCACTTATTCACCGCGGCTTCAGATGTTTGACTTACTTACTTTTGATGTTTATTCTTGCAGTAATCTAATGATTGTATCTGCAACCTCAGTGAATTCTCTACGAAAATAATACGATTTCACTTCCCGAAGTACAAGAAATTAATATGACTTAACCAATTATTCGCAGGGGCTGATGATATGCTGAAGTCAGTCTCAATCCGCCATTCTTGGGTATTCTAGTCTTCAATTGTATATATCCAAAACTACTTATTTTTGTTCTTTATATTTTTTCTCCTGCTTTCTTTATGCGTGGGGAATATTAGTCTCCTCTCATTGGTTGGAATTTTTTCGGAGGAACTTTCTCACGTGTTTTCTAAAAATACATTAAGTTAGGTTATCCCTTCCTGATCCTATTACCTTTTTTTAGTCGAAATCCAATGGAGCTTTGACCTTTTCAGAGAGGCCAATTATTTTTGTTTTCTTTCTGTTCCCTGTGTGGGTTTCCTTCATCGATTATATTGACTGATTCTTACTTGACCTTTTTTATATTTACATCCCTTTCAACAAGTATTCTTCATCTCCTAATTTTGCCGTATCCAACCTCAATGAAGCGGGCGAGAATCTTGTGGTTGAAGAGATCCTATGCATACCATCTTCCTTACATATTTTTCCAGCTTCTAGAAGTGTATTGTTACAGGTTATTAATTGGAGTTATAAATTATGATTTACGTATTTATTTAATTAATATTCTTTTAGCATGGGGAATATTAAAAAGGTAAACTCGCAAACGCATTGATATGCGGGCTTAAATTTAAATGAAATGGGGTTTATTCCGTTTGAAACGAATTGAAAGGGAATAAAATAGGATCAAATAATGTCCGGAATTGGAGATAATGAATAACGGAGGACGGAGCTGTCAAAAGAAAGCCGTAGGGTTCACGTACCTTTCGTGATCGCGTATGAAATATTGATCCCTGTTCGTCCAGCCCCGGCCCAGTTGGTCACAAATATACATATCATTAGCATAATCGATATCAATGTCATAGTTTATATCGATTTATCGTTTAGATAAAGTTTAATAAATAATTGTGAGTAAATAAAAATTGACTACTTCCTATTAATAATATCTTTTTTGTTTACAGTCCTTTAAAAAAATATTGTGATTAGTCCTTCCGCATATTATTTCGGTGGGAGCAGGTTATCTTTTTCCCTGTAAGGTTTTTTATTTGTATTTATTGATGACATGAGATAAAGGCAAGTAGATAAATTGCCGACTGCTAGTCATGGAATAACAAATTCAACTTAGAAGGTTCTTTTCAGACCTTGATTTCCTTAGTATCTGTGCGCTGATGCGCTCTATCGGAGCAATTCGACTAACATGTTTAGATCGAGGGAATAAAGATATTCACTGTGTATGTAAAGATGAATGCATGAACATTAATGTTAATACAAAAAATGTTCCGTTAGCATAACGTAGGCTGGCCTACTTTACATGTATATGCAACGCCTATAGAAATGGAGTGCGGAAACTGATTTGTTTGCAACGCCTAGATCACTGAATGGGTTTTTATACTACCTATTTGTATACTACAAAGTTTCTTAATATTAAACTTTAACATTATTTTTTATGTATACACTTTATGGGTACGTTACAAGTACAGCAATATGGTAGATATTAAGGACCAAAAGTGACATCCAGAATGTCAAAGTGCCCTTGTATCTTTTTTGCGGGGATACTATGCCTACAGTTAAGTCTCTTTCATTCAGCAAATTTGAAAAATCCCCATTCATTTTCTCAAAACTTATTGTAAAATATACTTAATAATCGTATGGCAATGTGCAGTTATCAAAGGTAGAAGTTTTTAATGGTAAATCTGTTACATTATCTTTATGGTACCATATAGTTTCGTGGAATTCCGCTTTACAGGCCTATTCGATTTTTCGTGGAAGGAGTATTGAGGACTTTATTGGGTGTGGCATAGACACATAACCTTTAGAGAGTCTCTTGGGACGACTGCTTCTAAAATATCAAACAAGAAGGTGAACGTGAATAAGTTACGTTCCTGATTCAAAAGCCGTTGTTAATGTTTATAAAGTATAAATAGCCTTAGTTATAACTTATTTATTTCTATGTTTATACTTTATACTTGTTTACTATAGTATGTTTAAAGTACTTGCTTATTAAGTTGTGCTATTTAGTAAAGGAGACATTAATAATAGATATACTTCAATTATTTCAAAAGAAAGGAGAAACAATTTGTACGACTACAACCTGTAAAGGGCCTTGGGTTCAATACAGGGTGGAGTCAACAGTTTCTAGGACAACGGTTGTGCAGGGAGATGATTTGTCAGAAATCACGCTCAACTGTTAGCTTTCTCCCAAATTAACAGTTCCCACATTAAATAGGCTGGGTGGGACCTTGGAGAGCATGCGGATCCCGCAGGGTCCATCCGTAATTATTTAAAATAATAATTAAATAATTATATTATTTAGAAAATGTATATGTATGTAGATATTTCGAACATCTACTCTGAGAAATGCTTTCAAAAGTTTCTGCTCATTTGCTGTAAAATGTTTAAAAAAACTTCCCAATCATACATTGGCAAACCATCAAAACTTCGTTTAAGAAAATAAATTTTTGTTTAATAATTAAAGAGAGAGATAGAGAGAGCGTGCGAGAGAGAGGGAGAAGAATGCTGGAAGCAGCCCTAATTGCCTGGAACATGAAGAAGAGCTGGAAGGGACTGTTTGCGGCCTGACTTATAATTGGCAGAAATTGAAATTGGACCCAGGATCGGGAAGGGGGGGTTGGCCCACGGGAAATTAACTCGGTTTTGATTTGAGCGGGGACACTGCTCATGTTCTGTCAATAACTGATTCCGACCGGGAAATTTTTATCTTCTCTCTCTCGAGGGCCTTACGGTTCGTACCTTTGATTGGACGGATATTTTGTCAGGTAATTGAGATCCTAATTAGTTCGCAAATTCGTTATGATCAGAACAATTTTTAAGCAGAATATGATGGAACGTTGTCATTAGGTTACCTAATTACGCGTAAAAAATTCCTGAAGTTTATTATTGTATTGAAAACTAGAAAAAAAAATATATTATTATGGTAACTGTTCTGAGAAAAAAACTCGTGATATAATATAGTTATGCTTGTATTCTTAGTGTTCTATGCCATGTTAATACCTATTGCCATTTTTTTTTTGTTTAAAAAATGTTTACACTACAATATAAATATATTACAACAGATATAAAAAGATATATCTCTGTATTTCCCTCTTAACCAAACCACAATGGATCTATTTCCATAAAAATTTTAGTTTTAATATTCAAGGTTGGTTAATATATGTTCAAGGAAGACTCCACTCGCCATTCTCGGGCCTTCTATTATTCCAGTGCGAGCCTATACACAAAAAATATTCAATTTTATTCTGAATATTCTTCCTTGCACTTTCCTTGAGCATGTTAGTCTCCTCTTGTTGGGTTTAGTGTTCAGTTCCATGTTAGTTTAGATAAAATAAAAAAAAATACATATAAGCCATCAATGTTTTTTTATTTGACATTGGCTTTACATTCCTGGTTTATGAGCCATCTTCAAGCCTATAAAAAATACAACTATGCACTTTTTCCTATATAACGTACGTGTAATGTGATGCTTGTAAATTTTCTTGGAAAACGGTTATGCAGGTAGGTTATTAGTCGAGACCACGCCCAACCGCTTAGTATATACCAAAATTAAGGTCACCCACTTTGTAGAGGCTGGGATACTTCCAGGGTGGTCTGTAGAAATCACACGTTCCATCTATGGCTGATAACAGTATTCCTACATTACATAAATATTAATCGATATTGTGGAAATCATCATTCATTATACTGGCTAAATAACCTTTATTTAATTCATCACGTTTTTGTTTATTTATTATCACGTATCAATGTTTTGTAAGTTGTAACATTTGAGATTACTAATTAACCTACTCTCATTAATATATCCAGTCAACCATTTCCATATCAATATTTTCATAATGTTGTGTTTGGTCATAATTAATGATTGTCAACTATGTTATTGTTACCATAAGAAATAAAACTACACTTATTATTAATTAAGTCAATGCTGTTTTATTTATTTATTATTGATACGTGATAATAAATAAATAAAACGTGATGAATTAAATAAAGGTTATTTAGCCAGTGTAATGAATGATAATTTCCACAATATCGATTTATGTTAATGTGATGTTTTTAAATTAATCCACATTATTTTAAATTAATTCAAATATAAACCCTTAGACATCTAAATACAGAAAAAATAGACTTATTCAAGTTTCAAGAATAACAGCACACATTAAAATGCACCGAATCAATTTTCGATATTTATAAATAATAATATTATCAAATTTCTGTACCCTAAAGTGAGTTTTACAAGTACTGTATATGTAATAAATTTCTATACATAACCCAAAATTAATAGGATATAAAACGATATTGTATTTTTTTTTTAAATACTGTTTTAGTAAAGACAAACGGCCCCAGATTCCCTACCCTCCTTAACTACCCTTTTCTAAATCATCCATTCACTCCCTAATTTACGAGTTCCAACTTGCAACAAATGAAGCAAGAGCCTCTAAGTATGGCGGATAATTGGCCGGCATTACGTATGTAAATTAAGCGGCTCTTCCAGAAAAGAAAAAAAAACTTCAATTATAACCTGGGCATTTCCTGAACAACTCCGGGGAGGGTTTGAGGCCGGATAAAAAAAAGGAGAGAGGG
Source organism: Arma custos (assembly GCA_037127475.1). Classification (NCBI taxonomy): domain Eukaryota; kingdom Metazoa; phylum Arthropoda; class Insecta; order Hemiptera; family Pentatomidae; genus Arma; species Arma custos. The sequence continues at coordinate 25,883,871 of CM073762.1, forward strand.
TGGGAGAAAAAAAAGAATAAGCAGGAAGCAGCCCATTTCAGCTGAAATGTGAATTTTGCATAGAGAAGCAAGCCATGGATGATAACCTCCATGTTTCCCATTTGCCTTTTCCCACACCAACATTTTTCTAATATACTTTATATTTTTCCATGTTTTATTTTTTTTCTTCCACTTTTGCTTTATTTCTTTCGAGCTTTTCTCTATATATAGAAAAAAAAAGTGTTATACAGTCCTTAACCGCTACAAGTGTTAAACCTATGTACAAGGCAACATACCCAAAATACTATTTACAAATGACAAAGAACTTGCATTTATTTATTAGTCAGAAATTACCACGCAAAAAATCACCTGGTTTTGATCTTACCACATCTAAAATAGTATGTGATTTTTTCCTAGCAAAGGCATAATTTTTCTGACAGCCATATATAATTAGATAAGAATACCAAAGTTATTCATTTTACAATATAGATATATGTAAACACACACACAGACACACACACACACACACACACACACACACACACACACACACACATATATATATATATATATATATATTTATATATTATATATATGATATGATATATATGTATCCCGATTATATAATATATAAATATATATATATATATATATATATATATATATATATATATATAATATATAAATATATATATATATATATATATATATATATATATATATATATATTTATATATTATATATATGATATGATACATATGTATCCCGATATCCCGAGAGATCAATGTGCGAGTATACGAGACCGTCTCCAGTAATAAAATATGCTAGAGAGGCGTGGATCCTTACAAAGCGACAAGAAAGCTCATTTATGCTTGGGAGAGGAAAATCCTGAGATACATATCAACAGCCCCAGTGAATAAATGGTTAAGTCGGATTTTGTCCAGAGAGAGTAAACTACATCAAGGGAACAGAAATCATGGCATTCTCTTAGTTTTTGTCTTTAAATAGTTGTAATATAAGCAATAATTCCTTTTCAAACCAATGTCTTACTTAACCCCTTATTGACTAATAAAATATCTCGATTCCATTTACTTGATTAAGTAAGTTATTTTGGAGAAGATTAGACTTAACCACTTATACTGACTTAACCACCGGGACTTGAGATGTATGGCCCAACTAAAGTTGAAAATATATACAGGCTAAACACCGATGAAGAAATTAGAAACTGTATAAAGACCCCGATTTAGTCTCATGTATTTAAAAAGGGAGAATAAGATGTTTGGGTCGTGTGCATCGAATGAATCAGGAAAGACTACGAAGAAAGATAATGGAGGGACGCCTGTAGAAGAGGGAGAGGTAGATCCAGGCTACGGTGGCTCGATGTCGAGGCTCACCTTCTGGTTCTGGGAGTGAGAAGATGGTAAAGAGTTGTAGGGGTTCGCTCCTCAGGATGGTAAACATTCCGACTATTGCCGAATTAATGCAGATGTACAGCAGGGCAGTATTTTAGATTCAGTTCTATACTCTATATACACGTACAACATCCCAAATACGCTGGAAACATTACTTGCAACTACACTCCCATAATTCTCACAGATTCTAACCCGAACCTAGTTTCACAGAACTAACAGGCACATTTAAATTCATTAGGAAGTTTGCTTGGTAAATGCTGAATAGCAATTATCACATCAAGATCAAACCAAGTGACATTTACTCTAATAAGTTCAGAGTGACACTAATAATAATATTAGCACTAACACCCAAAAGATTACAGATGAAATACTATGGCCTTGCAATGGGCAGAAGACTGATATGGAAATCACATTTGAATAATTTCTGTGATGCAATTGTGTATGTAGCAGTCAAAATTTTAATTTGGAATATTCAATGAAAAAGATAATTTCGTTTAAATAATAATGTGTGAACATGAATCTGTTCAATATTTTTAGGATTATGGGTGAAATACTTGTGGGTAGTAATGCACACTTTTTGAGAGATATAACAATGGGTTCTGAATACAGCCTGTATGACGCCGTTACAAAGGCTGATTAAATATTCTCTTCAGTTTTGGAATAGCATATTTAGTTCACAGCGATGGGATTTGAGCCATCTTTTAAATCTTTTGTTATCTCAACATCCGACCCTCTGTATTTTTTCAAGTAGGATTTTTTTCTTTTACCTCTTTTTTAAATATGCACTATTTAAGCTTTTGTCTTTGTACCTCTTGTGTAATTAGAAACTATTTACATACAATTTTAAGCTTACATTTTTTATACTTTTCTTATTGTCTATTTTTCTGAATATTTTCCTCCTTTTCTTCTATTCATTTATAAATACATTTTTTAACTAAATATGAGTAATGAAAATATATCTTATGAGTAACTTTTACTCTCCATACGACTTTGTAAACTGTACGATTATTGAAAATTTTACTATCTTTAGTATTGTAGTTAGGGACCGCTAAGTGTCTGTAGATCATGGGACCGAATTCGGGTTTGATATATTAAATATTTAATCACTGAACAGCAATAGATCGATCTGTGAGATTATCGGACAGTACTACAATATGGTTAACCTTATATTATGGAGGATAATCTTGATAAATGCTTTCATATGCTGTACCTGATATCCTTCACGGTTTTTTTAAATATATTTTTTTGGTACTTGTTCTTTAGGTTGCTAGCTTAGGGATTACTAACATACATACATAGAGGGCTCTACACCCCACGTGGGGACAAGGCCTTCCGCAACATAAACCGCCAGTCATCCCTGTTCATTGCTTATCTCCAATAACGGATGTGTAGGATGGTCCGGGTGTCTTTAGCCTCACGATCTCCCCATCGTAGCCTCGGTATTCCAACCCTTCTGGTTCCATCCAGTTTTTCTTCAATGGTATCTTCAGCTTTGTGATAAGGTAAGATTAAATTCCGTCACATACTTCATTTCTATGTCACGATATTATTTGTATCGGCAGTGTTACCCACCATTTCTTCACAATAAATAATAGGTCAGCGGCCAGGTGTTTGAGGGTCACAAAAAATTTAAGAGAGCTGCATTTTTGATACGTTGTAAGGGCATCTCTGAGTAGTGTAAATCCAAGTTTGCAAAGGAAAAAACGTATGGGAAAACATTGGTGGTCGAAAAACCTCGCAATTTTCGGAGTTATTTCAGTTTTTGGCCTATATCTCCTAATCGTGGTGTCTCCAGTAGTGTACTTGCCCGCTGTGCAGGCGGAATGGTGTACATGATGTATGCCCCCAAGCGACTACAACACTCTGTTAACATCCTTTCTAATAGCCAGTGAAAGAACAGCTGCTCGTTGGACAGAAAACATGTTTAGTGACATATGATCAACCTCTCTTTCACTAAAGATCGAGACTTGGGCGAAAACTGCCTGCATCCACAGCTTGCTAATGTGGTGGTCAGACTTGGGAGCTTCCACCTCCAAATGTCCTTCATGGAGCCATTGACACCATAATGGCAGGCAGTGGATTTAAGGAACTTCTGAACACAATATTTTCTGACAGTGTGGAAAAACTCTTGAGTGGTCATACGTGCTTGTGGGCTGTGAGATTTGAACAACTTGGTCTTGAGCAACAATGTAGACTTCACAGAGGAAGTATGAATGACATGTAAAAACCTGCTGCTTGACAAAAGTAATGTGATACTGCATGCGGCAGAAAATTAAATCGTTCAGACGATGAGTGCCAAATTAATTCGAGAAATTCAACAGCCTTGGATAACTTGGCACAAAATACCCCACCTCTAATCTGTGAGTGCAGTATTTCAAAATGACGATACTCTTGAAGCAGTTCATTCAAGCTGAGAGGATGGGAAATCGGATCCTCCATCTAGAAGCCATCAAGACCATGCTTCCGTTATTTTCACTCTGTTGGCCACTTCCTTTATGAAAAAACAGCGCGCCTGTAGGTGCAGGACATGACCAACCTGCACCTGAAAATGAACCTTTCACAGTCATGTCGTCTAGCATCTACCCCTCTAAATAGTCCAAAAACCCACCGATTAGGAGATACAGGCCAAAAACTGAAATACCTCCGAAATTGTCGAGATTTTTGGCCACCAAATGTTTTCCCATCCGTTTTTTCGGTTGGAAACTTAGATTTACACTCCTGAGACATGACCTTACAACATTTCAAAAATGCAACTCTCTTCAATATTTGCGACCTAAAGCCTTTTTTTTTTTGTACAAGTCCGCTGGCCTATATTTTCAAAACAATAATTTAAAAAAAAACAATAACCCACAAAATTAACCTAGTTAGTATGAGCGGTTGTGCTCAAATTGTAGCATATTTAAAATTGGCTATGTTAGGCATTCTCAAATAAACTGTCACTTTTATCACTTTTTTCTAGCCAATTGGAATTTATAAATTACAAAACTTGTAAGACCGTGACATAGAAATTACGTAATGTAACGCCAATTGACTAAACGTTAACTGCCCAAACTAGCAATCTGCGTAATAAGTGCCCTGTTTTGAAATGATAACTTTTGATAGGAGGAAACGTCGTGGAATCGCGCAAGCAACATGCTCAATATTGGTGCCTCCTAGTGGGATGCCCATGAATTATATATATTTTTTTAATCAACTTTAGTTAAAAGGTTAGCATTCCTTTTAATATACGAATAATTAGATTTAACTAAGAACTCGTATAGTAGTTGAGCAATCGACGCTAATTATAACTTAAGACATCAATATGTAGTTGAACTTTTCGTTTGTCCCAAAAGACTTTATTTTTCTTAGGTATATGTCTTGTTTTATGAAATGATTGAATGTACAAATGATCTAAGTATTGTTGAACTTAACAATGGTAATATTGTCGATTAAATTCTTTATATTTTATACTAGCTTTTGCCCGCGGCTTCGCTCGCATAGAATTTGGACTACCGCATTAAGTTTCTTGACAGTGCTTTTTTTAGCCCATGTGTTTTTCTGATGTATAACCTATATTACTGTAAAGTTTCATCCAAATCCGTTCAGTAGTTTTTGCGTGAAAGAGGGACAAACATACAAACTTTCACATTTATAATATTAGTAGGATTATTAAAAAATCCCAATACAAGCATATAATAATGTAATAATATAAGGCTGTAATATCACTGGACTGAAATCACTAATGCATAAAACCAATAATTATTTTGTGGTTGAAAATGACTCATGTTGGTCGAAACGTCTCGATAATCAATAAATGAAGAATTCATTTTATACTGGATGATGTTTTTTTTTTCTTCCTTTTATAAATAAACTATTTAAAAATGTAAATAATTATTATTCGGAGTATCAGTATATATCAGTATTACTATAATCATGTTAAAAATTTAAATTTATAAATTTAATGTATTTCTGTAAAATAGAAAAAGGGAAACGAATGATAAGTTATAACTTGTGACTCAACTCGAAATGTCAACCTGCGGAATAATTACCGTAAGAAATGTTATGCGTGAGATTAACATTACTGATGGCCATGCAGAAAATTCTAATATTCCTAATTCTGGCTTGGAATAAAAAAGTGAATAATAAATATGCGGAAATCTTAGGGCGGAAGGGATGTTGCGGCTTCTAAAAGGACATTTTAGCGCTGGAGGAAGGAGGAACTGAGAGGTTGAGGGTAGATTCATTTACATGGTTAGTTATAACGGAGGAACATTAAGGAAGACGCGACGAGGCTCATTTGAATACACGCCAGCGTTTAGGGCAATAAGTGTAAGGGAATTAAACAATATCCAAGGGGGGCCGCTGGTTAGCATAATACTCCCCCGAGCGGGCTGTTATTAAATTAACAATTCGACGAGACATGAAACCGCCTGACGGGTTTGCATAAGGACAAGACCCACCTACAATCTTGTAGCTTCACTTAGCTCTTCATACATTTTGCATGCCCGGTTCTCGACCGCCTCTAAATCCTCTCTCAATTCCCTTCCCAAGATCTCCCACAGATTTTTGAACCACTTCACACCACTGATTTTTTTTTTTTTTAAATACCGACCTCAGAGGAATAAGGTCTTGATAGCAGCCTTTTTTTAAATCCTGCGCGCGAGCCATGCTTTAGTAAAATTTATTCCAATTAAAAGTTATAATTATGATCCCAATATATCGTTACTTAAAAAGAACATTGTCATAACTGAAGGGGAGTATTTAAAAGTTTCATGTGAGTTTAAACAAATTTTTAATTAAAAAAAAGCAAATGAATGGAAATGGAGTATCAGATGTGTCATTACTGAATTAAAAAGCTTCAACCCTTGCAATTTCTACTGCAGGTTTAACTCTAAAATGCCTAATTTGAGTTATGTCGTTGTTCTTTAGAAGAGCTGACCGAGTGAACCCCAGGAGGGTCTCATGATCCCACAAGGTTAATCTATGCATGTTTACATATTAAATAATCTATTTCCCACAACCGGTTTTGAAACCAGAACCTTTAGTATTGCAACTCACCACACAACGCATTGAGCTAACTCCAACACTGTTAAGATGCTGTTAAAAATATGTTTTTAGCAGGTTACTTATTGAGTATTTGCACTGTAATCCGTACATGATAAAAATTCGACTGTTTTCAAGCCAAATGCTGTTAAAGAAAGTGATCCAGATTTTTCCTTGTATTCAAGAGGAACTTCATTGAGGCTGAGTGAGACCTAGCAGGGTTTCCGGATTAACGGCTGTTAAAAAATTGATTAATTTATCTAACACAGCCTTGGCCTCCTTCAAACGCTTTCGCCACTTGTCCCTGTTGAGCACATCTCTCCAATTTCTCAACTCGTGTAGGATTTCGGACCTCTTCAACATCATTCAGCCTGCGCAGTTTCGGCCTTTCTGCCTTGCTAGTTCCCTATATTTTATTCTTCTAATGCACTGTAGATATCATTCAAAACCATTCTGGAAAGGTAACCTGAACATTGCCAAATTATGCAACTCAAAATAATTTTAAAAAAAATGTTGGAAATCAACATCAGATATGGGTTTTGAGATGCAAATGGGGGAAAATCCAAATTTTAAAAATTTTTTCAGGAAGCACAAACACATGAATAAGTAATTGAGGTTATTATGAAATGACTTGCTTTTGCCCGCGGCTTCGCTCGCGTGGAAATTCGTCTGCCACTTAAAGTTTCGTGAAAGATTATTTTAAATAAATAATTTAATTTTTTTTTAACTATAAGTTACTCTTACATCCAAAATTTCAGAGGTCTAACTTCAAAACTGACGGATTCTATACAACCATATTAAAGGAGAAACCCTTGGAGTGGAATTATCCCAATTTCTTTCTTAAACTATAGAATGAACCTACCTACAAATTTCAAGATGGTAAGTTCCTGATTTGCCTTTAATTATGTACTACAAAGGGGAGAGCACATGCCCCCGTGCCCCCACATAAATCTGCCCTTGCTGTAGCCTATGATGTATAACCCATTTTACTCAATAAGTTTCATCCAAATCCGTTCAGTAGTTTTTGCGTGAAAGAGAGACAAACATACAAACTTTCACATTTATAATATTAGTAAGATTATTTGTTTGAGATATTTTTTTTAGAAAATTTAGATTGGCTTTGGCATGTTTCGAATGGTGAACCATGTACCACCGCATGGAGGACGCTAAATTTGTAAAAAAAAAAAACATTAAAAAAATTAACAATGATTAAATATGGATTTATCCCTTTTTTTCACCTCCACACTTCATAATATTTCTGAATTAAAATGCTTCACCAATACGATTGCTACAAAAATGCCTATTTTTGAGTTAAGTCGTTGTTATTTTGAAGGAGCATTATATTTTTAACCAACATTATTGAAATACGAGTATGACAATAATTACGTTTATGCAGTAAAACGAATTCTTAAAAAGTTCATGCATATTAGAATTGTATTAATAAGATAATGGGCATAAAACTAATAGTGTAGCCTTTAAGCCCATGAAGTGCCTTGGGTTGAGTACAGAGACTGTACTGTTATTCTGGATGGTAATTTGTTCAAGATAACGCTCAACCGTCCAGTTTTCACCCAATTACGGGTACCCACTGTATATCACTATATGGCCCCATGAGGGTCTGCAAATCACGTTTATTCCATATGTGTTGGTTTACAGATTAAATTATACGATATAAATTATATATCGTATATCTTTAATAGCCGTATTTGAACCCGGGATCTTCAATATATCAACCCAGAGCTCTGCCACTGACCTACCCCGCTCCTAAAATATTTAAAAAATCAATATAATTCAACAGTTCTTCTACTTCGTTTACATAGTTCCGTACGTCTACGATATTGCTGTTTATGATTTATCAGAAACCAATATTTTGACCCACAAATCTTCAAGAAGGTTGAATAAGCAAGATACAGTCATGAATAGCTGTACCACTACAATCCTTGAAGGGCATTTGGTTCTGAATGAGATAAATACTAATTCTAATAATTCTAAGCCTTTTAAAAGCTGTTTCTAAGGTTGTGCAGGGAACTGTTTTGGCCGAGATCACAATCAGTTGCTGGTCTAAATCCTCTACAGGGTCGAACAGAAGAAATAATTTATCTGCTACAATAGGAATTGAACCCGTGATATTCAGCTCAGTAACTCAGTGCTAACCCAATCCTCCTCAATTTTTCTACCCTCTAATTTTGAACCAATAATTAAGTTATAGCATACCATAAAACTTGGAAATCCGTTGATATCAATGTTTAATTCTTAGTTCCACCAGTTCATCATATTGTCTTTTCTTCTGTTTATTTTTCTTGTGATTCCAATCGTCTTAAGGTTAAAGTTTGTTTCTTCGTATTATTCCGTAACTGTCGATTTACAAACAGTTCAGTTCTCGTCAAATACTGATCAAGAATCATCTTGAGTCGTAGTTTGACTTTTTTATCCTGAGTCTAATTTGGCATAGTCGAGCAACCAGAGGCAGTGTATGTTCCCCAAGGACTGAAAGATTGAGGCACTGTGGACTGTGTTTGTTTCAACTGTTCTTTCCTTCTCTTCCACACATTTTTTAATCGTTACGTGTCTCTCGGTCTTTCCTGTGTGAAGGATGTCCTTTAGTGATATCTGGAGAGACCTCCAGCTCTTAAATGTATTTTCATTCTCCTTAATCTAAGTTTTCCAAGATAAGTTAGTACTGCCTTGGTTCATTCTCTACTTTATTATGTTTACTATTTTCTTTATTATCTTTTTATAACTGTTAACAACGTTACATTAAAACTTGGGGCTCAGAGGAACCCTGTTTGGGAAACAATGCCCTCAAGGATAATTCAAATCCTCTGAAATTTGCGGTGGATACTAACAATTGAATTTCTCTCCCCCCTCCCCCTCTCACGCGGTCAAGAGAGCTGGAAGCTAAACCCTTTAAGCCAATCCAATTTCTTGAAACTCTCTAATCTGCTTCAAAACTTTGGCTAGGTTTCTTGGAAAAGCGGTTTCGGTGTTTATAATTAATCAGCAACGGTGGGTATTAAGATATGATGTACCTCTTTGGTATGCGGTATTTTTATAATAATAAATCTAGCAGATGTATATTATTACACCAATTACTCAATGAAGTGTTCACTATGAAAGTATGAATTTTAATATTGTGCAAATGAATAAAAAAAATACTGTACTAATACAATCCACGAAGGTTATCGGGTTCAGCACATAATAAGGATTCTACTGTTTTCAAGTCAACTGCTATCAAAGATAGTGTTCCAACTAGATAATGCTCAACAATCAGATTTTTATTCTATCGTAGAATAGCAAATTAATGGAGGCTCGGTGAGTTCCAGGAAGCTTTTCCGATCACATGATTACAGCTCTTAGCACAATGAATAATTTATCCGCCACAGCCTCCTTCAAACACTTCGCCAGTTGTCCAAGTCAAGCACGGCATCTCTCGATTTCTTACTTGAAGTAGGTTTCGGGCATCTTCCGCATCATCCAGTCTGGACTGTTTCGGCGTATCTACCTTCCTAGTTCGTTCCACCTTTTTTCTAGTTCTTTTGGGATATAATTCATATCCACTCTGTAAACATGACCGGCTCAGAGGAAAAATAATTACACCGAGAAAGTTTAGCTCAAAAGGTTATGTTAGCATGAATGTGATAGTTTTTGTTCTTTCGTCTGTAAATATTTCGAAGGCTGTTTTTTTTTTTTTAAATATTTTGTTTTATTTTATTTTAAATTATATACATATTTCTAAACATTGGTGGGATAATCTCTTAAAATGAAAATGATTTTACATACATTGGTTGTTACAGGTTAATAATAAGTTTTTGTTGTTGGTAAAATTTAAAAACCCAACAGAAATAAAGAAGTACACAGGATTACTAATTAATAAAAAGTTTATATATAAGAACATATACATATATTAGAACATTTAAGAATATATTAATTTATATAGAAGAACATATTACAAAAAGGATATTATTTATAATAATATGTGTTTTGTTCGTTTGTGTCTGCATGTTGGTATTGTTTTTGTTCGAAGTCTGTTGGTACGTCCTCCTCTACCTATCTACTTATCAACTGGGTACCCATAACCAATTCGGTACGGCGCCCGCCGGCCACGAAACCATGCCCAAGGCCGGTTTCGGAAACCATGCTATATAAAAACACTAAGTAAGTTTGTGTGTCATTTAGTGTTTTTTTTTTACTGCACACCCAGACTATCTATATCCCACATTAGATCTTCTAGTGAACTATTTTCCGCTCAATATATTCTTTTCGTTTATTAAACTAGAGTTCCTCGTTTTATATATTTATTTATATATTTATTTATATATTTTTATATAACTGATATTTGTTTGTGAACAAAGACATGAATTTTTGAAAATTAAGAAATAATTCTATTGGTGCCATTAGTATTACCTAATTCGAATATTTCTGCACTGGGCCATGTTACAATATTTTAATTGACATATTTTTTTATGGAAAAGTCTCATCTACAAAATAAATAGAGCTGTAAAGAGTCTAGCTAACCGTACAAACTGCAATTGTAGAACTGTAGATTAAACACTCAGCGCGCTCCTCTCTGGCCGTTGACTATAATCGACGCTCGTACCGAAGTGGTTAATTGTGGAAATATATGGCGGCTAAGCGTGATCTTGAACAAATCATCTTCCTGCACAACCTATGTCCTTGAATTAGTTCAGTCTCTGCTATGTACTGAACAGAAGACTCTTTTTGGGTTATAGTGGTCCTGGGATCAGCGTTGCATTCATTATCAGACTTTCCTTATTGCTGGTGGCAAGTTGTAATAGATCCTAATATTTAATATAATATATATTAATATTCCATAGTCACTGCTTATCAAAATAAAAATAATGTTCTCTAATAAAAAATTGTCATCACTATCTTCTTATATGATTTGGCCTGTAAGATATTTGTATTAAATATATATATATATATATATATATATATATATATATATATATATATATATATATATATATATATATATATATATATATATATGGGGTAAAATTTGAATAAATATTTATTCCTACCGTCTTTCATTCTATTTCCATACAACATTTTATTAATTTATTTAAATAAAATTTTGAAAATAATGAATTGTTAAGAAATAAAAATAAATGTAAACTTGTATATAGGGTTTGAATGTGGACATTATTTTTTTTTATTTATTTTATTTTTTTATCTAAACTTTATTTTATTATCAAGTTTTCAAAACTTTATTTCCTTTTATTACCGCATTTATATATTTTATGACATTCACTTATTTTATTTTGTTTATATCATTTTGTTTTCTTATGGAATGGTTGTAGCTACATAGCACCATTACTTATTTCCCACAAGTGGCAGATTGTAATGTTTTTAATAAAGTGTTAAAAAAAAAAAAATAAAAAAAAATGTACAATTTTATAGACCAAGGCTCGGTGCTATTTTAACGTTCCCAATTTATTTTAGTTTAATCCTGGTGCATTTCTTAGCGTCGTGGTTAGTAACTAATTTAATGAAAACGGGTTCGTTTTTAATGAGGCGAATAACTAATCTAATTTTTCAACTTTATTCCGTGATAAAACTAGCTCAAGAAACTCTAAGGATTTTATCTCACCAATTTCCCCTGACTTTTGGGCCTCAGCCAAGAGGACGCTTCTACTTGGTACTTCAAATACCAACTTGTTCTATTCATGGATTTCTATGCAATTTTATTTTCGAATGAAACTATATTCTAGGTGTTTATTTATTAAGTGTTTTTTTCTCATTTATTCAATTTTTTTGACATCTATTCCAGAAAGTATATATAAATTTATCTTTATTAGTTTAGGAATAGAACTTTCACCTTTATATTTAGGTTTAATGATTAGAAATCATATATATTTATACATTTATGTACATGAGCACGGTCAGCATGACCGACGGACAGCATGGTCCAGCATGGAACCAAAGATAATTGAATAACCAAAAAAAAAAAAAAACTAGATGAACTTTATTCGTATGTGTTAGCCTTATCTTGTTCAACGGTACCAATAATGTTGGTTCTCTGAAAAAAAAAATATAGTTAGCTTTTGTACTCTAAAGTTAAGGGGATAGCACTTCTTACATTTGCACTTATACTGTCATTCATTTCAGGATCGAAAGAACTTTTTTCGCTAGTTTAAGTCAGCAATTTCGTCTAACACGAAACTTATCTATCTTATTTCACATATTCTTATTCCAGTTATGAACCAGGATTTTCGGAAGTATAAAGTATTGCTTCACTAAACTAGCGAAAAATATGAAAAAGTCAATTTTTGAAATTTGGAACTATCCGATTTTGATCCTGAACGCTTCATATTTACAATTCTATTTCATTATATTTTGCCTATCATACATTTAAAATTTGGAAAAGCATCGTAAACTTCTTACCAATTCTTTTAGTTTGAATGCGCCTCTGTCAGACGTCGAGAAAGCCTAGAAATGGTTATAATGTTAGAACAATTTCATTTAAAATGTTTTTTAAATTTAAAGAATGGATCAAATCTTTGGCTTAGATAAAAGTTTTGCGTTGTTTAAAATGTTGATTGGGTGATAGTGGATTTTTTTTACAAGATTCGACAGAGAAATATGAAACCTAACGTTCTGAATATTATTTTCCGTTATTAATATTTTCCATATTTTATCTAATCAATTTTTTTTTAATCTGAGCCCAATTTAGTAAATTTTAGATGTATTTATGATCAAGGAAAATTAATTACAGCAACAGAAAAGATAAAGGCTGATTTATTTTGTAGTAGAGGCTCTCTTCTCTTTATTAATTTATTTTATCAGTATTATTTATGATAACTATTATGTAAAATAATTTAACTGTTAGTTTTGCTTTCAAATTGAACAATACCTTGTCAAATTTATATTTACGTTTTCCTGATACTGAATATATATTAGGTATTAGTGTATGTTTACTAAAACATTTTAAATCCTTGTATCCCATATCTCCAATCCGAAGTCCGCAAGATCTTGACTGACTTCCACTATATCACTAAAGTCTTCATTAATCCACAATGGTTTTATTTACATTCAAATAGAAAATATCTTTCCTCCAATAACTTCAATGGTATTTACAAGACATTATTTATCAATTCGACTTCGAAATACATTGCCAGTGTTTAGGAGTTAGCTTCTTCATTATTCAAGTAAGGATGAAATTCTAAAGATTTTTTTTATTATTATTATTTATTTATTGATATTTACAACTGTATTACAATAATACAACAAGTAAATAGGCTAAGTGATACATAATGACATGAGTCCCCTCTACACATAGTATACTCGTACATAAGACATTTTCTTACGTTTAATAGTTCTTGTTTGTTGTGTAAGTTTGGCTTCCGGATGCGGTTACAGATACGATCTAAGCCTTTAGTTTATATCCATTATTTTAAATATACTTATTATCTTAACTTCGAAATAGGTTTTAGAATGAACTGTAGATCTTGAACGCTCCCTGATACTTCCACTGTTTCGACGTATACCAGAACATAGCTTCCCCATTTCTAATCCTAGGTATTTGAGCTTGCTGAGCTTTTCCTTTCGTTTATGTATTATGGTTATATTCCTGTTATTTAGCCATCGTAAATATTAACTTTTTTTTATATATCGCTCAACCTTTCTCACACATCTAGTATCTCAGCTTCGATTTGAGCCTTGATTGGGCCGAAACTTCGGCTATCGCAATAAATTTGCATTCATTTACAGCGTCATGATTCTTTAATTATTGATTAATGATGTATTCATAACAAGCGTCAATAATATATGATTTTACTGAGACTTTAGGCACGAAATATTTTACAATAGTAGAGAGGTTCAAAACCTACTTATAAGAACAGTATCTACTCGAGAGTATTGTCTGGTTAGGAGTCCGCAAGGCTTTATATGAAATTGGTTTCACGTCCCGACATCCTTGCAATAGTCTTTTATTTATTTGTCAAGTTAAATATTTCTTGCGCCTTGGGAATAGTGCGCCGTGTGCCCTGGCCTGAATACCAAGTGCCGCTATACCGAGCCAACCTATTGCCTTTGGTCAGGTCATACCTTCACATTTTGTATTGCACTAAACCTCAAGATAGTTTCTTAGAGGTCGTGGTATTGTCTCCTACTTTATCCACCTCGCTTTATAAATATTTAAACATCGCCTAGCCTTATATTATTACATTATTATATGCTTGTATTGGGATTTTTTAATAATCCTACTAATATCATAAATGCGAAAGTTTGTATGTTTGTCTCTCTTTCACGCAAAAACTGCTTAACGGATTTGGATGAAACTCTACAGTAATATAGATTATACATCAGAATAACACATAGGCTACAGCAAGGGCGGATTTATAGGGGAGACAAGGGGGCACGTACCCCCCTCCAGACAGTTTTTTGTGTGCTGTGGAGTATCCATTATAGTACATAATTAAACGCAAATCAGGAACTTAAAATTTGCAAGTAGGTTCTTTGTATAATTTAAGAAAGACATTTGGATAATTCCACCCCCAAGGGTTTCCCCTTGATATAATAGGGGTTCAAAGATTGTATGGAATCCGTCAGTTTTTAAGTTAGACATCTGAAATGGTGGATGTATGAGTAACTTATAGTTAAAAAAAAATTAAATTATTTATTAAAAATGATCTGTCACGAAATTGTATGTGGCAGACCAAATTCCACGCGAGCGAAGCCGCGGGCAAAAGCTAATAATTAATAAAAATATTAAATAACGCAAATAACATTACGCACATATTGTACCTGCGATCTTCTTTCGAAAACCTCCCTACTTGGAGGCGTAGATATTTTGGGACTTTTAATATACTAAAGCTGTGAAACGAATAATAACTGGAAAATTAATTTTTTTTTTTAATGACTTGGGGGGAATGCCCTATAAGCTTCTGGTAACTCAATTTTTAACTACTTAATATTATTATTCCTACTTATATGCGAAATCAACTCTTAAACGGGCTTAACCAATCCGAAGGCTCCATGCCGAAAAATCAATCTGTGCTTACGAACTGTGAGCAATATCCGCAAGATATAATAGAAAGAATTTTTTAATTGCTAATTACCATTATTTATATTTATGTATCAAGTATGTTTCACTGTAGAAATATAAGAGACTAATGTCCAGGAGTCCTTTTTTTGCCTGGAGATAGTTAACGCATTACTCCGTTATTCAGTACATACAGCGCATTCGCGACTATGCATGTATAAAACCGACTTGGATTCACCTTTTTTTTTTTTTACAACGATTTGGATTATTTTTTTGGAATTTATTTAATAATTTCTAGTAATTATGTAGCACGACATTAAAAAAAAATAAAAATAGATAGGCAGTCATGAGAACTGACGACAGAAGTGAATATTCAAAACTCTGGAAGAACTGTGTCACTAAAACTAGTTTCTTCTACGAGAAACGAAAAGTTAAACTCCTTGTAGAGGTTTACCTTATAATTAGTATAATTTGCATTGCTAGTAAACGAATTTTTAGTTAACGATTATTATTCTAGTATTAAAAGAATTATAACTAAAAAAAAATGATTAAACAACTTCTATAACTCAAGCAAAGGCCGCTAGGTGTCGCCAGTCTCGCACAATACGCCACGAGCACCTTGGAGAAGTTGACGCAAACTCTTAAGTATTTCATCTACCTAAAGTTGCTAAACGATGCTAAAGAAGTTTTCACTTTACACGTCCATAGATTTGGAAAATTATAACTGTTGTATGATCAATATTTTTTCGGAATTAAATAAATTGATTGAAACTACAAAAATTCATACAAGACTGAAAAGACAAGAAACTGCTCGACGTTTTCGCCTACTTCAACATTTACTGGACAAACGCTCAAAGCTCCCAATCAATTACAAAAGACTCATTTACATGACTCATCAGACCTATTTGACATACGGAGTTGAGCTCTGGGGCTCTACTAAACCATCCAATTCATCTCGTATCCAATCCAAAATCCTTCGTAAAATCCTCAATGCTCCTTAATATGTCACAAACAAACTCATCCATCATGATCTTAATATCCCATATGTTGCTGATTTGGCCCTAACTGGATAATTATCCTTCCATGAAAAGCTCCATACAGACTTGAATCCGCTAGTCTCTCAACTTGCTTCCCATAATATTCCTGATAACCCTCCGACGCGTCTAAAAAGAAGATGGCCTCGAGACCTTCTACTATAGAACTTTATTGGAGTGCTGTCAATGGATAGTACCTCCAAAAGTGTTTTTTTTTTTCATGTCCTTTGTTCATACAGCAGATTTACTCGATGTAAGATTATTCCAGTTGTAAATATCAATAAATTATTCTATTAAAAAAACATCTATAAAATCAGATTAAGTAAAAGTATTTACCCTCATTAATTGGTTTTTGAACTACGACGCCTGTGGTTTCTTTTATTTCGCGAATATTTTAATTCATTAACTTTTAATTTATAATATTTGATTCAATTTAAAATTCTAAAATATAATTGACCAATTTTGGTTACCATAACTATACAAATACAGTTATAATTTTATATATAGCTTTTTTATTTACTGATATATTTCTAATTAATTTTTTTTATATTAAATTTTTTCAATCAACTAATGTGGTATTGATCACATCTCATAGTCTTTTTACATTCTCTAACAGTGTGGACATAGATTAAGAAGATTGCAATAGTTCCGATAGCATTAAATTGATCAGTTTTATAAACGATAACCCTGTTTGATTAGTTTGTTGAATTACTACACCTCTTTTATTTAATTAAGTAAATTCCAGGACATAAATTTATGATCTGCAGTCTCTAATATTTAACTGCATGATTAAATTTACCGATTGAAATAATAAGTAACATGTTCTTAGTTTCAAATATAGCTTGTTAAACTTAATGACATAATTATTTTTTCTGTTGGAAATTCATTTGATAATTGCTTACCATTAAAGCCGTCATGATGGTAGACAGAAATAAACAGATCATGGCATTGAAAAAATTATGGTATTGATCACGACTCATCGTTTCTGTATATTCGTTGGCTCTGGTATTTTGATTGAGAAAGCCTAGCTAAAAACAAAAAAAAAATATTACTGATAAGACACATCGAATCTTCGGAGCTCATATATATATATATATAAATAATATGCACAAGGTACAACAGATTATTATTTTTACTTCCTTGAAGGCAGTAAAAGAAATATCGTATTTTAAATTTTAAGATTTTAACTGAGATATTCATTTTGACTATTCCTGAATCAACTTTGATTAGTTTCTACACGACGTATGTATGTATTTGCGTCGTTTCGTATGTCGCTCGCGTATCAGAAAAGTGGATTGGCGGAGAAACGTAAAATGCCGTATGCATGGTTAGCGTTTCTATTATTTATGCTATTGGAAATAATTAAAAACGGTTACTTTTTACGTGTTAAAGTAACTAGTATATCTTAAGGGAAAAAATCCTGTAAATTAAACGGTACGTTAATATCATCATCATATTTATTATTAAACACTTGAAATATTGTTACAATCTTGTACTTGTAGGCAAAAAGTAATAGGGCTACGTAGCTATACAATCATACAAAAACAAAAAAAAATGTATAAAATAAAAGTATATGCACGCGGAATAAAATAAAATAATAAAATAACAATACATACAACCTTCAGCTTGAGAATTAAATTCTTCATTGTATTTTAAGAAAATATAGAATAGAATAGCATAGAAAAGTAACTTTATTCTGGGATTATGTCCCTTTATAATAACAAATATGAACAGAAAAAGAAACATAATGTTTATTTGGCCAGAAGGCTAAGTATTACAAATCATAAAGCGTGTGAAAATGACAAAAAACAATTTAAAAAGAAATATTTAAACAAAAATACTAACAAGTAAATGAACAGTACAAGTCTTGACGAGATATTAAGCGATTAAAGAGAATTGATAAATCCATAGCTTTTGTTAAATGCATGAGCTAGCATGCAATAATTCTTTACATGATGTACAGCTTCTTAAAAGACAAAATTAAAAGAAATAAATAGCACAATGAATTTCTATACATTACAATCAAAGCTAATGACTAACCTGCTTAGAGAGCATCTTTTTGGGAAGCTAGGAGATGTTGGAAAAGCAAGGATTTAAATGACGATAATTAGGGACTGAGTTCCACTGAGTTGATATTAGGAGGGATTGAGTTCCACACTGTGGTGGAGCGGGCAAGAAAGGAGCGTTCGAATGCTTTGGTTCGGTGGGAACAATATAGAAATCACATATATACAATGATATTAAAATATATTGAGATACCTGAATATTTAATGAATTTAATATACCTTTATATTAAAATATAGATATATTTTTTAAAGGGTAGTAACTGACAATTGAGATAGGGGAAGTACACGTGGGGAAAACTTTGTCTCTTCCGTAACGGTCTCAAATATTTTATCACGAACGCCATTAAAAGTATCTGTAATAAACCTGAAAAGAAAGAGTTATTACCACCTGTGTTTTCTGTTGAACTGTTTTCCATTTAAATGTCATCCGTCATTAAAAAGTTTTTAACTTTGCCTTTCTCTTTATGTTCCATTGTTTATTCCGTTATTATTTTCTTTTACCTCTGTGCTTTGGACAATAATCAAAGGTTTGAGCTCTACGTACGATCAATCAAAGTTTTAGATTGAGCATGCTACAGTTTTCTGTCTATTTCCGATTAAACGCCGAGTTTGGCATGTGGTTTAAACACTAAAACGAAGTAGGAAATATAAATAATTATCGTATTTAATTGGATATTTTTTCATGTCTGCTTTACTTTGGTTTCAGAGATATTATTTCTTTTAATTATTTACAAAGGGAAAAATTACCAGCTATCAGTCCTTCGGCTCCAAATTCTTAAAAAATAAAGAAAGAATTATTTCTTATCTACTAATTGCACTGTTAAACATATGTTATTTTGCTATGGTTTATAACCAATACTATGCACATTTCTTTTAAATATGTTTATATTTACCTGCTACAATTGAAATTTAAAAATACTTTCTATAGAAGATATTTTTACAAATATTTCTTGAGATTTTGGATCGTTCCATCGAATAATATAAATTTGAATGGATATTTTTTAATATCTTTTTTTTAAATAATAAATTTTAGTAAGAATGAAATACACGCGGGAATGGCTGTAATGCAGGTTATGATCTTTGGCAATTGAACAATACGATTTACTAAATGCTTATTACCGGAAATTTCAGCACATAACCATACTCATTGTGGGGTGATAAACGGCAATGGTAGTTTTGAAGTTTTTTCATATATTGTTTCATCACAACTGAATTATTATTTTAAATATTTTTTTATTCGGTAAGCTCAATAGACCATACACTTCTTTTGTTGCAAGATGTCTTCTTTTTAGTTATATAAATACATAACCTGATCGCTCAACCCCACACGGTCCATTATCTAGATTTCTTCAGTTTATTATGTACAAATTATAAGTTAAAAAAAAATTGTCATTTAATTGTCTTACCGCGTGAGCTATTTCGTTCCTGAATTGAAGAAACGTGAGATAGAAATGATGAAGAATATTAGCCATTATTCTATGCTTGTTTGTACTTTTCTATCCAGCAAGAAATAAACAATGTAATTTTGAATCATATGTGATTATTAAGGTAACAAAATAGTATTTTATAAATATATGATAATACTAGACTTCGCTCGCGTGGAATTTGGTCTGCTACATAAACTTTCGTGAAAGATAATTATAAATAAATAATTTAATTTTTTTTTTAATGTAAGTTACTCGTACATCCAAAATTTCAGATGTCTAACTTCAAACTGACGGATTCTATACAATCTTTGAACACTTTTTCATAACAATTTCTTTCTTAAATTATACAAAGAACAGATCTGCAAATTTCAAGATGCAAAGTTTCTCATTTGCCTTTAATTATGTACTGTAATGGATTCTCCACAGAACACAAAAAACGTTCTGGGGCCACGTGCCCCCCTAAATCTGCTCTTGCTGTAGCCTATGTGTTATTATGATGTATAACCTACATTACTCAATAAGATTCATCCAAATTCTTTCAGTAGATTTTGTGCGAATGAGTAACAAACTTACATACAAACTTTCGCATTTATAATATTAGTTGGATAGTAGGATATCAAAACAATAGTTTCACTCATGTTCTTTCTGTTATTTTAGTAACTATTATCATGTGGTTTGCCTTTGATTATGTACTATAATGGATTCTCAACAGTAGCGTGCCCCTGTCCCTCCCCATAAATCCGCCCTTGCTGTAGCCTATGTGTTATTCTGATGTATAAATAGAATAGTACTAAATAGACTTTTTTTATTCTGTACTGCTGAGTTTCTTTTTCTAGCTATAATCCCTCAACAGAAATCTCAACTGTCTTTGGCACGACGGCTTTGCACTTTCGTTAGAGCTGAGGTAGTGTGGAAGTGAAGGGTATTTAGTTCGCCTCAACACTTTTGCCTCTAGTTGTTTTCAGCTTACCTTTATAACTTTTACTTATTTGACACGTGTAGTTGTGCCGAGATCTTTACCTCCCTCCAATTTGTCAGAAGGCTTCCGACGTACGCACGCAGATCCTGTTAGGGTCGGAGCAGCGTGCCTTGACATACCGATACGATAAAGCCCACGTGACAAGTGATAACAGGCCTGTCATCGCTACCCGCCCTTGAATATAGGATAAAGTCGGTTATTTATTTTAGCGGATATAATATCGGCTGAGAGGACTGACTATATTTCACCGGGGACTGGATCGGATTCCTTTGCCCGGGCTGATTTATTAGCAAGCAATCGCCTGGTTCTGTCCCGCCTTGTCCTCCTCCTAACCTCGGCGTTACTTATCGCTTCTTAATATTGACACAAATGGCCTCTCAATTGAACTGAAATCGGAAAAGAATTTATCTCGTTTATTCTAGTCTTCTGTTGGCGGATATTTATCTTTGTTGTTATCTTGCACATAAATAAAATAAGGTGTTTTTTTAAAGATACTTACATTTTATTAAGGAGAATTAAATTAATATTATTTATTTATTTAATAATTTAGGTAATCTTGTATGATTTACACTCGGATGTTGTGGCACATCAGCTATTTGTGGCATGGCACATGTGAGGACCGGCCTTTCGCAAGCGGAAGATCGAGCACCGGGCTGTCGAGGTTAAATGAATTAGGCATAATTGAATGAAAAAATTAAATGTTTACAACAAAATTAAAATTTAATGTTTAAAATCTAAACATCCAGAAAACATTGGCAATGACGTAGGATGTAAACCGAAATTTTCTTGTATTCGAACTCAAGATCCTCCTATATTGATGGGAGGTGGAGAAAAAGAAAAAATGAAGAAATATATCATCTCTTTGGTGAGCCTAATGTGGTAAATGTCATCAATCAATTCCGACTAAGATGGGCTGGACATGTGACCAGGATGAGCGAGGAAGAAATACTAAAACGTTTACTGATAGAGGTCTCCCCTGGCCGGAAGAGAGTTGGCCGACTGCGACTGCGGTGGATTTACTGTGTGAATATAATAATAATAATGTGATATACCGAATATAATAATAGTAATAATAATAAATAATATGTTGTAACATTACAAAAAATCACAAATGAAATATTAAGGTTTCGAGCCCGTTGCGGTACCAAGAATTCGAGCCAGTACAATGCACCGTACAATTTTTCAGTTTTCATATCTGCTTTATAAGTCCGATTATTATAATTACTATGACATCGTTTAAACAATTATTTTTCATTAAATTAATTTGTCCAGTAATAATTTAGCTTTTATATTCAAATCTCCTTTATAAGTCTGATTAAAAAAAAAAAAGTCAAATCTAAATATGTTTGATTCAAAATAAAGACAGATTAATCTTAATGGTATATTTCAGTAATCCACCAATCATTCTTGATATTAAAAATGTAGGTTAAATTAATTAATATACAAGTTCATGCATCATTAAAGTAATCATGAATCAATAGTCAACTTTTATGATATTTAATGATTGTTTTATTAATAATCACAGTTGATTTTTTTTTTATAATTTTAGAAAAATAATCCAACACTGATTTATTATCAAATTGAGCCTATTTTCCCTAATTATTTCAATTATTCGGGTCCCAACTAATGCTTTACAGTCCGGAGGCCTGCGAAATATATCAAACAAGGCGCTAGTTTCGTGAGAGTCGGTGAAATATTCATGTTTTGTCCACTTTAGTGATTACATTGGAGTTAAGTCTAATTAGTAAACAACGTGACACTTCCAACTGGCCAAATTTCATCCCATTAGTCGCGGGCTATGGCTAAATTAGGCCCATATGGGCACAGCACACAACGCCTCCACTCAATGTTTAATTTGTATTTCAGCTGATTAATTACCGATCCTTTCGTTATGCTGAATATACATTGTTTTTATATAATATTGTTCACTACATTTTTCAATTTCTTTCATATCATATGAAATGTACAGGGAGTGAGGTATCGCGTTAGCGAAACATTCCGGTTCAATTCATGTTTTAAAATCCTCTAGTCCAAATCTAAAATATATCTAAAAACGAAAATTTACGAAATTACAATTATGTATTAAGAGTAGATAAAGCATTTAGCTTAACTTAGTTATATGACATAACTTAACTAAGTTATATGTTACAATGTAAGTAAACTAAGTCGTATGCCATAATGTAATTTACGTTAGTTATATGGTGTATTATAACCTTCTAAGTTATAAAAAAGAATATAGTTCGGGTGGAGGTCAAGAAAATTCTCTTATAAGAAGACCTAAAATGTGGATCGAAACGTTTGCTTACCAATAAACTGTTCTCCCTTTTTTAAGCGAATTTTCTAGACCTCTATCTGGACCATTTTCTTCCATACAAGATGAACTAATGTTATTCAACTTATAAATTATATAGTACATTATTAATTAATTATGTTGCATATTATAATATAGCTTAAGTATTTTATATGTTATAATAGAACTCACCTGCATACCAATGATATTATAGCAACTTGTCCTTCAAAATCAACTTAAGGAAGATACTGCAATACAAATAAATATGAATTGAATTGTTAGGGAAATGGTTTTGAATGTACCTGGTTTACCTTGCTGAAAAACTGTAATTTATGGAAACAACATCATCTATTACGATATAATAAATTTTATGTAAAATCACTTATTTATAGGCTAGTTACTTGGTTGAAGGTCCTGGATTTAAATCCAGTTGCGGTAAAAAAAAAAAATCTTATAACAGCCATGGGTGGATGCTGTGGGACCTGCATCCCTTCCTTATATGTCTTCTAATTGTATTAAGTGGTTACCCTGTATTGAGGAAAAAAACCTTGTCGGTTGAGCATGATCTGGGACCAATAACATCCCTGCAAAAACCGCCACCCTAGATATAGTACAGTCTCTATCATTTACTGAGCCCAAAATTTTATGGATTACAGTGGTATTTTTTTTTTGGATATACAAAGGGTGGGAAACATTTTTACCAAAATCGAGTTGGCGGAACTGCCATTTTACATCTTCGGCTTTATACTATTTTAACGAATACGTCACGAAGGATTTTGATTTGAATAAGCAAGTTTTGTAAAGTGGTCTGTGTGGATGTGTTAATTAAGTAAAACTAAAAATTGAAGAATTGAATTGAAATTACCTCTTTTATATCAATGCTAAGGATGCTGCCGGTACATTTCTTCAAAATCGATATACCAAATTTTCGGTAGAAACGATTTTAATTCAACACGTTATAAAGTACAATTAAATTCTCTTAATTGGTGACTTATCATATTTTTTCTCATAATCTGGATGTAATGATATGAAAAGTTTAGCATCTGTGAGTTCAAACAATAACTGATTTTTAATATATGAGTTATTACCTAAAATGGTATTTGTGTGTAATGTCTAGTATGTAATCTAGCCCAAATACGAAAAGTTGTGAGGAAATTGAGTTACCTATTTGAAGAATATAATTGCGAAGTTTGTTGCAGCAACTTTTCCTTCGAAATTCTCATAACCGAAACTAAGTTTTTCAATTTTTGAACGTTTTTATTATAATTTTTACTACATTAACGATTTTGATTAAACACAATCTAACTTCATTGTAATATTAGCTAGGTCTTGTTTTACTAAAATGCCCTGCTTAAAGGTTGACTTTTCATAATTTATTTCTCCAAAATACCCTTTTTACTTAGTTAAAATTATTTCCCTCGTTAGGCGTCAAAAAAGCGGATTAACCTACACCGTGAAAGAATTTGATAATTAACTGGAATATAATGATTTAAAAAAATAAAATTCTCGGAGTAATTTAAATGTATAATTTACTCTTTGCAGAGCTTTAAAATTTAGAAAAAAAAATTTAGCATTAAAATGAAGATAAATATTTTTGTTTATCTTAGTTTATTTTGTTCTGTCAAACATTAGAATTACTCCAATGCTCATAAAGTATTTTAAATCCCCCCACTTTGAAGCATTTATGCTTTGTGAAAAAAATAAAAGATATGATGAAAGGCTTTAACAGAATTAATTACATTTTTTTTTTCGACAAAGCATAGATCTGAATTTCACTTAGCAACAACTAACTTATTTTTATGAGAAAAATTTGATCGTTTTCTATTGGAATCTATTTTATGCATTAATGGAGAAATTTTTTCTATAATTTTAAATGGTCCACTTCTAAGTTCATCTAATTTTTCCCTATTTAATTTATTACCAACATCTACAAAAACTGTATCTCCAATATTTATATCTTTTGGCTTCATATACACACACACACACACACATACATATATATATATATATATATATATATATATATATATATATATATACACATATATATTATTATATATATGTAGTATCTACATATATATACATATACACACACTAGTTGTCTCCTCCACGCGTTGCTGTTACTGTTACAAAGTTTTACAAAGTATTACGTTAAAAAATGAATTTAAAAAAATAATGAATGAATGAAAAAAATGAGCTAAATAGATTTTTTTATTTATTTTGTATCTGTGTGTAGTATATAGAAAATAAATAATAAACAAAATTCTTAACTGATATATAATAATAGTAAAATTCATTTAATGTTGAGTTTTTATAATAATTGAAAACAGCTGACTTATACTATTCGGTGAGGATACAAACGCTGCATCAGCAAGCGTCTGATTCCAATGATTTTCGTCTTCCAACAATTTATACGAAACACAGAGCCATCTACTTTGTTGTTGTTTGTTCATTTAACGTCTCTTTTTGCTGCTATGGCTAATCGGACGATGCTACATTGGGAGCTCTAAATTAGCTCGTCCAGGTTTCGCCCCTTTTTTTATTTATGTTAGGTAGGTGTGTTACAAATTATAAAATTAATCAATATTACAATAGTTTTTCATATACAACAACAACTTTACAATAAAAATATCACGGTCATTAATCAAAATAAAATATTCCCTAAGGAATGGGACATGTTTGTGTACATACATATATATATATATATATATATATATATGTGTGTGTGTATGTATGTATGTATGTATATTTAGATTATTTTTTTTATATTTACAACTGTAATAATATTAAAACAAGTAAATCTTCTAATATGAACAAATGACATGAAAAAAACAACCACTTATGGAGAAACTACCCTTCGATAGCACTCCAATAAAGTTCTATAGTAGAAGTTCTCGAGGCCATCTTCTTATATACATAAAACTCTAAATATGCAAAATAACTGAAGTAATGTATTTTAAATACATAGGTGAGTAAGGAATGGAAGGAGGGAAATGTGCACAGAGAACACTAAATGAAGAAAGAGTGTGGCATGAAATATGAAACTTCTCTACTGAACAGTGATTCAACCACTAAATGCATTATATGCTCTCACAAAATGTGACTTGGAAACTATATTAAAAGAAAAATGCAAAAATATGAGAAAGATTTTACGACATGAATATTCCAACCATAAAATCTTACATCCATAATAAATACAACGAATTTCCCTCGGCATCAAAACACCATAATCTTCTTGTTCTTCCTCATTCCTGCTCTCCATTATCCGGGCTACCTAAAAGAAAAGACAATGGCCTTTTTACCTTGCTAGAGTAACCATTAACCAGTTACTAAATTATTATCTTCCTACAAATCGGATGGAAACCACTAACATCGAATATGCTGGATGCGTTAAAATAGCGTTAAAGAAATAATTAATAAAATAAATTAGAAACTTAGAACTGTAAATATGATTTTAAATATGATGCTCTTCCTCTCCCAGCTCTTTGCCTGCTTTCCATCTTTTACATCCTCCATCCGTGTCTACCTCTTTTCCTTTTATGATCCGGTTTATGATGGAAGAGTTTCTTTGCCCATCTATTGTCTATGTATATCTGATATGAATTATATAATTTTATCAAGCTGTAAGGCTACGACTCATGACTTATGAAAGGTCGGTGCATGATAGTGACTGTCCTGTTGCTAGAACAACGAATGTGCAGGGAGGTGATTTGTCCGAGATCTCGTAGAATCACCATATTCTGCTGGACGAGTCGCAGGACATTTAGTACATCCCGCAGCACCCATCCGTGGCTACTAACAGGTTGAGTAATTTATCTGTCACAGCCGAATCGAAACGAGGAACCTTCAGCTCAGGAATACAGTACTATACGTAATTAGCTCCACTACTCAT
Source organism: Arma custos (assembly GCA_037127475.1). NCBI lineage: Eukaryota > Metazoa > Arthropoda > Insecta > Hemiptera > Pentatomidae > Arma > Arma custos. The sequence goes on from CM073762.1 coordinate 25,910,976, forward strand.
TTGTATCTATTAATGTAATCTTAATACGTTTAAATATCCTAATAATACATAATAGCGCATCATAGTATTAAATCATGATGACTAATATTGTGAGTATTCTTATTAACCAATTTCTTGCATAATTATTCGTTTTATTCCCTTAGGCATCTAATTATCTAGTCCATTAGTCCGTTTCCAATGGTTATTATGATCAATTAATCTGTTTCCGACTCAAGTTACAATGGAATTAGTATCCATGCGCATTTAATTAGTGAATCGTAAAATCCAGCTTTGGTTTAATAAAGAGTTAACGGCTTTGGTAAAAAGCAATGTTTTAGTTACGTGGCATGAAATCATGTGCGCCAATGCACAACAGAACGGGAAAGAATGGGAACTGCACGGGTGAGCGGGGATGGACTAACCGAACGTGAAATTGTTGATTACTAGGTAAAATGTTAACGAGCCGGGCCTCAGCAGAGTTTGCAGTCTGACTTTCTACTTCAACTCCACTCTCTCCCTTCTTATCTGCATCCAGTAGTTTAGTTAGTCTGCAAACACACACACAGATATATATATATATATATATATATATATATATATATATATATATATATATATATATATATATATAATTCGTTTTATATGCAATAAAATATAATTTATAAGTATTATAAAGAGGTGTTAAATTAAGGTATTAATATAAAGAGGTATTTGACTCCGTTTTTAATTCATAATCCATAGTAGAAGTCCGATCCTCTCTCCAATTTTCTACTTGATACAATAGATAGGGTGCCTCTATCAGGCAACACCTAAGTTGATAGCATAATATAATCTTATAATACTATAACGCATATTTTTTACGATTAAAAGTGAGCAATGACTCAAAAATATACAAGAAATAATTCGTCGTCTTGGTGTCTTTTTAATGTACCAAGATACCATCTCTTTTTATTGGATATGGTCTCTTCTGTCTATGGAAGTGGACTGTATTATTAATGATAGAGATTGAAGAAATTAAATAGCTTGGTTACCTTACCTTGGTTCTCTGAGGTGTTCTACTCCATATTGTTCGGATGTATTGAGCACATCTTCACCTGAGGCTGTTCTGTCTTGATTTCAAAAATGAATGAAATAGGCAGTCTAAGCAAAATCTTATATCCAGGCAACGCAGACATTAGATCTAGTGATCTTAGAGTAGAAAATGAAAAATAATGTTCCATATCGCAAACATGTATCTTAAATACGTCAATTTGGCTTTAGTTTGGTACTTTTACGGAAAACTAATCTTTGACGGAATACACAAAAATGAAAATTCACATCAATGAATATCAAGTGTAGCAAATCGCACATAGACATCCCGCAGAGACTCATTAATCGCAGGAACCAATCTTCATTCGTTGAAATTTATTCCTGTTCTTGATTTGTTCTCCGGAATACCAATTTCATTTAAATCCTTATCATATTCCTGGAGCAATCCAAATCTTTTAGCCTTAAGTTTTTAAAAATCTCCTATTTTTATTACGAGGCGATCATCGGATATTCTGGAGATGTGTCAATAGAACAAATACCTTTCCTTTTTAAATGATGTTGTTATTGGCTCTATCTTTCTGTATAGTTCGTCCAGTGATGTTTTGTTCGACCTCGTTTCTAAAAACTGACAACGAACGCGTTTTTTATTATTTAAGAGGATAAATATTTTTTTAAATACATTAAAATAAATATAAAGTGAGGAGTTCATCGGACAGCAACTTAGGTAAGCCATACAGTTGTTTTTTTTTAAATTTAATTTATATAAATAAAATTGTTTAAAAATAAATAAGTCGTGAAATTTTATTAGTAATTAAGTTTAATGTTCATTTAGCGGTTTATCTATTTTTTTTTTTTATTAAACCTTTCTCTGTAAGTAGAAGGGCGGAAGATATATTGTGATAAATAAGGTTATACGGGAGGAAATGACGTATGGGACGTAGGGCCGGCCAGCCCTTACAAGGGTAAGATTGCCTCCACGATATCAAAATACTTCGGACAAAAGTCCTCAGGGGCCAGTAAAATTAAATTTGACATGGGGAAAAAAGACACGCGGAGGAAAAGTTCTGTAAATCGATTTCCGGAGAGGATGATGTATCGATTGGAGGTAACCGAATATTCATATGTCGGGGCTAATTGTAAACAAACACCCCGAGGCTGAAATTTAATTTTGAGGGAGGGCGCGGCGTAATAAACGGCAGTAAACATTATTACCTGACCCCCCTCTTCGTTCATATTTCAGTGTTCACTTTTAATTACTGGCGATAAATCATTTTAGCGATACTGGAAATATGTTCTAGCCCCTGTAGCCTTTGATTTGTTGATCCGCTTCCGCCATTATTGCTACCGAAAACTCTGAGTATCAAATGTCTCGCAATATCAAGGTTATGTGTCTGCATTCCATTGTCGAGATAAAAAATAGCAATAATAAATGTTGGATCCAATTTAAAAATCCAAAAGTCAAAGAATATGATTTTTTAAAATAATTATTGTATGGAAACATAATATGCCAGAATGAAACATTTTTATTTACTTCTTTAAAACAATTTCATCTAACCTATCTTTATTTTCCACAATCAAATGGTGGAACCATGGTTAGCATACCGACCTTTTATGTCCATGGTCATGGGTTTACTGCCCAGAAAGTGGTTCTAGAATTTTTAACACAATAAAAATCCTTGGTTATGCCGTCCTTCAGAAAGGAAGTAATAAAATGTGTCGAAGCCTGTGGATTGTCTGATACTAGTTAAATAATCCTGATTAAACCTGAGTTGGCTAAATTCAGAACACCCTCTGAAGCATTCGCTGATTTGTCAACGGTTATTCATTATTTCCCTCTAACTTTACTGATACTGATAATTTACTAATTAATTAGATATATTATTTACAGTTAATTGTCAATCAATGATTCGAATATTTTTTGTTTAAGTGTTGGGAATCATCTGATTCAATCATGCCAGGGTTAAAAGCTCCAGTAACGTTTGTGATATTGGGACGATCCGCTGAGGTTGGAAGTGATCGAGGCGATATCAAAGGGAATAATTGCTGAGGTAGAAATGTTAACGGGAATTGCAACGAGAGTTGGGCTTGTTCAAAGAACTTAATAATTCCGGCTGATACGCCATTTGAGCCCAAACTGCAGCAATAGCCTGTCGTATTAGCCTTTGCGATCAACATCATCACAGGTAATTGGAAGCAGTTTTGACAGTATCACTTTCACTTAAAAATCTAATGTTAAGTTAAGAATAATGACCCGAAATGGTTTATAATGGAGGTATTGGAGGGTGAATTTATTTTAAAACAGTATATGCGAAGTTTCAGCTGTTGTTTATGAAGTCAAAGTAAATTGAAGTTATCTGGACCTAGCGAAATCTTTTCTTTGCACCAAAATGAATGGAAAGGTACCTTAGCGGTATCTTGGTCGGCCTAATCATCTCCCTGTGCTTAGAAACAGTTTAGTGCCCCTAATATATATTGAATAAATTACTTTTAATGGATCGAATCGTCACCCCAATATGTCGCAATTGGGGTATTGCAATACGATAATGCCAATATATCGAAATATGTGACTTTTTTAAGTAAATTCATTATCTTTGCCATTCCCCATCCCGACATATCTCAAAAGTATTTTTTATAAATAATGGCTTCTCTTTTATAACAAATATCTCTCAATTTGACGAATCAAATGAAAATGTATTTTAAGAGTATGGTGCAAATACATGCGTATAATAAAATTGAGATTCTGATTTGTTTTCCTAAAATGACTAATTCAGACATTGCTTCCACATGGAATGCCATGGATCATTCTATTGCCCAATAAGGTGATAGAATGAGCACTGTCCTTCATTGGATATTGGTTTCAATTTCTCGAAGGATTCTCATTAAAGGGGACCCTTGACACTAGGAAAGTAATGGCTCTGTTTATTCAAATCTGGGAGAGTGAATCGGCCGGCGCCGGTCACCCAATCTCCATTCCCAACTAAGGCAACGATAAATCGCAGATCTTTCCCAAGACAATCCCATCTGGGAGGGAGGGAGGCTATCCGAGCCCCACTGTTTGTCCGGGTTCCTTGGGAGGTTCGTCTTTATGAGACGGCAGAGAAAACAGTCTACCTCAGGGGGCCCCCTAAGGAGACCTAATACCCATTCCTTGCCAACTTCCAATATTGAATGCAATACTCTCCAGGCGGGATTCCGATATTTCCAGTTAAGGACCGTTGAGAGAGAACTTACTGCATACACATGGTAAAATAACCCGAGATATTTCATCTCGGAGGCCGATGTAGTTACGGGAATATCTCCATGCAATCGAGGAAAAACAATATGTTGTTCATCCAGGTTTATTTTCCATATTTGTATTGTAAGGAAAAAAAAAACAGTTGGCTTGCAATTATATTCTTCTAAGTTTTAACTGTATGAAAACTTTATTATTAATTCTATTTATTTTGGGATGCAATGAGCAATTATTTAAGACAATTGTTCAACTTAGAATTTATTTTAATATCGTAACTTTATATCATAAATTGGATTGTTTTCCAGAGGTTGGTTTTGTGTTTACCAATTTACTAATCAATCAACTTAATACCTTAATATTAATTATGTAATTATGAATGTAAGACTCGTACATTGAGAAATTACTAATAATGATTCAGATAAAATAGAGAATTGCCATAAAATATGTGAACATATTAAATTTACACTTACCTTGTAAATCAGAGGTAGATCTAGGTAACGTTTATGTTAAATATTTAGATACTTCTCCCCATCCTCCTTCATACGGTCTGCTTCCTCCGTATTTCTTCAAGAAGTGATTCTTCCATTAGTCAAGTCTTGGACCCCGACTCTTTTGGGTCTCTTAGACCTCCTTAACCAAGGGGTTTTGCTACCTGACTAAATAGTTCTTATAACCTTATTTTGCTCATTAAGAAAAATGTATTCGTATCCAGCAAATTTAATCTCAATGTTTTTTTCCTCCTTGGTTTGCAGGAAAATGAAATTTTTGAACTAATTATCGTCGCACAAGTCATTATCCCTAAAGAAGCGAAAATTTAGACACTTTTACGATCGGTCCGTAACTTTGACAATTCTGTCACCTTTTTCACCTAGGGGCACTGTCAAGGATAAGTATGGACCTCGCCAGGTGACGGCGCAATCTGATCAAGGTGTGAAGAATAGTTTGATGCGCTTCTTCCTAATGTAGATCGTAGATGACTCTTCTCCGGATTAGGACCACACTAGTCGGTGTGCAGTTTATGATCTACAATGTTAGTCCATAGACGACAGATGATCGAGTTCACAATAGATCTTTGTATAATTCATGTTAATTCATTCCATTCAACAATAAATAAATTTGTCATCTTGCACATGAAGTCTGCATTTTTTAACTATATCTGCTGTGGATCATATTAATTAATTGCAGCTAGCCAGTTTGTTCTAGGTTATCTGTTCTTTATTACCGAGTTCGCTTTCGGATTCTAGAGCAGGGTGGAGATAAGGCCCAAACAGTTAGATGTGGAGAGGATGGATGCCTATGAACTGCTTGGTTATTCTATGAAGAGGAGGAAGACACCGATAAGTCATAGAGGTGTTATTAAGACTGGCGTGCTGCAGGGTACTCCATCAGGCCCTTAGCTTATCTCCTTGTTGGGATAATTCGCCGCAATCTTGGCCCCCTCCACTTCCTCAACCTTCCTACGAAATAATTATCACCATTAATCGACCTCTGCTCGCCCGATACGATCCTTGTTAGCCTTTTGACCTCTGCCCTTAAATGCAATTATATTCTTTCGGATCAAACATCCTTTTATTTCTTACAGGATACAGCAAACAATTGCTATCAGACATAATGGATCACTTTTATTTAAAGGTACACTGAGATATACTATTCTTTGTAAACTTTATCTCTATAGTCTCTGCTGAGCAAACCCCAGGAGTATCTACAGATCCCAAAAGGTCGATTCGAGGTTTCCCGATCCCATGAGCTGAGTTGTTAAGTGGTAGATCCAGATTCGAGTTCAGCCTTGGTTCTCAAACTAATTGATTAAATAAATGATTTAATCTGTTTAAAGCCATAGATCTAGCAAACAGTCTCCTGATGATCACCAACCTCTGTAATGTGGGTACACAAGCATTAGCTAGGACAGTAAAATAGATACCATGTACTGAACCAAAGTCTGCTCGAGGGTACACGGTTTATTTTTAATGAACGACTTTAAACCCGAATTTACTGAATCGTGTAACACAGCAATTAGAAAAAAAACATTTGGGGGTCATTTGGGGTCCTTCGGATGACCTTATTGTTTTATTGAGGAAATGATTTCTGCCATCAACACTACTTTTAATTATATACATATTTTTTTTAATATTAGTGTTTAATTTTAGTTGGAAAAGGAAGAAGGAATATTGTTTTATATGAGTGTAGTACCAAATGTGAAAGCATATGATCAGTCATTTAAGTAGTGACATTTATCATATTTACAGGATCATTTAAAGATTTAGTTGCGGGGTAGCTCAGAGCTGGAGCGTTGAGCTTCCATGTCGAAGGTGTTGGGTTGAAATCCGGCAGTGGCAGATAATTTATATATTGTGTCAACAGCCGGTACGGAACCTGTGTGATCTGAAGACCCTCCTATAGCTCATCCAGCCTATATAATGTGGGTTCCCTTAATTTGGGGGAAATCTGGGGATTGTGTGTGATCTAGAAAAATCATCTTGCGCAACCGCTGTCCAAGAAACAGCACAGTGTCTTCCATATACTGAACCTTAAACCCTTTATGTATTCTTGTGGTATTTCTATTTTTTATTGTTATTTACAGATCTGCGAAAATTAAACTGAGTAAACTAGACGAAAAATTTCTTATATAGTAATCTGTTTCACTAAATTTGTGAATGCCTGAACGAAATTAATTCTGCTTTAAAAATTTTCCAACACGTGTTGCAAATTGCTAAACAATACGGGAGTTGAGGGCCCTACGTGGTGGAGAACTTTAAGTTGCTGAGGATATGACTCAACTGCGTTTAAGTTAGCCGTATTAAGGTACTTCATGACACCCGGGCCTTAATTCATTTTTAACGTTACCAAACTTATATATTTAATAATAAAATCCTCCATTCAAATTTTGAAAATTTATATTTTTATATTGTTTTTTTTTAGGATGGTAAAATAAACAAGAAACTCCAACTCGGCTGATAAGAAACAGGTATGCCATATTATCTTCTTTGTATTACCTTTAATTAATTAATGTTGTAGATTAATTAACAATTTTATTTTAGTCTAGTCTAATTTAATTTTATAGCCACATTATAGCCTTGGAAATCAATAAACACGCGATAAAATGAAGTTTAGAATAAATATATGTTTTTTTTTTTTTGAAACAAGATTAGTATATTTGATAGGGTAACTATGTAATAAATATACACTCCCCGTCAAAAGTATCGCAACACTTTGAAATATTTGAATTTTACAAAAACGTCTGTCTTTTCATAGTAAAGAAAGGTTCTGAAGTCTGTTTTAAGCATTTTTAAACTGGACATAAACAAGTTTTATTAAAATAAATTACAATATCTCTTCCAATAAACAAAAAAGTTAGAAAACTTACTTTCTAAACTTTTAAATTCTGACAATTTTAACTTTTAAATCACAATTTAAATTTTTAATTTACATTCAATAAGACGTATTGCCCCCTCTGGCTTGAATGACTGCTTCCACTCGCCTTGGCATACTTGTAAAAAGGTTTTGAAGAAAATCTTGGGGTATATTGTCCCACTCCTCCAAAACAGCTGCCTTTAGCATTTCAAGGGTAGTAGGAGGTGAATCTCATGACCGAAACTTTCTTTTGAGATAATCCCAAACGTGCTCGATTGGGTTAAGGTCAGGACATCTTGCTGGCCAATCAATGGTGTGGATATTTGTGATGTTCAGGTACTCAGAAACACATCTTGCCTTGTGAGGGCGGGCATTGTCATGCATGAGCAACGATTCAGAGACTATGAACGACATAAGAGGCACTACATGATCTTGAAGAATCATTTCTACATACCTCAAAGCAATCAAGGCCTCTCCTTGGATTGGCACTAACTCGGTACGTGCCTTCTAAAATATGCCGCCCTAGATAAACATGATAGACCCTCCTCCGAATGGCTCAGTTTCTAACGTGCAGCATTGACTAAACCGTTCTCCAGGCCTTCTCCAAACTTTTTCACGTCCATCTTGTCTGTTAAGGGCCACTCTCGTCTCATCTGTGAATACAACTTTTTCCACTCCTCCACAGTCCAAGATTGCAAATCTCAATCTCTTTACGCGGTGTTCTGCGGTGAGAAGAGGATCTTTCACTGGCCTTCTTGAGCTGAGGTTAGACTTCCTCAGTCTTCTGATGACCGTAGAATCCGAGATTGATATCCCTCGAACACCAGGTCAAGCTTTTAATGGAAGAAGGTGTAGAACTACGCTTCCGAAGAGCTTGCATTTTAATGAAGCGGCCATCTATGGGATTAGTAATCCTAGGACGCGTTGACGTTGGTCGCCTCAATTGACTACCAGTCTCCCTGTATCTTCTTATGGTCCCTGAAACGGAAGTATAGTGAATCCCAAGGCGATTAGCGATGTAACGCAATGATTTGCCTTCTTCAGAGAGAGTTATGATTTTGACCGAATCATCGTGTCTTAAACGATTCATTGTGGATAAAATTAATTGTTTCAACTAGACTAAAGAGAAAAGAGGAAACAGACTTGATTCACACGAAAGATAAACTTGGACTGAAAGGAAATTTGAAATGAATAATCCAAAATCTTATCGTTTGTTGGTAAACAGTGAATAAGAATGAAGTGTCTAGTCACTAATGTATCTCATTTAGTAATTAATATTACTGTAAATACAAACAAAGTACCGATTCAGTTCGAAACCAAAAAAATTTCGAGAATTATGGGTGTTGCAATACTTTTGACGGGAAGTTTAATTATATAAAAACTGTTGTCACTTTCTCTGATGTTATATATTTATATGACCACTTATATATTAAATTAGAACTAATGTCTTATTTGAATATTAAATAAAATATGGTAATAGTCATATTTCCATCTGCATTTAAATGTAACCTGAAACACATAAGTAACCAGATTTCCAAGTAAGCAGCTTTGGGAAATATGATCGAAAAGCTCCTTAGGAAAAAAAGTACTGTAGGAATTTATTCACTTAGTATTAGTCATAAAATATAACTTCGTCCGCGTTGATTTTAAATAGAAATTTTCGTTATGTTACGGAGAGTTAATTTTGAATTCCATAAATTAACTCCACATTATAAGCAATGACTTAAAGCACTTGTGAATGCAGCCAACCTACAAATGCTTAACCCTTTGTTGATAGATTTTAATAAACTGTCCTATTAAATATTAAACGACATAATTACTCCAATATACTTAAAATCCACCGTGTAATATCCAAAACTGTAATATCTAGGTTGATTTCGGAAAATCTTGAATATAATTATTATTATGTTAAAATGTAAAGCCTGCTTACTTATTTTCACATCTCTAACTTAACATGATATGTATTTCTTTATTTTTAATGTAAAAGCTAAATCTAAAATTTCATGATGATCGCTTAAAAACTGACGTTTTTTTATCACAAATATTTGTTACCCTTTTCACCCTCTTAGGGGATAGATTTTCAAAAATCCTTTCTTAGACCACGTTGGCCTTATAAAATGTACCTACTGTCCAATTTCAAGTCTGTAGCTTGCCCTTTTGGCTCTGCGAAGCTCTTTTCAGTCAGGAAGAACACTTTTATATACATAGATTATCATTATCAATATTTAAGAGTAGCGAAGAAGCAACTGAAGTGGTCGGTAGTGAACCATGCAAAGCTCTTTATATATGTGCTTATATAATGCACCGTTGGAAATCTAAAGAAGTTAGGCAAAAATATTTTCTATCATCTAAAATCGTTGATTGTTTAAAAGTTTAGGTAAAGAAAAATGTTGGTTATTTCTTGACCAATTAAAAAAAAAAATGAGGTAAGGTATTCATTCAAAACCATGGTTCACCACAAAATGGGTTACAGAGGCTTTAAAATTACTTCGGTCTTCACCGATAGATAGCAGCACCAGAAGGAGTAGATAAGCGATACAAAGTAAGAAAAACTAGTTACACCATTATGAATCAATTACACAAAATGTAAGCAATTTTTAAAATTGAACAATCTTTTTTGAATAATAAATAATCCTCCTATATGTACATTTTATCTTTTATATTTGGTTTGACCGATTAAAAATATAGTCGTCTCTACAAACCTGATAAGTGTCAGTTATCTTCGTTTGTAGCACCTTCTTGTTTTAGTAAAACTACTATATACAAGAAAATTGACTAATTAATTATATTTTTTGTAATGATAATAAAGTAATAACCATAGTTATGATCTTTAAAACTATTTCCTTCTTCTTCATTATCTTCATATTTATAAACCTTTGCCCATCGAATAGCTTTTACCTAATACAGCCATTTCCTGAATGGTTTTGACTCTTTTATCTCCCATCCACTGAATATGCTCCTACTAAGAATCTCTAGGCCTCCTCCCAGTAGTACGGTGGGTCTAGCTTCCATGACCTTCCATGTCTCTCTCTCTCTCTGACAGATGTGGCCAAACCACTTTAGCTGTTGGTTTTCTATTCGAACCCTCAGATCGGTCACTTGCAGTTCTTCTCTAATCCTCACATTACAGATGCGTTCCCTCCTGGTCTTTACAACTACTCTCCACAGGAATTTCATTTCAACAACAGTCACACGGCTAGTTTACTTGTGCAGCAAGACAACCCAGCTTTCACTTCCATAAGTGCGAGTTGGAAAATTGATTCCTATATATCTTTTTATGTATCCTTATCAACATCATTATGTGCAACTATGCTGTCGTAGATAGGAAATGAACCTGCTTTGGAGGAAACAAATCCTGCTTTCTCTGTAAAACCGGGTTAACATGTTTTTTTTTTATGTTTCACTGCGCTGCGATTTTATCTATATTCATTATGGATGTTATAGTAACACCATAACATTGAATGAAAAGGCTTGTAGCGAATCATATTAAATCACAAACCGGTCTAAATATAAAATTTTCACTCTCCTACTTACTTCTATCTTTTGTGACTTTTAACTCTCATTATTTCGTCTTAATTCTCCCTGAAATATTCTTCTTCCTAGATATAAATATCTGTTCCCGTATCTTTTTAAATTATGATCAACTCGTATTTTTTCTGAGTTTTGCCTTCATTATCCTAGTCCTATCAGACTCCTAAATATTGTGTAATGTAATACTCAAATTTTATTATGATCTTTCCTAAATAGTTGAATTGTTTTGCGACTTTGATCCACCCGTATTTCGTCTTTACTGTCCTCTTTAAAGTATTCTTACTAGAAATAAATATCTATTGTGGTATCTTTTGAATTATGATCAATTGGTATTTTTTCTATGTTTTGTCTTCATTATACATTTTCTATCCTATATTATTACTTTTATATAGTTAATGAGATTTTATTAAATTTTGAACAACACGAATTTAGACCTTGCTCTTCCGATTTTGTTTGTTGACATTGCAATAGTGGGAGTCCTCAATTTTGTCTATGTAATACTTAAATAGTACTACGAACTCTCCTTCGGGTATATACACTTACTCGGGACCCCCATTTTACTTTCCTTCCGGAGGACGGTGCTTAGGTACAGAAGATATCTTCTCTAGGTGGGATATGGTATTAGTGGACTTTATATTGTTTAAATTGGTGGAAATGAATGAAAATATATTCTTAGTATACATATTATAATAAAATAAATAAAATTTTAGTTACTGATTTTAACAAATGAATGGCACCTTTTTTGTTGTTCCTGCTGGCCCTCTGAGGTAGTCTACTCCATGATGACTATGGAACACGTTCTGGTCCTAGCTGTTCCCATACTCTTCTCGTACTGCCACTACTGCACTGGTAGATGGCCATTTTATTCCTAGTTGTTGGCCAATGATGTGAGGGCTCTGCCTCTGATACAAGGAGGTAGAGCAGACAGAGTAAGAACGGGGTTGTTTTAGATTCAACAGACGGCATTGCGAAGGATTTTTTACTCTTTTCCTAGTGCCACTTTCCGGGCTACGAGAACGCGATCTTGGGTATCGGCTGTTACAGTAGCCACTAGACCACAGGTGACTCCTATTGAAATGTTTTCCTACACTTTCGACTAAAACATCTTTATTTCTATCCTTTTTAAAATTCATTTTATGGCCTTTTTCACATAATACGAGATTTGGAATTATTCCTAACTTCTGGAAGTGTCCAGAGCTCGTCTTTCATTTTTTTTCTTGAAGAAGGCTCTTCCCAAAGTGTTATTCTGTCCATTTTAAATGAAGAATATCCAAATTGATAAGACAATAACACCAACGTACGAGCTTAAGCAGCTAAATGTGAAAAGCAATATAATCAAAGAACATTGGGACGAAGAGTTGGAGGGCCTTCCGCAAATAAAAAATAAAAACACTGGATTCCTTGGACCCCTCCAAACACCGAAGGAATACAGCCTAATAAGCAGGCTAAGGATCGATCATACAAAACTGACACATCTCCATCTACTTTTAGTGCAGTACCAACCAACCTACCAAAGCTGTGATAATGTAAAAATTAAGGTATAGCCTCTATTTGAGTGCAAGAAGCATCAAATAGAAAGAATAGATTCTTATATTGAAACGCCAATAGCTCAAAGATAATAATAAACTGCAGAGGACTTTGATGTACTTAAAACGCACGATGTTAATTGAAGAAATGTAAGAAGCGCAGTCGTCGCTACCGGCCTCAGCAGTCTAAGAAAAACAAGATGAGATAAGGACTTCATGGCAACTTGCTAAATCAAAGGTACCATAAGGTTTTTCTACAAAAAATAACCTCGTGACCGTGGTAGGTTTTTGTACAATGGCTGATTCGGTAATACTTTTAATACCGGTGATTGTTTTCGATAGTTTTGCCAAAAACTGTTTTACAAACCTTTCTAACTTGTACTTGACTTGCCTCTTCCGCGAAATTGTTAACACTGTAATGGCATAATAACATCTAGTATACACTGGTTAACAGGATCGCTTGCTATTAGCCGGGGTATATTGGCCAGGGACACAGTGTTGTATATGCAGCTAACTACACGTTTGAGGATGGAGGGAGGGGTTAGCACCTACATAGAGGTATCAGCGGTGTATTAAATTAGTGTTATATGCAAATTATCACATCTCTCATCCCTCGTCTAAACGTGACTAATCCTGATCCAGGTGATTGGCCAAATTAGTCCTAGCAATACGTCTCGTATCCAGGTCCTTGGAGGCGGTACTTAGAAATGTTCTATTTGATTAAGATTACCACCTAATGACAACACATCGAAAAGAGGTTAGTATGAGCTGCCTCATTAGTCAATTTAGTATCAGTTCCGCAGGTTTTAGCTTCGCATTAAATCACAACAAGTTAACTTTTCTTCATCCGATTCCTTTATAATATTTTATATTCAAATGCAAATAATTTTATTACTGACTGTTTATAGATTAACCCCGAAAGTACTATGAGCGCATTTATACGTCTGAAAATCTCCTACAGGGACTTTGGAAGCATAAATGCGTTTTTCAATGTTTATCGGTTTTCCAAGTAATGTTTACATGAAATTATGATTAAGGTTATAGACATATTCATACAACTTTAGCTATGGCTTTGAAGAAAGGAAGAAAAGACAGAATGTGATCTCAATAAGGTTCATAGAAAAAATAAATAATAAGTCAAAATATTAGAGTTCAAATTAGCTAAAATCTATACATATTAATAGATGATTAATGCTTGAAAAATAATTCTTTAGTTGCGACCTCAAATTAATCAAGCAACCAGCTAGCACGATCTAAAAGTATTCGGTCTACAGCGATGGTGAGCGCTCAGTAAGGTTGGGCGATAGTCGACAGTTACTATATCGATAGATCAAGCCTATCGTTGGTCACTATCGATAGTGTCGAATATCGATGGACCGCTTTACCCTCAGGTTTTAAAAATCTAGGAATTATGTTGATCTGTCTCTGTCCAGTGTCGAGTTTTTTTTTAAATTGAACTCGGAATTCCAAGGGTTCTCTGCTGTATAACTTTGATGCTGCAACGGATGTGTCATTATTTAATTCTCCGAAATTACTAATTACATTAGGTAGTACTCTTGTGCAAACAAACCAAATTCGTGGTATTAAACATTGACTCTTCTAGGTTTTTATAACCTTAACTTCCTCTTTAATTAGGCATCGTCTTCTACAACTCTTAAATGTTCAACTAGAAATGCAAGTTTTCCTTTTGGGAAATATGTGGCTCAACGAGCACACTTGACTCTTGAAATTAACTATTTCGCTATTTTTCTTGTCTGAAGATTTGATTTGTTCATGTATTGTATGTTATTCAACAATATCTCAATAAGTTTGAACAACATATCTCAACAATATACTCATTGTTAAAGTAAAGCTGGGGAGCGGCAGCACAAAATCTAGCCCACCACGTTGTAGCGCCACGTAGATAGATAGATAGACAGTGTTATTGTAAACATGTAAATTGTAAATACTTTTTTAAAATTCAAATAAATTCGTTTTTTTTCCCTCATCTTCATCCTTACTTATCTGGCCATCCAATTGGAGCCTTACAATTGGATGGCCAGAAAAAGTAAGGGGCTGGGTTCTTTAAAAAATAAGAAAAAGAGACCGTCTAGCAAGGACATTGTGTAAAGAATTCGAGAAAGAAATTTATAAGATGAGTCTCCGAAGTGGAGATTGGAAAGATAACGAACTATGGAAGGAATTGGCACAACGGTAACCCTAGACAGGGAATAGCCGGTAAATAGAATAACTAATTACATATGAATGTGAATATAAACATGCGCCATAACATAATATGAAAGCATTGGGCTTAGTATTCGGTAGAGACCGTAGTCAGGCAAGCGGATGATTCGGCGAAGATCACGCTCAACAGTCGGGCTTAACGCTGAATTAAGGGCTGATTGTCGAAACACTGGAGGTTACCGGATCCTATAGGGTCGAATCATAGATTTTAACAGAATAAATAATAAATAATTTATAAAGAAGTAACAAGGTATCAATCCCGCAAGTTGTCGCTTCGAGCTGAGTCGCAAAAAGCTTTAACTTTTCATTCGTTTCTTTTTTAATATTCTCAAAAATAAAAATAATCCTGAGTTTTTCAAAAAGAAGGAGTGTATTTATGAGAAATGTGAAGATTTCGGTAATAATTTCAATATTGAAACATAAAGTATAGATGACGATAAAACCTACATAGTATGTGTAAGTCGCTTCTAAAAAACATCTAAACTCTCGCCTCACGGTCCAGAGAGACTGGGGCGCTGAGCGCTAGGGCTGGGAGCCTCACGTGCCCATACCATCTCATTATTCTTTCGCTGACAGTTTTTCTCAGCTCCATTCATTTCCTTATTAGCTCATTCTTGATTCTATCTACCCTAGTATTCTTTTATCACCTTCTTCAATAATCCATTTCTACTGCTCTAATTTTGGAGAAAATGTTCGCAAATATACATGTTTCTGCAGAATGTTTGAGAATAATTTCTATAGATCCGAGTAACCATAGAGTATTTTTAGATCTGTTCATAAATATAGCTAAACAAATATTCTTCTTCTTCAATCGGCGCAACAACCCATTACTGGGTCCTGGCCTCCTCAAGCAGCTTCCGCCAGCTTAACCGGTCAAGTGCAGCTGCTCTCCAATTCCGTACTCCGAGCAGGGTCCTTGCATCTTCTTCAATACTATCCAACCATCGCAGCCTAAGGCAGCCTCTCGGCCTTGTTCCATGTAGGCGCTCACTAAGCAGTTTATTTGGGATCTCATCAGTTCCCATCCTTGCTACATGGCCTGCCCAGCGCAGCCTACCAATCCTCACAATTTTTCCGACATCAGGCTCACCAATGAATGAGTATACCTCCCTGATTGTGCGTCTTCTCCAAACTGAACCATCCTTTACTTTAGATGTGTCTGAGTATCTTTCTCTCAAATGTTTGGAGATCCTTTTCATCAGACTTCGTAAGTACCCAAGTTTCTGATGCGTAGGTTAGTACTGGTCGAATTAGCGTCTTATATAATCTTGTTTTTGTAGATCTTGATAACGAGCTACTTCCTAAGTGGCGACGCAGTCCAAAATAGCACCTATTGGCCGATGCTATCCTCCTCTTTATTTCTGCCGAGACGTCAGATGGAATTGACCTGAGATCCGAGGTATACAAAATCATCAACCTGTTCGAAAGAGTAATTGCCAATTTGGATAAATCTTTCGTTAATACCTCTTTGTTTACCAGCAGTCATATATTTGGTTTTGTCAGTATTGACAGCAAGTCCCAGCTTCCTAGCAGCATCATCAAGGGCAAGAAAGGCCTCTTCCACAACAGCTCTTGATCTCCCAATAATGTCGATATCATCAGCATATTCCAGGATCTGTACCATATGGTTAAAGATGGTCCCACTGGTCTGAATCTTAGATTCTCTTACAGCTTTTTCCAGACCAATATTGAAGAACAGACAAGCCAGGGAATCTCCCTGTCAAACGCCATTATAAGAGGTGAATCCCTCAGACAGTTCTCCCAGAATTTGCACCATGCATTCGGTATTGCTCATTGTAAGTTTTACAAGACGGATGAGCTTAACAGGCAAATTGAGGTCTTTTATTGCCTGATACAGGGCCTCACGTTGAATGCTGTCATAAGCAGATCTAAAATCAACGAATAGATGGTGCGTCTGTACCTGGTATTCCCTTCCGCGCTCAAGTATGGTTCGTAGGGCGAATATCTGGTCTGTTGTAGATTTACATTTACGAAAGCCACACTGATATTTCCTCAGAACTCTCTCAACATGCGGTAGTAATCGTTGATAAAGAATGCTTGAGAAAATCTTGTAGGCGCATGGCAGTAGAGATAGCCTCGACAGTTATTACATTCAAGAAGATCTCCTTTCTTGTGAATATGGCATAGAACTGTCTTACTCCATGCTTTCGGAATGATTTCTTCTGTCCAAATCGTAACAAGAAGATTTTTTAAAGCTTTGAAGAGCTGATCTCCCTATTTCTTGAATTGCTTGGCAGAAAGTCTGTCAAAGCCTGGTGCTTTGTTGTACTTAAGCCTATCAAAGGCCTCACACAGTTCCTCTTCGTCTGGGGGTTCAACGTCATCTTCAGGAGTTCGACTAAGGTCCACATCTTTCCGATGATCTTCCTGTACCCTATTTCCATTGAGCAAGAGACTGAAGTACTTATTCCATCTTCGTAGCACTTGGTTTTTATCGTTTAACAGAGATCCATCTGAATCTTTACAAGCTGAGATTCGAGGCTTAAACGGCTTTCGACCGTTGTTCACTATTTCATAAAATTTTCGGCATTCATTGATGCTCCTCTTTCTATTTCTTCTAACTCTCTGTTTTCCCAGTTTATTTTTTTGCGTCGATGGATATACTTTTCTTCTCTACGGCACTGGTGATAAATACCAGCTAATGCTCGGGTACGTTTCTTCTGAAGCATGAGTATGTAGGCGTTGTTCTTTTCTAAACAAATCTTACTAACATCATTTACATTTTATTTTCTTTATTACATATATAGCTACCAGGGGTTACGTGTTTGTTCCGTTTTACTTCTCTTTATGTTCTTGTGGCTAATCGGACGATGCTACAGTGGGATTCCTAAATTTTGCGTAACCAGGTGTTATTAGAATTGGGATGTAGTAGTAGTATCTGACATTGCACAAGTTCGGGAAACCCAGTTTTTATCCCATCCGAAGGCAGTGGTTACTCATAGCCAGTAAATATGATTACAGTAAACATATGTTACAAAATACCGTCATGAGGAGTAATTTTTGCTGTGGCAAGTAATTCTTAAGTTTTTAGTCAATCAAGGAGGTCCCTCATCCAGCTCGTTTTCGATCTTCTAAACTTAATAGTTGAATAGCCTAAGCTTAAACATGAAATAGCCTGCGTTGGCTATAAGATTGCCAACAGGTAGCGGCAGGTAGAGCCGACTGATATTGGGGTAGGCCCAGGACCGTTCTCATTCGCCGGCACCAGCGCTACCTATTGGCAAGTGCAACGAACTATCATCTGTCCTCCCACATTTATGTCTATTGATTACAGTTATTGCTTTAGTTAGCTAATACTTGAATAATTGGCTTTAAATATTAAAATATATAAAGATTTAGGTTTAAGAATTAATTTACATGATAATTATAATAATAATTAGGAAGTTGAGGAGGAAAACCTAAGCACGATATTCACGTGGTCTTTAAAACCTGTTCACACTAAAAAAAAAAAAGATATTAATATTAAAGTTGTATACGCTACTGAATCCCATATTAAAATATTATGGGTTTTGGGCTCAGTAAATTGTAGGTACTGTACAAGTTCTCAGCCAACGGTTGTGCAGAAAGGAGGTTTGAACGACTTCACTTTGGCCAATTTTTTTCTTATTTAAGACCATCCTAATTATAAAGGCTGAGTGAGCACCAGGAAGGCCTGATTATCCCACAGTTTCAATCTATGGTTGTTTAAATAATTTATCTCGGAACGGCTATGGCGTAAACAATTTCTTTATATTGCTGAAAGTTGAACCCGCAATGAAAATTCGTACAGCAACTCCTCAATTTGCTGGTCTCCATACGTTAGCTATGAAACCAACCCTCCCAAAGTGTTATAAATCTCACCTTTTTATCCTTGCGTTTTTTTAATATCATAAACTACGTTACAAATTGTTTAGCGAAAGCTCCCAAACATACAAAGAACCAAAAAACTTAAAAGAAAAGACAAACCAAGCAGAAGTAAGCAAGTTGTGACCCAACCAATCATATCACTGGAAGAATACGCTCTGCCCCCAGATCTGGGAATCTATAAATACCGAAACAACGAAAAACATTTTCAGTCTCAGATTAAGCTCTGAGGAAGCTTGCAGTATGCTGCGAATCCTCGACAAAGGAATTGACGGCACGGTCCAAACCAGAAGAAACACGTTATGAATGGATTAAGTAATAATTTAATTAAATTAAAGGGGTGATAATGCAGTATTTAGTAGAACAAACCAAAAAAAAAAAGTTAATAAAAACTCACTAAAATAGAGCCAAAAACTCAAAAAGAAACACTATTATTTATTATAATGCAATTGGGAAAAACCAGAATGCAAAGCCTTATGTTTCAAAAATACACCCACTTACCAGTCGACGTTTCGCCTATTCACGCATTATCAAGACACCAAAAACAAAAAGGGGGTTATGTGAATCACATCTCGAAGAAATGCAGTTGTATGTTGAACGTCTTGGTGATGGGGTGCTGTCTCATGTTTGGAGCCTGTTTGGGCTGTTGATCGTTGGGATGAATTGCACCTTTTTCTTCGAGATGTGATTCACATAACCTCCTTTTTGTTTTTGGTGTCTTGATAATGCCTGAATGCGAAACGTCGACTGGTAAGTGGGTGTATTTTTGAAACATAAGGCTTTGCATTGTGGTTTTTCCCAATTGCATTATAGTTAATAAAAACTGTTCGATTGATTGTCCATGTTTTTTTTTCATATGGAAATCGTTTTTTAACCTGCTCATAAATAACTATTCCGTACAAATAATTTGAAATCCTTTAGCCATGTACTAAAAGTTTGTGTCTATGTGTTTTTAAGAACTTCATATTTGCACCTGATACTTGTATTCTGAAGTGTTCTTAGAAAAATTTCATAGACTGAATTAAAATGGTTTACTGCAATTTTGATGTTATCTTCAATCAGTTTTAATTATTATCATCTTATCGTCAACCAGTTTTAATGATTCAGTAGAGACTTCAACCTGTCCAACAGTACCTTACATTTCCTGCATTTTTCATCTATTCATTTTTCTTTAGCTATATTTATCTCTTTTCAATATTTTCTTCGAAACAATTATAATACACATTACCTAAAATTAATTGGGCATATTTCCTTACTTATTTCAAAACCATTAATGCTATTTGACTTCGAATTCGATTTTCATACATTTTTATTTTTACATAGATACTAATGAATTACATTGATACTAATGAATTTCCAGTAATGGTAGTTCAATTTTAGTTTTATTATAGCGTTTCCACAAATTTAAACACACTTAGTGGGATACAAAAATGAGCTTAATTAGTTGTTCACTCTTTTACGAAAACATACATTTGTTTATTCCTATTTCAGCTTAAATTAATTTTACTCCTAGTACTTTTTATCAAGTTAATTATATTTTCTTTAATTAAAATATCCCTGAATATTAAGCAGGCTAAATTAGAACTAGAGAATGAAAACCATATTCCATGAAATTTATTTATATTAACCAAGCTTTCGCTCATCATGCGGTGAGCTTGGTTAATAGCACCGACATGACACGGCCCATCCCGGAAGAAGAATGTAAGAAGAAAATATTGCAATGTTGTAAAAGTGTATAATTAAAGAAAAGACAGATGAAATGCTAATTTTTTACAGCATTATTCCAACTTGTCTACAGGTTTTATGTGCCAATTTTATATCTGGGATATAATAATTTTTAAAGGTTGGTTCAATTTTTTCTGACAAGTTTTTGATATAGGTTACACTTCTGTATTTTATTTCATTTTGTTAAAAATATTTTTTTGGTGATTTATGAATTATCTGAGCTGTGTTATTTTTGGTTTGGGGGTCTTTTTCATTATTTTCTTCTGTCTGAAAAAAAATTGTAATCTTAGTTTGAGATGGTTTGATTTTTGATGTGTTGTTATTTATATGGTTAATTTTTTTACTATTATCAAAACTATTGATATTAGAGTTATTTTCTATATTCATTATGTTATTATCTATTTTATTCTTAATTAAATTATTTTGTTTATGCCACATTTCTTTTATAAGTTTTATTGGGAAAGCATTACTAAGCAGAATTTTGAAAATTTTATTCTTTGTTTCATTTAAAAATTCATCGTCTGTTACTGTAATTGATCTTTTTATTAGGTTTTGAGCTGTATTTCTTATTTGTTGTTTAGGGTGGTTTGAGAAAAAATTGAGTAATTTGTTTGAGGTTATATCTTTTTTATACCATTTTGTTTTAATTCTATTATTTTTAGGGTTTCTTATGATGGTTATGTCTAAAAAGTTTAGAGAATGATTATTTTCTACTTCCTTTGTGAGCTTGATATTTTTATTTTGTTCATTTAAGATTGAGTTAAATTTATTTAAAATATTTTCATTACTAATAATTAATAAATCATCTATATATTTTGCAATGAATATAGATGGGCTGTTCAATTTTAGTAGGCTATTTTTTATTATATGATTAAGGACTACACTTAAGGACTACATTTATTAAGAAGATAATTAAAATAAATTTTCGATTAAATTACGTAACTTTAATTAGTTCAACAATCACTGCTTGCATAATAACATTTTATGTGAATACCTAGTATTTATTTTTCAAAGGATATTGTAAGGATATAACTTGTTACTTTCTGCACCGAGGCCGTCCATATATATTTTCTCGTATTTCTGCTTAGTAGAAAAACGATTTATGGCTTGTATACTTCTAGTATGAGCATATGTAATGGCTTTAAATAAACATCTGTTTATTATTTATCTTATTTAATGGTTTTATCTACCAATATTATTTTAACAGCTCATGGTATGTTAGTTTGCATGTGCAAAAGGGCATAATTTTATTCATCCGCAATACACACCAAACAATATATTATATAGCTCCACCGCTTCAGCTTGAACAAAGGAGAGAGAATTTCGCTTGAAAAGGGTATTACAAATAATTAATGGCTTGTTGTGTTCACCGAAGGTTAATATGGGGTAAAATTACAGCCAAAGTTGAATAAATAATTACCTACTTAAACTTCCTATTGTTCATATTAATGGTATAAATTATATACGACCCTGAACACTGCTTTCACTATTTTTTTTTTTCAAATTACTACCTTATTTTACGTACTACGCTACTCAAAAGGCACATGAGAGTAGTTTTTATATGTTAAAAAACCTGAAATAGTGCTTCTCGTCTTTGGATTTCAGTGTTCACATTTTTTTTTTTTTGTTTTTACGATATACCCAATCCTTAGCTTCTGGTTTTACCTTTCGCGACTCTTAAGATATGACAAGCCTGGTATTCTTAATAGATCTACAGGCCCGGTGAATAAGTGGTTAAGTTGGATTTAGTCCAGAGAGAGTCAACTATTTTCAGATAACTAGAATCGTATCATTCTCGCAGTTTTTTACTTATTAAATTGTATTGCCATCGGTCCTTGAGAAATCTGCAAAGTTTCAATTTAATTCGATGTTTTGAAGTGGCCGAAAATCGAGTTCAAAGATTTCGCTATTTATATACCTTCATACAACCGAACATATGAGTTTCTTATAATTAAATATATTATTAATAAGTATATTTGGAAACCACCGTTTTTAAACGTCTATATGCACGAGAAAAATAACTTGTCTGACAAATTTAAGATTTTTCAGTAATCGCGTCACCAATGATTCTTTTGATAATATCTTGACATAAATGTGAGTTTGGTTCCTATTGTTATGGACCAAAGAATTTAAGTTATATTGCTCCTTAGAAAGAACAAGGGCATAATGTGACTTTATTAAAAACAATAAAAAAACAGTAGGAAATAGAATACCAGATATGTCGTGATTGAATTAAAAAGCTTCAACCAATACAACTGCGACTAAGGCTTAACTCAAAAATGCCAATTTTCGAGTTATGTAATTGTTCTTGTGAACGACTGATATGTGATTTTCGTTTCCGCTGTTATGGACCAAAGAATACAGATCATGGCATGTCCTTTTTATAAGTGATTATGTTTAATGGCAATGGGTCCAACAAAAGCTTTAAAACTTTTTATTTTCTCTCTTTTCGACTTATAATGGGACGGAATGAGTTATGTTCCAACTGAAGTGCCAGGTTAGCCCATGATTAATGCCGGACAGTCGGAGACAGTGAGGAGGAAATTATGTTGGAACGACTGAGGCCGCTGGTATAAATCAATATCCAACTTAACGACTATTATATCCATTGTTCTCGGACGTGTTCGTTCGTTGGTTGAGGAATGGCAGGTGGTTCCAGTCCTTGGCCGACAGCTTAATTTCCGAGCTTTAATTTATTGTCACAGTCCAACCCTCGTCCCCGATGTTAGTTACCAATGTTTGTATATGGTCATCAATTCACAAAATCCAATATGATTTTATTACACCTATACAGTGCCATTGTATATACTTATATATACCAATTTTGAATTTGTTTATTTATCCTTTTAATTTTATTCTGAATATTTTTATTCAAATCCCCTAAGGAGGTGACTGTGGCCATGAAACTAAACAAATTTTGCTTTGGGATCAACATGCAATGAAATTTTTTGATGCCCTGAGACGCCTCGCTGCGCCCCTTGAGACCCGGTGCCGTGTGCACCGCACACCCTACACATAAGGTATTGCCGGTCCTGGGAATCCCTCTTTTTACTATAGCCTGATTCGGGGTGTAGTCAGATGTAGTTTCAGTTGATGATTGAGCCAATTAAGTATGACAATTAAATATTTAATTGTTTCCTCTCTTTTCTCTTTTCGTCTGTACCGCTTCGATCACTAAGCAGATAGGATGGTCAATGTTTTAAATTGTAGTTACTATTTTTATTAGTGCATTTAGTATTATTATTATATTATTATTATTATTAGTTGGGTGTATCTTTATATTATTTTTGTTTTAATAAAGTAGTGTTTTATTTTTGATATGAGGATGTTTTGGGTTTATTTCATTACCAAGTTTTCCATATATCACTTTGCTTCCCCATCCAGCCTTTTTCAGGTGTCCACGAAATCCAAGATAGGATCCGCAAGTAACAGCTCTAATCATCAATTTCGACTATTATCGTCAACCAGCAATACACAGCGATCTGAAACTACTAATTACTCTCTTTCAGAAATTTTTAATTATTTCATTGATTACCTGCGAACTCACAATTTAATCATACTCCTTATTCTTGCTCACAAAGCTTTTTATGTATTATTGTAGTTTCGCAATAGAAATTTCATATTTTTTATAGTACACGCTAATAAGTACAGGACGCTGCTAATGCTTATGTCTAAGCATAAATGATTAAAAATCTCTACATAGCACATTTATTTGTATCAAGATGCTCAATAATCCAGACTTCCTACAAAAATGATGTTTTGGAAAGTTGTGAATGTAAGTATTTTCACTAACTTATTTTCAAATTTTCGCTCAAATATTTCTTAATTTCACTCGTTTTTCTCAAGTCGTTAGTCGAGATTCCGCATTAGTCCTGTGATGAATTTGAAGTTCCAAGTACTGTATTAATTTTACTGAACTTATTATAAAAAAAAAATAAATAAAACCTATCTGTAATATCTTGCAGCTCCCGTAAATGACTACAGTTGAGCTCTATCGACTCAAGGTTTTATATTTGTATTTACTTCTTTGACTTATTTATTTTCTAACAATGCCTTTTCCGATTATTTTAGTTTCGCTAAAAATCTCTTCATTGCTCATTTACTTTGTTTCAATACGATAAAGATACCCGAATATCTTCTAGGAACTGTTATATTTAATATTTTAAGTAAATTATTTTCACGTTTTCCCTCAAATATTTCCAAAAAATCGCACTTTTTTAAGAAATAAATTTGTAAATTGGTACTCATTTGCGATGCATTTGAAGTCGTAAATACTGTATTAATTTCATCGAAACTATTATAGACAAAATTGAAACTTATTTTTGTTATCTTACAAATATTTTAATTACTACAGTTCAATTCTGTTATCCGTGATCACATTCCTATTTTTTCAATTATTATTGAAGTATTGCCAAAATACTTATATTTCTTATATATTTCTTATTTTTATTTTCGCTATTCAAGACAATGTTGATTTTAGTGTTGCTTGATAAATTAGTATGCAGTTTTTTGCTCTGAAGGAGATTATTAATTTTTATGTTTAAACTTAAGTAACTCAAAATTTCTTCATTAAACATTTATTTGAATAAATGCGGCAAACATCAGGAGTTCTGTAAAAACCCTGTTTTGTTTCATTGTCAGTAAATTATTTTCATATTTTTCACTGGTTTTCTTCAATCAAGTCGTAAATCTAAAAACCGCTCAGACAATTTGCTTCATGTTTTAAATACTTTGTCAATTTCATTGCAACTAACATAAAAATCACCTTACAGAACTCTGTAATTACTACTGTTTAGCTTTGTCGAATCACTTATTTACTTACTGGTCGGCACTATTGTCCTGTAAGGACCTGGACCTCCTTCATTATAATAATTTTTGTTAAAGGGGTGTGGGTTATTAGCCCTTCCAATTCCCCGAGTGAGGAGGCTACCGAGGGAAGGAGATCCTAAGGTGTGTACTGTAGGTGACCATGGTCTAGTGTGGTGCTGAGTGAAGTCTGCCGTACATGGTGTACTTTTGTAGAGTCGAAGTTGGAGGACCAGTGGCTGTTTGCAGTCCGTTGGCTGGGCGATGGGTTCGCCTCTTTCCTAAGACAACCCCTACGGTGTTCGTTCGTTCGTTCATTTAACGTCACTTTATGCTGCTATGGCTAATCGGAGGATGCTACAGTAGGAGCTCTAAATTTTGCCTATCCAGGTTTTAATTAGGATAGGGATTTTTAACGAGTACCTGACATCGTACAGGCTCGGGACCCCCGTTTAACGTCCCTTCCGAAGGACGGCGTAACTAAGGATTTTTTACTCCCTTAAAAAATCCTAGGGCCACCTGCCGGGCTACAAACCCGCGATCTTGGGCTTAGTAGTTTGTTAAACCCCTACGGTGTTATTTTATTCCTATATTTCTGACAAAGCTTTTTTCTGATTATTGCTGATTTGATAGTGTTATCTAAATTGATACACTGTTTGATCCAGTGTTATCTAAAAAAATCATATGCATGTTTATGCTATTAAGGAAATTGTTAATATTCATGTTTAAACATACGATAAGATGGATTACTATCCTGGCTTTCTACAAAAATACTTTCGTTCAAAACTTGTATCATTTTCTACAAAATCAAAATTCCGAATTTTTCTGGCGTAACGTTTCATGTTATAAATCCCTAATTTGATCTCATTGAACCTATTATAAAAATATAAGATGAAATAAAAAAAAACACTAACTGAAACCAATGCCTTTTTTTTATTGTATTATGAATTACTTAACTCTAAAGTTTAAAATTATTTCACCCAATGTTTATTAAGACTGAAGTACTTAATAATTACTTATTTTCTTACACCATATGGCGTATATTTTTTTAGGTGATAATACGAGAATTAGCTGTATTTTTTTCCAAAAATAGTTATTGCTTGAAGTCGGATTTTTACTTTTCATATACATTTTATTTATTTACTATTATTATACTTGTGAAAAAGAGAGTAAAATCGAATCAAGGAATCACTATAATTTAACATATATAACTAAGAATGATTTCTGAGGATTTTGTTAGAGGAGGGCATCCTCTCTTCGTCTTATTTCTTAAATCATTTCATTTCGGTTTTAAATTAAAAAAACAGGGCGTTATTATGTGTCTATATCTTTATCATAAATAAAATAAACTTGATACAAAATTAAAAATTATTTCGAGTTCATATCGCATAATAATACAGTGAGAGCGAAGTATTGTGCTCGAAACTGCAGCGACCTGTAAAATCTAATGTTAATTGTTGAGATAATAAGATGACTTCTTAGAATATTGACAAACTAATGTTTTATTGAGTTGTAATAAAATCCTTAAAAACCATTATGCATGCTGTAGCGTATTAATCAAAGAGGAAGTATTTATTATTTAAGAAGTTAACTGCTATCTCTGTTTCTACTTGTAAAATGAAAACTGCAGTTATTTCTTTGATAATTGACTATAATGACCGAAACTTAGATTGAATAAACTCGATACATAACTGATGATGTAAAATTTACTTTGATATGAATCGGTTCATAGCTCGGTCAACTCTGAGAAGCAAGTTCTGCTTATATATACTTAACTTATTCGTTTTGTAATTTGTAGTGATAATAAAATTTACAATTGTTTCATATATTTTGTTGTATAGCAAATGTTGATTGATGTACTTTCCTGTCATCTATCTGCCTGTCGTCCAGCTGCTGACTCCCAGGATATTCCTCGTGTCCCTGTCCACCTCAGCTTCGGTCTCCCCCTTCTTCTCGTGCAGCAGAGATTCTGTCCAAACTGTTTTAAGAATGATCTAGGAATTATTATTATAATTATAATTATTTAGATTCTTCGTTTGAATTTTTATCAACATCAGTTCCACAACAAACGACTTTTTGTATATAATTTAATTATTCATATTTCAACAGAATTTTAGCATTTACATTGAAGTTGATCGGTTAAAAGAAAATGTACAACTCATACACTTTGGTTAAGTGTCGCCAGTCTCGAGCATGCTGCAGACGGGAATTCACGAGTTTACCCCCCTACCTAAAATTGCTTAACGCGGCTAAAGAACTATCTCTTCAAAATAGTTTTAAAACTTTTTAGTTATCCGCTTGTGATCCTGAACACCTCAAATGATGTAATAATAATTTTTTTTTAAATATAAAAGAGACATTTTAACGAAATTATAATATCCAGGACGAATCTCGTTTCCAGTTATACATTTAGCAAATGAGAGAATTAATGTATAATTGTATCTTTATGGTAAATTGCATTTTGATGGTATGTGCCGACAACATAATATAGTCGTAATTACTTAACAAAACAAGAGTGTGAGGGTGTGATGGAGTTG
Source organism: Arma custos (assembly GCA_037127475.1). NCBI lineage: Eukaryota > Metazoa > Arthropoda > Insecta > Hemiptera > Pentatomidae > Arma > Arma custos. The sequence continues at coordinate 25,938,779 of CM073762.1, forward strand.
GGAGGTGGTAGGGAGGAAGTGAGAGGGGGCGAGAGAGGGGGGATGGATGGTGAGAGGACGAGACAGAGGCTACTAACAAATTACCCCCAGCGGGCGGGGCTAAACAAGATAATTAACGAGACAGGGGCCGAGAAAAACACTAACCGGGAGGAATGGGAAGGGAGGATCTAACATTTCATAATTAGGCGGAACCTCTTTATTATAATTATACAAAGCCGTGCTATATAGTCCTTGGACCTGGCTAATCCATGGATTAACTCCCTCCACTGAACCCCATCATAATTTACTCCTCCTGTGTCCTCAATGCCCCTCCCGGTGGCGGTCCCGTCTTCTTGTGTTCTGTGTACTATCTATCTACCTGGGGGTTGGTTATTCCCCATGCTATTAATGAGGTAGTAATTACCTTTACGTACTCAGATTAATGTAAAGTTTTCTATTGAAAGTGTATAATTAAAATAAATTAAAAGCAGATAATGTTTTACATTTTATGCTCAATGGAAATAGTTCCTATAACTATGTTCAATTGCACAATACTGACGTTTCTACCTAATCCTAGAACCTCATATTGAATCCAAACCATTGAGATGAGATAACTTCATCCGGTGAAAGGCAAGGTGAGACGAGATAGAACCTGGAACACAACCACATATACTAGCCTCGAGATTAAACCGGCCGAGACCATCATAGAAGAGCACAAGATAAAGTGTATCGTACAATTCCTTATATGCTTATTATGTATTGCTTATTATGCTGGACCAAGAAAGAACATCTAGGAACACCTAACTCTGCTTTGCAGGAACCCCCTTACTTCAAAAATGGCAGAGGATTAAAGATCATATTTAGGATGCACCATTCTGAACTCATTGGAACCTAACAGACTGGGGATTTTAACATGTTAAGTTATACATTGATGTTATGATCCAAATGATACACTTCCATTATTTATCATTGTTGCATTATATCATCATGACTTGTTTCTAAAGGTTAACATGATTGCAAATAACGAAAGTTAGAACCCATTAAGTTTTTCTTTCTTTAGAGAGGCGCAAACGTAGATCGAACTAAGTCTACTAAGGCATTAATTGCAGAATGCTAGCGGCGATTAAACAAAGAATCGAAAAGCATATATGACCACTTACTAGTACGCATGTAGTAGTTATGATCAGGAACTTGATGGAGTATTTGTTGAGGTATTTATTGCTTGGTGTACTGCTGTTTTTAAATAGTGATTTTGAATCTCCATTTTGAGGTTTAGTCAAATCCTCCAAATTTGTAATTGTTGGATATTGGAATCTGAATGAAGCATATGCGAGATGATGCGTCTGCGGAGGTATTCAGTTTAGCTGGAAAATGTTTTGTAGCCCAGTCGTGAATGACGTGGTGAATGTTGTTTGTCGTCGGTGTAAGTCATAAAACTGTTTCGTAAAATGTTTCACATCTGAATGTGCAGCGATCAGTTCGCGGTCAAGAACTAATGATTTTCTGAAAGCTGTTAGATATTTTTTTTTTAAATTACTAATGATTCTTTATCAGGCAATGCAGGACAGTGCTCACTGGAAATTTTAAAACATCTATAAACAAATTCCATGGAAGATTAGTGGTGCAATAATCCTAGATAATTTACAGATTATATGAAACCTCTAGAAAGAGGTTTTTTCTGTTCCCCGTCCTTTTCACTTATTTTCCCTAATATTCAAAAGTAACTGTGCATTTGATATTATGTATAATATACTTGGCTTCAAGGAAGATTGTTGTCGACTTCTTGATTTCTCAACTGAAGGGCTTTTTCTTAGCTTCTCGGAGGTCAGGTCACTTCTGGCGCTAGTTCTCAATTCGGGAATTTAATATTTGGAACTATACAAAAAATAATGCAAAGTTGTATGCACATAAACGAACAAAGCATTTATTATTGTAGGACACCAATTTCTTTCATTTCATTGTTATTGTTTATATGTATGTATATAAGTTACTAAGAATGTATAGTTATAATTTTTGTTTATTTTATTATTATTATTTCTTTCTCTCTATTGGAAGTTTTTTATACATTTTTTCTTACATTGTAAATTATGATTCTCCGCAGAGATATTTCAATTTGTACAATTGTTTTTAATTTGAGACTGGTCTATTGGTACAGCATTTTTATTTTGTGAATTGTAGCAAATTATACAAGAAATCAATTCGCGAATTTCGACTCCGGAGGTCTGTTAGCCTGTGGAGTTTCTGAGGTTTTACTCTTGAGTTGACAATTGATGTAAACCTCTCTGCTACACATCTGCGTAATGGCCGGCCTTAGTTTACTTAAATACTTCTTTTTATTTTAATTTTTAAGGCCAGCTGTCAATTAAGAGCACAATGTATCCCGTGCATTCCATATATAAAATATCTCTAATTTATGATGTAATGTGGAATAGATTGTTGATATTAATGGTATATAAATTTCTCTCTCCCTCACTCTCTCTCTCTCTCTCTCTCTCTCTCTCTCTCTCTCTCTCTCTCTCTCTCAAAGGATAACGGTAATGGTAAGAGTACTTGACCTTCTTTAGTAGGGTTCCGTAATCCCGGGGTGTGTACAGCGGAGCATTCCATCCAAAGCCCAGGATTAAATTGCACTGTTGGAGAAGAGTCGCTATCAGTGGGATTAGGATCAGAGCCTACCATTGGCTATTTAAATGGTCCTTGGAACCAATAGGAAGGCTCTAATCCATTATAGCTCCCCTCCCTCTCCTAATCATACCTTTACCTCAGGCTAATCACCATGCCTTTCCTCATTTCCGTTTAAGAATAATTTTGGCTTAACTGTATGAAATAGTTACTATTTGGATAAATATTTATAACTTTATAGCAATATTATTTTTTACGATTTACAATTAACATTATGATTGTGACCTAGAGGATTGACTGAGTCGAAATTAACTTCATATTTAATGGCCTGGTTTTCCCTTTTCAGCTGTACTTTTTTAGTATTTATAAAATTTATTTTAAACTTACCATTAATTTTTAAAGTTTATTTTTATCATATTGTTAAAGAGTTATTTTAGTTATAATTTTAATTTAATTTGAACAAGATTAGTTCTTGAGTTACTGATTTTTAGTTTAAAAGCAGAAATATCATGAAGTCGTATATTGCAAACATCAGATGATTTTTACTACATTGTAATGGTTTTGACTCTAGTAAAAATATAGGGTGTATAAAAAAAAAAAAGTTACTACATTGCCTAGCATTTATATTACTATGGAAATTTTTATATTTTACAATATTTAATGTAGTATAAGTTCTAATAATATAAATGCTTTTTACAATAAAAATTATATTAAAATTGATAAAACGGCCATTTTTTTTTTTATACACCCTATTATATTTTTTATTTTTGTGATTTTACTATCATAACTGGTTCTGTCAGTTTGTCTTGTTTTTAGGTTTTCATTGTTTATTGATTAAACGTTACTTTTTGCTACTATGGCTAATCGGATTATGCTGCTATGGAAGCCTTAAATTTTGACTATCATATGAGCAGTTATGATTATGATAGGATTCTTTGGATTATCTGACATCGTAAAAGCTCGAGTCCTCCACTTGACATCCCTTTCCAAATAAAGAATTGTCTTTAGATCTTTTTTTTTTTTAAATTCTGAGACCACTTTCCGGGCTGCGAACCCACTATCTTGGATATGGTTAGTAGTTGGATACTATATTGGATAGTAATTGGATATTGTAGCTTTTATTACTTCTGTTTAATTTTTTTCCAGTATTTTCTTATTAGTTATTGAAATACTGTAGACTTTGCGGTGTCGATGTAACCGGAGTTTAACAATAAGTTCATTTTCGGTATAAAAACAATACAAAATAAAACTTACGAGAAAGTATTATTCATTATAGGATCATAACAACTTATGTTTTTCCAGAGACAGGGCTTTAACCTCTGCGTCCAACCCCCAACCTGGAGGACCAGAGGAATTTTTCGTTAGGGGTTCTCCTTCTATTAGTGACTAATAACTAGGGCCCGGATTTATATGCAATAAAAATCCTTAAATATGTACATACAATATGCATTTATTTTGGGGAAATATGCAGGCAAAACCAAATAAAAATGCAAAATAAAAAATGTATTACGTACATTTTAATTTCTATTATTACACCCTTATAATATAAAAAATAGTTACAAAACGCTTATTCCTCTTACAAATTAATATTTGAAATTGTGTACATCCTTAGATTATCGAATGTGAAGCTCTGACGATCAGGTCGCAATGTTTTTTGTACCTACTAAATGATCTTTCCACGTCGACTGATGTAGTGGGAGCTCTTTTAAAACATGATGCTTCACTAGGGCTGAATGGCATATCTTTTTCTCCAAAGTTTCCTTCTAGAATATCGCAAATGGATCGTAACTGTTTTAGCCCACAGCTGTTTTCGAAAACGTGTTGTTTTTTCCATTAATTTCTTTGCTCTTGATATTGCCGACGCTGTATCATCTAATCTGGAAAGAACGTCTTTGATCTTATCAAAATGTTGATAGTAGTTGTGGGATGCATCTAGCCAGGTTCCCCATCTTGTGATTATTGGTTCCGGTGGTAAATTTATTATGGGTAATTTTCTTTCAATAATTTTACCCGACTTGGCGCTTTGAGAAAACAATTTTTGACATTCGCAATCAGCAAGTCTACATCTTCAAATTCATTTCTGACAGTTTCCGCGACCCTATGAAATGCAGGGGCAAGCCAAGTCAAGTGAATCATTTTAGGGTAGAATATTTTCAATGACTTTGCAGCCTTAACCATGTAGGGAGCAGCGTCAGTTGTGAATAAAAAACTTTTTCGTGTAGAGTTCCATTTGGCTAGAGAAAAGTCATGGAATCATTAAAAAATCTAGCTATGGTTTCGTGGTGACATTTGTCCATCAACTTCATGTTTAGAAGAAAGGGTTTTGATAAGTCTTCTGACAGCTTTCCGACAATAACATAGGCCACGTACCTTCCCAGAGAATCAGTCGTCTCATCTATGTACACCCAAATTGGTACGTCTTTTATTGGTTGCGTATTTTATTCATGGTCTTCTGGTAAATATCAGGGAGATGATTTTTTTCGAATAGTGCTTTTGTCTAGCATTTTCAACCTTTCAAAAAACTCTTTTAATTCAGAATTATTGATCTTATAAACTGGAATATCTGCGCTTATAAAAGCACGAGTCAAATCTTTGAAAAATTGTGACTTAATGGAAGTCGAAGGTGATGTAAATGATGTAGAAATAAATGTCTGAATGATTTGTTTTATTCTTTATGTTTCGTTGTTTCGATATGCTGCGTTACTAACGATCTTCGGGACGTCGACATATCACAACTGTTACAAATTAAAACGCCCGAATCACTAAGAAAAGTTTCGTCAAGGAATTCGCGTTAATATTTCGTTACAAGTTCACTAGCTTTCGCCTTAACTTTCGTGATGTTAACGGTGCGATATTTCGAGTCTAACTAACACAATTTTTAGTTATAGAGGGGCAGCAGAACCAAGAGTGGAAATAGATTCTAAGAATTTTAACATAGGAAAGGGAAGGGCCAATCTTCCTAGAAAAAGAAATATTATAATTAATTGTTTCCTGTTGTTGAATTAAATGTTTTTATTGATTCATCGTTTTTAAAAATTACCTTAACACTTCTGACAACACATAAAACCTAAAATAGAAAAAATGCATTCAAAATATGCAAAAACGATTAAATATGCAAAAATATGCATTTTCCTTCAAATATGCACACATATGCCCTAAAGTTGCCCTAATCGAATGCTTTTGGCCCGACTTTTTAAAAACTTCAAACGTGATGTACAAAGCATAAAAAAAATATATGCAAAAACATAAAAATCCGGGCCTTACTAATAACCAATGCTTAGGATGTGCACCCTACCCGACAAGCGCTTTATTTAATTGCATAACTCGCTAATTATTGTTATGAGGATTTATTATTTTTTTTTTTTGTAGGACTGCCTTCGTCAACAGACAGTCCATCTTCCCTCCAATTCCTCCTTGGCCGCCACTTCTTATCCGTTAAATCAACATGAAATCTGCGTATTTCCCATCAAGCCGCCATATCTGGTAGTCGTTCCTCAATCCACAACCTGTGGACGCGCCTGGTTGCATGGTTATACCTCAGGAACCTATGTTCTTAAATCTGTTAAATGTTTAGTGAATAACACAAAAATGTTTTTAATAAATTATAATTAATTTATTAATTATAACTATTACAAATAAGTAGAAATAAAAATGACGAAATAGGATGATTATCTTTAAAAATCTAATATGTGTTTTGTTTGACTTCAAGAAGTACGAATTATTGTATTACTCCATTTGAATATTACACCCTACACATATTTGCATTAAAATGACCTTTAAATATGTTTAAATTCGGTTGGTAACTATATCCGTTTAGTTACGTCCTTAAGGTATAGTAGGGCTGAATCGACTGAAGCCCTTTGCCCTTAAATGGTTTGTTTAATGGAGAGGGTTGGAAGAGCAGGTGTAAATTGGCTGGGAAATGCGCTAACTTGTTTTGGTGTAATCAGAAAAGTTGGCAGATTTCCTCGAAGCTCGCAGCATCTCCGAATATCGTCGTTAAACCGCTAGGACCATCTGGGGCAAGACCATTCCGCCGAAATAAACTCGACTCTGGAAGTAGATCTCTTCAACTTTTAAAGAAGTTCTCAACTGTCCTTTCCCTAATTATTCTTGTTTGGAAGAGTTCTCTTACTTTTAACTGGATTCTCTAGAGAATCGTTACTACCGCAGTACACCGGTTATTACTCTACGATATTGTATGAAAAAAAATGTATTGTAATAAAGATTGGGTTGGATGACGCTAAGCGTAAATATTTAATTGACTTAAATTTGAATTTCTAAGTATCCGTTCTTGGGTTTTGCGGACGATTTGGTACTGTTGTGTGAAGACGCATGCATCTAAATGCATTTTTAGATGAGTACCAGTAATGAAATAGGGCTGGGAATAAATTCGGATAAGACAAAATTCGCGAAAGATTGTGATGGACTAGTATGGTTGTTGGGTTTAATGACGAAAGAATTCTAAAATAGCGTTATATCGTCGTACAACGTATGAGGGATAGACCAAAGCGTAGATGGGAGGATTGCGTTTAGAGTCGTCTGGTGGATTTTGGCTTAGGTGGAGGTCCGTGGATGGAAATTTGAAAGTAGAGATTGGTGATAACGGCACCGAGCCTTCGCGTTCGCAAGCCTTATTATTGTCATTTAATTTTTTGATATTGATAAAAGTAGAATCATTATGAAAATATTTTTAAAAGTACCCTACGTCTTTTTACATTACAATGTATTTTTTGTTCATAACTCTATTCTTATTTTAAATTTGGATTTTAAACCTTTTTCGTTTTGGGCTCTGTTAAAGCGTATGTTTTACTTTATTAAACTGTTATGTATTTTCTATTATTCAGTCCATTATTTCTGTTATTTTTATTATTATTCAGTTTGGATAGCTACAAAAGCGTGTCTTTTAAGCTAAGTATATATATATATATATATATTTTTTTTTTTTTTTTTTGCAAAAGCCACGGAACTCCCCAGTTGATCCCGCCACCAGTCATATGCTTGTCTCGAAGGCACTTATACTTGGCATTCCCGGATACGAAACATCGCTAATGCTGAAGATCCTGGCCAAGATAATGAGACAAACTTGTTAAATTTTTTTATTACTATCGATCCTTGATAAGTAATAACATTTCAATTGAATTTGACGTTTTTAAGTGGCCAAAAATCAAGGTAAAAGATTCCTTTACAGACTTATGCATAGGTGAAGTTAATAAAAGCGTGTTAAAAAATGTCCTGTGTTGTCCAGGACAAATATTTTTCTTGTAGTCTTGCGAAAAAGGTGAAAGTTGGTTTTTATGACTAAATGCTATAAAAAATTATAAATAAGTTGCTGTAGGAAAAATCCCAAATCAAAGCTCTCAGTCTCCAAAATACTGGAACAAAAAATACCAGTTGACATTTCACCGATAACTAATATATAAGGCATCGCAGATAATATAGAACATGCTCGTGGAGTGTCTGCTGTCTCTATGATGAGCCTGTTTGGAGTGTTGGCGTGAGATGTCTGTCCTTTAACTTCTTTGATGTGATTTCCTTACGAATTGTTTTGAGGATGCCAAGTTGGCGGCGAGGGTTTCCCATCAAGAAGGTGAGCAGGTAAAGGCGATGCAATATCCCGTCTGTTATTTTATGAGACCTTGGTCTCGAGAAGACAGTTAGAGACTTCGGATTCCATACAATGGGATCTATGTTAAATAAATCGGTGTAGCGCCTTGTCAATGTAGACGATATCGACATAGGAAGATCAAAGCAGGTGGTTGAAGGTTGAAGAACCCTCTTCCTTCTTGGCACAGGCAGCAAGGCAACATTGTCTAGTGGCTAATCAAGATATAATATGATCGAGTGAATGGCAGCTGAACAGCGCACAAGACATCCTGGAGATCAAGTGGGATTTGGAACATACCTGCTTGAGTGGATCTCAGAATTCACCTATCTTGAATACCAAGTCTCATGCACCATCATCGGGGTAGAAACTAGAAAAAGTATATTGTTCGCAAACCTCTGTCCATTTGGGGCTGGGGCAACATCAAGCAAGTAGGGTTATAACTGGAAAAAACAAAAATCATCCTGCATAAAACCGTAATTCGCCCAGCACTTACATATGGATGAAATACTTTTTTTTTTGTATTTATTCTTGTGGCACTTTATAAATACTGTATGGTTTGTATTATGTAACTTTCTGCCCAAATAATATTATGTTCCTTTTTCTGTCATTGTTTGTTATTATTAAGGGTCTTAGTCCATGAGTAAAGTTACATTCCTATTCTATTTTATTTTGAAGACTTAAGGCTTTGTTTCTGGGTATTTTTCCTATTGCGACCTATATATGAGGTAATGACTACCACTGAATAGAAATTGAAGACATGAGTGTAATTATTAATATTTTTCGAATCGGGTACCTCCAGTTTCTATATTAAATCTCCTCATCGGTCATACGTGGGGTTGTTTTTGTGGTGAAAAAAAAGACTATCGGTTTTCCATCAAATTTAGCATTTAATCCTATTTGGTTGGAAGGGGGACTGCGGGGCGGAGTTGTCCATTAAGGTAAAAGCCCCCGGGCATAAGTGACGCCTGTGGAGGAGGCCCCAACCCCCTGCCTTTCGTCAATATCTCGCCTCTCTTCGTCTCCCCCTCCCCACAGTATTGTAATTACCGTCCTTCGTGTTTATGTTATAGGACACATTATTACTACGCTAGGAACGGATTCCTCTTTTGTGGAAATGACATGCCAGTTATATATGTTCTAACTCATACAAGTCACAACACCAACCGTAACAAAAATCGAGGTAATTAGTTTTTTTTTCTCAAAGATGGATAAAAGCAAATTATGGCAGATTTTTTATGACGAACACGTTGGTGTATTCAGCAAACGAGCTAAAACGGCTGAATAAGAATGTCCGCAAATGGAAAAAACTAGTTTATCCGAACGATGCCTGTGGAAAATCGAGGTAAGGCCTAACTTTATTAAATTCATTAGGAGTATTGATTTTGAAAAGTTGACATAAAATCGCATTGGATTGCTGGAGCTGTCAATCTGGCAATGAAGATGTTTAATGGCCTCTAAGCCCAACTCGGGGAAGCCTCCTTACCTCGTTCTTCTCCGTGCACCGTTCGGATAAACTAGTTGTTTGTTCATTTAACGTCACTTTTTGCTGCTATGGCTAATCGGACGATACTACATTGGGAGCTCTAAATTTTGCCTATCCAAGTTTAATTAGGATATGGATTTTTAACGAGTACCTGACAACGCCCAGGCTCAGAACCCCCGTTTAACGTCCCTTCCGAAGGACGGCGTAACTAAGGATTTTTTAACTTCCTTTAAAAAATCCCAGGGTCACCTGCCGGGCTAAGAACCCGTGATCTTGGGCTTAGTAGCTTGTTACGCTAACCATTAGACCACAGGTGACCTTGGAATAAACTAGTTTTTCCGATTTACGGACATTCTTATTCAGCCGTTTTGAGTCGTTTGAACTCGTTTGAAGAAGGTTTGATTGTATGACGACTACTATACGATGTCGGGTACCCGTTAAAATTCCTATTATAATTTGACTGGATAGGCAACATTTAGATCTCCCACTGTAGCATCGAAAAAACAAACTGTGGTATATTGGATTCGATGTATCTATTATGAGTTATAATACAGGTTATGTTTGGTTACACACATATGTTTTTTGTCTCATTATTAAAATTGTGATTCTGTGATCAATAAATGTTTTCTTGAGTTATATACCAATGTTTTTCATTTGTGTTGTAAGACATTTCTCAAAAACAAAATAAGATATGTGCAAGAGACATCAAATGAAGGCACGTCTCAACGACAACAATCTCGTCAAGTGGTTTTTATAAAAGAGTAAATGCAGGACAGAGGTGTTGACCATATGGGTCATAGCTGGATAACTATCATCTACCTTTAAGAAGAGTAATTCTCTTTTGGATTTTGTTAGGGTTGGATACGAGAGGAATTTGACTGCTTAGTGAAGCCCTGCAGATCTCTCCTTATAGGACTAGTCCAAATAGGTTAATCCATAGATCCAGTCCAAATATGTCTTATAATAGTCATGTTTTTTACTCTTGTGTAATTAATTGGGAGCTTAGAGTGTTTTTCTAGTGTGTTACAACAGGATGAAACGGCAAGGAGTTTCTTGTCTTTTCTGTCTAGTATGAGGATTCCAAGTTAAACGTTTGTCAACGCTGTTCGTGGTCGGTTATAAAAAATAACTGCTAAAAATAAAATATTTTAAATTATTTAATTAAACGTTTTGGAATGTGGTTGCTGATACTGATATATGGGTCTGATTGATTTTTTCATATGCGATGTGCTGTTATTGATCTTCATTGGTATAATTTTGTTCAAAATCAAAAAATTAGCCTAATTACAGATGTCAAAGCGAATGGACAAAATTGGGACCAAGCAGCTGCAGTGGCATGGTCATCTGAGAAGAATGGGCCCCGAGAGATGGCCACAATTGATATTGCACTTTATCCCTTAAAAGAGAAAAAAAAGGAGGTCGCCCAAGTAACGATAAGATTATTTACGTTTTTGATTTTTATAAAATAATATTATAATGCAATTGGGAAAAACCACAATGCAAAGCCTTATGTTTCAAAAAATACACCTACTTACCAGTCGACGTTTCGCCTATTCAGGCATTATCAAGACACCAAAATCAAAAAGGGGTTATGTGAATCGCATCTCGAAGAAAAAAGTGCAATACATCCCAACGATCAACAGCCCAAAACAGGCTCCAAACATGAGACAGCACCCTACCACCAAGACGTTCAACATACAACTGCAGTTTGGAGCCTGTTTTGGGCTGTTGATCGTTGGGATGTATTGCACTTTTTTCTTCGAGATGCGATTCACATAACCCCTTTTTGATTTTGGTGTCTTGATAATGCCTCAATAGGCGAAACGTCGACTGGTAAGTAGGTGTATTTTTCGAAACATAAGGCTTTGCATTGTGGTTTTTCCCAATTGCATTATAATAAATAATAGTGTTTCTTTTTGAGTTTTTGGCTCTATTTTAGTGATAAAATAATATTGTTAATATAATAAAAGTTTCATATTATCTAATACATAAATCCTAGAAGATCCTCCATTATACTTGTTTAATTAAATTCTTTAAACCTTAGAGAGTGAGGAGATCTAGAGAGAGCGGCGTGGCCTGAGAGCAGAATCCATCATGGGCCGGAGCGGGTCAAAAACCAGCAATTTAGCCGACCACTTGCTAATCCGTCTTCTCACAAATTAAATAAAAAGAAAAAGGAAGAAGTGAGGCCTTGCTGGAGCAGACCTCTAAATGAAGTTGACCCTTCCTCTCCTCTACCTTCCGCTACTTAAATGTTATTTTTTAATTAAACCTTTCCGCAATAAGAAGAAAGATACCCAATAACAGGGAGAGAGAGAGAGAGATTGAGAGAAAGAAAGTGGAGATCAATGTTTTAATGTCGAAGACCCAACTTTTTTCCTCTCGTATTAATTTTCATCGGCATGACAGTTTATTCTAGCCAAGGAGTTTATTTTGTTTTCTTTCTCTGATTTTTTTTTCTGTTTGTTCGCTTGAAAAATAAAATGATTTAAAACATAGCTTATTATTTTTATTTAATCTCTTGTTAAAAAAATAGGCATTTAAAAAAATATTAACTTTATGAAGTATAAAACCATTTTCCAGTCAGTTTTTTATTTTCTACAAATACGTTTCGACTTTCTTAGTCATTTTCAATTTCTTAATTCCTTACTGGGATTTTCATAATATGTCTCATTATGAATGTCTATAATATAAAATTACTTGGAGATACATGTTTCTCCATGGTCATTTCTACTCTAAAATATTAACTGAACTTGACTACTGTATTTTAAGAATACAATAATATAATGGCATAAATGATACATAATTGTATGGATAGTTGCAAGTAGAGAAACTACCCAGTGGTAATACTCAAATAAGAAATTAAACCTAGAAGTTCACGATGCCATTGTTCTTTGTAGATGCCTCGGAGTATTATCGGAAATTGAAAGGGTAGCTAGTTAGAAACTGGTGATTCTGAGTAGGAATAAAATTTTTCATGAAAAGATTAACATTGGATTCCGGCCAAATCAGCAAAATGTGGGACATTGAGGTCATTATAGATAACTTTATTCCTAACAAAGTAAAAAGCATTTAGTATTTTACGAAAGATTTTTGATTGGATACCAGAGGAATTCAGGGCCCCACAGATCTACTCCATAAGTCCATATAGATCTTATAATAGTCGTTAATTAAGAACTTAGAGCGTTTGTCTAGTAAGTGTTGAAGTGGCCTGAAACGGCAAGGAGTTTCTTGTCCTTTCTGTCTAGTATGAGGATTCCAAGTGAAACGTTTGTCAAGATGTAATCCTATACATTTGATTCCTAAAGGTAGTTGGAGCTCTACAGTAGTCAGTGGGATATTATTAAAGAATACTGGTGGACATAGAGTTATAAATTTTAGCATTAAAAATAAAACACAAAGTAAAATATACTCATTATAAAAAAAATAAACATTATGTTTACTTAAGCCAGTTCGGACTTATACGATACAATTTTACATACGCTAAACATACTCACGAAATTATCGAACAACGATCCTTAGACTTATCACATAAGCATTTGGTATGTCAATATCAAAATATTACGTTCTGTCTTAAAAATACCAACGGTCCAATTTTTTTTTTTCATATCGGCTTTTATATTTTCTTTTTTTCTCGAACAGTTATTATTATTTTTGCATTTACTATGTATTCCATACAGGCTTCAGTAAACCCTATTTATTTTTCTCGCCTTCATGAGTATTTTATCTAACAACATCCGTTTATTTGTACCATTGTCTCCCAATTACCGCTTTGAGATTATCCAAGTCCATTATTTAAGATATGCTTGAAATACTGAATATAATAATGACCATTACCACGCCTGTGTCATCATTTTCTTCCCTTACAATGCAGCTTTGTTTATTTAATATTTTCAACTTTTCCCCATCACATTCAATATACAGTCCTTGGCCAACACAGCATTGACCAGGAACAGATAGTGAGTAGGAGTGAGATAAGTAGGAGAATCACCTTATTATGTTATTTTAAGTTAGTATGTAAATATTTTTTTTAAATTGAATTACGATCTACCTGACAAGTCTTCATCGGATAAGTCCCTGGGAGATAACCTGCAACCTTTATTAAGGTAATTACTTAGTTTGCCGCTTGAGGCTAATATCAAGCCCAGGAATGGAGGAGAGGGACTAAGAGGCCTGGATAAATACTCGGGGTGAAATTGAACCGACACATAGAACGGGTGATCTTTCAATTCAGCAATTTCCATCCTTTTGTTTTCTTCACAGTGACCTGAAAAAAAAATTAATTATAAATTTTTGTACAGAACCATAACTTCTGGAAATATTTTTAAAACATCTTTTACTTGATTTAATTATTTTAGAAATTTTAGTTTATAAAAATGATTTATACTTTATTTTAAAAATAAATAAATTGATAGTATTGAATATAATTTAGTTGTTTAAATAGTTGGAATGCAAATAATAACATCGGTATTTCAGTTTCTAGTTCTGATTTTAAATGTATACACATTAGTTTATTGAGTAATGAAAAAGAAAAAGATATGTATAGGTAATTTAAGTAAACATTTAATATAAATTTATCTTATAAAGTAAATTGAATATTGTGTAGATACGAACCAACAAAATGAAGCCCATTATCCTCAAATTTTTGTATATATTCTGGGTTCACTTCATATCTATGCCTATGCCTCTCCTCAATAATATCTTTCTGATATAGTTTTTCTAAAATTGGTAATAAAAAAATAAATAATTATACTGTATATGTCGGTATGCATATACATATATATATATATATATATATATATATATATATATATATATATATATATATATATATAAGTTAATAGTAGACTGAAATAATCGCATCAACTAACCTTTATTGATTATCCAGTTCTTATCGTTTTTATATCATAAGTTTTATCTCCGAGAAAAAAAACATATGCTTAACTCTTAACCTAAAACTAACTCTACTAGTATATTCACATACACATAACTCCCCCCTTCCAGTTCCTGCATAGAAGGAACTATCATAAAAAAAAAAATAGGTAAAGAAAAGAAACAAGGGAACATACAAAAATAAAAGAAGTAATCATGAAACACACAAAAACAACAACAAAAAATGTCTCTTGCATGCACAAGTTAACCTGACTCAGGTGTAGCAGCCGCAGGTGGGACAGGTGACAGAGCATGAGGCACTCGAAGTTCCTCCAGATGTACGGTCCGAACGCGAAATGGATAGTGCACATCCCGAATCGTATAGAGGTTATGTTCGCGAACAGTCACGATTTGGTACGGACCCTCGTATCGCGCCGAGGCTTTAGTTCGTGCAGTGCGTAATCGTCTATAAACAATCGTACCCAATGGCAGGGGACCCTTGGTATACACCCCGGCCCGAGCATTGGCTTTGTGCACCCTGGTGGTCTTTTCTCGGATTAGTTTTTCGCGTACCTTTTGCCACGTAGATTTACGAGTGACTCGTGATTGATGGAGCATGGCACGTAATTCTTCATTATTGACTGTGATGAGGTCACCCCTATCCCTCCGCGCCTGGCCGAATACAATTTCTATTGGGGACAATCCCGTTGCCGCATGGATCGTATGATTGTATGCAATTATTGCTCGCGGCATAGCGTCATAGGAATCGAGATTTCTTCCCAACTTCAATAGCCGAAGGTGTTCTCCCAGTGTATTGTGTAACCTTTCCACTGCCCCCCTGCCTTTAACATGATGGGGAGTATTAAGCCGCCACTTGATCCCCAACTGGGCACACTCTTCGCGAATCAACAAATTATCGAATCGCGACCGCAATCAGAAGTGATGTCCTCGGGTACTCCATAGGTCGCACACCATTGGAGGATGCCTTCCCAAACAGCCTTCGGGGTCTTCTCAGCGATAGGGTAAGTCATGGCGAGTTTACTAAAAATGTCCAGAATAGTGAGCCAGGATTGTCCCTCATTAGAATAGAGGTCTACTTGCACCGACCTGAGAGGTTCCATCGCCGTGGGGGTGACTACCTGTTCTGTCACCGGTGGCTGTCGATCATATTTCGCGCGCTGGCATACGGCGCTTTGATCTATAAAATCTTTCACCGTGCGACCCATCGCTTTCCAAAAGTAGATGCGTTTCAATGCACGTAACGTCTCGTCGATCCCCCGGTGATTCGTTTTGCCACTGTGGTGATCCCTAACGCTGTGCTGTGATATCGGGTACTGTTTCTACATCCCGAAGGCAACGCACTAGAGAACCCCCTACCCCGATTCGTTCTTGGCGCCACAACCGTCTGATTTTATCAAGGAGAACCTTGTTGCCGACGTAAATATGACCACGGCGTCCCGGTACGCAAAACTCGGAAAAAATCTGTTCTATTTCGACGTCATCTATTGTCGCTGGAATACGAATCGTAACCGTCGATAATCCCTCATACATTGACGCACTCGACTCAGTGCCCGCGCCTTGTTTTGACCGAATGACCATTTGGAACCGCTTATCATTGATGATTTCATCAACTTCTGGGAGTTCCCTAGCTCTTTCTGGTGAGCTCTCCTCTGACTGTTGACGTATTAGTGGAATCTCCTGCCCTTGTTCCGCCCAATCCCGCAAATAACGCACCGCAAATGGCTCGGCCGACGTGCTTTCTTCCTCTACCGCATTAATTACCAGATCGCGCGACAACCAATCCGCTACCGCGTTCTCTACCCCTTTTTTATGAAATACTTGAAACGTATAGGGTGCCAATCGTTCCTTCCAACGAGAAACTCGCGCTGACGTTTCCTTAAGCGTGGCTAGATAAACAAGTGGTTTATGGTCCGTCAATAATTCGAAACGACGCCCATATACATATGGCCGGAAGTGCTCAACCGCCCATACCACTGCTAAGAGTTCACGCTCGATAGCACTATGTCTTTGTTCAGCCGGATTAAGTTTCCGGCTCGCGAAAGCGATCGGCTTTTCCCCCTCCGCGAAATTCTGCGACAGAACCGCTCCAATAGCTACCTCACTCGCGTCTGTGGTGATCCTGAACATGAGATGAAAATCTGGAAATGCCAACAGCGGTTGTGACGTCAAGATTTTCCTGCCAGGAAATGCTATCGATCTGGGAGGACCCTAGACAAAGCCGTCTCCCCTTCTTTAGGGTCTCCGTCAGAGGTTGAGTCAATTTGGCAATTCCTGGAATGAACCGCCTATAATAGTTCACCATTCCTAAGAATCTGCGAATCCCCCGAACATTGGTGGGTAATGGTGCTTCTTGGATGGCTTTCACCCTTTCTTGATCGGGCTGCACCCCCTTTCGCGACACCACGTGTCCCAGAAACCGTATCTCTGGTAATCCAAATTTCGATTTTCCCTTTGATAATTTAATTAATTAATTATAAACTGGGGCGAAGTCCTCTCCTAACCTTTTTTTTTTTTTTCTCTTTTCCCCCTTCCTGCCATCTCTGGCATACGGGGTACGGCGGTGGTGGGTTGATACGTTGGGTTTACGCACGCCCACCACCGCCAAAAAACAACTCTTTATTTGTAATTTTCTTATTATACAAAAATTTGGGGGGTACCATATAATCTCCTGGGTACAAAATTAAATAAAAATAAAAATAATAATCTGTGGTGCTGCCCGGTGCACGGATGTGCACCTTACTGGTGGGGCAGCACCTTTAAGGCCTCCTGGCCGGTCTGCATCCGTCCGGTTGCCGTCCAGCCCTCCTGGTCCGCCGCATCCGTCCGGTCCGCATCCGGCCAGTCCTCTCCCTCAGTCCTCTCCTGGGGGCTCGTCCTCCTCTGAATGCCTCGGTGTCTCCTGGTCCGGTGGCTCGCCGGGTGGCCGTATCCTGCTGATGGTAAAATGCGCAGGACTGACCACCTCCTTCCACCCGTAGACATACTCCCTAAAATGGGGGTAATTGTCCTCCTCCATGAGGCGGGGGAAGTCTTCCTCGGCGAGGACGAAGATCCCGGTCTTCCTCGACAACCTGGCACGGTGTCCTTCCATCGCGATGCAGGAGAGCAACACGTGCTCCGCCGTCTCTGGGACTCCACAGGTGGGGCACCGGGGGTCGACCTCTCTTCTATGCTCACTAAGCTTTCCCCGGAACCCACCGTGTCCCGTCAGCATCTGCGAGACCCAGTAGTCCGGGAGGACCCATGTCGCGGACAACCTCGACTGGACGGTGGGGAAGAACTTTCTCAATGTAGAGCCCTTCTGGCTCGTCACCCACCGTCCATTCCACTGCTCTATCGAGTCCTCCCTCAGAATCCTCTTCCACAGGTTCGGGGTCTCGCCGATCTTCTGACGGAGTCCCACCGGGAGCGTCTCCAGCCCCTGCCTCTTCGCTTCATACTTGAGGGCATCCTCCTTCAGGAGGAGGTCCAGGGGCATGGCTCCGGCAAGCACCTGCACCGCCTCATGCGACACCGTTCTGTACGCCTTCGTGACCCGTAGCAGAGTCAGTCTCTGGATCGTCGCCAGTCTCCTCTTCTGCTGCTGTGTGAGGTTGCGGCTCCACACCGGGGATGCATACCTCAGGATACCCAAGACCACGCCTTTATAAATGGTCATCGTTGCCGGGTACCTGAGGCCCCAGAATGCACCCCCGATCCTTCCTAGTCCGTTGAGTGACAGGGTCACCCTATCTTTCAGGTATCCCAGGTGAGGAGTGGCGTCGAAGTTTTTCCTAAACCTCACGCATAGGTATGTCACCTCCTCACCTAGTCTGACCCTCTCCGTCTGGATGTCCAGTGTGATAGGGTGAGCCCTGTCGGTGGAGCCTCTCAGGAGTATGGCCTGGGTCTTGGCAGCGGCCATACTCAGCTTCCTCCTCACGCACCATTCCGCTACGAGACTGGCGCACCTCTCTGCTTCCGTCTTCACTCTGGCTCTGCTGTTCGCGGCCACGATGACTGCCAGGTCGTCGACGTAGGCCGTGGAAGGAAACCGTGATCTTCCAGTTCCCCCAGCAGCTGGTCAAAGACGAGTTTCCACAGGGCCGGCCCGAGGACCGACCCTTGTGGACAACCTCTCTCTATCTCCTTCTCGACCTCGTAGTAGCTACCTCTTATCCTGACACTCCTTTCACTGAGGTAGCTACTTACGAGGGAGTACAGGTTGCTGGGGGCGTCGAACTCTTGCAGCCGCTGGAGTACGCAGGGCCACCACACGCTATCGAAGGCGGAGTATATGTCGAACAATATCAACATGACGTACTTCTCCGCCCTCTCTTCTACGTCCCTGCGCACTCTCAACAGTGCATCGGTCGTTCCCTTGCCACGGGTCGAGCCGAACTGCCGTGGATGGCTCGCCGCATCAAGGACCGGCCTTAGGCTGGTGACTATCAGGCTCTCCAGGACTTTACTCATCACCGGGAGGAGGCATATCGGCATGTCTCCTTATCCTTGCCTCCTCCCTTGTAGAGGAGTCTCAGATCCGCGATCTTCCACTGTCTCGGGAACCGCCCCTGGTCCAGGCACTCATTGAAGATGCCAAGAAGGTCATCCTCAATGAGGGGGGCGCTCCTCTTCAAGATCGCGGCGTCGATCCCGTCGAGTCCTGGAGCTCTTCCGGTCCTCTGCCTATCCACGGCAAGACGAAGGTCTCATAAATCCCACGGTGGACTCAGCTCGGTACCTGGAGGGCATACCGTGGTGCGTCTCACCATCTTGTCTTCTTCCGTATCCTGGGACGGATCATCCCTGGGGTATGTACAGCCTATGTACATATCTGCAGTCTCCTCCAGGGTGGTTGCCTGGGCATCTCCAACTCTGATAGCCGCCATCATGTTTAGCGGCTTCACCTTGCCCAGTGCCACCCTGTACGGGATTCCCCAGGGATTCTTCTCCGTTTCCTGGACGATAAACTCGTCCCAGGATACCTTCTTCCGGTGACGCACGCCGTTTCGGTATGCCCTGTACCTAGCCTTGGATTCCTCTCGGAGTGCCGGTCTCCTCTCCTCTTCCCTGCACTCCTGGTACCTGCGCCTGGCCCTGTAGTACTCCCTCTTGAGGAGCGTCCAGGGCAGGCGTCCACCATGGGACCGGACGCGCTCTCGCTCTGCGGCGCTAGGGGGTCATATTGGCCGCTTCCGTGATGGCGCCCGTCAGCCCCGCCACTCTGCGGTCAACGGCTGACTCGCCTTCCATCGGCGCCATCTCTTCCCATTCTCTATCGACCAATATTCCCTCCAGTTCACTGGAGAAATCTCCCCAGTTCGCCGTTCGGGTCACGAAGCCTTTCTCCACTGGTAAGGCTCCGCCTTCCTCCTCTACCACACTGAAGGCTATGACCCGGTGGTCGGAGCTCGTGTCAGACCGTAGGGTCCAGCCCGCAATACGCCTCGCCATGGTGGCCGTGGCGAGTGTGACGTCAATCCAGCTCTCGCCCCTGGCTCCAACGAAAGTTGGGCCAGAGGGCTCGTTCAAGACCAAGAGCTGGCACCTCGCCACGGTTTCATCCACCAGTCTTCCTCTGGCGTCAGTGCGCACTGAACCCCAGGCCGTGCTCCACGAATTGGTGTCGGAACAGACCACCACACTCCTATAACGTTGTGCGATGGCCTCCACGGCGGATACATTTTCCTCTATCCTTTGCTTCGGCGGCATGTACGACGACACGAGGGCGAAGGATATCCTCCCCCATCTGACATAGCATGCCGCTTGATCCGCCGTGGTGAATTGCTTCAATTCCATAACGTCGAGGTTTGGATTCACTATCACAATAGCCGCTCTAGGCCTCCTCTCTCCACTGCCCATAGCGACTACCCTCGACGCGACACCGAATCCGGCGACCACATTTCCTTGACACCATGGCTCCTGAATAGCCATGATGTCAGCGTCCTTAGCGAGAGCTCTCAGCTCGTCCGCGACCACTCGTCTTCGGCCCATGTTGACCTGCAGAATCTGCAGCCTACGCATACCGGGTCTTCTTCATCTGGATGGTCATCAGCTGAAGATACGGCGGGCACTCCCTGCTGCCCGCGCAATGATTTAAATCTTTCCCCTGTCTGCCCTTCTCCTTGCAGTGCCTACACTGAGGCTTGGTGCCTCTAGCCTTTGCCGGGCACTCCGCAGCCTTGTGCCCGTTGCCCTGGCACCACTTGCACGCGATCTCCGCCGTGCAAGACCTCGCCGTGTGGCCGTGCTCAAGGCACTTCAGGCAGAGCAGGGGGTCGAGGTAATCCCTGATGACCATCCCCCACCATCCGCCGCTGACGTCTTCCGGGGTGAGCCCCATCAGGGCGAGCCTCATCTTCTGGTGGACCTCAACTATCCACCTCTTCGTCAGCCCGCCCCTCGCGGGCGTGGAGAAGCAGGGCCTCAACCACGCCCTTCTGGCGCTCTCCTCCTCCGGCTTCTCCAGGGGTACCTTGCCCCAGAGGAAGCTCTCCAGCACGCTCCCATCCCAGTGCTTGGGGACGCCACTCAGCTCCAGGCGAGGCCTTCTCGCCATCGCCAGCCTCGCCTCGAGCCCCTTCTCCTTCAGGGCGTCCCACTCTATGATCTTCTTTGCCTGGTCGGCTCCTCCTGTCCTGACCAGGACGGCGCCAGACTTGGTCACTCTGACCACTCCAGCACTGGCGCCGATCTGCTTGAGCTTCTCCTGGGATGGGAGCTGCTCCAGGATCTTCCCGGCATCCCACCCTGCAGTTGTACCCTGGAGGGTAATATAGGTGGGAGCGTCCTCGGGCCTGGTCTGCGCCGCGGGAACCCTGGCCAGGACTCCAGCGAAGGTCAGTTTCTTCCCCTTCCTCTTTCCTTCCGAGGAGGGGGGTAGAGCCTCTTCTTCTTCCTCTTCCTGGGAGGTTGGCTGCTTCTTCTTCTTCTTCTTCCTCTTCTTTTTCTGCACAACCTCCCAGTTCGGCTCCTCCTCCTCGCTGGAGTCCACATCCATGTTCCTACCCCGGCACATCGGGGTAGCGCTGCTCCTCTGGGACATCGGGGCCGGCATGAGGCCGCAGTACTTGCTAGGGGGTGGAGGTGGGACCAACCCGGAGGGTCCTTCGACCACCTTCTCGGGCTTAGCCTTGGTCTCCACCTTTAGGCCCTAGTCTTGGCCGCGTGCCTCAGAATCCCGGCCTCCTGGTCCTTCAGCCGGAGGTCCTCGATGAGGCCCTGGACTCTGTTAAGAGTTGGGGAGACCCACTCCTTCTTCTTCCGGTCGTACTCGCCCCCTATGGCATCACTAATAGACGTTGCCACCATGGGGGCGATAATCTCGGACACCTTCGTCGCTATTATCTTATGTAGAGTCTCCCCATTCAGGGCCTCATTCACCACCTCCTCCACTATGGTGGGCACTATCTTCCACTGCGCCTGGAGGCCCACAACAATGCCCAGAATATCTCTAACCTGGCCATTGATATAGCTCTGGGCCTCCAGCGACATCTTCTTCCGGGTAAGGTAAGCCCTTATCTGGTCCGAAATTCTTTCGCCCCTGGCAGTAGGGTCCTCAGCTGGCTCCTCTTCCGGGGAATCCTCCCTTTGCCTCTTAGCCTTCTGCTTCTCGACTTCTCCGTCAGAAGCAGAGGCCAACGGCCACATAATTCTGGCCCCGAGCGCCGATGCACGCTCCTCCTGCTCACCTAAAACATCCATTGGCTCGCTGAGCCGGGCACCTTCAACAGCGTTTTGCGCCTCTCCTGGTGCACTTTTGTCAAATTTTTTTGGGGCATTTTTGGTCCCACACTTAGTATTATAAAATTCACTAAAAAATTTTTCAAAAAATTTTTTCCAAAAAATTTTTTTTGGAAAATTTTTCGATTTTGGAAATTTTTAAAATTTCCAAAATCTCCTGTCCGTGGAGGGCACCGATTCGCTAATTAGTCCCTCGGGCCTCAACCACCACTACACTTACGAGCCAGCGCACTAACACCGGGAACACTTATAAAATAGGTCTTACCTCGGTGACTGTTGGGCGATGACTGATCGCTGGATACCTGAACAAGAGTGGGGCTAATCCCCAGGAGCTCATCAACCGTAGGTCCTTCCTCTTCAACGGCTGGAACGCTACTTGTCCTCTCCTAACCCTCTCTGGAACTCGTCCATTAACCGTTGGAAAGTCAGTGGGGTCCCCTTCAGCCCGAACGGCATTCTTACGAATTCATAATGGCCCCGCTCCCAAGAAAACGCGGTTTTCCCAATGTCCTCGGCAGCCATTTTTACTTGATGGTACCCGCTTTTTAAATCCAGAGTACTAAAAATCGCCGCGCCTGCCAATCTGTCCAGAATATCCTTCACGCGAGGAAGCGGGTATCGTTCGTCCTCTGTTGCTTCATTCAGTTTTCTATAATCGACCACGACCCTATATTGTTTCTCCGTTTGCGTGTCTTCGTCTTTCTTTTTCTCAACTACCCACAACGGACTATTAAAAGGAGAATTACTTGGCCTGATAATTCTCTGGCGCAGGAGATCGTCCAACTGTCCCTTAATAATATCCCTCAAAGCCTGCGGGTAACGTCTATCTTTGACATACACCGGAATATCCGTTTTTAATCTAATCCGATGGACCGTTTTCCCTGTAGTGGGCAAAATCTCATTTTCCACAAAGAAGAGGTCTTTATTTAGCTCTACGATATCCTTAATGGGTGTAATAAATCTGTACCGAAGACCTTATGGGAACTGACGGATTAAATCAATACCTTTACGTATAGGGTACTATAACAATTCCGCAATGTGAATTGACAGAAAAACCCAAGAGGCTGCATCTAATTGCTTGTTCAAGAAGCAACCACTCTCAGTCTCTCAGTGGTACATTATCAGTACATAGTGAAGTCCGTAATATGACATAAGCTCACGTAGTGAAGTAAGGGAAATTTTGAGAAATAATTATGCGCGTAGTTTCAACATAGGAAGAAATGAATTGAATAATGATTGTCCACAGTGTACATATTCAGTTCGTATAGAGAATTTTAAAATTAGGTCCTCTGTATTCATGATGTATCATCAATTTATCGTGTTCCATTGCTCATGGATAAGCAAGGAATACTGGAATTTTTTATGAAGAGGTTAAAGTTGAACATTCCTTTCCCAAGACCTAGAAAATACATGCGTAAATGGAAAAGTTTAGCAGATAGGTAATTTATTAATTAATTTTTAATTTATGTGTTAAAATGTCAACCATCAATACTTAAGAGATGCTGGTTAATGTTTGTTACAGGGTTGACTCATTAAGAAAAGAAATAAACATAGCTTTAGTGGGAAAATATACAACCCTTGAAGATGCTTAAGCATCAGTTTCAAAAGCATTACAACATGCAGCTGTGGCAGTCGGTTATCGAGTTAACATTAATGTAAATGTTAATATGAAAAAAATTGATTTAAAACAAATTGTCTTTTCTATTTAATTTTTTTTTAATATTTTTTTTAGTATACTGAAAGTGTCGACTTAGAGAAAGGTACTCAGGCTGCTAACTCTGTTTCATACCATGAAGCTTGGCAGAAATTATGTAAAAGCGAGTAAGTATTATTTTTTTTTTAATCACTAATGATCACTAGTTTCTTTTTAATACTTTTAAAAAAATAAATGTGGTAATCATATAGTAATGATAATGATTGTGAAGTCTTGACAGTAAATTTAGCACTTCTCTAAATTTTATTCCCTTTTTTAAGAATTTGTGAAGTGTACAATCCAGTCAGTGAAAATGTTAATTTTTGTTTTGTTGAAGTAAAATAACTTGAAAATCTTGGACTTGGTCTTCAAGCCTCTGTCGTTGAGTTTGCCAGATGAGAAAATTGTAGTTCTCATTTTTTAAGATATAAGGTTTGTAGATTTGTAAAGAATAAATTTAGCTCAGATTATCTGTTAAAAACTTAAAGCATTTCATTTAATTAAATATGTGGAATAAATATGTTTATAAAATAATGCCAATTATATTTAAAAGTATGAACTAATTTTGTATCTTCTTACTACTGTGTTAAAATTTGATTTTTTTTTTCCTTGTTAAGGTATTTTCTCCTATGATTGAACTAATAGTCATCTCTGCCATCTTATTTCAATTTTCTTATTGGTGGATTTTAAATTTCTTATTGGATATTCCTTTAATGAAAAATTTTATTAATTTTTTTTTCCTCTAGAAATGTTTTGGGCTTAACTCATGCTAATACCACCGAGATTCATAAAAATAAAAAACATCCTGTAGTAATTGAAATGCCTAAATACAATCCAAGTGATATGGGTGGTACAATGAGATAGGGAAGAAGAATTACTGAATTTAAAAGTGATTCATCAATACTAAGTAAGCATGTTTCTGAACTGGTATATATGTGTAGTTAATATTTTTTATACTTATTATATATATATATATATATATATATATATATATATATATATATATATATATATATATATATATAAGTTTTCTTCTTCTTTCGCTACCTCTTTTGTGCCATTCAGCGTAGAGGGGCCTCAATCCAATGGACCCATTCCTCCCGGTCCCGACAAATCCTCTTCATCTGAGCCTATCCTCCTATTCTTTGGACATAATCCTCATAGAGGATTCTCGGGCGTCCACGGGGTCTTTTGCCTATCGGGCTTCCATAACCTTTCTAGGAAGCCATTCTTCGTCCATGCGACAGACATGGCCGAACCATTTGAGCTGTCTTTTTTCAATGGAGGTCTTCAGTTCTGTTACCTGCAGCTGATCCCTTATGTTTGTATTCCGCACTCGGTCCCTCCTTGTTTTACCGACCATTCTGCGAAGGTACCTCATTTCAGCTCCTGTTGTCCGGCTGATGTGCTTGTCAAGCATGACCCAACTTTCACTCCCATATGTAAGTGTTGGAAGGTAAATTGCTTTAAATATATGTAGTTTCGTCGCCTTCCCTACATTTCGGTGGCCAACTATGCTATTACAGATCTGGTAATATATCTGATTCGCTTTATTGATTCTATTACTTACTTCTTGGTCAACTTTACCAGACCTGCTAATGATGGTTCCTAAGTAGGGAAAGTGGTCCACCACTTCGAGAACTTCACCGTTGCATTGCAAACGCACATCTTCCTGTTCCTGCCTAGATATAACAAGAACTTTGCTTTTGGCAATATTTATTGCCATTCCCTTACGTTGGAGCTCCTCTTTCCATTCCACAAGGGCTTGCTGCAGCTTCTCCTTAGAGTCCGCCAGAAGAACGATGTCATCAGCGTAGAGAAGGCTCTGGACGACGACAGGACGCATATTCCATCTACCGATTAGAGTTGGTGATGTTCTCCTCTTACATATTTTATGGATCTCATCCATAAAAACTATGAATAGTAGGGGGCTGAGGCTATCACCCTGCCTAACTCCTTTATCCATGTGGAATGCATCGGTCTCTCTCCCATTGATCCGAACTACCCCTTTTGCATTTTTATAAATTGCTTTTATTGCATTGATAAGATCCCCTGGGACGTTTTTATTTACCAAAGCATTCCATATCTCCTGGTGTGGAACAGAGTCGAAAGCAGCCTTCAAGTCAAGAAAGGCTAGGAAAATGTCTTTGTCTCGGTCCCATGCTCCCTCTAATACTTTTCTAAGAACAAAATATATAAGTTATGTGTATGTAAATATACTAGTAGAGTTAGTTTTAGGTTAAGAGTTAAGCATATGTTTTTTTTCTCGGAGATAAAACTTATGATATAAAAAAGATAAGAACCGGATAATCAATAAAGGTTAGTTGATGTGATTATTTCAGTCTACTATTAACTGGTGCCGAAACCCGGGAGTTTGTTTGTTCGCGTTTCGTTAAAAACTAAGAAGTTTTTAAGTTTAAGTTTCTTAACTTAAGAAGCACTCGTATGATGGCTGAATCAGACGAGTTAATTAAGGAACGCGCCAAGTTCGAATTCCAGTTGGCAAAGGCGGCGGAAGAAATGCGCAATTGATGGCTCAGCTCACGGAGGCAAAAAGTCGGCACAAATAGAGTTAATAAAGGTACGTACTCAAAATTCTGCCTTTATACACGAGGTCATTGGCCAATTACAGGTACGGTTAGTGATCTGGATCACTTCATAAAAGGCGCCGACCAGATTAGGACTCTAATTGTATCACGACAGGAAAATGGTACCATATTAGCGTCAGACGTGAAAATGTTAGAAGCGGCATTGGTCGGTCGTATCTCACGACGTATCCTGAACGCTATACAGGCGATACAACTCATTCATGGGACACGCTGAAAGAACGATTAAAGAAGTTGTATGGCGGAGGGCGCTGGACTCCGGAAGAAGACGTATTTTATCTGGTGAATGTGAAGCGGAATCAAGGCCAGTCGGAGGGCGAATTCGCTGAAAAACTTTTAGTTCTCTACAATAGAGTGGTGGAGAAAATGGTTGAAGGTTTTGGTCAAGAGGAAGGCGGCTGGCGATTGGAGTTTGTACGTGGTCTCCTGAAGGTACAGCTGAACCATTATAAGGACCGACCAGGTTCTCTATCACGTGACAGAGATTTCGTTGAATGTGCCCACGAGTTGGCAGACGCGCATAACAGGAACAAGGCACGGCGAGAGAAGTGCGATGGCGAATGGACCGAAGTGAGATCCGCAATTTTTACTGTTAAACAACTAGTGATTGATAGTGTTGACACTTATACGCTCATTGAGGGGTTTCATCCATCTAATTCTAAATCCCTCATAAACTAATAACACTGTTTATGATATTAAAAACTGTATCTGAAATCCAAATTTAACCTTAGCATGATGTTAAGCCAGTCAGCGAGAAAGGAAGCTATGAAGTAACCCAAATTTTTGTTTTTATCACTGCCAAGTAGCACAGCATTAACCAGGAACAGATAGTGAGTAGGAGTGAGATAAGTAGGAGAATCACCTTATTATGTTATTTTAAGTTAGTATGTAAATATTTTTTTTTAAATTGAATTACGATCTACCTGACAAGTCTTCATCGGATAAGTCCCTGGGAGATAACCTGCAACCTTTATTAAGGTAATTACTTAGTTTGCCGCTTGAGGCTAATATCAAGCCCAGGAATGGAGGAGAGGGACTAAGAGGCCTGGATAAATACTCGGGGTGAAATTGAACCGACACATAGAACGGGTGATCTTTCAATTCAGCAATTTCCATCCTTTTGTTTTCTTCACAGTGACCTGAAAAAAAATTAATTATAAATTTTTGTACAGAACCATAACTTCTGGGAATACTTTTAAAACATCTTTTACTTGATTTAATTATTTTAGAAATTTTGGTTTATAAAAATGATTTATACTTTATTTTAAAAAGAAATAAATTGATAGTATTGAATATAATTTAGTTGTTTAAATAGTTGGAATGCAAATAATAACATTGGTATTTCAGTTTCTAGTTCTGATTTTAAATGTATACACATTAGTTTATTGAGTAATGAAAAAGAAAAAGATACGGATAGGTAATTTAAGTAAACATTTAATATAAATTTATCTTATAAAGTAAATTGAATATTGTGTAGACACGAACCAACAAAATGAAGCCCATTATCCTCAAATTTTTGTACATAATTTGGGTTCACTTCATATCTATGTCTATGCCTCTCTTCAATAATATCTTTCTGATATAGTTTTTCTAAAATTGGTAATAAAAAAATAAATAATTATACTGTATATGTCAGTATGCATATATATATATATATATATATATATATATATATATATATATATATATAAATAATAAGTATAAAAAATATTAACTACACATATATACCAGTTCAGAAACATGCTTACTTAGTATTGATGAATCACTTTTTAATTCGGTAATTCTTCTTCCCAATCTCATCGTACCACCCATATCACTTGGATTGTATTCAGGCATTTCAATTACTACAGGATGTTTTTAGTTGTATGAATCTCGGTGGTATTAGCATCAGTTAAGCCCAAAACATTTCTAGAGGAAAAAAAAATAGATATAATTTTTCATTAAAGGAATATCCAATAAGACATTTAAAATCCACCAATAAGAAAATTGAAATAAGATGGCAGAGATGACTATTAGTTCAATCATAAGAGAAAATACCTTAACAAGGAAAAAAAAAATCAAATTTTAACACATTAGTAAGAAGATACAAAATTATTTCAAACTTCTAAATAAAATTGGCATTATTTTATAAACATATTTATTCCACATATTTAATTAAATGAAATGCTTTAAGTTTTTAACAGATAATCTGAGCTAAATTTATTCTTTACAAATCTACAAACCTTATATCTTAAAAAATGAGAACTACAATTTTCTCACCTGGCAAACACAATGACAGAGGCTTGAAGACCAAGACATATTCCAAGGAATGGTTTATTGGTCTCCCTACACCACCTACAAGCTTCTATTTTTCCTTCTACTCCTCTAGAACCATATCTGCCAGGAACAATAACACCACTAAAAATTATTTTCTAGTTATTTTACTTCAACAAAACAAAAATTAACATTTTCACTGACAGGATTGTACACTTCACAAATTCTTAAAAAAAGGGAATAAAATTTAGAGAATTGCTAAATTTACTGTCAAGACTTCACAATCATTATCATTACTATATGATTACCACATTTATTTTTTTTAAAGTATTAAAAAGAAACTAGTGATCATTAGTGATTAAAAAAAAAATAATACTTACTCGCTTTTACATAATTTCTGCCAAGCTTCATGGTATGAAACAGAGTTAGCAGCCTGAGTACCTTTCTCTAAGTCGACACTTTCAATATACTAAAAAAAAAATGATTAAAAAAAATTAAATAGAAAAGACAATTTGTTTTAAATCAATTTTTTTCATATTAACATTTACATTAATGTTAACTCGATAACCGACTGCCACAGCTGCATGTTGTAATGCTTTTGAAACTAATGCATAAGCATCTTCAAGGGTTTTATATTTTCACATTAACCAGCATCTCTTAAGTATTGATGGTTGACATTTTAACACATAAATTAAAAATTAATTAATTAATTACCTATCTGCTAAACCTTTCCATTTATGCATGTATTTTCTAGGTTTTGGGAAAGGAATGTTCAACTTTAACCTCTTCATAAAAAATTCCAGTATTCCTTGCTTATCCATGAGCAATGGAACACGATAAATTGATGATACATCATGAATACAGAGGACCTAATTTTAAAATTCTCTATACGAACTGAATATGTACACTGTGGACAATCATTATTCAATTCATTTCTTCCTATGTTGAAACTACGCGCATAATTATTTCTCAAAATTTCCCTTACTTCACTACGTGAGCTTATGTCATATTACGGACTTCACTATGTACTGATAATGTACCACTGAGAGACTGAGAGTGGTTGCCTCTTGAACAAGCAATTAGATGCAGCCTCTTGGGTTTTTCTGTCAATTCACATTGCGGAATTGTTATAGTACCCTATACGTAAAGGTATTGATTTAATCCGTCAGTTCCCATAAGGTCTTCGGTACAGATTTAAAAAAAATATATATATATTAATATTTTCTAAGCTTAATTTAATTTAAGTGTCATATAATGCTTACCTGTAAATTTTGACCATACTTTCTAAAATAATGAGTATGCTCCTCTAGGTGCTTATGGGCACCTAAGGTTTGGCAGGGGTTTGAGGTTGAAAATGTTCTCTCGCTCTTACAAATTAAATTTATTGAAAATTGTAACTAATATTCAACAAAAATATCACTATATAATAATTAGCTTTTCAATTATTCGAAAAAAATTATTATTATTATTATTACATGAATGAAAGTCTTAATAGCCATGATTGCACTGTTGGCATACTTTTCTCGTTCTCTTCCTGCATTGTCTGCAGGTCATATGTTTTTCGCAGCTCACAGCCTTGTGCTGTGATGCTGGTGACTCTCGTTCCAGTTTTTTATGTATTATGTGTTTCACTATATGCGTCCTTTCTGGCGGCTTACTATGAGCTCTACAGTAATTCTGAGCGATGGCTTATGAGTTCCACATATGTCATTTTGCTCTCAGGCTCTGAATGTCGTTTGAGACGCCAAGTGTTTTGGCATGCCGCATCAAGACCAAATAAAAATAGTGGGAACCACCATTTTCGTCCACGATATCAAACACGCTGCGAGTCCAGATTCTCATCAAATCTGTCTACTCCGCCCATAAAAAATTGTATTCTTTTAAGACGTTTGGGCAATCAACCGAAAAATCTTCATTTTCTTCTTATCAACAGTTCCAATCCGGTCAACTTTGGTTTGAAATTAGTCCAGATCTGAATCAATTTCAACGCTACTTTCTTCTCCTGTCAAATTTCCTTCGGCTGGTGCGAAAATTACAATTTAAATATCTTGTAATGCTTCACCAGCTTTCATGAAGTGGGGCTCTGCGGAAACAATAGAAAAAATAAGAAAATAAAAACGCCCAAGGAAGGGATATATTTTCATGCCATTATTTACAATAGTGTTAATTTTATAATGTCACAATTAAAATCTTACCTTAATTTTGTTAAAACGATTTTCAATTTTAGTTACAATAAGAATACCATTCAAAATCCATTAGATACATAAGGCACTGAAGTGAACCTTGGTTGCCCATAAGCACCTGCAGGTGCACTTGGTTCAATTTCATACCAGAGAAACGAATATTTTCAAAAAAACAAAACAAAAGCTAGTCTACATCTTAGCTTATACATTTATAAAGACATTCCAACAATAAAAACATCTGAACTTACGTTTTTTGTGTCATTTCTCAAAGAAACACGTCAACCACTCAAAAAGCTAACCTCCAGGCAGGAACCTCTCAGTTCTAAGCCGATAAGAGAGTGATTATCATGCCCAAACTCTGTAGGAGAGGCATGGAAACTAAAGATAATATGTTTTTTAACCGGTACATGGATCTGGAGGAGCAGAAACTGAGACAGAACCAAAATTAAATGAAAAATAAAATGATGCACCTGTAGGTGCTTATGGGAACTGACGGGTTAAATGTTTTATGTATTTAATTCATTAAACATGAAAGTCTCATAGGTTTTTATTTCATTTTAAATGATTATTTTTTATTATTATTTCCTCCTCCTTCTCGGATCGTAAGGTCCGATTTCCCAGCGTACCATTGTGCCTTTCCACCAAGCTTGGATCCTGACGGCGAAGAACTCCATGAAACGTCCTATATTTTCCATTTTCATTCGATGATTCCTCATTTTTACATATCCCAGCATTTCCATCTCTCTTTTGTAATACTATAAAAAGTATTCAATTTAAATATTTTTCTAATTTAATTTAAAGTATATTTTACTATTGTTATGCATCTGATGGTATCGTTTTTAAATCAGACGCAGAACCAAGACGTAGTATATAAGTTTGGTAATTATTTTGCTGGTGAGGTCCTAGGTAAAGCCACAACAAATAACTGTTTATTCCATTCATTTTTAATATTTTCACAAAATCCAAGTTATCACCAGCTATAGTTTGGAAAAGAGGATGTACTTATGTAAAATTTGTACATTTCCCATATTAAATTTTCTCATCCATACTATAAATGATAAAACTCGTATTTTTAGAAATTATTGAAAATGAAACAAATGAAAAGTTAAAACTTGTTGTCACTCAACCTTTGACAACCTGTGGGACAGATACCATCAGTTTTATTGAACAAATAACTATTGCCCGCTGCAATATAATGCACACGGTCAGTTTGGTGTGCCAGTTCGATGTGATCATTTCTAACTGACACACCGAACCAAACGCAACATTCGCATCTACACGCTCACTTCGGTGTGTCAGTTCAATGTGCTATCCCTTAGAAGCTCTAAACCCTCTTATTATGTTTTGTGTTATGTATTTAACATATTAAACACAATTAAACATCATCCGCACCCATACCACTCACCAACCTCCCTACTTTTTTTAATTCCTTCCGAAAGGTACTTACTAAGCTGTTGATTTTCATCGTTACTAACGATTTGTTGGCGAGGGGATCGATCTGGTTCACCTTTTCAACAAGAATGTTATAAGAGTCCTCTCGTTTTTGTTTGTTATGATAATCTTTTGAATTTAATTTTCACTAGCATTCCTCCCCTCTGATCTAAATTCTAAAAGAAATTCTTTTCCCCAACTAACCATTTTTCATTTAAAATAATAAACACACAGGCGAGGAGTACTGACGAGGTCTGGAAAGCGATTGAAAGGGTCTCTATCCAAACGACACTTGAACGCATCCTCAGATAACTGATGTCAAAATTTATGAAAGTAACAATTTGCATTACCAACTATAGCACCATTATTGGCACAGTTGAATTAAACATTTATAACTATCTCAATTTTCCTCACATCCCACCAATCACATCAATAATTTGTTCGCAGAAAAGTTCAGAATAACTTTCATAAGAATTTAGCTAAACAATAATTAAATGGCGAAATGATTACCTGCTCAAAATTTGACTGCATAAATAAAATTTAATTTTATGTGTCACACCGAAATGCTGAATTTCCATCAGTTCGTCAGTTCAGTTTTTTTTATGTGAGCTCACATCAATTTAGCCTACACACGGTCAGTTCGATGTAAACACACCAAGCTGACACACCGAAATGACCGTTTGCAGCAGCCTTTAGGCTCTTCACATTCTTTAGTTTTGTAAGTATGAGATCTATCAGAGCTACGTATATCTTAGTCCTTCAAGGTGGTACGTGATGATAATGGTTGTCTTCTTCAACATTCACTTTTGGAAAAGACAGTAGAGCGTTTCTTTGGCG
This sequence comes from Arma custos, assembly GCA_037127475.1. NCBI lineage: Eukaryota > Metazoa > Arthropoda > Insecta > Hemiptera > Pentatomidae > Arma > Arma custos. The sequence continues at coordinate 25,972,092 of CM073762.1, forward strand.
GATAGCTAATTTGAAGGTTGGTAAACTGTTTTGGAGAGGTATGAGCTGATTAACTGCTGCCTTCTGTTGAAGAGAGGAGGGCCCCCTGATTCTGAACAAAGACTTGTGATGGAGCTGGTTCTAAATGTGCCCATTGCTAATCGTAACGTGGAATTTGGTCTGCCACATAAAGTTTCGTGACAGATCATTTTAAATAAATAATTTAATTTTTTTGTAGTTATAAGTTACTCGTACATACAAAATATCAGATGTATGACTTCAAAACTGGTGAATTCCATACAATCTTTGAACCTCTATAATATTAAGGGGGGAACAGTTGAGGATGGAATTATCCAAATTCCTTTCTTAGTTTATCCAAAATTTGAAGTAGATCGGACCAAAGAATCACGTTGTCCCATACAAACTTTGCCCCCTCATTTTCACCCCCTAGGAGTAGAATTTCGGAAAATTCTTTCTTACCGGATGCATACGTCATACAAAGAATGCACCTTCCAAGTTTCAGGTCTCTACGATCAACAGTTTAGGCTGTGTGTTGATCCCTCAGTCAATCATTCAGGACAAAGCATTTTATTTGTATAGATGTTGATGTTTTCAAATGAAAAATTTTGAAATTTATCATAATGTTGAACAATTTTTTTTCTAACATAAAACTACATCGAACATAATCAATTTTAATCCTGCTTTATGCTTAAAACTTTACTGTATTTTTGCCCTAAACTCCTAGGGTATTGAGGTCCTGGTTAAACATTTTTATCCGTGTAAGGATAGTATCCGATTCAAAAATACTTTTTTGGTGTTTAAAACACTCGATTCTTAGATAAACTATCCTAATTATAAATGAATGTTGTAAATTACATTTTTTTTAATTTATTGATTAATGAGTTTCCTTTTAATAAAATATTACATTATAAGAAAATGATTTGGAATTTTAAATCAGTTCTAATATTTCAAGCAATCGTTATAATATACTATATAAATAAAAATGCTTAAAATTCATCTATTTCTGTTTGAAAATTATTTTAAAATATATCGTAATTTAATTCTATGTATACATAACTTACTGTTGTTAGTAGTTTTCCCAAAGTGTAAACTAGTTCAGGTATCTCTTGGTTTATTCTGGCGATTTTTAAATCGATCTCTTCCATATCCTGATCGTATTTTTTCGACCAAGTAGATATTGTATGCTCCAGATTCTATATTAAAAACTTTTTAGTTTAGATTTTTCGTTGTTTATATTTGTTATTAACTAACGTGTACTAACAATAAACTAATAGAGTCTAGTAATTGAAAAAAAATTTTATCTCTAAGGTCTGGTTCCACCATATTTGTTATAAATTTTTCTAAACTATCTACTAAAATTTTCATTCAGTTTCTCAGATTAATTTAAATATTTTACTTATTTAGACTAACATTACATTTCTAAAATAAACTCTAGTTGTTAAATACAAAAATATCTTAATAAGTAAAATTTTAGTAAAAAACTGTTTTTCTTGTTTGTAAAATTTTTATATTAGATACATATTTCAGCATTGGTATCACTACGATGTCCAAAACGAGAAATGTATTCACAAAAGTAATTATATATTTATTCAACGAATATATCAGTTTATACAAAATGTGAGGGTTTAAATACAATATTTCATAATTTATAAAAAATTGATTTTCGAACAATAGGAGAAAAATAAATTATTTACATTAGATAACATTATTTAAGATCAAATATTGTTCATATCACATCAAAAGTCCATACAAATGGATCAATTTGAGATGGCAGATTGAATCAGTAATTTTTTAAGTATCTTTTTTTTGGTGTATTATTAAATATTATTATAATAATTACTACTTACATTTATTAATTATCATTGATAAATAATGATTGGTAAGAAAATTTTAATTTACATGTCTATAAAAATTTATCTTGTCTGAGAATGCAGGTGAGTTTCATGACTCAATGAATACACTAGTATATATAGTGTCGAATGCATAAAATAAATAAATGGAAATTACGTCTGTGGACATGTTAAGGTACTTCTTGATAAGTTGGTTCGCTCTATGTTCGTCTTCTATTGCCTTTAGTGTGTTATAGAGTTGCTTCTTGTGCTTCCTTTCAGCCATTTCAATTTTTAAATGGTTTTGCGCAATTTGTGTTTTCTGAAATTTTTCTGCGAATTCCTTGAACGTAGTGACAATTGAACAAACTTCTTCGAAACTTGCCTGGGAGAAGAGAAATATTTTTTATATAACTATGACGTACATCATCCAGTTACGGATGTTTCGCTGATATTAGTTTTACATAAGTGAACAAGTATCATATAATTTCTTACAGCGTTAAATATATTATTAATTCACACTTTTAATGTAAATTATTTGGCCTTACTTCAACAACTGCCATTCCAGATTCCATCGCAGTGATTCGCTGTTTTGCCATCGCTTTTGCTTTTTCTAATCTTCTTCTAGCCGATATTATTTTCTCGCTTATGAATTTGTGCCTTAAAAATAAGCGTTATTTATTAGTCTATTTGTGAAATCTATTACTAGTGAAACAATCTAAGTTTGCAAAATAAAACAACGTTTAGGAATAATCAATATTAATAAATAATAAACAATATTAAATAGTTAGTAGTAATAATCAATTCCTACTCAGTTACACATGTCAACGATTTCTTTTTCCACATTATTGCATCTTAAAAAGCCGATAACAGGCTGAGAAAATTCATTTAAGGTATGTTATTTTTATATCGTTTCTTTAATACCTGATTCTATGATTATATTAAAAAGACGCCTACCCTTTTACCACTCATTATACGGATAATCATGCATTATAAGGATTCATCATTAATTACTGTAACATAAATATCAATATAACTCATATTTTCGATAAAAATGGAAAACCAATATTGCCAATGATTAATTCTAAACTCTACCACGTAGCTGTGGTATTTAAACAACAGTTCGATTAACAGAAGAATTCGCCAGAAGAACAGTTCCAAAATTCTCGTAGTTATTTATGCAGTTCGTTTTGAATCGAATTTAATTTTCATAAAATTCCTGATTTGTTTTCAGATACGAGAATAAGTAATTTATTGGTATAAATGTTAAGAATTATCCAGGCAAATCCCATTTATGGATTAACGCGATGTAACATTGCACCCTGTCCTTCGTCAGTGCTCTGTGGAATCTCGATGAAATCCTACCTGCTGTCTTAGTTAAAAAATGGTTCTTAACACGAATTTGGCTTTATCAGCTGAGGAGGTAACAATATTATAAACTATATTTCATTAAGTTCCAGTTTATCTTTAAATTTTATGAATTTCACTAACATTTTATAGTTTCAATCTTCATAATGTATGCGTAATAATTCTTGGTTTAATTATAATTGATATTAACATTAGTGTTAGAAATAAAAGAAGCCACTTGTAATTAAAAATATTCATACCAAATCAAGTCTAGTCGACTTACGATTTTATAATTTCTTCCTCGGATTCGATCGCCCAGTAAGTAAGGTCGTTGTAAACGTAGAGTGCCGCTGGTTCTTCATTTAGGAGTAACTCGTCTTTGGTCATTAACATTAATGTCTTCATTATTACCCTAAAGAAAATTATTACAAAACATTTATTTATCTATCGATTATCGAATGACAAGGTTCTAAGTGTCTAAAGTAGGAGTTATGGTTAGTAATTTTAGGAACCTAGTAACCGTTCCGGCCTAAACAGATTGAAACTTATCAATCTTCTCAGATCATGAATATGGGTAACCAGCAGTAATAGTGTCTCTTCCCTAACAGGATTAATGAGCTAAACTATTGCAGATTTAATGATCTTAAGATAATCATTTCAACTTTCTAGTTATATACTTATTTATTGTTTAAAGTAAGGCAGGAAAGCATTGCTATATTTATTCTTAAGCATACATTATTCTTAATTTTCTATGCTTATTTTAATTATTATTTTTCATAAATGATATACATCATAGAGGAGATATGGAGTTAATTATAATAAAACACGTATTGTCATTACAAAAAAAATATTAGCATATCTTTTCAGGAAAACTGTATCTCCTTGGAGTTCTCAATTATTCAAGATCATAAAATTATTTAAAAAGTTCATTAAATTTACGAACATGTTTATTGATTTACCACTCAATCAGGGAGATAGAACTAAGATTAAGATGACGGTTTTTGTCTTTAATCATTTATCGTTAATGAATCATTTGGTTCAGTTCATCCCTTATCGGTATAAGCAATTTTTTGTGGTAATTTTTTTTTAACATTTTGTTGAAAGTAGTTTTTGTAGTACAGAATGGTTTAAAATACGATCGGTCAGTTCGACTTGATAATATTTACTTTAAAAATAAGATTGCAAATCATGGCTATATAAGATACCGTATAATAATATGTTAGAGAAGAAATAGTTGACTGGAACTTCTAATGTAAGGGAGAAATAGTTGGGGGTGCAGTAAATTAAAACACCATAATAAGTGCATACTTATTTATCGTGTCCCGACGTTTCGACCTACATTGTACATTGTTTCGGCCTACATTGTAAATGTATTAATTATTATTTATAAATAATATTCGCGTAAGAACAATTAACCAATCTTTTACTCTTAGGACTTTTCTTTCCAAGATTTATAACATTCTTTTCTTTTCCGCTTTTCGCGTCTATGTTTCGCTCCATAGGTATACACATACAATTTCGTACATTATGTTGTAATTTTGTCTTTCCTCAAATATTTTTGAGCTCAATGGTTTTATTTGAGGTCCAAAGGAAGCGAATCTTGCTTTCATATCTGAATTTGTCAATTAAGTGTTAATTGATTAATTGTGTTAATCAAGCTACCTAGGTTCCTGCATTTATCACATTGCTTCGTAGATATAGTTTATGAAGTGTATGAACGAGTATGTTGAATTACTACTTTTACTATACATACTACTCTTCTCTTCTTTTCCTTTATGTCAAGATCCCACAGGTAGCGATTCTGGCTTTCACGTCTGAATTCGTCGTATCAACGGTGTTAAGCTACTGAGGTACCTGAACTTTTTAAAGATGTGTTTTATGTGGTACCTAATTGTGATCATCATTCTCGTGATTTCAATGGTATTTAATATATGAACTAGTTTTGAGTTTTAGAAATTTAAATTGTTGAAAATAATGTGGTATAGCTAATATAATTAATCATTAAGTTAAATATGTAAAGGAGATGGTTGGGGGGTGCAGTCAATAAGAACACCGAATAAGTGAAGTACTTATATTATGTGCCGACGTTTCGACCTACAGTGTAGGTCATCTTCAGGGCTAACAGAGAAACAAACAGAACAACTGTTGTTTCTCTGTTAGCCCTGAAGATGACCTACACTGTAGGTCGAAACGTCGGCACATAATATAAGTACTTCACTTATTCGGTGTTCTTATTGACTGCACCCCCCAACCATCTCCTTTACATAAGATCATCCAGTCAACCATTTTCATCTCATACATTAAGTTAAATATATTGAATTCTATCAGAGTGATCCTGGTTCTTACAGAACAAAATTTATAGAAGCTTACAGTTTAAAAAAAAAAACAATGTAAGTTAACAATTAATAATATAATTAATAGACCTATAAAATTATAATACAATTGGGTATGCCTAGCCACTAAGTTTGTTTACTAAGCTATGCAGATTAAATTACATGTTGATTACTATTGCAATATTGTTGGGTATGATGAAATTGACATTTTAGGTTTTATAAGGTTTCTCTCCCACGGCCCAAAAAAAAAGTAGTATTTTAGACCTAATTTTTTTTTTTTTTTTTTTACTTTTCTGTGGCAGGATTATGCTATTGGCTCGAATTCAAGGTTACAGAATATAGGTATTACTCAGCGATGGGAGGCCAAGATGTGTGTTGATTTATCTATAATTTCCAAAGAAAAAAAAACTATTTTTGGCTCTTCGTGTCATTTTATGTTTCTTTAGCTGGATTATAACAAACGATCAAATTTAAGGTTAACAAAATATATGCGAATTACTCACAGATGAGATGCCAATCTTTCCTCCATCGCTTTATCTTCATCAGTCATGTTCACTGATGGCTTAATGGGATCTTTAGATCTGGAATAAACAAATCAATCAATCGCTAAATTCTGTTTAAATTATTGTTATTTTTTATTCATGTTTCAATGTTAATGGTTGAAGAATCTCAAAGTTGTAGACATTTTCTTGCTTACTTATTCGAATTGTAATCTTATTTGCTTGTAAGAAAAAAAAGGACTAAATTATGTTAATAGCTGATTATTATTATTGTTGTTACTATTCACCTCATTTTCAAATCTTCAAACGCGAAATTCACCTCCGTCCGTGGAAGTCTCGCCAGGAATACATTGACATACTGAATCGTTTCAGCTAGAACTGCGGCTGCTAGCATTGTCTCCATCGGGCTTAAAACAACTCTGTACAGTTTTGGGTCGAGCGGTGGCCCCTGGAAGAAAATTTGACAGCTTGGTTTTGACTTAATATTCAATTTTATTGCTACTATTCCATCCAACTATTCCATAATACTAAAAATCTATGCATGGTATTGTAGGAAAATACAAAAGTATAAAATACAAAAAAAGAACAAATAAAAAAACTTGTACCACTACAATCCATGAAGGTCTGGTGTTCAGTACATGATAAAGACTGTACTGTTTCTCTGAAGGCGGTTGTGCAGAGAGGCAATTTGTCTCTCCTAGAAAACGCTCAACCGCCAGATTTTCCCGCATATTTTGGGTAAACAGTTTATAGAGCCTGAGTGAGCCGCAGGAGAGTCATAGATCACATAGGATTCATCTCCGGCTGCCAACAGATTAAATAAAAGTCTGCCATTCAGCGATCGGGATTTGAACCCAGGACCTTCTGCACGGCAACTCAGTGCTCTAAAGAATAGAAAAAAAGCTTTAACTAGATATAGAATACTTATAATATTCTGTTCTTGAACTTCAAGAATAGAAATGAATATCGCTGAAATATTAGAATTATTTATTTTAGAAACTAGAATTTATTTATTTTAGAATCCGAAAACGAAAATAGTGAAATAAAAAACAAAACGATTGTTGACGAACGAAACTATTGAATCGCAATAATTAACTACTTTCAAATTAACGGTTCTCCAATTGTTAAATTAATGAGTGGAGGAAAGTGATAATTGTATAGAGTTGTCTGTGCTCAAAGTGGAAACACACCATGGGATATGGCGCATCATTCCCGTTCATTGTGGACTGTATTTAATGATATAAATACATATTGAGCTAATTGAGCTCTAAGAGAGTAATCATGATATGAATTATTTATGCACTCTATTATGGTAACAAAAAAAATAGAGAACATTCCTACTTAAATCGTAGGAACTTTTGAATGCCTTTCGATTTTCAGTTAAATCAAGATTCTACTATAATATTTTTCATTCATCTTTTATATTTTTATGATGATACATTCATACTCCATTTGGAATTATACCTTCATTTTCGGAACTTATTTCAATTTCACCTCGATTTTAAGATTCAAGTCCATCTTGATTTTGAGTTTATTTGTTTTGTGTAGGCCTTCTCAATTTATATAATTGCAAATCTTTCATTAAAGTGAGTAAAACCTTTTATCCAGTCCAAATTTTTCTTTATTTTAAAACCGTTTCGACATATTAAGTCATTTTCAATTTTCTTTTTATAAATATATTTTTACTACTTCTAAGTCCATTATATTTGAATAATCATACTTATAAATCTGTAAATTATCAACCTAAATAAAAAAAAAACAATCTAATAAATACACAAGTTATAAAAATATGTCCTAAAAAACTGAAAATAAGTATATGTAATAATAATAGTTGTCAATTAAAATATTTATACAATTGTTTTTGTTTGGAGTTTGAAATATTCTCCATGGTCATTCTCAAATCTTATGAATTAAACTTTGGACTGTAATAATAATCTATCTTATTTATACTTCAATATTATTTTTTAAAACATATAAACATCATGAAGAGTCAACAATATAAATTAGCAATTTATTTTATTTATATTGATCTGTTTTCACCTCTTTTTTGTTACATAATTTTTACATAATTGCTTTATTAGATCTATTATTATTTTTTTCAATACATTTAAGTTTTGTTTATTATGAAAACTGGGTGACTATTTTATTTTATTTATTTCTTGTTTGACCTAGAGTTCCTCGTACTTATACTTATTAACAATAACTTATTATTATAAGACTGGTGGAACGTCATAGGGCCTTTGGTATTAAATTACCAGTTTTATTTACGACTTATTTTATTTCTCTACATACTTTCAAAATTAGGAAATAAATCAAATGTATCCGAATCCACACGGGCACCAACTTCAACCCTGCAAAGCCTTTTCATTTGCTCTGAGAAAAATAATTCCATTTAAGCCGTCAGTCAAGCAGTGAGTGATCTCTATAGAAGTCCTGCGAACTTAGGCTCAGACTTTTACTCTATTCTGAGGAAAAACACGATTTATCTCTGTCCCCGCTTTCAATCCATTGAGTGCCTATTTATTTCTACGTGTTTTTTGTTATTGTTTATTATTATTCTCCAAGCGCAGTTTGTGTCACCGATAAACTTCATGAGTTCGTATATTATTTACGCGGCAATTTTCGTGATGCCCTAGTTATATACTGTTCTTTTTATAATGCATGGCGTGTGGTGGTGCACCGAATTGGAAAGTTTTGTGCCCTTGTTGGCTTTCGGTGGTTGCTAACGGATCAACAATAATAATAATTAACAGAGAAATGAATAAAGAAATAAAATTATGATTTGGATACGGTGTATGCATTAAAAAATGCGGATAATAGCTTATTGCGTCAATAGTTATTTTTTACAGTGTCTTAAATGCTTATCACATATTTTTCTTTTTTAATTATTCTATGTACGCTTAAATATATAATTTATTATAATAATTCTTTTAATGCTTATTTATCGATATATACCTCTGCATCGACCTTTTCTTCCGTATCGTAGGACCTTGAGGTTCTGAAAGGATTTAGTAACCGGGGGTACCTACCATCTTTGTACAACCAAGGCATTTTTCGTAATTAAAGGTATGAGTTTGTTATATGTTCGTTGATCAGTATTATTTATATTACAGACTTTTTAGGTTTTATTTTAATCAATGATAAACAGTTGCTCAGTCATGTGTTTTATTAGATTATTACTGTAATGTAATACTGACGCCGGCAGTTTTTTCTGGATGTGGCCATAGTCTTGGCAATGCCAGCACTTGGTCGCTCCCACAAAGTCCTTCACACGAATGCACTTCCAGTCGATGAACACCTTGACCTTTTGCAACAACTCTCTCACAGCGGGATCAGCCTGCAGAACGACCTTTTTTCCGAACCCATGGGATATGGCACTCCGGGAAGTTTTGGGACTTCATTGGTGAGTATCTGCGGGACGTCACGGATCTCGGCACGTCGTAAATGCAGACTCTCGCCCCGCGCTTCTCAACGGGTCTCGCCAACAACCCAGAACCGGACTGGGTGCTCGATTTGAGCACCCTATTGGCCGCTTCACCCGAACCGAGGCTCAACCTACCAGTTTTGCCTGAGGCCTCTACGCCAACGACCTGCCAAGCCTGCTCAGCATGGCTGACAACATTCATAAAGGCAGCCTTGATGAGGTCAGCCGACTCCATCCGGGAGGTACCGGACGCCTGTTTGGCCTTAACCACCCTTATCTCGGCAGTTGGAGACGGGGGCCCAACTAATACCTCCTTAAAAGACTAGAGGGAGGCCGCGGAACTGGCGGCACTGAGGAAACAGGTGCCTACATGAGGTCTCTCCGCGGATATTGGATGTGTAGAAAAAGCTTCAATCCACTTTGTGTGACTATCGATGATAACAAAGAAATAACTACCTTCCAGTAGTCCCCTATAATCTATGTGAAGTTGCTGCTAAGGTTTTGCTGGCCATTCCCTACTGGATTCTTTCCTATTGCTGGTACTAAAGCTGCCTTTGGGGTGTTATCCTTTGTTGTATTGCATGCATGACAGGTTCGCACGATTTCTTTGACGTCCTTATCCAACTTTGGCCACCATACATACGATCTCGCTAAGGATTTCACTTTTGCCATACCCATATGAGAAGCGTGAGCTCCCTCAGGACCTCTTGTCGCAAAGCAGTTGGCACAGTAACACGATATTCCCATAGAAGGATATCCTTTTCCACAAACAACTAGTCCTTCTTTCGGAAATATTGCTGAAATTTCGCTTCAACTTTGTCTGGTCATCCGAACTTTAAAACGGTGAAAATCGTTTTATAAACCAATGGAAGTTTACTGCAAACGTCAAAGATGTAGTTGGTACATAAGTCTGGTTCATTTAATGTAGGACATTCCGAAAGTGAGCTCTAGAAAACCAATCGGCGATATTTTTTTCAGACTTGGCCCATTCTTCATCATACAAGTAGTTAGACAGAATAAGTGGCCACCGCTGCAACCTATTTCCTGCTCAGGTGGTACACCGTGCTTTGATCCCAAAAATGATAGTAAGGACCGATTCTAGTGTTTACATACCGAGTTTGTTTTTACTTTGATTTTGAATTCCAGATTTATTAAATTTTTTAATATGCCAGTCAGAAGTTATTAGTTATCATGAAGATTGGTTTATGTGCCTACAGTGGGCATAAAATTTACTCTGGAGATGGGAAAACTATGGTCAAAGCTGATGGGAAGACATTGACATTTTTAAACTCCAATCATGAATCTCACCCAATTCAAATCACCAATAAATTCCCTACTGAATAAAGGCAGTTTTTGCGAAGATCAGGATTAGAAGCTAGTTTTCAGAACATGCTTTTTCAATAATAAGCCACCTATTCAGATTGATTTACGATTACCATTGATTTACGATTATAGTTGTTCTGAGAAGTTACTTAGAAATAAAACATACGTTTATTAGTTATTTTAATAGATCATTCAAAATATTTTTAGTGTTATTTTTAATGTATTCGAGTCTCCTCAGTCGAGTGTATTATGAGGTAAGAATCGCTCTACTGGAACCTTCGCAAGTTGTACAGAATCTAATACTGTCGACTATATTATCGACAATATATCGACATCTGTTGGTTCTTCAGTGAAAACGTCTTAGGCTGGGTAGCGCACTAAGCCAAAATACTCATGGTTATATGAGTTTTCGATTTCCTTCAATCATGATTCTAAATAGCAAGTTCTTGTTGTCGTTTTTCAGATTATTTTTACGTAAATGTGTAATATGTGGCGATATAAACAGATCATCGACGACTCAACTCCTATGATCGCTAGGAACTTAAGCTTTCCATTTCTCAGTCGCTGTGGGCGTTATCACACAATCCGTTTTAGGTATTGTTTTGTAATAAATAGATTTTGTGATAATACTTCAAATTAAAAAACATAAAATTTACAGATTAATATAATTTATTAAATTATACTATATCTCTGTATTATTAATATAATTTATTAATTTTTTCACCATAGGTTTTAATCTTATTATTATTAACGAGTTAAGCGGGAAAATATTCCAGTTATAGAACCTCCATCTTGTGTAACTGTATTCAGGCTTATGCTAAAAATATACAAATACTCTAACCGGAGTATATAATTGTTTTAGGCCAACAAAACTTTAATTGATTTCTAATAATAAGTATTATTATTAAATCATAATTTAACGGGTAAAGTGGAGAGATATCCAGTTTTATACAAATTCAGTCTTGTAAAACGAAAAATTTTTCCCAAGTTCTGAATAACTTCATTCTAGAGTAAGATAAAAATACAGAGATATAGTATTATTTTGGAATAAAGATACAATTATTTATCAGATTTTTACTTTTAGTTAAACTTTGAATTCGCGTTTATGCTAATTAATCGAGAATTAGCTCTTTTGCTATATTACGTGATTTTCATTCGACAAAGAGGAGCTATGTTCTATAAAAAATTATTTACTTTTTTAAGAAACACTAAATTAATTGTTATATCATAATTTCGGTTTGAATTTTTCTTCTTTTCTTCGTTTATCCTGGTACTTATTCCAAATAATTAGTTTTCCAAGAACTATTTGGTACATAAAGTAGTAAAACTCAATATATCTCTGAAATGTGATGAATGAATATTAATATAATGGCAAATCCTCGATTCATGTCATTTTAGTTTTGGGATACTAGTTGGTCTTTTTGGTTTTTAATTATTTGCTACTATTTAATTTTCAACCACTATAGTGATCGCTAAACAGCAGTAAATAATTATTTTCAATATGTGTTTAAGTTAATTCCAATGCATATTTTCTATTAATATTAGTGATGTGCCGGATCTGTAACGAATTATATCTGCGGATACGGATCTTAACTTTTTTACTCAGCGATGTCCTTGCTCGTGACCATGATAGTTGTCGCCATTTGACGCTTTGCGTGACAGGTAGGACAGTAAATGTTTCCAGTTTTCGACTTGCGCTGGGGGATCATGCCCCCCAGACGGTGTTTTGTAAACTGTGGTGAACTATTACAGTACATACTTATAGGCAAATCATGTGATGATTGTTGTTAAAATCACAGAAATAACAGTAATTACAGGAGTGAAACTATTGTTTAGATATTTTAATAAACCTTTCTATAAATACTACTAGTTTATTTCTAAGTTATTGTTGATGCCAGTCTGCCCGTTGTGCCCCCCAGAAAAAATCCTGGATCCGCGGCATATATAACGTTTGTGTTTGGCAGTGAGTTGTAAAATTGTCAACAAAGAAGGATTTCTTTAAGCCTTCAAAGGATTGCGTCAAATGTTAAATGTCAATAGTTTTTAACTGCTACCTGATGACCATTATTCAGGGTTATTTTAAATTTACTGAAAACCAATTAGGTACGTGTTAGTAACACTATAAATAGCAACTTTTGTTCTGGACAAACATCGAAAACGATCCAAAAAATTGCGTTTTTACATACAAACTAAGATCAGCTGGTCGGTTTCTTCTGTCACTGGTCTCTTTTTCGGTTTTGAATAAAGGAATAATTTATAAAGCTTTAATAATTCAAATTAAGGTTTATAAATGATTATGGATCTGAATAATTTTAATTATTAAATATGGAGAATTATTAACTAATTAAAAACGGTCATTTTTCTAACAGTTACTTTTTAGCCAATTAATGTAACTGGCGTAACTAAAAAAAAAAAACAATGTCATTCCTGCAAATACAGGAATTATATTAACCGACAATTGATTTCAATCACCACCTGGTTAATTATTTAGTGGTTGGCATCGGGTACAGTGGTTCTTTCTGATTTTTATATATTTTGACATTTACTTACATGAGTAAAAATATGTTTTCATGTTTAATTATAACAGTTACATTTATCAGTTATTTACTACCATTCCCGTTTTTGATCTATTTATTTTGGTTAGTTTAGTTTAGACATATTTTCATGTATTTATGATATCTCAACGTAGCTCTGTCTTTTTTTGAATGATTTGGTTCTAAAAAGTATTAAATTTGGCGTTTCTAAAGGTGCAACAATGCTCCTTATAAAAACTCTATTACGGTAACTTGTGATAGGAATGTATAGTTAGAGAAAGTACCCATAGGTACCATTAGGGGCAGTAAAAAGTTCAGAATATGGCTTTTTGAATACAATAACTATATTATTTACCTAGCAAAAATGTTTCCTATTTAGATTTATTTTTAGGAGCAGAGAGGGGCAGTGGTAGAGCGCGGAGCGGTCGAATTTAAATCCGGCTGAGGCAGATTTAATTTAATGGATGGATCCTTTGAGATCTAGAGACCCTCCTGGTGCTTAACCACTCTCCATAAATTTTTAACAAAATAGGGGAGAACTCCCTCCGCAACCGTTGTCTTTGAAACAGTACGATATCTCCCTCGTATTGAACCCCAGATTATTTATGAGTTTTTTAAATACTGTGTTTGAAGGTCCTCTGAGTCCAAAAAACAAGTCTTGCAAAGTAGTCTTTATGGTGTGTAACGCTAATTTCCAAACATTCATGGCATAACACGTATTTTTCGAGAGTTAATTGAAATCAGAAAGCATCTGCTGAGCAAGGGATTTGCCACAGAAGAGAGGAGATATAGACGCAATATTTTCACGAAGGGACTGACAGCTCCATATGGAGGGGTCGGGATAAGGACGGCAGATCCAGCCAAATGGCCAGATAACATTTGGAATTATGGCTTTGTTTACTCAGTCCGGATTTACTCACTGAGTCAGGGAAAATTAACCCAACAGCCTTTTTCCTGTGTCTCTCAGAGATATCGTTTTGGGGTGGTTTATTTTAGCGAAAGTAATTCACTGCGTGACAGAATTTTTATAACCGTTTGAAATTAGATGAAACTGTTATAAATAATGAAAAGTTAGTTCAGCATCGTTAAACCATAGAAGTGTTCCGGCAGATTATTTTTGGCTGGGAGAGGCTGAGTTAGGCCGGCAGTACGGGTAGAGGTATTCCGCAGAAGTTACCTATACTGTCGGCCCCTCGACGTACACCTAAGGGTGTGGACAACCAACTGCGATAAAACACTAGAGACGAATAGAGCTCTGGAGTCGAATGAAAAGTGTCGAGTTTCTACCGCCAGAAGTGTCTAGACCCTTATCTTTGTGTAGATGATTGAAGTTTACCTCACTCAATTTTAGCCAATCAAACACAGAAAGTTACCTTTTTTTAACTTACGTTTTTATTTTCATTTTTACTACACTTGTTTAATGTTTTATTTGACTTTGAGGATATACTATAGCACTATAGTTTATTGTGTTTAGAAGATTTGTTTTTGAAAAATGTCTTATTTCATTGCGGAAAAACAATCAAGTTTTGGAGAATTAATGGAACTATACAGGGTGTTTCAAGGTTAAGTAGCCAAATCGAAAATTTCTTATGGAATAGTTATGTTTTCAAACTCTTTGTTTAGTAGATATTCACTCCTAAAGATTTTCATTGTTACGAATCTATTATTATTTTGGCTCTACGGTCCTGCAAGAACCCGTGAACTCCACCATCAAACCCAACTAATCTCTGCGATCTTGCGCTATTCTCCTTGAATCTTGTAGTCCCTCGAATATTGTAATTTATGAAGTTTATATCAAAAATTCAACAATGCAGTTATTTAGTCATAAAATATTCTACTTTTTAAAAAGAAATTTAAGTTAACACGAACCATGGTCATGCCGGCCAGCTGATCGCAAAGTTGAGAGGCATACCGCTGGATGCTCTTTGCGTGTGGACATTGCTTGTGGTAAACCTCTGCTGTTTAACTACTCGATATTATTACAGAAAATACGGCAGGGGTGGTGATGAATCCAGCTTGAGTGGTATAAAATTATTTCAGGGAAGACCCGTGGAACGAAGGGAATCTCCGGTAACTTGTAGGAACAGCCCTTCCAATTTGGCTTAACTGTAGTAGGAAAGGATTATAAACCAAATTAAATAATTAATTTTAAAATTATAAACGAAAAAGGTGTATCCTCTCTCAAAATTAAATATTTTGACCAATTTACATTGTACATTCAACAATTATTAAGTTTATTTCAAACTTTACATTAGCATTACCCTTACTAAGGATTTAACTAGTTTGTGCCATGAACCTAAGGTATAATTAAAATGTACGCTATATTATTAAAACATTTTCATCTACATATTATTATAATTTAGAAATTCCATTTCACATCAGCGATTTGTTTTCATGCGTGTCCCTCCATGCGTTCCTCCGACTATTTCATTTAATTCTCTTCTGTGGCTGTTTTTTTTTTTTTTTTTTTAGGACTAGCGACCCGCCCCAGCTTCGCACCAGTAATCGGTCATATTATGCCTACATGTTTTGTCTGTCCTAGGATCGCATCAATTTCATGCCTCGAATACGTAGATTATATTTAAATGTAATATAATGTCTACACTACGTGAAGTATTTTCGTGCACTTTATTGTGTAGATATTATAAACATAAAAACAAAATAAAATATTTCCTCATATACGAATTTGTTTCACGCGTGTTATTTTTTTGCGATAACCCATTAGAAACTCATTTAAATTACATGGTGCAAACTATTCCAATAATATGCATGCTTAAGGTAGCTAAATCTTTTAGAAGATATAATAGGTATAGTAAGCTGTCCTTAAAAGATAGATATATGCTGTCACGGACCTGTTTTGTAGATCCATATAAGAGTAATATTCCACCATGCTTGGTTTCGTTGTATCTTAAAGCGATTAGGCAGCGTCTTCGATGAAAGTTCCAAGTCTGTTATACTTTTTCCAGCAATTACCGTTATATTCCTACCAATTAACACAAAATCATGACAAATTATATAACTGAACCTTCCTCATGAATCACTCTATTTATTGGTGAAAACCGCACGAAAATCCGTGCAGTAGTTTTTGAGTTTATCGCTCGAAGACAAGGAGACTCGGGGAGGACTCTCCACTTGTCCGTTTATGGTACCCTCCATAATTCCTACTTATTTAATACCTTCTTCAGTTTTGTTCATTCATTTTGACTTATTTTTACTGTAATTTTACTGTTCTTGTTTGTTCTGGAGATTTACCCATTATTACCTTCATCTACCTTTTCCGGAAAGTGTCCCTAATTATTTCTATGTGTTCGCAGATATTTACTTTTTGTTTATTTTAATCCAAATTACTTAAGGAGAATGACTGCTCTGATATATATGTATATGACATATATGTATGTGTGAGTGTGTGTGTGTACATGCCATACTAATTTATTGTTATAGAATTCACAAATCACACATATCTTTAATGAAAGATAATTCAGGCTATTATTTCTGCAAAGTTGATGCTGTTTGCAGTTTTAATTGTTACGACTTAACATTGAATTTAATATTTCGCAGCCAATATTAAACTTTTTACTTATAATTTTCAGATCCGAATCCGTTTAATAATTGTAAAATCCATTCTAATTAATTTCAGTAATCATCGGCTGCGATTTCTTACGTAATGATGATAATTCTTAGCAGTTAGCGCTTCTTGCGATAAAGATCAAAAGTGGCCATTCCGAATAAAATGTCTCATCACGTTTTGCATCTCATTTTATCGAACAATTTTCTCACTAAGTGCCGATTTCGTTGAACCCATTTCAGTTAAGTTTCGTGCCTGGCGTGAACGCATACCTAAGTTTTCTTGAGTCCTTAATTTTTATTTTTACTCATATAGTTATTAAACATCTCTGTGCTCATTATCTTACAAACAAGAAGTATGGTATTCCAAAACGTTATAAAAATATTTTAAATAATGATGGCATTTATTAATGAACGCTAGTTTTAGTTTTTTTGCATAACTACATAAAATGTCTCACCTAATAATGTTTTTAAATTTATTTGCAATTCATTTTTCATTTCATTTTTTCATTTCATCGATCTTTTGTCGACGTATTTACATCATTAGTGACCTTTTCATATTCACTCTGCTAAGTTCTGACAATTGATTACAATTTTTGTTCCTTTAATCTTGGGCAGATTGCAATAGATTTTTGCTCGCAGTCGTTACATTTTAGTTATTTTTTTACCTCCGTACGTCAATACTAGCATACTCGTACTATATATTGCAACAGTCGTATATATATATATATATATATATATATATATATATATATATATATATATATATGTATATGTGTGTGTGTGTGTGTTTTGTTGTTTTTTTACGTGGGCAGGTGGAAATCTTCAAAAGACGCGGATAGGCCCATACCTACCGGTGTGTGGGATTTTTACCCTCTAAAACCACCTCCCTACACCTGTTTTCCACACTCCACGGGACCGCCGCTAGGGATCACTTCGTGGAGGGGAATGACTATGTGCCGCATCATGGCCATTTCCATCTTTTAGCTTCTTAGCCTAAATTCCTCTTCTTGAAGAAGACACCAGTCTTTGCTGAGTGGCTCTCCTTGTCCTTTCCTCCTCTCTCTGTCTTTTGAGGACCGATGTGGCCAATTTTTTTACCGCTGCCCACTGTTCATCCGAATTTATCATGCAGCTCACTACATTTTCGTTAGTCACCTTCTTCCTGCAGGCCAGCTCCAATTCTCTTCTCTCGTCAGTGAAGCGAGTACATGCAGTTTCCTCTACCGCCATACACGTTGGGCATTCAGCACTGTCATCTAGTTTGAATCTGTACTGGTAGGCAAATCATCCATGTCCAGACAATAGTCGTGTAAGGTGAAAATCCACCTCTCCATGTCGACGATCATACCACGAACCTATGTCAGACACTAACCTGTAGGTCCACCTTCCAGTATTAGCCGAATTCCAACGCTGTTGCCAACGTACGATGGTGGTTTTCCTGTCTTCGTCTCTTGTGTGTGTGTAAGAGAGAGAGAGAGAGAGAGAGTTCAGGAGATTGTGAGTTCAAATCACAGAATTTCTTAAATCACTCTGAAGGGTTCTGATATTTGTATACTACTGTTTACTTCAAAGGGGAATCTTGCTCTGATTCTCCAGGTTTCCCAATAGCTGCCCCTAACTAAAGAATCTGCCTTAATATAAAGAAGGAAGGTCTGCATAAGAGAACGTAATATAGTTCAGTTTGCTGATCCCCGTTGTTCATGGATCTTGCACGATCTGCCTGTGCCTTAGTTTAGTGCGGAAAGGACTTAGCATAACTGAATTGATCCTAAACTGACAAACTGATAACCTGCCTCTCCAGTCTGGATGCCATTGTTCGTTTGTTCGTTTGATGCCATTGTGAACTAGCGGATTAGGGTTTGGTTAGTGGTTCCTGGATAGAGGTTTGTAAGCAGAGATCGGTGGGATTGGCGTTGAGCCTTCGGGTTCGCTAAGCCTTTTTCATTTGTTTATATATTTCGATTATAAACGGTACTGATAGGCTAGTAGTAATAACCCGTCCTTTACAAGTCTTCTTGGTATATAATACATAAACATGATTCGCTAAATTTAACATTCCGCTTTAAAATTGATGAAATGTATTGGAAAATAGATAATGCATTTTTAAACTTTATCTTTACACATATTTCTCATCTATTCCAAGCCGGGCCAGCTCTGGAATTCAAGTTGTTGTTGATCGCTGGGGAGTAGATTCCGCAGCTGTAACAACAAGAATTCCTGCACATTGCTGATATATTTCATAAAGTCTCAACTTCGAAGGCTCTTGCTAAACTTTCCAGTGTGTTCTGAACTTAAGCTGGTCTGAAACTAAAAGCCCAAGATAAGGAACTTTAGCAGCCTTTATAATTCCACTTCTTGGCCATTGAGCTCTATGCTAAACCATTCTTTTGATCTCTTCATTGCTTTTCCGTTTTATCATTTATTAAAACGAAAATTAGTTCTGTACTTTAATTAATCATAATTACTTTCATTAAGATCATTCTGTCATCGGATTTTTATACAGTAATCACCCTAAAGCCAGTAATATGTTTTTATTAACCTAAGTGTGCCATTATGACCATTCTTTGCCATGGGATTTTTATACAGTAATCACTCCAAACCAATAATATTTTTTTATTAACCTAAATGTGTCATTATTATCATTCTGTGCCATTATGAACATTCTTTAGACTAGTAAAGTAAACATGGAGGGTGTGTTTAATTTGAAATGCTTTTATCGCTTTTTTTTAACTAGTCTGAAATTTGTTTAGGAAACCCGAACTTTATAAAATTCTCGACTTAATCGATTCATAGCCATCAACAAGAGATTTAAATCTAATAAAATACAAAAAAGCTTGCTCTTTGGCCGTTTATTCAAACTATTTTACTTTGATAAATAAAAATGTTGGACAGTCTGTTGTTTTTCAGTATAAAACAGTGTTCATCGACGCCTAAGTTTATGTTGGTATAAATATTACTATTTACATAAACATACATAAAAAAATCGCTGAACGATGTGTTATGTTGATTATTCTTTCTTTTTTTTCTTGCCAACATGATAAAACTGTGGTTGCATGGTCCATCGTTTTCCCTTTTGTCGTTCTTTCTTTATCCCTCTTCCTTCGATTTTCCTTCATTCTTTCGCAGTATTGTTCCTTTCTATCTTTTGCACACCCTCCTCCCAACCACTGTCTCTCTTATTCTACAAAAACCTTTATGCTAGAACACCTTTTCCTAAAATGGTTTCTTGACATCTTTATCAGTGATTTTTAGTCAACTTGAGTTCATCCTTCATCTGCTGGGTGTACCCCCCACTATGAGCAATTTTTAATTCATCCCCGGTGCCGGTTAGCGACAAGGCCACGCTAAATACGATTTGTTTTATCATTTCATTTTTTTTTTTTTTGGCATTAACTGTTAGGCAGTTTTCGTCTTCATATGTTGCTTTGTGTTCTATTTCCTCAAACTTCCTATTTTCCATTTTTATAACTACAGTTAGCTAATTTTTTCCTGTGTTTTTTTTTAATACGTTATTATGACTTAATTCAAGTTGACGATAACCAATTCTGTTCCTGCATACCTCGGCCAATCAGGAACACAATTCTTCTGGAATCCTCATCTCATCTGCCCTTTAATATATCTCTTTGTTTTATCCTAGTCTGAAGTTCCACCCTTGAGACAGATATCCTTGCATTTTCCTCACTGACTTTTAGAGCTTTCGAAATTCAAAGACGCTCATCGGGTTTTCCATTTCCATGCGGGATCGGTTTTATGATTATATGTTTTATTTTGGCATTAACTGATAGGCAGTTTTGGTTTTTATATGTTGCTTTGTGTTCTATTTCCTCAGAGCACGATAGGCTTCCTCTTTTGCTCTTTACAGCTACAGTTAGCTAATATTTTCCTGTATTTTTAAAATTCGATATCACGAGTTAACTTATATTTCCTTTTCATTTAATTATTTTTTATTATGGAGGCGTTCCAACAAGGTTGCCTCAATTGGTCTTAGCTGAGCTCCAAGCCTCTCTTAGAATAAATAAGCTCCAATTCTGTTCCTGCAGACTTCCGCTATCCAGGGATAGTATTCCTATCATAGAATCCTCATCTCATTCGCCTGCAGCTTCGAGTATTAACGTGGGATAATTGTTCTTGTTTCTGGAGTATATTTCAGTACTTACTATGACTGTTAAAATTTGAGTTTTTTTTAAACGTAGGAAATGAGTGTATTCCAGTGCACTTTTATATAGCATTCGGGTAGCTTTTCGGGCTTGAATAAATAGTCAATATTAATATATTTAAAATTATTAAGTCTCACATTAAAACCATCTCTCTTAGTTCATTGTATTTCGCATTAATTCACTTTTTTCAGCGTTACTCCAAAGATATTAGTCCAACAATAAACAAATGATTTTTAATCATTGTCCTGATTATTATTAAAAACAGTTTTGTTTGGTTCTTATTTATTTTTGATATTTAGTTGTTAATAGTAATGGAGTAAACTATTTGATAAGACGAGAATTGGAAACAACTGCAGATGAATTAACAAGATTACTAAGCTAGAGTTTTGCACTCTCGGATAGTGGCTTTATTATCTGAGCTCTCCCTAGATATCTCGCCCTCCATCTGAGAGCATTGTCTGCGAGTACTCTGGCCTTTCAGTTTCATATCCCGACCAATTGTAGCCCTTTCCAGATGCTCTATGTAGGTGCATTGTTTGGAAAATTGGAAAACTTAATCATGTTTCAAGAAGAGCCTAAATACTATAGAAATGGCGAAAACTAATTTGTTATGTTTTAATAATTCTTTTTCTCGTAAGTAAGCTCTGATCATCAACGTACGGCCATCTTTGGACCATATACATTTACTTATGGTATGTTTTACGGTTGTTATTCTTAGTTTTACTATTCCAGGTTCATTCTCATTCTAGTACTCTGCTATTGACTTGTTGAAAATTCGCCCACGTTTGTTTTTATTACCATGAAAGATCTTGAAGTTCTTCACTTTTTTTTTCCTGAATATATCCATGCTCTTATTTGAATTCCTTCTTCATGTATTTCCATTTTTTCTAGGCAGTTTGTGTATCATTGATCCATTGATTCTTATTCTTTTGTAAAGATTTGTTTTGTAAGCCCACATTCTTCCGTTTTCCCCATATTCCAAAATAATGTTAAAATATTTAATTCGATATAATAGAGTCTATAAAAAAAAATGACCGTTTTATCAAATTCCAGAGTTCAAAAGTCTGTAAATATTTTAATACTATTTACTATTTATCAACACTTAATAATCCCTTTAGAGCATTCTCTAAGCTTGTTTACTAACACTGGAATTCTTAAAAAAAAAAATTAGTTTAATTATTTATTTAAAAGAAGAAACATGAGAGTGTCCTACGAAATTCTCGTAATTTTAAGACATTTCTGGAAAAAAAATTTCACAGCCGCTGAATCAACTCGTAAAATGATTAAACATGAAGGCGAAGGTGTCCTAGACCAGCGCACTGCGCGGCGTTGATTTGAAAAATTTAGCAGTGGAGATACATACGACGTTGAAAAGGAGGAAGGGCTCCGGGCGACCATTAATGGATATTGATTAGGTTCTGAAGGAAGCTGTTGAATCAAATCCGTCCACAAGTACTCGCGAACTTGCCCGGGAGTGTAATTGTTGGAGTATTAATTGTATTTTACATCAAAGAAATAATAATACAAATATTTGGTTAAAAAACGGTCATTATTCTTATACTCCCTATTGTTTTGAAATTCGTAAATATCTCACAAATTTATAAATTATTATAGGTTATAATTTTTTTGCTTAGTTGTTAATTTCATCGGTTTATTTTTATGATTTAAACATAACTACATTACAAACTGTTGATAATGGTAAAGCCGGGTCGGCGGTGCAGCGAAGGAGGATTGCCTACAATGGGATTCCCTTTGGCTACCAGAGTCGGCTCTGCGAGTGCCTCCTCCTAAATTGGGTTTATCCCTCCAGAAGGGCCGTAAGTCATATTGTATTTGGAATGCCCTTTGATCTCCTTGCAAAGGCTTGGGCTAGAACCAACGGGTCCGGTCCAATCAGAAAGGCAAATCTTCTAACTGAAAAAATAATTCTCAATGTTAAGTTCTACGGCCTTCAAGGTTAGAAAAAAGATTTGTAATCCAAACAGGGACATATCCCTGTACATAATATGTAATAATGTATTGCGTAGAGATAATGGACGAAGCCAAAATGTTTCATTTTTAGAATTATTAAGAGTATAGAGATGAATCACTTTGTAGTGCGCTGAATTGCTGAATGTTGTTCAAATCAAGCTGTTGCAGATAAATTATTTAATCTATTAACACCCCGTTTTTATGCCACCATTTCTCCTGGGAAAGGCATCAGCTCAAGGGTACTTCCGGGTGGGCAAGGATACATGAGTAGACGACTTTGGTTCCAGTGACCATTTTCAGCCTCTGGGGCTCGGCTCAAAAATACTGTTGCGGATACAACATTGGAACAAGTGAACTGTTATTGCATGTCGGTGGAATGTGGGCAGGGCGGCCGCAGTACCACCGGAAAGGCATCCCTTGTATCAATAGAGGCCAGGCTAAGCTCTCAACTATTCAATTCAGATTCACACTCATCCAGCCTCTACAAAAGCCTAAAGCCTCTACTCTTAATTGGGGAAGACCTGGTGGTTGAGTGTGATCTCGGACAATCACCTCCCTGCTCAGCGGCAGTCCTAGAAACATTACAGCCTCTACTGAGCCGTATACTCTTCATGAGCTGTACTGCTAGGCTTTCATTTTTAGATAGTTCAGGTTTCAGGCTTAGATTTATTTTCATAGAAGTGAAATAATACTTCTATATTGCCGAAATGATATCGGGGTTGTTTCGACATTTATCAACCTACCATTTCCACATTTAAACAGAAATGAAAACCAAAAAATTAGATATCTAAATAATTTATTCTATTCGTAAAAAGGGATTTAATCTATCGAGTATGACTTCGGGTGTTTTATCAACTTTCTCTCTGAACATTTTAATGCCATTGCGTCCTGTAAACTTCCGTTGTCAACTTTATTCTTTTAATGCCAAGTTCTTCATAAAGTTCCGTGCTTTTTTTCGATCTGTTAGTGTTTGTATCTTATTGTATTGTACATGGCGATCTTAAAAGCCACATTTGGGCAACTCATTCTATTTAGTTCGAAGGATGTTAAAATCTAGGTCTTAGGCAGAAATTCGGAACATTAATTGTTTTGTACAATCTTCTAGCTGTTTCCTTTCTGATTTTTTTTTATTATTGTGCGGAAAAATTAAATCCTGCTAATTGTTGGATATTTATGATTTTCCTTCAACGTCGTGTGACTGAGCCTGCCAAAAAATATTAAATCCCTAGAATTTAATGTTGTGTCTCATCGTAAACTACTTTTTTTGCACTTGAGTACAATTCGTAAAAATTATACAAAATACACAGTGCAAGTTTCTGGAATTTTCTCGGTTTTAGTTCTGGCACTTGTAGTTAGCTAGAAAAACAACAATCTGATTTGTTTTAAAAATCATTTAAGTGTTATACCTATGCTTGCAGTTGATTATTATGAAAATTTATAAACACTGTATATTTTCGGAGATCCCAGCTACCGGAAAACCTTGTTGCTTTGACTATACAATTATGGGGTATCTGTATTTTTGTATTGTTTTGTAATTTTTGGTTTTGCTTGTCGAAGCGCTAGCGTATACCTTGCCACTATAAACAGAGTAACAACCTCTGATATTTAGGCTGCCACCTGTTGCCTTGCAGAGGTAGAGAGTTATGAGTTTGTATTAAAGCGAGATTGTTGTTTAGTGGCCCGGGGGCAGACCCTGGTATATTGCGATCCGTCGGGAAGAATGGAGGCCTCGTATTCTGTGGCCGAGGATCTTTTCATCGTTTCCACTTTACTGTCAGGCGAGGAAGCGAGGGTGCTGGAGTGAAATTCGGGGCATCGTCTTAGTAAGAAAGAAGTAAATCTTCTAAAGCTAAATTAATTATAAGGAAATATTAAATAAAATCGAAGTAATTCTGAATTATTTGTTCGTTATTGGCCAATTAAGGATTATGGGCTAATATAGCATTTTTCTCTCTCCAATCTTCCTCCAAAGCGTCTTAATTTATTTTCTTTCAGAAAGATCTCATTACTTATTATATTGAGTGCTCAAAATTTATCTCTGTGCGATCTCCTGATAATAATGTATGTCTCCATGTATCTTCTCACAGCACCCACTCAGCCCTGTGTTTTGTATGTTTTTTATTTTTAATCAGGGTATAGTAATTCTTATTTTTCATTGAACATAGTTGTTTACTCAATACCAATTACTTGTTAAATTAGTCGTTTATTTATTTATTACAAGGAAATACAACAGCTAAGATTTATTTTTTCTCTTTTTTGTATACTTTATGTATATAATGATGTATTGTGTATATAATTATGATGTATACTTTTTTTTTAAATGAGCTCTCTCTGTCTCCTTTCCTTTACCCTTTAATGCCTCTAAGGCTTCTGATTGCTGCTTGAAATATATTTGATTTGTGTTGTATTCTAATGAATATGCACTTCTCCCAAGTCTCTTCACTCCCAGCCTTATTGTAATTTTTATATAATTAAAAATTAAAAATTTTGTATAAAAAAATTTCTTATTTCTTATTGTAATAAGAATTGTAAGAATGTTACATTCTTAACCCGTTGAACGGAACATCTCTGAGTTGTGGTCTACAGAGAACATCCATAACAATTACGGCTATCAGTGTAGAATGTAAGATTTGGATAATTTTTTTCAAATTTTCACATTCTTCAAAGTTATACAGTTTGCATAACTTCTGTAAAACAATTTATATTTTCATTAATTTGTACGGGCTTCGCGATTTTTCCAACCACTCATTGCTACATAATATGCGAGTAGCTTTACAGTTATGAGTAAGGTTATTCGATTGATTAGTGTAGGTACATCACCATCGTTTCGTACGATAAGGTCTATAAAAAAGTCAAAATTAGTGATAAAACATTTATTTTTCATTTGACATCGTTTTCGAAATGATAAAATCAGTCTTTATATATTTCATTTTTTATTTTTTCCGTCCGTTGGATTTTTTCCGCCAAAACAAAAGAGGTCGAGAGGCTCCAGAGGTGAAGCATTCACGTACCGATACCTGACGGAAGATTTCACAACGGACCAATGAAATATGTTTACTAATATATTGAAAATAGGAAAC
Source organism: Arma custos (assembly GCA_037127475.1). Lineage (NCBI taxonomy): Eukaryota > Metazoa > Arthropoda > Insecta > Hemiptera > Pentatomidae > Arma > Arma custos. The sequence continues at coordinate 25,998,157 of CM073762.1, forward strand.
CATGATAAAAAAATAGTTTTTTTTTAACATTGAGAAATAGTGTAAATTAATGTAAAGCAATCCACAAGCATCGCATTCCACCGGTTGGACCGCAAACCTAAAACAAAGGGAAAAGTATTCCATGATATTGTTTTTCTTTATTTAGCGGAACGCGGTATTGAAAATACCGTTGACTCAGCCCGCATTCCGCATGTTTTCGCTTTCTTTGTGGATTTATAATTTTTCATTCATCCATTCATATGTTATATATATTTATAAATTTAATATTTATTCCATAACATGGATATTTTATATAAAATAAGTTTTACTCATACGTATACCGGTGATAAATATTTAGACATAAGGAAATTAAAAATTAGCAAAAGAAATTAAATTAACAACCTTTAGTTGAAAATAATTGGGAACTTAAGGGAATAGGAGGCGCTATATAACGAATTCTCGGATATTTTGTTTTTTCTTAGTCATTTTTATCAATAATTTATAGTTAATTTTTACCTTAATAATTTGAATACTTAGCTTATATTAGGTTAATCTGTCAAGAAACTTTCGATGAGGAGTTAAACTCATATTTATTACTGAAAGGAATTTAAAAAAGCCTATTTTCGTCCAATTTAAGCGAAGTATAGTATTTTATTTATGATACAAAAATTCAATAAAAATAAAATAAAATTTTTTTTAATAAGACTCTGTTATAAGCTTGGAGTAAAGTATCTCTTCTGTTGATTGTTTAGTAACCAGAAAAGAAGTTGGGATGGACAACAAAGTTTTACGATATTGGAGAATCCTAAATTCCATCATTCCATGGATAGCCCGATTATATATACAAACGTACTTCCTGACTTCGTTTTTGCAAAATGAATACTTTCTTTGAACTCTAAAAACCTATATATGTTGAATCAAAGTTCGTATGTTCACTTTTTCGTCTGAATTACATTTCCCTCTTGGTAGGATTGTATGGTATAATTTGAAAAAGAGTTCACAATAATAGAGAAAATAATAATAAGAAATCTAAACCAGTGAAAAAAAATTGATTTACCAAGACGCAGGTCTAGCAGTTTTGCCGATTAAACCTCTCTGGTGGTCCGAATGCACTCGTGAAACCAGAAAAGCTCGTGGCTCCCTTCTAGATGTGAAAACTGATAGTTAAGTAATCTTCGGGGTGAACTTACACCTATTCGCAAGTGAACTGTACATAAGACATGTATAACAACCATAATTGAAAAATGGAAGGCAACAGCCTTGAACTATTACGGAAGGCAAGGGCCTTGATAAAGATAAAAACAAATCTAGTCTGACCGGAAGCTGGAGATAGAAGCGGAAACGTCTCACCAAGGAGAAAGCTTAGTAGAAAAAACTTGTTCAGACCTTCAGCGTGTTATTGAAGACATCACTTCAGACATTAAAGGTGGCATGAAAACTCAAGCATCAGCTGTTAATGGGTTAACGGATGAACTAAACATGGATATGTCCTCATTGAAGAACATTAAAGAAGATGGGAATGCTAGAAAGGAAAGTAACTTGGAATGGAAATATTATCAGAATCAGTGGAAGAACAAAGTTACAAAAAATCTATCCTAGATGCCTCCAGTAAAACACCACTAGAAAGAAAACTGATGTTAAACCATTGTCAAGAACTGCTGATAAAAACTCAGTAAACAGCGCTAAGCTTTCGACTCCAGGGAGAAAATCATTAGAAGATTCAAAGAAATCTTTAAGACCAAAGAAGCTCCTAAACTTCACTGAAACTCCAATAGTAAAATGAATCCAAAAAGAAAACGAAAGTTGGAGAAAGCTGTTGAGTAGTTACTCATAACCAACTGAATGAATCATTAATTTCCTGAGTTGAAAAGTTAATTCAACAAAATGATAGTTGTCCTTAATATGAACCGTGGGCAATATTTCCTTGGCTTGTTCATAACTTTTTGACGCCTTTCCTACACCTACAACCTCCCCTCCTTGAATTCAAACTCTCTAGTATAATATTTATATTATATATTTATAGCTTGTTATTACGTAGCCTCTTTGCCATAAGTATGTTATATTATTGCTGAAAAAACACTTTTGCTCTTAACGGGCCTGGTCCCAGAATAAAATTATTTTTTATTCTAAATTTATAAATCGCCTTAATTCTGATACTCGTTCATTCAATGTTGAGATTAGCCGTTTAGTTAATTCAATTATTTACTCTTTCTCCAAAATTGGAATTCGTTTATAAAAATAAAGATGACGATCCTTTTTTCATGATGTACTAATTTCAGGACAGGGTTGACACTTTTAAGCGGGGGACTCAATTTCATTTAGTTCTCGTTTGAATTTAAGCTGCAATTGAAATTTAGCGGTTTCTCGAGAAAGAGAGGAAATTAAAAAGTTTGTCCATTTCAATTTTAGGGAGTTAATTAAGTTTTCCCGAGGTAAAAGAAGTAATTGAAGTTATCAGGAGAGAGCGGGTGGTTGGAGCTAACTGTTTTCATTTGCATATCAGCTCTCCCAGGCTTCACATGGCTTCAGCTCCTAGCTTTTATCTCATCAGGGAACCAAGTCCTCCAGTCGGGGCTAAGTTTAATGATGTTTCGGCTTCAAGACTTTGCCGATAGTAATGATAACATTATTGCAAGTTCATAACATAAACGACAAGTTGGCAGGTTGCCTATATATTTTATGCTTAGTGTGCTAGAGTATGTGTGTTAGGCACCTTTCATGTAACACAATGCCCATCACAAAATTTCAATGTAGCATACAATAGTTGTCTCGTTTGTATGCTTTTATTTATTGTTTTTTTCATTTAAAATGTTTTGTTACGTAACATCTTTCGTATCTTATCTTTCATCTATCTATCAATGGACCATTAATAGACTCTTCTCCATCCATTTGCACCGGTTGCACTGTACTGGGTCAGGTTTTACTTGTACGCTGATCATTTTCTTCCATTACCCTTCTGCGTCCTTCGACTAAGACCGATGTTATGATGAAAATCCTAAAAAAATTTAGGTTTATTTAGTTTTATCTGTTCTTTCAAGTGCATGGAAATTCCATGTATATGAATAATATTTATTTATTTAATAAGGGCCAATTTGCACGAATAAGATCTGTTGTCGTAGTCACGATATTGAAATCTTAGATTGTACTTAGAGATAATCGGCTGCAAGGGAGACATACGCTTGGTCCACTACCAAGATGAGTTTCATTATCTTCATAGATTTATTTTCAGTTTGGTAATTTTATCATTAATTAATTCTTCTTCATTATCTCATTCCATTTTTTATTGTCTGCGTAAATATTTGATTGTATTTGGTATTTTTTTCTTCTGTAAACCTGATGATGTCTTAAAAGTTAATTCAAAAGGTTGGTAAGTTTGAAAAGTTAGCCTTATTTTTGTACAAGTATTTTTTTGTGATTTGAGCCCTTTGATAAGAATAATATGTAGTAAAGAATAAAAAAATTATAGTCATCAAAGAGTATAAGTGATAAAAAATATGTAATAAAAATTTAAAAAAACATTTAGATAGACCTTAAAGGATTAATAATGGAATTACTCTTCTTAATAAAGAGGATTTCTTCTTACCACCCAGACCACTTTCTTCCTGATACATATGTAAGGTCCACTAATATTTTGATTCTTATCTAATACACTGGACTGCAAATACTATGTAATTATTATCATTGAAAAAAACATTTTCAATTCATTTATTATTTTAAAATGATGTTTCAACACTTAAATGTCATTGCAATTATTTTAAAAAGCATCAACATCCTATATAACTTCAGCAAGTTTCAAGTCAAACATTCTGCAAAAAACAACAATCACAAATCAGTTACACAAATCTAAAAACAAAACAAAAAAACTTGTCCCAACAGTTAGCAAAAGCCTAGTATAGATACCTCATAAAAATGTATTGTTAATAATATAATTTTTTTTTTCTTGGGGATCAACTATCCCCCATGGTCAATAGTTAGTCTACAAATGGTTTAAACTTTGATCTGTGAAGTAAAAAGTTAAAAGGTAAAACTTATATAATACTAAAACTAGTACATATTATAGAGCAGTATGACCAAATAAAATTAATAAAAGAAAATAAAAAAGAATAGATAAACTTATGAACAAAAAAAAAATAATAATAAAGTTGGGCGCCTGGCTATCTTATAGCCCCAGATTTTAAAAATACCATATAACTACTCTCTCTTCTTCAGAGTTAGTGTAAGGAAAAGAAAAGAAAGAAAAAAAGGTACATACCATAATGATCATATAAAAATACTCATTCCCAAGCTAGCATTCAGGGGAGAAAGGGCTGGGTTTTAACCGATACAGCAGCAAGCTAATTTACATGCATCTATTTACAACAAAATAAAAGTATTTACAAAAATTATTTACAAAAGAAATAGAAAAGAGAAGAAAATAAAACAAAATTTAAATAATCAAGAAATAAGGAAAAAATTATATATATACAGACCAAAAATAAATGATAACTTTTTAATAGATGTTATATATACAATAAAATAAGCCAATTGGCAAAAAAAGGCAGGAAAAGGAAAAAAAGGTAAAGAGGCACGTGCGAGGCAAGAAGGTAAGAGCGAAGGTAGGAAGGTTACCAGTCAGGTTTTCTTTTTCCCATTTAGGGATTTTTTTTTTTTTGGTATTTTCCCCACAGTGTTGCCACTCTTGGTTACAGCAGTATTGATCGCTGTTGCTATGATCAAGTCATTATAGATAAGACTAGTAATGCGAGTGATAAGTCAGCTCGTTCAGGTGCAACAAGTATAAAATTATTTTTATAAAATTAATGTTTAAATGCACGAGTAATTTTCAAAGTCACATATATCGATAAGAGAAATCGTAGGCTTGTGGCAGATGTTCGGAACGGTCTTCTTGTCCCCTCATGATCTAATAACTCCTCAGGGGCGCCCGATAGTTTAATTGGATTTGTTCCCAGAGTTATAAGAAACGGGAAAAGGGTAAAAAAAAAAAAAAAATTGGGGGAAATCGCCGCAGAAGTACAGAAGAAGTTATATTGCGGTAAGTTTGCCCGGTCCCACTCTCGTCGGGGGCTGTGGTTTTATTAGAAGACTTTGCTGGCCAATTGCTATCAAACAGCACGCCCTATAAATTGTACAACTTATCTTCCCCAGACTTCCCTGTCCTGCAAGAGACCAGTCGGTAAGCCGCTTAGTAACAATCTCTATCCGTTCACCGTCTTTCTTAGTAGGTGATTTATGATATAATTGTCATTTTCTAATTCTAAAATTTTGTCTTGCTCTGAAAATTGTAATCGTTAGTATTGTAGTATCTAGGCACACTATAAGTTGGGTAGTTGGATTCCGTACTGATACTGATTTTCCAACCAGCTAACTTTATTTTTATCTTTATAAATGTTGTTTATGTGACAGATTGATATAATTCTTGAAAATAAATATAATAAAAGTAGAGCTGCAAGAATTGTAAGCATTAGCATTCACGCAATCCATCGCAGACTAATCCACGAGTGTGATTTAGAATATAGAGGGCCTCACAGTTCACTCCAACAGCTGTTCCCTTCCTTATCATGACCCAATCCTTCATAGATTCTTCTCGCACCGAAATACTATTTGTGTCTCAATATCATCGAAAGAGCATTCTCCCTTCAATGCGACTCTTTCAAAGAGAGTCAACGTGGTACGGAAATGTTATGGAAAATTCCAGTAAGTTCTTCCAGTTTTAAGGAAGAGCAGAGCTGCACACTAATCCATTACAGTGACATAGTAAAGAAGATGCGTGTTAAACGCAAGTATACATAACGAAAAGAGAAATACTGAGGCAAAGAACGCAGGATAAATGCAACGGTAGGAAACTCGAAGGGAAGTATAGTAATTAAAATCTATATTGACACTAATTATCCAATCGCCAAACTTTATTTTTGACATTATAATGTCATGTGTTGTTTTATATACGGATATAATTCTTGAAAATAAAGAAAAATCAATAAAAAGTAATACAGATTAAATAAATATATAACTATGTGTTTTAAAAGTTTTAACATTTCGAGATCAGAAAAATAACACTATTTTTACAAATCCTATCCTATGTTTCATTTGTTAGCCAACAAACTATTTCTAATAACTAATAAATTATTATACAAAGAATGTTGAATTTTCATTAAGTAAAAATATAGTATATGAAATAGTTTTTGTTGAACAATTACTTGCCTTGTTACTTGTAAGGTTCCCAGCCTTCTTTTTACAGTACCACGGCCCCTCTTTTCAAATGAAATTCTTCCTCGCACCCCCGTATTGAGTATTTGATAAAAAACAAGTATTACATAATAAAAACAAAAGATTTAGTGGTACTACCATAAAAAACAACATTTTAAGTTCCATTACAAGAAGTGCCAGTAAGAGAAAATCTAAAACAATGTATCATTTTTTTTTATCATCAACTGGTTTCGCGCCTCCCAGGTTGAGAACTACTGCTCCAAGGGAAGATTTTTTTCTCATATTGACCCACATCCGTTTAGAAATTTCAAGATCTCTATTCTCCGAGATTCTGGAATTCCCGGGATCTGCGAGTCACTGAACAATCCATGAACCTTGGTTGGAATCCGGACCTCACTTGGAATCGTCTGCATGACGATTGACGCCCACACACTGATTTTGGAACTTCAGGTTCCGCATTTAGAAGCAGACAGATGCAGAGATAAATAACTCAAGAAAAGCCGATGTGTCTTATGTAGTTTTATATACCAGTATTAATATAATTCATGAACATGAATAAAATGTTAATAATTAAATAAAAATGAATGACTTTTTCTCTATAAAATATAATCGAAGGATTAATACAATGGTAGCACACTGTAATCAAAGTTAATTAGTTTTATTCTAAATTGACCCTGGGTTTCCAATCAGCAAGGGAACTTTATTTTTGTTCTTTAAAAAATATTTAACTATTTATTTAAGTTATTTAACTACGCATTTTTATTAACTAAGGATTTAATATGGCAGCAGTCCCGAATGGAAAATATATAATTGGCAAAAACTGGTTCAAATGGAGTTTTAATAAATATGTTATAGTTTAAAGTAATCAAATAATTTAACAAAAAGGATACATAAAAAATTAAAATCGGACATTAGTATATTTTTATGTAATACAGATTTCAGACAATCGATATGCATAGACGTCTCCCTACAATTAGTTTCATATATTTGTTCCCTTATTCTTTTACGCAATACTTATTTAAATATAATTACTTTTTAAGTAATCGTACAGTATTCGTACATAGTTTGTTTATTCTTCAAACAAACCTTAGTAGCGATATAAGCATTAGGTGTCAGTACTGCAGTTGTCCCATCCGGGTCATATACAACTTCTCATTTGTTTCTGTTTTTTAAATTCTCTAAAATAAAAATAATTTTACTAATGACTGTACTTAGTAATTATTAACTATTACTAAATGGATATAGATTAGAATACCGACTTAGACATACTTTTTACGTTATTTCATCATCTACTATACATCGAAACGTTTATTTTGTGAAGAAATGACTACAGAAATAGGTATAAACATTTCTCATTATTACACTCTTTATTTCATACTAAAAGTCACCATTATTTTCATTTTCGAGAATATTATAAATTAAACGAATAAGAAATTAAAACTTGTTCTGACAACCACGAAGCAACAACCCGTGAATGGTTCGTTACAAAACATTATTAGAATGGTTTAAAACAACAAAACAAAAACTGATCTAAAAAAAGTCATTAAGCCTTAATGGAGTACATCTTACCATCGAATGTTTTATAGCTTCTTCATTTTTTCTTTACTTTTTGTTCTGCTGTGCTTTACTGGAGTAAAAGAAGAGCACCGAAGGAGGAGCTCTTAAAGAATAATAGTTGGCCATTTATAAAGATTGAAGAATGGGGCGAATGCTGTAAGAAATTTCAGGCAGAAGGTCGAAAAGTTCATCCCTAGGGACTCTGTTGAATTTTAATGCTCAAGGAAGGGAGGTTCGGAGGAAAAAGAAGGGCCGTGGTTGGGGAGGATTTAAAAAATTCAACAGCCTAAGATAGGCATTAAGGTTTCTTTGTGTTCCGATCCTGCGTCGATGAATGACTCTTCTATCGTGTGACATCCTTTAGAGTTCTAAGTCGAATAATACAGTTATATTGTAAACTGGTTGACTTGTATATCAAAATAAAGAATATAAATATTATATCCAATTTATTACAATTCGCATTTTAATAATCAAATTATTCGAAATTTTATTTTTGGAGATTAAAATCGCCCTGGAACAGATTTTATACATCTTCTATAAAGATAACTCTTTTTAACTCTATCAATATTTTTATTTATTTTTGTAATATTTACTTACATGTTATTTACACGTTTATATACCAATGTATATTGAACGTCAATGTGCTAAAAAGGCTTCCCTGAAGTTTACAAATAATAAAGAATATTCTAATCTTTTGATACTAAATTAAAAATAATCAATAACAAAAATAATCAACATTAACTATGTCGACTTCCGTTATTGTAACATCATTTGGTGATACTCGAAGGGAAGTATAGTAATTAAAATCTAAATTGACACTGATTATTCAAACGCCAAACTTTATTTTTGACATTATACTAATAAATAATATACTTTATTAATTGAGATATTTTTTCCTTTCGTTTTTCCCAACTAGGGCCCACGTGCTAATTTCAATTTCTTCCTATCTTTTTCTTGGAACTGTCTTATAGCTTCTTCTTTTATGCTAAGTCTGCCTGTGTTGTATTTTATTAATTTCCGTGGTCTTTTTGCATTTTTACCTTGTACATATGCAAAATGACCTCGGGATTCATTCACTATTTCTGCTAGAATGACCGCATGATCCAGCTGGAGTTCTCCCAATATTGGATTTGGTGACATCCAGTGTTTAGCTTTTTTTGGAAGCTTACTAAAAAAAATGTTAACATTAAATTGAAATGAAAAGTATTACAGGCATTGATCAGTCTCATACCATTTTTGTTGGTCCTTTTAAGTGGCGGATAATTTCCTACTGTTTTTTCTAAAGTTTCTCCCTTTGCCTATTTGTGTATTGAGATCGTCTAATAGTGTTATAGTATTTTGTTCTGGGGATTTTTGATATTTCAGTTTCTAGAAGATCCCGGAAAACCTCTACTTTTTATGGATTTTTCTTATCTTCGTTTATCGGTGAATGGCGTTTAATAAGTGCATATATTTTTTGTTTTTTAATAAAAGGTTTAGTATCTTTAAAAGTGCTCTAAAAGCATGCTAAAAATAAATGTTAAAACTGATAAAAAAAGATTATAACAAATTATTTACAATTATTAATCATAGTTTCCCTTGAACATGCGAAGCTTCATGAATCCTAGTCCTTGTATCGTGCCCAGGTTTTCTTCTCCTTCAACTAATTCACTCCATTCCACCCTGCTGATCGATTGTTGTCTGCTCGTTTTCTCTAACTGACCCTGCAGGACGCTCTTGCAGCTGAGCATCCTTTGGCTGGTCCCATACGATCACTTTGTCCTTTAATATTGCAGCAATTTAGTGCATCTGTTTGTAGTTTTGCCGCTGAAAGTGGGATTTGTAGTCACTTGTCTCGATAGAGTACACGTTGCAAAAACAAGACTGATTGCTGAGGTAGATTCAGAGAATTTGAATATCTTCTTACACTCACTCTTTGCCTCCTCCCAGTAGTGAATGCTACACATTCTGACCCAATCTATGCTATTGTTGCCCATGCATTAGGTGAGTTTGTCATCCATCTCAGTATTTCTAAGCTGTCTGTATATGACTCAAATATACCGTGAATAAGCAATTGTGCTGTTGTCTCTGCATCTTTCACTATAAGATTCAATGAACAGGGTTTAGTCAATATCTTGAAATTTCTTCTTCTAATGATCCTCTGGAAATCTTAGAAATTCTATTCTGGCTTTGAACTAACTGAATGTAGCCAAAATAGGTGCCATAATACTTATCCATTTAGCAGACTTTACTGCAGAGAGTTCAAAGATTTTTAACAGAGCATTTAATACTTCTATTATGTTGGCCGAAGTCATTGAGCTTGTGCTATTCGGGACGTCTTTCTTGGCCTGGATTCCAGTGTTGTTTAGTCTTTGCGTAAAATTTTTGAATCCATTGAACTTGTGAGAGAGGAGTAGCTCTTGTTCGTACTGATCATTAGTAGAAATTTCTTGCTTAGATTAGCTGCGCAGAAAGAATACCAGTCAACTAGAAGAGTGAAAGAGTTATTCTTTAAATTAACTCTATCTTCATTTTCCGGTGGGTTAGTTTTTTGCCACACTATAAGAAATTCTGGAAGTCTGTAACACATTTAGTTGGGTATAATTGGTGTATCTGAGGATGTGACCTGAATAGGCGATGATTATCAAACTTAGAGAAGACGATTTTGAAAAATGTAATATTTAAGTCGACAGTCTTGGTGACGATAAATGCAATCAATAGTTTAATTGTACATAGACATGACAATTATAAAAGTCAGAAACCAGCGGTGTAAACGGAACTTTCTATTACTCCATTTTCTTGAAAAGTTTGCTGTAAAATCTTAGACATATATCTATATATATATATATATATATATATATATATATATATATATATATAGATATATGTATGTATGTAATTAAAAGATCGCACAGGTAGACGTGACACTGTTAATATTCTATGAGTATTAGAATGAGTAAGAGTCACCGAACAGATATAGTAAACCATTTTCAGATTTTCCAAGGGCTGTACCTGAAACAGGAGAAATGGGTAATGACATTGGTAGACAGAAGGGCAGAGACGCTATATGCAGGTTGATCTGAAATAGGAATTTCAGATGTATAACACACATAAAGGGGCACTTTGTAACTAGACATGTATTTTATTAAACATGATTGTCATATTTGATTACAAATAATAAAGCTAAAGCTATTTTATCTGGTGTAAGCATGTTCAGTTACTAAAACAACTATCAAACATATACAACTTAAAATATATTTTAATTGATAATAATATAGTAAGTACTACTAAACCTCAGTTATAAAGATCTCGGTGTGGTATTCCATAGTACTACTATGAAAACGAATAATTTGCTCACCTAACCTTTCCTGAGTTTATTGTTTAGGCAGGTGGAGACAGCATAGCATGTTGGTATATTAAATAATAATCTTTTGTGGGAATTTTGAACTGTCTCATTTTGATTACGAAAAATATTATATAAACAATTATTGCGGTGGTATATTGTGATAAATCGTACCTCACAAGATTCCATTCAGGCAAAAAGGTATGTGTTGAGTTTTAATTAAACATCTATACATATTATAAAACAAGTCCTCCGACGTTTTTCTATTCGCGATAAAATCAGTAACTACTACACGGATTTTCACCAACAGATAGAGTGATTTACGAGGATGATTTAGGTATATAATTTGTAAAGTTTTGTGCTAATTGGTAGGAATATAACGATAACGGTCGGAAATGTTGGAAAAAGTATAGTAGAAAAAAATTCCATGGTAGCATATATCTATCTTTTAAGGATAGCTCACTATACCTATTATAACATCAAAAAATTGGTTACGTACAATGCAGTGTTTGGAAAGCTATTTAGGCGGATACAACTTAAATACTTTAGTTACCTTAAGTATTAGATAGAATAGAATAGTTGTTAATAGAATGTATTTAATAAATAAATATTAACAATTTGAAACATTCGGAAATAATTTAAAACTTTTATACTTGAAAATTCCATGTTGTTTAAAAGACATTAAAAAACAATATGTTTTTCACCATAAAACAGAGTTATGTGTCAGGAACACAAAAGGGAGTGAGAGAAAAAATATGTTATAAATGATAAAACAAATTAAAAACTTAAAAAGATTTATCTTTATAGAAGATGCATACAACTTTTTATGACAAGTTTAAATGCCAAAAAAAGTTACTTGTGTATTAACTTCACCGCAGTTTTTCTGTATATATATTTTTTTTCCTCTTTATATTTCCATCCACACCTGTCAAATACAAATAATTGACAATCAGCAGATTGGCTGACTGAAGAAAAAAATACAAAATGACATGGAAGGCATGACGAAGAACAGTACCCAGCGGTACCTCTCCATTGGCTTTCTTTTTATTTCCTACTGTAATAGATCTCTCATCCACGTCCTTTTTAGTCTCCTCCTAGTGTTCTCAGGCGTGAGAGTAGTGGCAATTTGTTGTATCAATGGGTTTGGGTGTCCGTATAGTTTTTCTTGAAAGCGTTTGTAGTACGTTCGTATGTGTTCGTCAACCGTTTTTATTTTTAAGTCAGTATGCAGAGTTTTGTTATTGACGTACCATGGTGCATTAGTGATAAATCTAAGTACTTTTGACTGAAAAGTTTGTAGTCGTTTTCTGTGAGTCTGTTTAGCGATGCCGTAGATTTGTAAAGCATATGTCCAAACTGGTTTTAGTAAGGAAGTGTACTTATTTAATTTCTGTCTTAAATCTAATTTGGAGTTTTTTCTGAATAGCGAGTACATTAATTTGAGTTTGTGATTTAGTGATTGGAATTTCATCTTAACGTGAGGACCCCATGTCATTCTCCTATCAAATGTGAGTCCTAGGTATTGTACTTTGTCTCTCTGTGGGATGGGTTCGTTATTAAGGAAAATGGGAGGGCATGTTTCGCGTCTAAGAGTAAAAGTTATGTGTTGTGACTTTTCGTGGTTCAGTCTGATTTTCCACAGTTGGCACCACTCATTAACCTTTTCTAAGTTTTGTTAAGTTGTAAGTTTTGTGAGGCCTGTGTCGCGTCTTGATGTTTGGTGATCATGGCAGTGTCGTCAGCGTAGGTTGCGATCAGTGTGTTAGGACTTCGTGGAATGTCGTATGTATATGTTATGTACAGTAGTGGTGCAAGTATTGATCCCTGAGGTACACCGGCTAAAGTGGGTCTTATTGAAGATAGCTCTGAGCCCTGTCGGATTGAGAAAAATCTGTCTGTAAGGAATGAGAGAAGAATCAGATAATAAGTGTGTGGTAGTACAGTCTTGAGCTTAAAGAGAAGCCCCTTGTGCCAGACCTTGTCGAATGCTTGGGCGACATCCAGAAATACTCCAGTTGCATATAACTTCTTCTCTAGTGCTGTCGATATGAAGTCAGTTACTCTGTGTAATTGCTGAGTAGTCGAGTGTGATTTTCTAAAACCGAATTGATGGTGAGGGATTGTATTTTTGTCAGTCAGTAACTTTAATAAGTGGGGATAAAGTAATTTTTCAAAAATTTTAGAAAAATAGGCAGTAAACTAATAGGTCTGTAGGATGAAGGGGTGGTAATGTCTCTATCTTGTTTTTTGATCATTGAAACAATTGAGTATTTCCACTGTATAGGGAATTTCGTAGTTCTAAGTACTGAGTTGTAGATTGTCGTAAGAAGCACTAGAGCTTTCCGAGGCATTTGCTGGAGCACCTCGGCATTTATTAAGTCATAGCCCGGGGCTTTTCTATTCTAATTAGTTCTGCTACTTCTGTTGGAGTGAATGAAGGCGGTGGTAATGATAGTTGTAATGGGGCGTCAAGTGTGTTATTTACAGTTATTTCGTGTTCTGTGTTTGTGAAGTCAGTATGTGGTGTAAATACGGAAGAAAGATGGTTGGCAAAAAGCTCAGATTGTTCCTCGTCCGACACAGCCCAAGAGCCGTCTTCTTTTCTAAGAGGTGCCGACATCTCTTGGTGTTTTAAGAGTCTTTTAGTGTGCTTCCATAAACTTCCATCGTCTGTCGAGAGGGATTTAATATAATTCTCATAGTTTGATCTGTTAAATTTGGTAATTTGACGTTTTAGTTCATTATTCAGTTTGTTAAATGTTCGTCTATCTGATGGTTGTCTGTTAGTTTGCCATATTTTACGAGCTCTTCTCTTGGCCCTGATCAAATCTCTAATATACTGCGGGTAGCTTGGTAAACTATCCGCTTTTCTATCCCTGGGTTTTGATGATAACCACGCTGCTTCTTGAATGCTTGTAGTGAACTTTTCCACTGCCTTCTCTAGTTCTTCTTCATTCTTTATAGAAATAGGGATTGAGAGGTGAGAATTGAGATAACTTCTGTATAAATCCCAGTCCATTATACCCCGTGTAAGGGTAGGTCTTTTTTGTGCCTCAGAAGGCTCTTCGCACAGGATCATTTGAACTACAGAATGATCAGAGCAAAGATCAGAGCTCGTATTTACAGTCTTGTTTACTGTTCTTAAGCCTTTTGTAACAAAAAAGTCCAGTAAGTCCGGGGTTTTGCGTCGAGAATTAGGCCAGTAAGTAGGAGAATTTGGAGTTGATGTGTCTAATGAAAGTTCATGAAGAGCATACCACAAGTTCCTACCTCTTGGGGTACACAATCTTGAACCCCAGCACTGGTGTTTCGCGTTGAAATCACCTCCTGCGATAAAATATCTACCTAACCGTTTGAAAAACTCAGAAAACATCGAAGATGTAAGCTTGTACCTAGGGGGACAATAAATTGCACCGAACGTGATATTTTTCTGTTTTGTATGTAATGTGATTCCAGTTATCTGTATGTGTGGTGTTATGGATAAATGAATGGGACTATGTTTTAATGACGATTTGATAATAATGGTGGTGCCACCGTGAGCCGTTTTGTCAGGGTGATCAGTTCTGTAAATAATATAGTCTGAAATATAGATTTTTGATCGTGAGGTAAGATGTGTTTCAGTGATGAGTGCTATGTCTGTCCTTTTTTCATGTAAATATAAATCAAGTTCGGTCCTGTGTTGCATCAGTCCATTAGCATTCCATAGGAGAATTGACAAGGAGCCAGCTGTTGAAAAATTAGGGGGCATGGCTGTGGCTCCAGGCTTGTGTAACCTGAGTTAACTGTTGGAGGTTAAGACCCGTTAGTATTTGAAATAGTTGGGGAGGGGCAGTATCATAAGGGGACACCGGCTGGGTACTGTTATTCATCATACCTGTTTGAACATTATAGTGTTGTGATGTTGACTTCGGTACTGGTGGACTTCTTGGCTTCTGCTGAGATTCCACGCTGTTCTCCGGATGTCCTGGAAGATGGGGCTGTACAGATCTGAGATTTGGGAATTCTTGTGAATCTGGTGGCAACTGAAAAGGTTGAGCTGATGAAGGCCGCTGGTTGTAATGTCTTGAGCTACGCTGAATTCTTAAGTTCCTCAGTGTTTGGCACCCTTTGTAGTTGGCAGGATGTTGGCCACCACAATTGGCACAAGTAGCTGGAGTTTCTCTTGTTTTACGCAAGTTTTGCTGTCATGGTGCCCACCACACCTTACACACCTTGGTGGGTGGTTACAGTAGCGTCGAGTGTGACCATATTGTTGGCACCTTAAATACTGAGGAATGCCTCTTTTCTTCCGCGGTTCTTCGATGTTTACTTTTGTGTAATAGATATATTTTAAATCGTAGATATCTTCTTTAAAAGTTTCTTTTGTAATATCTACAAAGAACATTGGTAAGGGCTTCTTAAATCTTGAAATAACGTTTGTTACATTACAAGCTTCGTAACCTTTCTCTTTCAATTCTTCTTTTATAATGCTAATTGGTGTAGAGTGATGGAGGCCCTTAATCACTATCCTGGGACATCTGTCCTTTGGGAGCTGAAAGTTGTGAAAATCTGCGCCTTCACTTCTTAGGCTCGCATTTAAATTTCTGTAAGTGTCAGGTGTATCAGGATAAACTGTTATACCTTTAAGTGTGGTTTTCACCGTAAATTTGCTTGGTCCGGCTTTTTCTTTTAGGAATGCAATTAATGCAGAGTAATTTTCTACTCCATTTATATAAAGTGGGGGCGGTTTTTGATTTATCACGTGTCTCGCAGTATTTTTCAGTTGTTCGTCAGGTATTGAGGTTAGTATTTGAAAACTGTTGTGTGTTTGGATTGGCGCTTGTCGTTTCTGTCTAATGTGATCTGGTTCAATTAGTAAAGGTCGTTTACGACCAGTTACTAGCTCCCAGGAACCATTATTATTACTATTAGTACTTAAATTAATACTGTCCGCTTCCATATCACTTACCGCCTGCGAAGAAGTAGACGCTTCCCCCATGGTTGGCGGAAAAACCCGCACTTTTATTATTTAGGTCTTAAATCTAACCTGTCTGATGAGAATAAAACACTTTTTAAGAAGAAAAAGAAAATATTAAAACATTAACCGAAGTTATATTTATAACACATAAAACTAACCTATTTTCACTTTCACTTCGATCATATGTTCTCCGTTTCTGTATATTAAATTATATTTCTGACAAATGATGGAATATTTTGTTCATTTGTCTAAATCATAGTGGACAAAATGCGCCTACCAGAATATATCTTCATCTGGTTCTGTTTCCAAGATGGTGTAGATGAACGCTTGGAATGCTCTAGTCGGAAGTATGGTTATACTGGCTTCCATAATGGTCATTTCGCAGATTATGGTAGTGTCAGTTCTTGTGAACCACAAAGCTTTGAACTGCAAATTGGATTGCTGCCTGAGTACCTCCGATTTGGGATCTTCATTTTGTAATTTAGCAAGCCTGTCAGGTTCACAAAATTCGCACGCTAAAATCGCTTCGCTACATCAGACCAACAACTACTTTTTTACCTACTCATAGAGTTTTCAGCATGCTTTTTCTCTTTGTAAATAGGAGGAGTTTTTATATCACAACGGGGCCACCGATTATTAGCTTTAATATATCATATACCTTAGTATATACCATGTGGTAACCTGAAACATTACCAAATTTTTAAAAAAAGGTTAATTATTTCCGCCCATACAATCCTAAGCATGAATAATTTGTAGCACATGTTTGATTTCATATCTAAGGATTTACTTATTTTCAGAACAATAGTTTCATACTGTAGAATAAATCAATTACAGTAGTATAATTATAAACAATTATAACTATAATTATAACGTTAAATGAACAAACAATTATAAATAATTTATATTATAAGTGACGAAATACTGAACATACAAATACTGTACACCAATAAGTTTTCACACATCATTTTTTTTTTTTAATATTTTTAATTACTGAACTGAAAGTTGTTTTTCATCATGCAATAGTCTTTGATAAGCTAATAAATTAATGTTATAGATAATTTTAATTGGTTTTCAAGAAGTAATAAATCAAATTAGCAATCTTGGCCCCTAAAAAGAAAAATGTAATAAGAATGAAATTTATACTAGGCTAACATTAACGTTAAGATTAAAATAGCTTTTTGTTGGTTAAGTAATTTATTTAAATATGTTTTATGATGATTAATTCCACAATCAGGGGGTGAAAAGGGAATTTTCATTACTACTGAATGGAGAGAAAGATTCACCGTTCACCCTTCGTTCACTGTTTCTCCTGAGTTCATTCCCTTGCGTGTTATTATCGGACCTGTTCCTGATGTTAGCAACTTGGACACCTGCTCCACCACTTACCGATATTAGGCCCTCATGCACCTGTATCGCCAATCCTTGGAAATATTGGAAATCTTTGTTTTAAAAGCTTTACTTAGGTTTTCTCCAACTTCATTGATTATACTGGTGCTGGTATTGTTAGTATTAGTAAGGATGACAACTCCATCAAATGGTATTATTAGTACTAAGTACTTACTATCTTCTTTGAATCGCGGGTTCGTAGCCCAGCAGGTGACCCTAGGATTTTTTTAAGAGAGTAAAAAATCCTTAGTTACGCCGTCCTTCGGAAGGGACGTTAAACGGGGGTTCCGAGCCTGTACGATGTCAGGTACTCGTTAATAATCCCTAATAGGCAAAATTTAGAGCTCCCACTGTAGCATCGTCCGATTAGCCATAGCAGTATAAAGTGACGTTAAATGAACAAACAAACAAACAATCTTCTTTGAAGATGTCAAACTTCATCCATTAATTCGCCAATGACCTCATCTAGAAAGCTGATAGTTGAATATTAGTACCTGAGCCTCCCAACGCATGATTATGAGCATTAATACCTCCGCCTTCCAAGAGCTGAGATGCCTCACAAGGTATTTTCTCTTGAAATGGGCGACAAATCAGTAAAATTCATTTAATATTTTTAATCTTATTTCATCAATAAATAATTTTCGAGATTATGAATGATTCTGCTGTAAAGCTATAGCAACCATTCTGATAAACCTAGTGACAAGTAAAAATCCTAATATTCCTATGAATCATTTTATTTTCCTAATGCACCCTAGCTCCATTATAATATATTTTGTTATGATACGGAAATTTAGTTGTTTATTATAAAAAGCTTTTGAACTGGAGGAAGAACTAATGTTAGTTATTTTATGGGATGTTTTACGGTGTTCTGTTTTCATGGAGTTATATGGAGAGTATAAATATAAAAAAATATAGGGATAATTTAAAATAAAAAATCATTCTACGCCTGTCGAACTAATAGGGCTCTTTCTTTAAAAATATCTTTTCAATTGAAAAAAAATGTCATTCTACCCTATATTGTTTTAAAGCTGGGAGTAAGAGAGGCACACAAGTACACGCTGATTCTGTGGCTCTTTGAATTGTCCGCTCCTTGCCAACAACTGCAGCTCTTATCTTAACAGTAAAGATAATAAAACTGTTGTATGACGCTTATCCTATAAATAAGGACGATTAACTGAGAAATGGAGTTGAAAGGTGAGAGACAGTCAAAACGACAATTTTTAGAAAACAACTCGTAGATGTTTCAAAGCCGCTGTTCATATAAATAGATATATACATTGACATTGAAGATTAGGATGGATTTAAATCCTAAAATATATTATTTTTCTAATCTTTTTTTTTTTTGCGGATGCTGACGATATAAGAGCTGTTATTTTTGATAGTGATGTAAGTCCATGGTTTCATATTCGCGATATCTAAAGGTTACCATTTGAATTAGGCTAAAATATTGGTAAACAGGCAAATGTTTTTATCACGTAGCACTTAGCAAAGAGTGGTGTTTTAAACCTTTTACAACTTTCAAATTTTATTATGAAATAATAATCGACAAAATCGTTTAAAAGAATAAACGATTTTCTTAGATCCACATGGACATACCTATTTCAAAAATAACTGCTCATTTATAACAGGATTTTGGAGTTATTAGTTGTTTTTTTAACGGCGTTAACTTTCTTGATTTCACTGCCGAATCTGAAGTCGGTTTCTGGGACTTAAAAAAAGGAAGCAGTTTTCCAGAATGTTATAAGTTTCTTGTTGAACTCCATTTTCCGCGGAGAGAAAAAGAAAAAAAAAAGAGAAAATGAAAGAAATAAAGTTGAGCTTAGGATGTAGAGAAGTTTAAAATATAAGTTGGGAAAGCGATAATGCGAGAGAGCTGGGCACGTAGCTTGTCAATAAGATATGCGAGTGCCGCCTCCTCTAGATCGGAGTCCCGGAAAGTTCCCCGGTCCTTCGGGATGGAGGAAATTGATTGCTTACCTGTACCTCTACCTGCACCCGGGTCCTTGGTCTTTACTGCGTCTCCACGGCAGTTCTACAAGACCCGGGGGAAATTCAGGAACGAATATAAAGAGGTTTAGGCCATAATTTGTTGATTTTTTTTTTCCGATCCCTCAGGAAACATGAAACAAGTAAAACAATGTGAGCTATAATAATAAAATAATATATAAAATAAAAACCATACCGTGCTCATACGGAGAAAAAGTCCCAGCATCGATGTTGATGTAAGGGTCGATTTTAATGCTACTGACATTAATGCCACATGATTTTAATAGAGTTCCGAAAGAACTCGCTATTACTCCTTTACCAACACCACTGATCACCCCGCCGGTAACTAAAATGTATTTCATATTAAAGGAAATCTGACCTTCGTTTGACACCACGTGTAAGGGTCCTATTTACAGAACGGCTCGGCGCGATGTTATCCCTCTCAGAGCTCGAGAGGCAATGTCAGCATGTGGCGGGCAGGCATGGTTTCTGAAAAATATATCGATGTACGCATCTTTCCAGAAATCATTGCATTTATATCCTAAATGACAACGAGGCAATTTACTGAAAAAGTGGGGGATTGAAATGACAGTGTCCTTCTGGCTTCAAGTCCAATGTCAATTTATGTTGAGTTTTTTTTTTTTTTTTCCGATCCCTCAGGAAACGAAACATGAAACATAATAAAAACATTAATTAGTAAACTACTTATAGCTTAAAACTATCCTTATTCTACTTAAAAGTAATGGAAGGTATACTGACTTGAATAAGTAATAAAATTATCCATTTTCAGGTAAAATATTATCTGAAGGTGAGGGGCCTTCTCTAGTTGAGTAACTTACAGGCTAAACTAATACTAAAACTTATAGCTAAAAGGAGAGGGGGGGGGAGGAGGATAAAGGAAAGGAAAGGAGGTAGGAGAGGATTTAGGAAATAGAGAGGGGGTAATTAGGATATGATGTTGATGGGGTTCAAGGGGCCCTTCCTACCCTGCCACCTTGCAGGAAGGGGCATATGTTGAGTTAATATCGCGGCCACGGGGTTAAATTAACCGGGACCTAGGTCCAATGCAGCGCCGACCCAATCAGAAGCCTAATTGCTTTCTCCTGCCCAATCCGAGTCATTGTTGCAGCAACAATGGCCAATTAGCAATAGCTTACACGCTCTAATCCATTTCTGATGTCGCTGCGAAAAGTTCCCCGCTCCTGTTCATCGGTGGAACAATGGAATTTGTTTCCTCATTTTTATATCAATATTGTCGCATTAGCTGGTTAAAACGCCTTAATTCGATTTATTGGGATATTTTTTAGTATTGTTATTATAAGTTGGCATTTATGCTTTTTTCTGTTTAGTACAGGCTAATTATCTCTCCAATAAAAACTCATCCCGGAGGTAAGAGATTTTTGTATTTTTTCAGGAAGCCAATTTTTCATTACTTTGAACTATTAATAAATTACAACGTTGATTGAGGCTTATAATTATTATTTTAAACAAATTATGGCTCTTTTATTGCTTGATAATAGTTATTTATGCACCTATGGGCTATAGAATATCATTATTTCCTAAGCAATAGATTTAATTAACAATATTTTAGAAAAAATGTTGCTGGGAATAATGATAAGATTAGTCTACGAGGTGCATACAAGATTTTGTTACCTGATAAGATAATATAATAGCTCAAACGTAGATACCGTAGTTATTCTAGTCTCTCTACAATTTATAGTAATCATAGCGAAAACAACCGAACTTAATGGCACACATTAAAAGCATGGTATCAACCTAATCATGACGTACTCTACACGTAGGACTAAAGTATTATAGCAAATTAACGTAAGTTGTCATCTTTGTTGCTAGTTCCTAGGGATTCTTTTCTACTTTTTAGACTAGTTTGTATCGTATGAAATGGCGTACTTTAGTTCTAATTAATTGACCCAAAAAAACACGTTGTTTTTGTACCATCATGAGATAATAGTTATTTATGCACCTAGGGACTAAATATCAGTGTTGTACTGTTAATGAGTTTTTTTTCGTTTGTTACAAAATGCGTATGCTAGTTCATTTACTTTTTTATTTTATTTTTCTAATTTTATTTATCAATTCTCATTATTTAAATTGATTATACTAATTGCTAATGCTAAATAAACGATTGCTGTTAACTAAACTTTCCAAGATCGTGGCCCTAATGAAGTAAAACAAAGTTCTAAGACAAAGGCGTCGGAGGAAGATTCACGATTAGCAGTAATTAAGGATAGAGGAGGAACTAGGGGGAAGAAACAGAGGGAAGCCGAAGGAGTTTGGAACAGTGCAACTCAAATCGGGAGTATAACTCGGCTGGAGGTGCTCTAATTGGTGCAGGTAGTCCTCTGCCCGCGGCCTTATCTCCGTCTCGGCTCTCTAATGATTTAACTTGACTCGCTCGGGGCGGTTTTGATAAGAAGTAACCCCCTCCAACCGCCTTATTGTTTGCTGGAAGAATTAATTTAATCCTTTCTGCCAATGAGATCCGAGACCTCCTCCGTCCTCGCCGTTATGATCCTCTTACGGGACCCGAGACCAAGAATCCCTGATTGCTCTGCTTTAATTTGGACCGGAAGCCCCCTCAGGGATTCCACTCCCCTTAATAATCTATTAGGCAGTGGTAAGTCTGAAAATGGATGCTCGAGGATTAATTGCCCCTGATGGGGATAACAATCCTTCCAATCCTTCCATGGCTCGCCTCCGGTTTTAATAAACTGCAAGTATTTTCTCAGTTTCCTTAGATATAACGAATTAGATCCCAATTTCAATAAAAGGATTCCTCTCAATTAAATTTGTATTGTTCTCTGATTTGCCACTCATTTATTAAATTGCTTTCATAATACCTTTCATTTATTTATTATTTCTTAATCTGATTATATTAAATATTTAACAGACATAAAGATAGATTACATTGCAATGGTGGGTGTTTTTTTTTTTAATCTAGTTCTTACTAAATTCAATGACCTTCTATGCGATGGTAATAAAGAATAATGAATAAAATAGAAAAGTAACTTTATTTTGGATCTAACGCCCTTTAGAATAACATACATGATCAGAAATAGAACAAATATACATCTGCCTATTCTATTATCTTATCTGAAGATAAAATCTTGTATGCTAGTAGACTAATCTTACCATTATTCTCAGCAATATTTTTTCTCAAAATAATTGTTCTCTTGCGTTCGCTTTAGGCAGACACCTAATACAAATCATAAAGTATTTATTAAGTGACTAAAAATTTGATGTATAATAAAAAGTAAGAATCATGGCCACTAAGCAATTAAGGAGAATAAATAAATTAATAACAACAAATAAATACATGATCTAGAATACAATTATTCCTTTAAATAATATATATCTTCTTTACCAAAAAAAATTAAATTAAATAAACAACAGAATCCAAAAAGACACCTCACTAGTATTTCTAGAGTGATATACGTCAAAAACCAAATCTTTTTGACCAAAAAAGAACCAAAGAAGATATATATTATTTAAAGGAATAATTGTATTCTAGATCATGTATTTATTTGTTGTTATTAATTTATTTATTCTCTTATTTATTAATTATCTTGTTTTCCCTTGTTATTAATTTATTTTTCTCTCCGCGGAAAATGGAGTTCAACAAGAAACTTATAACATTCTGGAAAACTGCTTCCTTTTTTTTAAGTCCCAGAAACCGACTTCAGATTCGGCAGTGAAATCAAGAAAGTTAACGCCGTTAAAAAAACAACTAATAACTCCAAAATCCTGTTATAAATGAGCAGTTATTTTTGAAATTGGTATGTCCATGTGGATCTAAAAAAAATCGTTTATTCTTTTAAATGATTTTGTCGATTATTATTTCATAATAAAATTTGAAAGTTGTAAAAGGTTTAAAACACCACTCTTTGCTAAGTGCTACGTGATAAAAACATTTGCCCGTTTACCAATATTTTAGCCTAATTCAAATGGTAACCTTTAGATATCGCGAATATGAAACCATGGACTTACACCACTATCAAAAATGACAGCTCTTATATCGTCAGCATCCGCAAAAAAAAAAAAAATCGAAATATAATATTTTAGTATTTAATTCCATCCTAATGACATCCATATCTTCAATGTCAATGTATATATCTATTTATATGAACAGCGGCTTTGAAACATCTACGAGTTGTTTTCTAAAAATTGTCGCTTTGACTGTCTCTCACCTTTCAACTCTATTTCTCAGTTAATCGTCCTTATTTCCAAACTGCTATGTGCGACGCTACCTAGAACATCTGGAGTAACTATATATCTAGGATAAGCGTCATACAACAGTTTTATTATCTTTACTGTTAAGATAAGAGCTGCAGTTGTTGGCAAGGAGCGGACAATTCAAGGAGCCACAGAATCAACGTGTACTTGTGTGCCTCTCTTACTCCCAGCTTGCTACAAGCCTTCTCCAACCACTTCCTACAAACTTCACAGTATTTTGCCGACGCCATCCAGTTACTCACTCCTAAGATGTTCCAAGCATCACATGCCACACCATCTGACCACCTCCGATAACATAGGTCTCCCTCTTCTTCTTTTTCCAGGATTTTTGGAGCGAAGTCGACAAAGAAAACAAACAAGGCCCTGTTGATTTATGGTTGAAGATGGACAGCAATGGTCGCACTCACGAAAACACGTGATGACACTGACTGCCGTAAGGTAGGTCCTGAAGGTACGCTGGCCAAGTGACAGTAGTGGTGAAGATAAAGATGACCGCTCGGGCCGCTATCGAAAACTCGAATTTACGCGCGAAAAACTCCGAAAAACAGATGGACCGCGAACAAGAACTTCGAACTATCGAAAACAAGACTGGGGCGATGTTCGCTTGACTCACACCGACAAAAGTTTTGAAACAGCTGTTTTACTGTTATACACTACAAAATCTAAAAACATTTAGTTTCTAATGAAAATTAAAATAATACAAAATATAGACTATGAACATACATTTTTTTATAACTACAACTGAGCGGCCGTAACATTCATAACATTTATTATTACCTAGAAAATTATTCACAACCAGACCAATCCAGGATTTGGATTCGACTTTAATCATTGATTTGACAAAATCAGGATCTTTCACGAGTTGCCAAATCTGTGGCCCATCAAATATACCGGCTTTTAATTTTTCTCTCCTCAACCCTGGAAACCTGTGTGTAAGAAAATTGAAACATCCACCACTTTTGTTAAGCGCCTTCCCAAATTGTTTCATTATGCCTAGTTTAATATGAAGTGGTGGAAGTATGATGCGGTCTCGGCTAACTAAAGGCACGTTTATAACATTTTTTGTACCAACTTTCAGCTCTTCCCTCACTGACCAAACCTTTTGTGACCAATGCTGTTGCTTGTCACGACTGTCCCAGAGACACATAAAACAAGGGAAGTCTGTGTACCCCACTTGATGTTGACCTAGAAGAAAGTTTACCATTTTTAAGTCAATACAAATGATCTATTTGTGGTCTTGATAGGTACTTAATTTGGTCCATAACCTTAGAAATATTTGTGTATTCTTCTTTCAAAGTCATCAAATGTGCAAAAAGCAGGGAGCAAAACACTCTTTAAACTTCTTTTGATGCTGTCCATAAAAAGACGATAATCCCTAGGATTGTAGTTTTTTAAACCCATCTGTTGCAAAATACCACCAACATCGTTACAAAAGACTAAATCCTTCGCTTATGGTAACAGATTCTTTTCTCGGGTACGATAAAAAGTGATGTTTGTTTCAGGAATAAGCAATTTTTTTCTTGTAAACGAGATGTTTAAATTTCAAAAGATTCTTTCGGTAAGTTCATATCCCTCACTAAGTCATTTAGTTCTTTCTGATTAAATGGTTGACGTTCTAACCGGCTGCATTTGTAATCTGGATCAAAGTCATTACTTGATTTATTTTTTTCGCGTTCTCAGAGATTTGGATCATCAGAGGATTTATGTGTGCTGGATTGTACCTCTCTGATTCAAATTGAGGTCGTTGAGCAGAAGATAAGTTAGGATATGACCACTTACTTCGATTTCCTGGGTTTATGGGTATTTATTTTCACAACGCAGAAGTAGCAGTCTTCATGATGGTTTTGAGGTTCTCGCCAAATTACGGGACGTGCGAATTTCATCTCTCTTCCCACTGGACCATAACCGTAGACACACAACACATTTTTGGCAAACAATATGAAGGACCCATGGCTTGTCCTGATTGTACAAATCTATTTTGAAGTATTGATGAAATTCAGTTTTTACAAAGTCCGATATAGGTTTTCGATATTTTTCAAATATATATTAGCCACAAGTATAGCCAAAACAATCTGGATTATGCACATAGCACCGTCTGGACGAACGCATATCGAAAACAACAACAGAATATATTTTACTGTCCAACAAATATTGAAAATCTAAGTGAAAATACTAAATAAGGTTATTAAGAGGTAATTCAAAAACGAAAGCTGTTGGAGAAACATTGTTGTCATATAAACAAACAATTTCAAACGAAGATATTTAATGAATAATAAAATACAATTGTTATTGTTATTATTCTGGCTCTGCGGTCCTGCAAGAACCCGGTCCTCCTCACCCAAAGATCCATCAGCTCATTCCTTCTTCTTCTCCATACCACATTTTCGGCCACTCCAACCCATATTCTTCTCAATATTATTCTATCCTAGGCGTTGACCGTAATCTATGATTTTCTTGTCAGGTGCCATGTCTCGCACTCATACATAACTAAAGGTCTTACAATGGTTTTATTTATTTCTAATTAAATTCCTTTATAGAGACATTTAAACTGCAACCCTCTTTGCACCGAGAAATAACACATAATCTAGGAATTTAGAATACAATCAATTATTAATAGTATTACAAGTTAAACGTTGTAAGGTCCTTTATATTTGGGCTATGTGATTTATTATGTGATATTATTGAGATTTGGACCTGATCACTTCACTACCAAGTATTGAATACAACGGTTGTTTATTGTGTGTTATGATTTTTTAAATTACCCTGTTATTAAAAAATAATACATTTCTTCCATAGAGGCTATACCAATTTTTCAGAAGGAAGCTAATATCAAACTAGTGCTTACGATATTACGAAACACATTTCATCACTTCTGGCTGCTCGTGTCGAATAAAACAATGAGAACATCCATATTGCTTCCAGTTTTCACCAATTCCAGATCCAATAAATCCGTACGAACAAAGCGGAAACAAAGAAAAAAAAGTTCTATATTTGTTGAGGCTACAAAAGAGTTTTTGGTCTCTCTTTGCCCGCCTCTCTGTAACAGGATAAAGCAATTACAGAACCGTCTCTCGTTTACAATTCAATTTTTCCAAGAGGACTGAATTTTTCAACTAGTCGCCTACAAGGAAAATGGATTTGTAATGGATTCATTGGGATCCGATCCTAAACTACTGAGCCTGGTCTACCAAATCTTACTAATATTATAAATGTGAAAGTTAGTATGTTTGTCTCTCTTTCACGCAAAAACTACTGGACGGATTTGAATGAAATGTTACAATGTTCTAGGTTATACATCAGAATAACACATAGGCTATAGCAAGCGTAGATTTAGGGGGGGGGCACAAGGGGAAACGTGCCCCCTACAGTTTTTGAGGTACTGTGGAGAATCCATTATAGTACATAGTTAAAGGCAAATCCCATGATCATAGTTGTTAAAATAACAGAAAGAACATGAGTGAAACTATTTGTTTTGATATCCTACTAATCCTACTAATATTATAAATGTGAAAGTTTGTGTCTCTTTCTAGCAAAAATACTGAACGGATTTGAATGAAATGTTACAATTTTATAGGTTATACATCAGAATAACACATAGGCTATAGCAAGCGCGGATTTAGGGAGTGCACAAGGGGACTCGTGCCCCCTACAGTTTTTGAGGTACTGTGGAGAATCCATTATAGTACATAATTAAAGGCAAATCACATGATCATAGTTGTTAAAATAACAGACAGAACATGAGTGAAACTATTTGTTTTGGTATCATACTAATCCTTCTAATATTATAAATGTGAAAGTTTGTATGTTGTCTCTCTTTCACGCAAAAACTACTAAACTGATATGGATGAAATGTTAGAATGTTATTGGTTATACATCAGAATAACACATAGGCTATAGCAAGCGCGGATTTAGGGGGGGCACAAGGGGAAACGTGCTCCCTACAGTTTTTGAGGTACTGTGGAGAATCCATTATAGCACACAATTAAAGGCAAATCCCATGATCATAGTTGTTAAAATAACAGAAAGAACATGAGTGAAACTATTTGTTTTGATATCCTACTAATCTTACTAATATTATAAATGTGAAAGTTTGTATGTTGTCTCTCTTTCACGCAAAAACTACTAAACTGATATGGATGAAACTTAACAGTAATATAGTTTATACATCAGAATAACACATAGGCTATAGCAAGCGCGGATTTAGGGAGTGCACAAGGGGACACGTGCCCCCTACAGTTTTTGAGGTACTGTGGAGAATCCATTATAGTACATAATTAAAGGCAAATCACATGATCATAGTTATTAAAATAACAGACAGAACACGAGTGAAACTATTTGTTTTGATATCCTACTAATCCTACTAATATTATAATATTATAAACTTTCA
Source organism: Arma custos (assembly GCA_037127475.1). Lineage (NCBI taxonomy): Eukaryota > Metazoa > Arthropoda > Insecta > Hemiptera > Pentatomidae > Arma > Arma custos. The sequence goes on from CM073762.1 coordinate 26,026,186, forward strand.
CAAACTGTGTTATTCTGATGTATAACCTATAATATTGTAAAGTTTCATTCAAATCCGTCCAGTAGTTTTTGCGTGAAAGAGAGACAAACATACTAACTTTCACATTTATAATATTAGTAAGATTAGTAGAATATCAAAACAATCGTTCCGAAAATCCGACAATAGCCATTCCGAAAATTCTGGTTCTAATCCCGCTACTGGAAATACTTTTATCCAGGATGTTAGTAGCCGGAGATGGATCATAAGGGATCTAGGACTCTCCGGGGGTTCACCCAGCCTTTATAAAGTGGGTACCCGAAATAAGGGTGGATATCAGACGGTTGAGCGTGATCTAGGACGAATCGCCTCCCTGCGCAACCACTGTCGATGAGTACAGTACATGTATTGAACTGAAGTCTTTACCATGTACTGAACCGCAGATATGTTCACAGGTTGTTGATGTTAAGTGTTGCAGGTTTTTGGTATATAAATAGTTAAATAGAAATATTTCGTCCTATTAACAGGTTAATAGTGCCTGAGTGAGTCTCAGAGTGATGTGCAGATCTTATCTATGTTGTATATCTATGCACATCTATGTTAACAGATTAAATCTAGAGCCCCGGTGAATAAGTCGTATTATGTCGAGAGAGGGTTAACTGCTTTGAGATAACCGGTATCGTATCATTCTTGTAGTTTTTGGCTTTCTATGGAGTTGTAATATAAACAATAACTCCTTTTCATTTTTATCCGTATTTAATAGTTTTTTTAAGTAAGAGATTTTGAAAAGTGAAAGCATACTTGTCGATGGGCAAAGGGCACTAGAGCCCTCTGATCTTCATCATATTCATGAATATAAAAAATAAGTGTGTTAGAGAAGAACAGCAAGTGTATCGATTGGTAATTGAGAAGACTCCTGGGGACGACAAAGATGGGGAGGGAGGGACATTGTAAATATGAGATACTAAGCTGACAGCTATTGATGCGAGAGATACATAGCCTCTCGGCCTTACCTCTCCAACACCAAGGCAAACCAACTTCTCATATCATGTTTTGGTATTTGTGGCCGCGTGCCAGCAAAGATGTGTCCATAGCATCTCACAACCGCGAACGCGATTATATCATTTCGGGGCTTCGGGTCTTTCCCCGTAACCCACGATTCGCACACTCCTGAACTCTCTCTTACCCAGAGTTCTTGACACATTCATTCGCTCATGCACATTTCGCCAGCATGCGGACGCAAATCCACGGAGATAGGACTATCCACCATCCAGCTTCCAGCCGGTCGAGCCGTCACCAGTTTCCTGGATTACTGCTCTTCCGACCTTCTAACCACGCCAGTACGTCTGCGACCGGCTAAACTGGCCACCACCCTCCCGTAGCACCATTTTGGAGCATAGCCCCTGAGGCCTAGAATGGTCACTGGCCCGGGAACCAAAGTCCCCTACGCTTCCCCTACCTCCTCGGAAGTACACTTGGGCTGATGGACCTCCAGGGAGGAAGGGCGGGATACGTACCCGTGGGCGGGAGGGGCAGAGAAAAATGAAGATCCTGGGGTAGGACAACTCGAAGCAGAAAGGAAGGAGGAAATAAAATAAGAAGAAAATACATAGATAGGCATCTTTCCGAAGCCACCCTTGAGGTTGTGCCTGTGGCTTCGTTACCCATTTTTTATAGTGGATGGTTCGCCGCACTGAATCCAGTAGCAGGAATGGCTACCTGCTAATGCAATCAGTGTAGCCCTATGAAACCACTGCACTTGTGTAAAAATGATTCTATATAATAGATACGTCAAATTATGATGAGATAAATTCTGTTATCTTGTAAATGGTGAAAAATGATAAAATTTAAAATATACGTTTAAAAGGTTTCCCTCTTGACTCCAAAATAAGTTTTCTTTTAATATTTTCTTCAAATAATCGAATAAATTCTATGCTCACAAGACGGCTGCTCAACGAATTTTAAATAACAAATGTTAGGAATGTTTATTCTATCACCTAGGTACGTCAAATTAAGATGAGATAAATAAGTTTTCTTTTATAACTTTCTGAGATATATTCCAAAATCTTGGAAAAGAGAATCAGAAGACGAGTCGATGGATTGCTCTAAGAGGAACAATACGCCTTCGTGAAAATGTGAGCACACAAGACCTGATTTTTGCTATGAGACAGATTTTTTTAAAAGTCCATGACGCGGACTTCCGGCATTACCTGGTGTTAATTTAATTTATTAATAAAATAAATTAAATCGTTGAGGCTGTGGCAAATCCTCATTGGTCACCCGGCTGTTAATAACCTTCACTAAATTTATTTCAGTTTGCATCTGACTTTGATAGAGTGCGGTTATACTGTATATAACGCTAGGAATAGCCGATCTGGAAATAAAGAATATATAAAAAAAAAAACTATATTATTTCACTCCCGTCACTGTAGTTTGTATCACTGTAATTAATATAATCATTTTTCCACGCAAATCGATGTCAAATCGGGTTCTTTTTACTACCACTTTAAAAATTTTTGTAAAATATTAAATAAATATACGTTATAATTAAGCAACAAATTAAGTAGGAAAGAAATTGAGAATTGGTTAAGAGATAAAAAGGTAGAAAAAATCGAGAGAGCTATAAAGGCAGGAGGAAAATTAAAAGAGGGAGGAATTGCTAAAACAAAAATGACTGTTATTTTAAATGAAAAAGGATAAGAATTAAATGATAACTTGGAGATAATTAATAGAATAAAAGAATATTATGAAAAACTATATTACGACAGAAGAAGTGATAAAAAAGGGGATATAAGCTGGAGGACAGATTCTAGCGCAGGCCATCACTCATTTTTCCGTGCAAATTTTATTAAAGTATCTGTTCTTTTTATTATTACCTCAATATATTTTGTAAACGTATTTACATATCCAAAAAAAGCAAATAGGAAATCCGACAAAAAAGAAAGGAGACAAGAGAGATCTAAACAATTATCGCCCATTAAGTTTGCTCTCAGTTGTGTACAAAATATTCTCTAAAATTATCTTAGAAGAATAGAAGACAAATTAGATGTAGAACTCGAAAAACATCAAGCAGGCTTTAGGAAGAACTATTCTACTGTAGACCATATTTTTGTGATCAGAAACATATTAAACAACTGAATGATTATAATTTGTCTAGATAATGAAAAAGCATTATTAATATGTTGAAGAAGAGAACCATCAGTCCAAAAATATGCAAGATGTTGGAAGAAATGTACTCAGATCCGACCCCGAATATAAATTAGGGAACAGAAAAGTAAAAATAAAAATTTGCAAAGGTATACGACAGTGATAATACCGCCAATTTATTTACATAATGTAAATAATTATCAAGCATTGTTAAATTACCTGAATCTTTAAACCCTTTAACTAGAAAATTAGCCGGCAAAGGCACTCAAATTATGCTTTCATCTATCGAAGGTTTATGGAGAATAACTAAGTACTATGATGATGAAAAAATTGAATATCACACTTATTCAATGGAAAAAACAAATCCAGCCAGGAGAAATACACCAAATTTCAAATGTTCTTCCGTTCTAACGCCTGATCAAAAAAATAATCAAGAAACTAACACCTAAAGTAATAGCACTGAAAACGTTTTATACAAAATCATGAACATTATTTTAGAGGCGTTAAAACCTTACTTTTCACAAAATTAAAAAGTTAGCTTAAATATTTATACAAAAAAAATTTTTTTTTACTTACGTGAATTAGCTTCGTGGTGGAGTTGTAACTTCTTTCTGCAATGCTTTAACTCAAAAAGACTCTTCAACCATTCGCGCTAAGGATTCTTTGATATTTACCAAAATTCACTTATATTAATTTTCTTATTTTAAATTGACTATTTCATCAGAAAACCAGTTAACAAATGAGAAAAAATTTCGGTATTTCTTCTATCTAAATATACTCAAGTATCATAGCAACAGAATAATCTTTATTTCATCGTTATTCGCTTAACAAATTTTGAAAGAAAATGTCAGGAATATCTTCAGCAGTATGGCCCATTGGTGGCAGATCTGGGGATAAACAAGACTGTACTTTTCCTCACAACGAAAGCGGCCCTGCATATATACTAGGTTTTTCCTCTATTAAGGGTACACACTTTATAGTGACTAGGTGAGCCCCAGAACCCACGGGTTCCATCTCCGACTGTTATCAGATCAAATAAAATCTGCCACAGACGGATTTGAACCCAATTCGGCGCGGCAACTGAGTTCTACCCTGGGAGAGGCTAGCCTATTTATATATCTTACTAATATTATAAATGTGAAAGTTTGTATGTTTGTCTCTCTTTCATGTAAAAACTACTGAATGGATTTGGATGAAACTTTACAGTAATATAGGTTATACATCAGAATAACACATAGGCTACAGCAAGTGCGGATTTATGGGGGTGGCGCACGGGGGCACGTGCCCCCCTCCCGACAGTTTTTAGGTACTGTGGAGAATTCATTATAGTACATAATTAAAGGCAAATCACACGATAATAGTGGATAAAATAACAGAAAGAACATGAGTGAAACTATTGTTTTGATATCCTATTAACATTATAAATGCGAATGATTGTATTTATGTTTGTTAATCATTCACGCAAAAACTACTGAACGGATTTGGATGAAACATTGAGTAAAATAGGTTATACATCAGGCATACATAGGCTACAGCATGGGCAGATTTATGTGGGGGCACGGGGGCATATCCCCCCCCCGTTATAGTACATAATTAAAGGCAAATCAGGAACTTAGCATCTTGAAATTTGTAGATAGGTTCTTTGTATAGTTTAAGAAAGAAATTTGGATAATCCCACCCCAAGGGTTTCCCCTTTAATATAATAGGGGTTCAAAGTTGTATAGAATCCGTCAGTTTTGAAGTTAGACATCTGAAATTTTGGATGAACGAGTAACTTATATTTTAAAAAAATAATTAAATTATTTATTTAAAATGATCTTAAACGAAACTTTATGTGGGAGGCCAAATTCCACGCGAGCGAAGCCGCGGGCATAAGCTAGTCGTTAATAAACTTTTGTTTACATATATTTTTCCAATTAAACTATTTTTATTAGAAAATCATGGCATAACAAATTAAAAAACGAAATTAATTTCTAGGAATAACAATTCTCTGTATGAAACTACAAATCTGCGCGTGAGATAAAAAAAAAGTTTTAAACTATTCCTGTAAATCTACAGACAGAAAAATGAAGTTTGGACATTAATATAACTTTTGTAAATATAATAGTTAAGTCAAAATATTTGAAACCTATTTCATATTTCGTTTATTGATCAGACTGTTCACTATAATTTACCAAATGTTTCAGCATTTCCTATATCAAAAGTTTGGCATTTTATGTTTATATATCAATTAGAAATCTAATCGGTGTATGAATTTTAAGAAAGTGGCCCGACATTTTTTTATTTTATTTAATCTTTATGCAATATGTAATGTATGTTACAAATATGTAAATGATATTTGAGAGCTAACACCTTCTAAAATCGAGTGTATTGATCTTCACAAGGAATCGTTCTAAATTTTCTACTTGTAAACATATTGTAGGAACTTTTTATTTGGGAATTGTTTGATTCGTGGCGAAATGAAGCTATATTAAAATTCATGTGAATACTAAGCTATTGTTGGAGTAATTAATTTCGCACGTTTGTCCTATATTTAAATCACTAGCAGTTGTTGGTTTATTTAACGGGAGGAGGCATAGAACTCATTACCCAGGGGGTTAGAGGTGATTATATCCAGATCGTTCCTTACCAAGCATACGCGAGCCTGCAAGTTACTGTCGAATAAGCGCGTGAGTGTAAGATATGGCGGGTAATTTCTCTGACTAGGTGAGGTGTGGCACCTTTGTGTAATAATGATTCGGAAGGCAAGAACTCTAACCCTCCGACGGTTCAGTTATCAGCACTCTCCTTCCGGACCGTTTATCTTCTCTACTTAGACTTCCCCAGTCCTTGCACGCGGATAATGCTTATAAAGAGGAAGCTGTCATAAGATCCATTATATTGACCGGCAAAGTTCTGGTCAATTCTTTCTTATCAAATTGAATTTGGCGTAGATTTTATGAAGCAAACATCTTTGATTCTTAACCTTCCGATCGGAGCACTTAGACCAACAAGGTCGGACACGCGTACGACATAGATACTACCTGTTTATTGAAGTAAATAGGCGATGATATCATGCTTCGTATTAAGTTTGTACTCTCTACTTGACTTTGTTGTTGTTGTTGTTGTTAATTTTAAGAATATGCAATACTCAAACATGAATTATTGAATTTGTTCATGCTCTGAAATTATAATATATCTATTGATGGGGAGAGCGGCAATTTTTTAATAAAAAATCATAAATCTCCGACCCCGTTTCTAGCTGATCCGATTCATTAGCTTATTCTTAAATATGAGAATAAATCTTATAAAAAAAAAATTATGGAAACCAACATTACACTTAATTGAAACATAATCAATTGAATAAATAGTGCAATAATAATAAAAAGATACAAAATAAAATAAAACACTTCAATTAGAGATAAAAATAAAATACAAAATATACAGTGACATACGTACAGCTATCGTTATACTATGGGTGAGTCAATGCTGGCGAAGTGTGTCTTCTCGACCCAGTGTGTCCTCCTCTCGACCCAGGTGCGTAAAAATGCGACAAGGTGCCAAAGTGAGCCGAGATGAGGATGAGGAAGGAAGTAGCGAGAGAGAAATGCCCTCCCATGGTAAATGGCAGAGAGGCATGAGCGTTACAGAATGTTCTACTTCCTCCCGCCCGCACTTCGCCAGCTCTCGCTACTGACTGACTGGTCGCTAATACCACGTGACCCATGGGACAAAGTACGAACGCCCAGGCTGGTCATTCATAAACATAGGGGGATATTAATTTTATGAAAATGAAATTAAAAACAAACAATTTATACCCAACATACCGCCCACCAAATTTGATTTCAAATTTCCAACTTATTGTTAAAACTAGGAGGGTAACTATGGAACTAAACGGAAAAGGATGGTTATAAATAAGCGGTGCGGATGATGGAAAAGGACCAAAGTATGGTGGGAGGACGGGTATAATCAGCGGTTGAAGTTCTCATCTTCGATGTCCCTCTTCTGCGAGAAGTTGTTCCACAAAATGATATTTAGAAGATAACAGAGGTTTAGCATCATTAATTATGGGGTATTGCTAAGAAAACCGCCCACCCTGTAGACTCCACGAGAATCAATGAATAGACTTCAATGATGTGGTGTGGATTTTTGGAGAATACTGAGGGGAAACGACGTCTTTATTAGCTTTTACAAAGTGTGGGAGGCGTTGCGAAATTGTCTTCTAAATATAATTGAGCCTTGCTCTTATTAGAATAAGGAATAAAGGTTTGATGATGATATAGGATCTTACAAAAAATTAAATTATATATCACAGTCAAGAGGTTTTAAAAATTGTTATGCAACTAAATTATTAGTCCATACTGCGTTAATTAGTTCTGTAAGGCGTAACATTACTGATAAGGTATCAAGAATATGAGAGAATGCTAACTAAGATACAATAAGAGAGACTATTTTATGTTTCTAAGAGGGAAACAATTATTCGTTAACAAGTGAAATATAAATTATATACATTGAAAATGAGTTGAGGCAACCATATAACAAATGAAAGTACATTAATTAGTCCTAATGATATACAGAATGAATATACAGAATTGAATCAAAATTCATGAAGGACGGTGTGTTAAGAAGGTTCATGTATGATTGACAATTAAAATACTATTATAAAACACTTTGAATGTTTTAAAAACTAAGGACTTGTTGTTAACTAGAAACTTATAATCAATCAATAAATTCTATAAGGAATAAAGTCACATTGATTAGATTTACATGAGATAACACAACCTAGGTATGTAAAGATTCTGAGGGAATTACAATATTTTTATGGACTAACATCAACTATTTGTTATAGCGAAAAGTATAAGACATCATGTACCAACATGTGCCTGACACATGCTATAAAAATGGTGAAATAAATATCAATCAATGAAAATTACATTTATAGTTTCTACATTAAATAACATTGACAAGTAATATAATGATCCTGAAAGAGTGCAAAATTAAAATATGTATTTAAAAATATTTTCGTAGAGTAAACTCTGTTTTAACAAGAAAAGTGTAAGTGATCAATACAATCTATAAATTGTGCGATTTAATAAGTGTCCAGACTACATGAATTGTTTCTTCAGGATCCAGCTTTATCAATAAATATTATGAACCTGAAATACTATCAAGGTCAACTTCAATGCTATTACATACAATATTGTGAAAACTTTTAAGGACAGAAAACATATTCTTTTCTGGAAAAGTAAAAAACATCTCTATATTTCTATGAGGAATGCAGTTATATAAACAAAATAACTTATAGAGGTTTTCAATTATTTTTCTGGAAAACGTATGCAATTTTTTCAAAATGAATTTTGTTATCTTATACCTTATTGGACTGCTAATCAAAACAACCAAAGGTTTTAAAATTGATAAGCTGGACCTCGTTGTTTATTAGCGCCTTAATTTTTTTTTTGTATATTTTTTTATTGTGATACCAAATAAAACCTAACAAAATATTTTATTAAAAGGATCTGTTTGAATGTATGATGGTCTAATTTTTAGGTCATCTTCAGGGCAGAGAGATGTAGAGTCATGGGACGACTTAACTGATATCCTTGTTATCTGTCTTTATATTATTTTACATTAATTTAGGATTTTCAATCCATTATTTTTAAGGGAAAACTTTTCTCATTACTTTATTGTTAAACTTGATCTAGAATGGACTGATTATGGAGGTGCGCCCGTATGGGGTGCTGTTGAAAGCAGTTTGAAAGGCTTTGGGTGATAGCCGAATCCCGTTGTATATTTTATGCCACCCGGTGGATGGAATATTTACCACCAACTCCAAGGATTGTTCTACTTTGATCCTGTTCCATTCCTTTAATTAATACAACCGGCCCGCAGCCCTCGATACAATGGAGACTCCAACCTTTGTTTACAAAGTCTTATTCCCCTCCTTGTGTATTTATCATGAGCGGATCCTTCCGAATTAAGCCCTCCCATGGGTTTATGGGTAGTGGTTACTATAATTACCATAGGCTTAGCCCATATGGGTCACTTCTACTCCAGTTTATATGATCGAAGTCCATCGAAATCCATGGAATTCCCAAAAGTTTTATTTCATCAGTCAAGTTTCAACTCTGCACATTTTTTCGGTTGTCGGTAGAATATATTTCAATATGTAGCAGAATGAATAAACCTTTAAAAAGTAAGTACAATTCTATTTCGAAGATAATTGAAAAATGTCGATTGTGAAATATAACGTAGAAATCAATTGCATTAATATTAATTATGTAATCTTTGAAATTATAATTTACATTTTGAAAAATGAATGAATTTTAAAATCTAACAAACCAGTTGAATACGCTTTAGAAATATAAACAAACATAATAAATATAAAATACACTTTAAGATTAACAATTACAATAATACATCATATACACTTTCTTGTTTACAGCAAAAAAGTTGTATATAAGAAAGCACACTGCTCGGTTTTCTAATAACAGTTCAGTTTCTATATTTTAGTATTTAGTAGAATAAATGAACTAGTAAAAAAGAAGTTAGTAAAATTTAATTTATACCACTAACTATAAGTACAAAGTATACGATCAATATAACAAGCATCAGCTAGCTTAATTCTTCATCAAAACAATTCTTCATCAAATACGGTACAATATATTGGCTGTTCAGATATAACTTTTTTGCATTCTATTGGTTTCAAGGGTTTTAATTGTTCTTCTTATGGTGCCTTCAATCAATGAATGTTGGCCATTACTTCTGCGAATATTTCTCGATATTTTGCTATTCTGATCAGTTGTTCTTAGTTCAAACCCGTCCTATGTCTTATGTTTCTGACCCAAGCGGGCTTTTTTCTTCCAATTCCTCGCTTCCCTCAATTTTACCTTGTCTGATTAATTGCGGTAGAAAATAGTTGATTCCTTAGTAAATGTCCTAGGTAAAATGATTTGAAGACCTTGATGGTATGGAGTAATTCACTTTCTTGGTTTAAATGATGAAAACCTGTCTATTTGTTACATGGGCGGTCCAGGGAACTGACCCTGAGCCGGTTGAGGTGGACGGGCGAGGGTGGAGAACGGCTTACCGAGAACTGTGTTAACGCAGCGCTCAAGTATGAAAATCGCCACTAGTGTAGGAGGTTCAAGACGTTAAGGTTTGGCGTACGCAATCACTAAATCTACAAACAACATCTCACGCGCTCTAGATTCCCTGGCGCACACGTCCTTAACGGCTGCCTCAAATGCCGAGAAAAATAGAGAGAAAGAAGGAGTTGACACTGGTTCGAAGCCGCTTCAGGGTTGGGCATCATGTCCAGTGAAAAGCTAATAGGCAGCTTCACTAACAATGATCCCTTTGGGGTGGCTAGTCCACTCTGAAGCCGTTCATTTTCAGTTATGGTCGGTTATTTATCGTTATTTTAACTTTTTATGTAAAGGAGAGGTTTGTTTGTTTGTTCATTTAACGTCACTTTATGCTGCTATGGCTAATCGGACGATGCTACAGTGGGAGCTCTAAATTTTGCCTATCCAGGTTTAATTAGGATAGGGATTTTTAACGAGTACCTGACATCGTACAGGCTCGGGACCCCCGTTTAACGTCCCTTCCGAAGGACGGCGTAACTAAGGATTTTTTACTCCCTTTTAAAAATCCTAGGGCCACCTGCCGGGCTACGAACCCGCGATCTTGGGTTTAGTAGTTTGTTACGCTAACCACTAGACCACAGGTGACCGTGTAAAGGAGAGGTTATTGTGCCAAAACTATAAAAAAAATCAGATGCTTTTCATAAATAAATTAATTATTGATTATTATATCCTAATCTAAATTATTTACAAAGAGACGGCCCAATAACATTCCCCGTATGAATGTTAACAGAAATCCTTTACCATGGACAACGCAGGTTAAATATTTACGATTTAATATGGACAAAAGTTAACTTTTACTTTCCAAACTGATGATGTGTGCAATACAGCTAACAGGGCTTTGTACTATATACCCATACTTAAATAGGAATTCTAAACTAAGCACAGATAATAAGTTATTATCATATAAAGTCTGCTTACGACCTATATTAACATATGCGTGCCCAATATTTAGTTATATGTCTAAAACTAATTATAAAAAACTACAAATATTCCAAAACGAATGCCTTAGAATTGGTGGAAATTATGCATATTACTCTAATTTTAAAATTATGCATAAAGAATTATGTATACCTTATATTAATTCATCAACAAACTATGTAAACGTTTAAACACAATAAAACCCATTAATAATAAAAAATATTGGGAACTATACAATAAATAGTAAAATGCGGTATGTATTTAAAAGAACAAAAGTAATATTATTGTAGGATAACAATTTCTGTTATTTTATTGTTATTGTTTTATATATATGTATATAAGTTATTAAGAATGTATAGTTACAATCTTTATTTATTTTATTATTACTAATATTTTTTTCTCTGTTGAAATTTTTTTTGTATGTTTTTCTTTCATTGTATATCATGATTCTAAACAGATACATTTACATTTGTCCAATGGTTATTATTTTTAAATTGAGACTGGTCTATCGGTACAGCATGTGATTTTGTGTATTGTAGCGAACTATATAAGAAATGAATATTTTAAGAAATAAATAGCCAAATCATAACGTCAATCCAATGCCACAAAGATTACTTACAACGTTGTGCACTTTGTGCAGCGTTAGAGTTATATTTCATTTTAACGTCCACTTCTCAGTACCAGATGTCCTTACTGGAGATGTGATGTTACTAATTATTAAGGATACAGAATACGACCAATTTAACTAAGCATCACTTAGCTTACTTTTCCAATCACAATTATTTACAAGAAATTGTTATATTACTAGATTGAAAAATATAAAATCCGTATTTCGTTTTCTACTTTATTATTTCCTCCCCTAACGTTACTGCAAGGGTGGGGGGCGTAAAGTTAGGGCGAAGTTTCCATGTAACGCCCCGCCCACGATTCCTTTCAAGCAAGTTTCCTAAACAATTTCAATTTTCCCGGCATGTTTTCTCATCGGATCTTATTCTTGATTCCCTAGAGTTCTTCCCACTACATCACCCTCAATGGCCGAGTAACAAGACGAAGGGGAGATGTTTTCAGCTGGAAACTGTTCTCGTTCTTCCGTAGGTATCTTCTTGTTGGAGAGGAGACCCGGGCAGACCCCGAGCCATGTGCAGGTTGGGTCGAAAGCTTGCACAAACATGCCGATCCATTGCCCTATGCCGCTGCTGACCAATGAGACCAGACTTTGCCTTTAATTCATAACTTCTGATTGGTGGAATTATTAAACCTTTCCACCTCCTCTTGATTGATGTTTCCTATTGTTCTAGTTGTGTATCTAACTGAGGAAGATCTCTCCAGAAGGAGCTATAGAAAATTAAGTGATTCCTTAACTTTCAATATTTTCATCATTTGATAATTTTACACAGCTTCTATATCGAAAAGAATTGTTACAGGTTTATTTTTTCGTAATCTAATTTAACTAACTAACGCCACATACGCTTCTTGTATTCAATGCTCATCTTAAACCGTTGATCATAATACATATATATATATATATATATATATATATATATATATATATATATATATATATATATATACACATATATATAACGCTATGTATATTTTTGAATATCAGCATTTAATTAACAAGTTTTCTATTCAAACCATTAAATGGCAGGACAATTGTGCAATATTGTGATCGCCTTAAAGGCATAAATCTTTGAACTGTCGCATGTTATTTCATCCGAAAAGCGGGAAGGAATTCGGGATTTAAGAGGGAGGGGTTGGGAGGTAAATACAGGAATGGGGAGGGCGATAGATAGCGCCACTATCTGCGGACGCCAGTGGCGGGATATCGTTCCCTCACTGGATATTAAACTTGTTAATTTAGATTCAAGGGCCTGATCCCCAACGACGGAAAAGAAATAAGCCCTCCTTGGGTAAACAATCTTCATGCTAATAAGGGGATTACCTAGACCTCCCCTACTCCCTCCCTCCATGGAAATATGCTCTGCCCCCATCCTTCCAGGATAATGAATCCTTATTCCTTTTTTAATATCTTTTAATTAAATCCTTGTTTCCTTAACGTCCCAAATTGCGCATTTTCACTCGCCCTTTAAATTAGCGCTACGGTTTTATTAAAGCCCGTTGCTAATCGAATCAGGAATCACCTGAGGCCCATTCGAGCAAATAAGAAGGGACTGTCTGGACATATAAACATACATTTGGTTAAGCTTTATAGTTGTGATTTTCTCATTTTCTCATCCTCTTTTCTTATATTTCTTTCCTATTGAATCTTTATCTTTAGTATAAACATCACTATATGCTATCACAGTGCAGTCCAAAGCAGTTCAACTGCTGTGGCATGCGTGCTGCTGCCAATAAAAGTCAGCTTTATAACTATTCTAGTTCATAGTCTTATTGTTAAAAATATTTTATAGTTTGAAATTTTAAGGGGTCGGTTTAAAAATCAAATGCGTCAAGGCCTGCTTCCAATCTACAAGAAAAGGAATGAAGAAGCATAAATCATCTTTGCGAACTTGCATCATCATCATCATCATCTTTGCAAGAAATGAGATTATGAGAATCCGCAAATTTTGTTTCCCGTCGAATTTTACCGCTAGAAGACAATACTACAATGAAGTTCTTATACTGTTAGGCAATCTACTCAAAAGTCAGTAGATATTTGTGGAAAATCTTCATAAAGGGAAAAGTGGATTATGGAGAAAATGTTTGAGGAGAGTTTGAAGGAGCGCATTGTAAGAAAGCCCCGAGGGATTTATCAATATGATTGCTAATTGGCATAGTGGAATGAATGGTTGCTAATGCTCGGTAGAGGGGGAGGTATTAGGCTCACAATACCTCATTACTGGCACAATGCTCCTGGAGTAGGATGGTAAATACCAACACCAACACCGCAATCAGGGCTACATTGTGGCTTCCAAACAGCTCGTCCATCGCCGCCCGAATTTTAATAACGCTATACTTCCTTGGCTAAGACTTTTCCTCCGTTCCTTATTCGAACTGTGGAAATCTTACATCTTGCTCTTTTTTTATCACAGTTCTCTTTTTCAATAGGTGGTGAAAAGTTAAAACTTCAAACTTGGCATGGTTATTTATTTACATTATAAAATATCAGATGTGTACAACTACTAACCCATGGCCCAGGAAGTAATAAAAAATCAGCTAAAAACCTGCACATATTTTTTTATAATTACCACTTATTAATTACAGGCATTACATATATATATTACTTAACATTTTATATATACTAAAATAAAAATTTAAATTAAAGAAAAATCGAAAAAAGATTTGCGATGATAAAATGTATAAGCTAGAATAGTTTAATCCAACATATTCTCAATTTCAATACAAAGATAAAAGGAATAAATAATATAATCCTTGCATACGCCGAAGATATAGCAGTTCGCTCATGATAGAAGAAGACCGATTCGGCTCACAAGTAAATGAATATAAAAAAAAAATACATGATACTAAGTCCACTCCAACAAAAGTATCTGCCTGGATGGCAAATTGATCCCGAAAGTGCGCTGCTTCAAATACCTTTGCTCCTCAACTTCAACGAATGACCAATTAACGGAGATAGACCAGCGGGTAACAAGCGCAAATAGAGCAATTCTTCTATCTTTAAAGGGACTAACGTTCAGATAAGTTCCTATAAATTAAAATTATGGATGTACAATTCCGTAATAAAGCCAGTTCTGACATCCGGCTGTGAGGCCTTGGCTCTCTCCTCTACACTGGAAACTAGGATTCAAAAATTTGTTACGGAAATCCTCCACACGATAGCCGTAGCAGTATTGGACAGAGTCTAAACTTGTGATAAGAAGGCAATTAAAATGGGCTCTAAGTGTTCCATATGAGTGGTTTCACAGTGACACAACTATGAATGCCACAGTAGCTGACAAGAGACCATGTGGGAGACCAAAGACCAGATGGATGGACAGAGTCAACAAAGCTACGGAGCTTCTTTGTTTTTTGTTTGTTTGTAGCAGACTGGAAATCATTGATCCAAGTTAGATACTTAGCCTAAAACTGCTGATAAAATATTATTAGTTGAGTGTACTGGACTTAATTTATACTTTTCTTTTTGTTTTATAAATACAAAACCCTTTTAGTCCAAGCAGTCATTTATTTATTTTTTCTTTACATGTAAACGTTTCGACCCATGTGGTCATTCTCAATACATGTTTGCAATCACCATTCAGTCAGTACATCTCAATCCGCAAAAGATATCTTTTTTTTTTCATTCTTATAATTTTTTTTCTTTTTTTAAACTTGGTTTATTGTAAATTTTATCTTCGAGAAAAAAAACCTGCTTCCAGTCAATTATTTTATTCTTTATAAACAAAACGTTTCGACACTATGGTGTCATTCTCAATCATTTCCTTTTCTGCATTTTTTAACTTTAAAAAAATAACAATAATTACAATACTATAAATAATTTAACATAAATGTCCAAAGATAACATACTATAAGTATAAATACCTGGAAAGTCAATACTTTTAAATAATTCTTAAGGAGATCTATAGTCCTCCATGGTCAAAAATTATATTGCATTACAAAACCAAACTTTGATCTTTGAACCATCAGATCCTTTTTCTTATTTCTATTAGTCATTAGACTTTAGTATAAAATAACAAATTAAGATCTAATATGCACATCAACAAAATAATACAAATTACAAAGTAATTTTTTTTTTAATTTAATTTATTTGTTTATTTTACTATATAATTTTTTAAAAAATATTTTATCAAATCAATTAATTAATTATGAAATATATGGAAATTTTTTTTTTTTAATTTTATTGAAGATCTACTAGTAGGTTATATGGTCAGGTTATTATAATTATTATCTGATTTGTTTTCAGTGTATAAGTATTCTTATGATCTATTATTTTTTAATTTCAAAATTATAGATGAATATAATTTACTGATTTCTCCTGCTTCTTTTCTATCGTTTACAGCATTTTCTAATTTATCATTTATAAATAAAGCCTCTAAATTTTTTCTTTTAATATTTCTTAATGATCCAGTTTTTTTTTTAAATATCTTGCCCGGAGGCCCAAATGTTCAATTAAAGTAATCCCATTCAAATTAGAGATATTACCATTAATTTGTCATCAGCCAGTTTAAAATCTAGTGGGCTGTATTTAAAAACATAATAGTTTATTTAAGTAAAAACAAAATTACTGGTTAACAAATATACAACAAGAAATAAATATGACACATAGCGTATGTGCGCTCCCACCCCCAGTTTAAGTCTGGGAAGCCCTCAAACTACTGCTTCATTGATGCAGAAGTGGCCGAACAAATTTCCGATTTTATGGAAAAAGATCTTTCAAAAACTCCCTATTCTGACTTAGAACACTTTCTTAACGAATTTGAGGAAACTCAAGGACGAAAAGCAAAAAAGGCCTGAATGCCATGAAGGCCCTAGCCAGGAACCGGGATGCGTGTATGGACGGAGGCACCTCCACGCTGAAAGGCTCAAGGAGGAACAAGAGAAAGGTTATAACTAATGATGAAGGTTGAAAATTAAACGAAATTGGCAAATAGCACATACATATTAGGACGAATAATTAAGAATGAATGGTTCGAATCTTGGATAATATTAAATTATAAAACATATATTTAGTTATAAATTATAAATTAAAAACAAGTATTTAATAGCTTATTTAAGTAAGAGAATTTTAAAAAGAAGAAGAAAATAGCTATGATAAAGCAGACTTCCAAACCACCCTTGAGGTGCTGCTGTGGTTACGTTACCCATTTTTTATAGTGGATGGTTCGCCTCACTGAATCCAGTAGCAGGAATGGCCTGCTAATGCAATCAGTGTAGCCCTATAAACCACTCGACCTTCAGTTCCTATTCGAAGACAGAATAATTTAATAAAAAGCGTTACACCATATTTAATAATCTAAAATAATAATTAAATTTAATATTAAATAAAATTATATTTAGTTCACTCCAGTTGAATATTTAATCAATTAATGCATGAATACTCTACTATTCGAATGTTTGCATCAAGTAAACTGGCAAAAGACCTATTCGCTTTGAACAGATCAGATAAAAATTTTTGAAAATTTATATTTTATATATTACTCCAACCATCGCTTTGAGGGGCGGCCCTAATAGGGTCGTATAATTTTTAAATACATCTGTATTTCTACATACAAAAAAAAATGTTTTTGCTTACCTGAATTAGCTTCGTGATGGAGTTGTAACTTCTTTCTGCAATTCTTAAACTCTATAAGACTCTTCAACCATTGGTGCTAAGGATTCTTTGATTTTCCCAAAATTCGCTTATAATAATTTTCTTATTTTAAATTGACATTTCCATCCGAGAATCAGTTAAGAAATGAGAAAAAATTTTGTTCTTTGTTTTATCTAAATATACTCAAGTATCATAACAACAGAATAATCCTTATTTCATTGTTATTCGCTTTGTTTGTTTCGTTTGTGATAAAGTAATTATCTAATGATAAAAGCACAGTTCAACGTTATGTATTACTTTTATCTGTTTTTCCATATTATCGCAGACAATATTATTTATGATGAATAACAATTATGGTTTTAAACATTTTCCGTTAGCGGAACTACAGTTTTGGCATTGTCAAGATCGGATATTTTATGTTAGAGAAGAGTTGGTCGACTGTATCTTCTAATTTAAGGAAGAAATAGTTGGGGGTGCAGTCAATCAAAACACCAAAATAAGCATAACCTATGTTAGTGTTTTGATTGACTGCACCCCCAACTATTTCTTCCTTAAATCGGATATTTTAATACACGGATTTATTTATAATAAATTTATTTATAATAACTTATCTTAAGTATTTTAGATTGCATTTAACGTTACAAAATGACATCTCATGTATCTGTGGCACCTGTGCATAGTGAGATAAGTCGAATTTTGTGAATTTCAAGCTATCTACTTAGAATTGTAATATTTTTTTCTTTACTTATGTCTAACACTCTAAGTGTTCCGTCCATTGCAATGAAGGATATTCCTTTGTGAATATATGGGCTGATACTCCAATTTTGAACTTAAAATAAGTTCATAAAAATTACGATTCTAAGTAGATAGCTTGAAATTCACAAAATTCGACTTAGTCCACTATGCACACAGATATAACCTTCTTCATATAAAATATTGTATACATACATATATATATATATATATATATATATATATATATATATATATATATATATATATATATATATATATACAGGGTGTCCCGAATTTAAATGGCAAAACTTCTAGAACTTATAGGGAACCGAAAAACTAAGACAAAAAGTCCTTTAAAGATTTGCTCGTTTTTGCTTAGTTTTAGAGAAAATCGCAAAAAAAGAAACAAAACAAAAATGTTACAGGTTACATTATCACCTTTTAAAGTTCGTCAGGCTAGGCAGTGAGAAATGTAAACACTTAATGTGATCCTTTACATTCTTTTATTTGTTTACATTTTGGCTTCCTTCTAGGATTATAATTCCTACATCAGTCTTTAGTCAGTTACTCAGATATTTTTGTGTGAATCGCATCTGCCACAATGCCGCATATATATTCTAATGTTGAATACGCTGATATGATTTTTAATATGATCTTACTAGTAGATCTTCAATAAAATTAAAAAAAAAATTTCCATATATTTCATAAATAATTAATTGATTTGATAAAATATTTTTTAAAAAATTATATAGTAAAATAAATAAATAAATTAAATTAAAAAAAAAAAAAATTACTTTGTAATTTGTATTATTTTGTTGATGTGCATTTTAGAACATAATTTGTTATTTTATACTAAAGTCTAATGACTAATAGAAATAAGAAAAATGATCTGATGGTTCAAAGATCAAAGTTTGGTTTTGTAATGCAATATAATTTTTGACCGTGGAGGACTATAGATCTCCTTAAGAATTATTTAAAAGTATTGACTTTCCAGGTATTTATACTTATAGTATGTTATCTTTGGACATTTATGTTAAATTATTTATAGTATTGTAATTATTGTTATTTTTTTAAAGTTAAAAAATGCAGAAAAGGAAATGATTGAGAATGACACCATAGTGTCGAAACGTTTTGTTTATAAAGAATAAAATAATTGACTGGAAGCAGGGTTTTTTTTCTCGAAGATTTTTTTTTTCTTGAGACTGACGTTTAAATAAAAAAAGAAGAAGAAGGCTGGGTGAGGTCCACCCATAGTCAGCCACTGTAAATAATAAGTGATATTATTATTAAAATCTCCGTTAAACAGACCAAATTAATGATTTCAGACCACCACTGTAGTAAGAAAGAAGTGAAAACAGAATTCGGTAAAATTCACGTGGTTAAAAGGTTTAAATATCTAGGCGAAATATTTAGCAGAAACTTGTCTGAAAAGGAAAGCATGGAGTTCAGAATTAAAAATTTGTAGGATTTATGCTATTAAATGAGTGGTATGCATAATAAAAATTGCCTCTCCAAAAAGGCAAAAAACAGGTACTACAATACAAGAGAATCAACGGGCCCAAAGTAACACCAGAAGGATACCGGCTGAGATCTAAGAAATTTACTGTGAAATGAGTGACTTGGAAACAGGAATGAGGGTTAGAAGACTCAGATTTTATCTTCACATGATGAGGATGAACGAGAGAGACTAAACAGAAAAAGTAGTGGCAGACAGAAAAAAATTTCCATCCAAGACCTGGACAGAAGAAAGAAGAAAAGCTTTTAGTGAAACTATGAGAAAGAGATGGACCGAGAAAAAAAACACTGTATCATAGCCGCGCAATTTAAGTCTTTCATGGCTGTTTTGCGTCAAATAAATATATTGTTTCAAAATATAATTTTGTTCATGATCATTATTATTTATTAATAGTTTTCATTATAATGAATTTATGTCACCCAGGATACACAAACGGGGTGATCGTTAATGATCAGCCGAGGACTCGTACATGATCGACTTGGTCACGTATTTAGTGCCGATCGAGCCAGTCAGTCATGAGAGGTTCTGTAGTGTAGTCAAGGGGAATGTTGGTGTACTGCAATCGTTGCTTTCTTCCTGAGATTATTTCTGTTCATTTTATTATAGGCGTACTCAAAATTATTTAATTTTATTCAGGTGTGGTTCTTATGTTCTATATATGTATATATGATAAATATATAGAAGATTGTTTTATTAATAATAATTTGTTATGAAAGTTATGAATAATGCTATTACGACACCTTCGGTGAGTGTACTCTTGGGTAATTCGACCTTTAACGTGGATAACCATTAACCGTAGGCGGATTAAATTTGAATCTGCTATCAATAACGTCACATAGCATGAGGAAATATCGCCTGTTATATCAAGAGCCTAGGGCGGGCCTCCTCAGACAATAAAATCGGTGCGCACTCTATATCACGATATTGCAGATGCAAAGACTCCCCTCCCACCAGCCGACCTATTCACATATATTCCAATTCGTATAATTCCACCATCAAGTTGACTAATGTCATCCCCGAACTGGAAGGCTCCTTACCCTTCTTCTTAGTAAGAGAGCCATGTCTGCTCCAAGCCGCTCGTATTACCTAAGCAGTGCCACTTGACGCCATTTCCCCACCCCTCATACTTCATATTATCCGTCGTAAAGCTCGGCTGTAAGAAATTTACGATTCTTATTATTTATAAAATTAGAATAGAAAAGTAACTTTATTCTGGGACTAAATCCCTTTTTCTAGGCTCAATAAAAACTTACTCATGAAGTAGCCAGTTAGAATAAAGATAATGGCACGTCCTATTTTGGGATGAAACCTATAATCAAACCAACGAAGTGTAAAAAGAAGTGTTCATTACTAAGCCATACTTCAAAAGTTAAAATTTTCTTTAAAAAGTAATCTTGAACGTGAACAGAAAAAGAAACATAATATATTTCTGGCAAGAAGGCTACATAATCCAAATCATAAAGTATTTAAAAAGTGTCTAATCAAAACAGGACATGAACCAATTAAAGGGAATAAATAAATTAATACTCGTAACAACAGTTAAATGCATGAGCTAGCATGAGATAATTTTTTCTCATAACACATTATTCAATTACAACAACCTTATTAAACAATTACACATAATTCTTTACGAAAAAAAAAAAAGCTTAGGCAAAATAATATTTGTTTACTTTTTTAACGTCACATCATGCTGCTTCGGCTAATCGGACAAAGCTATAGTGGGAGCTCTAAATATTGCCTATCCAGGTTTAATTAGGATAGAGATTTATAACGAGTAGCTGACAAGGTACAGTCTCGGGTCCTCCTTTGAACGTCCCTTCTGATGGACGGCATAACCAAGGATTTTTTACTCCCTTTAAAAAATACTAGGGCCGCCTGCCGGGCTACGAACCAGCGATCTTGGGCTCAGTAGATTGTTATGCTGACCACCAGACCACAGGTCACCCCAACGAAATAACTGTTGTTTATAACGTTGTCATAGTTTCAACAATTTTTATTTATTTTTACAATTTAGTCAATGGAATTTTAATTTAATTTAATGTATTGAATATTAATTAATTGTTGAAGAAATGGAAAATATTAAACTTAATACAGACATTTTAATGAGTGCAGGTAACGAAATAGGTCAGAAAGTAAATTCGGATACGACAAAGTAAGCTCAAAAATGAATAGAAATACCACTACTTTTGTTTTATTTAGTTTGTCTAGCATTTTAATATTATTTTTATTATGAAAAGCATTAACATTTATTATAAATTATACTAGATTGAATACTGTGAAGTGTAAAAATTTCCATAACAATATTAATACTAAAAGTATATACTACAAAATTAGCAATATCCCCATTCATTTTTGCGCAGTATATATGTTTAGTAACAGAAACGGGGGAAATTTAAGGAAGTGATTAAAGACAAGAACTTTATGTTGTTATTCGGTCTCGACATTACTAAGCTAGGGTCTTTTGTCTCAAAATCTAAAAATCAGAGTTTATAAATCAATGTGAAACGTGACCGCAAACTCTGAATGTGGTTAACGTCTTTAGATATTTGAAAAAAGGAGTGGCATAGAATATTCATTCCGAAAAAGGATGAAAACACTGGAAAATTTTGGTAATCACACAATGCAGAGTTGCGAAACATGCACCCAGTTAATATTGGAGTGATAGTATCACAAAGATTAAGGTAGACTTATAAAGTTTCTGGGTTTAGTTACGAATTTATAAAAAGTTATTAAATGGTGACTGGTAGACGTCAGAGGTGTAGACCTAGGCGTAGGTGGGAGGATTTCGTTAAGAGTGATCTGGCGGATTTGTGTTAGGGTAATTGTTCTTAAACGGATATTTCTAAGCAGAGATTGGTGTTATCGGCAAAAATGGCGGCTTCAGGATAAGCCTTATTATTCTTATTTACCCTATGCGATGAGCAGATTGCATACAATGTAATCGTATAGAAACTCCTTTATACAACAAAATACCAGATTAAAAATTATTACAAATTTATAGGAATAATCAATAAATAAAATATTTTAGAAATAAATTAATACTTACTTGTTCCGGTTTTCCTTTTGTATCGTCACCATTAAGTCATTTCGCGCTATATTACTCTTTCAGAACATTGCACACTGGTCACGATACACCAACAATTGTGCAAAAAATATTTTTATTTAACGAATCCCGGTCAAAGTTTACAGTAGGTTTAAAGAAGTGTTAATTAATAATGTACGAACATAAATAGAAATTTATAATGTTCAATAAAACAATTGAGACAAGGAAACTCCGTCTAGTGGTCTAGCCGTTGCCCAGGATAAAACCAAGTACATGGTCAACGCGGGAGCTGAAAAGTACTCAAGACATCCTGGAGACAAGTTGGAATTCGGAACTTATGGCACCTTTCAGAATTCACAAATCTAGGATCCCCATTCCCATGTCCCAATGACATCGGTATCGAAAACAGGAGAATAATATTTTCCGCTAATCGTTGCTATTTTGGGCTGAGACAAGATCTAGCAAATAAAGTAGTAATAAGAAAAACAAAAATCATTCTGTAAAATCAAAATCCTGATTCGTTAGAATGGAAACCTGGACAATGGCGATGGATGCGTAGCGACATTTGCTTGTTTATTGAACGCAGGGTCCTCCGTCCTACAGACATGGGCTAATCTTTTTTATGGGACATGGAGACGGAATCTATGATCTCTTAGGTGAGCCCAATTTTGTAAATGTCATCAAACGAACCCGTGGAAGATGGACTCGACATGTGGCGAGGATGAGCGAGTTGTTTACTGGAGTAGGTCATCCAAAGAGACTTGGTCGACCGCGACTGCGGTGGATTGACTGTGTGGCTGAAGATGCGAGGAACTTGGGAGCCCGCAACTGGATGGCAGCAGCAGCATGGGCTACTGTGTGTGATGGTGGATGGTGATTGAGGAGGCCTTTCGAGTGTTGTAGTGCTGAATTAATTATAGCAATGACAACAATAAGAAATATTAAATCTAGAAAACTATTAACTACATAAATTTACGAGATATTCAAACCTATGTTAACCTATACTTAATAGCTCTGAAAGCCAATGATGTTGATGAACTACAACTAAGTACCATAAAATAGAATAATAATACTACATTTAGATTATGAAAAGGCAGTAATAATATATAAAATTGAAAAATAATGATCTGAGGAAGAAGGAGATGGATTGAAACAACTGGACTGTAAAATGCGCAAAGAAGTCGAAGAAGAAGAAGAAAAATAAAGATCAAATTATTCTTTGTTGCAATAACTATCTGATTGGATATTGCAGGAATAGATGTTTCATTATCAATATCGTACCAGTATATAAGTATTATTATTGATAATAATACAATTACTTATTACAGTATTATTCATGAAAGCACATATAATCGTATAGGTATATTGTATTATATATGATTCGTGGAAAACTCTACGGCGCACATTCCCATAAGACCTTTCTTCGAGATTAATGATCCCTCATCGCCTTGTTTCTTTCTATATTTGTTATTTGACGGCTCGAAATCGTTCCATCATAATCTAATAGATTGATAACAAATTTTCTCCATCTCTCTCCAGCTTCACGACTCTTTCCTCTTCAGTCTAGTCCAATTGATGGAAATATCGCAAAATTATTTCTTTTTTTTTCTTCTTCTTGCATTTCGGCCACCTAAGGATCACGCTATTCCAACTGCTTTCTCCTTTGAGTTTTGACATTATCCCAGTACCGTCGTCTTTTTTACTCAAGAATTAGTTATTTAATTAGGTTTTTCAAATATTATCCCTTACCGTTAACACAAAATATGTTATCATTATAAGTTATCGTACTATTACATAGAGAAGGAAGAAGTAGTGAGGGTGCAGTCAATGTAAATTTTTTAATTAAAATATTTTTGAATCATCGGGACTGTGTTTTTTCTTCGGAAAAAACGATTACTTTTTGGTCTTTCGATACATTCTTTTAACGGATAATTGGATTCTTCTTCCAGCTCTTATCATTTTTTCGGTTTCCTATCAGCCCATATCCTCTTCGTATTTTTTCAGGAATTAAACAAATATATTGAATAATACATAACCACCGTTTTAAAATACAGTAAAAGTCTTGTTTAATTGTTTTGTTTAATTTTATGTATGAATGTATTATGTCACTACGGCGAGTAAGTACGAACGATCCTTGAGAGTTTATGCGGAATTAATTTCAATAATGGAGATGACTCGATCCATCTCCCCAGTCACCCGCTCCTCCCTTCAACATCATCTTGTAATAAATGTATTTTTTAAAAAGCAAAAAAGTAATATTTTTAAGTACTCGTGCCATTTTTTTTATTGAATCTGGTCCAAAAATTAGACTAAAAAATATATCTTTTAAACTGTTTTCTCTTTAATAATATTATCATATTAATCAATACATGGTTTAAAACAAAGTCAATGGGTGTTTCCTTCTTTTTTTTTCCGTGTTATTTATCGTGCTGAAAGCACTCGCTAAAGATCTCGGTCGAACGAAAACTAAGGCCCCTTGATGCCGTGCTCTCCTCCACATCCTGCAACCATATTTTTTTGGATCTTCCTCTATTCCTCTCTGCAGTAGGGCCTCATAATATTCGGAGTTTGCTTTCGGACATCGTTCCTCTGGCATTCTTTTTAAGCGGCCATGCTATTTTAATCTCCTTGTTACTATGCAGATGATAGTTGTTTCCTGCTCTACCAGTTGTCTTATCGTACTTTTAGGGAAATATTGAATTCTGGCAATGGAACAACAACGTCTCCAAAATTCCATCTCTATGGCCAACAACTTACTTTTCTCCTTTTTCTTTATAGTCCATGTTTCGGGTCTATAGAGGGTAACATTTTCTATCAGTAAGTGAACCAGCAATTTTTTTTAGGTTAACCTGTTTACTCCACAGAATTATATTATATTATTTTTTCAGTTATATCTTTGAGGGAGATTCCATCTTCAGTAAGCCAAGTTCTAAGATATTTAAATTCATGGTTTTTTCTATTTCCAAATTTTTGAGGGATGAGGCATAAAATATTTGCACGTCTTGCCATGCACTCTGTCTATTCATTTGCAGACCCCAGGCCGCATAATCCTCCTATTGTTTCCTTAACATGTAGCCGGCATGCTGCTATCACCTGATCATCAATAGATATCATCAATCAGTATGTATTAATTTCAAATAACGAAGCAATTATTTGGCCAAAGTGACCAATTATTATAATTGACGTGTGATCATAACTGAACCCTGTATATCGAGTGATTGTTAAATAAGCTTAACCCTTTTGTGCTAATTATATCAACAATTAATTTTCGATATATCAAGGTGTGGCGAAGGAACTGAAATTCATTATTTATAGTGGCCATATGGCGTACATTTTACTGGGGCCTCGCTAAAATCGATTCGCTAGGAAAACCTTTCATATTAATGATATCTATATAATTCAACATGACTCATTATTGTGAACAACATGTTTTTTACTATTACTTTTTTATTTTTACAATAGTAAAATACAGGGAGTTGGGTTAGACAGTTACAAAAATAATAGTACATAAAAACAAGTGAAAATAAATACTTAGATAATTATAATACTGAACTAGACAATGAAGATAAAATTAGTGGAAATCCGATGCCCTCATGTGTCAGGCTATTCTAGACCAAGGGAAAAAATTATATAATATTTTTTACTAATCTGTAATTATTGTTACAAACAAATATTACGGTGTACTTTAGTTACATCGTTCTTGCTGATAGTATGTCTTATTTTGTATTAGTTATGTTGGTCCTACCTTTTATTTTTTATGGAGAAGTTATTAACTCCTAATATATACATTCAGATATATTATGTTTTATCTCAGATATCATTTTTGTAATGATAACATTTTACCCTCATCATATCAATTTTTCGCAATGATAGTGTTTTATCAGCATCATATCATTTTTATCGTTGATATAATCTATCTATAAAGATGATACAATAATCAATGACAAAAAAATATTTAGTGATGGCATAATACTTACGAGTAGTAATATTCGTAAATCTTAGGTAAATCGCACACATTCCTATTTAGTAAATTGTCTATTCTATACATATTTATCTTTTGACTACGCAGTTTTTATAAGATTATTTAAATTTATTTCCATGTCTAGGAATTTCCATTTATTATTTTGTAAACTTTAATATTCTATTTTCTGTAATTAGCGGAAGATTTATAATTTTTTTATGAGGGTTTTCTACCACAGCTTTCTTATGATTGGGTCCCCGAATTTTGGAGGCTACCTAAGAAGTAGATATAACATATGTACTATGTATAAGCAGCCAATCAGATAACTTGAAGAATAGGCTCTGCGAAAAAATATAAATAACGGAGTACAGGACATTTTCAGTCTCAGATTGAGCCCTGAGGAAGCTAACGGTACGTCCAGCGAAATGTCGGCAAAGAAATTGAAGACACAGTCGAAACCAAAAGGAAAACTTGATGAATGGATAAAAGTAAAATATTGACCGAGGCTATTTAAGACAGTATATAACATATGTATATTTAATAATTAATTTGGAAGAAAGCTACTTTCAAAAAGTTGCTTGACATGCCTTACTGCTAGCGAAATGATTATTACAAAACAAAACAATTATTGATAGACAGAAGTTTCATGCCTGCCAACCAAATAGTTGTATATATGGAGTAGTTATACTATTTGAAAAGTAGCTATATTTAGTCTAATTTACACTGACAATAATTTTAGATAAAAAATAATAATAATAACGATATTATTGTTAAAATAATAGCTACATTAAAATATTTACATAACTTAAGACTAGTTATCAAAGCATTAAAATTCATAGATCTAAGATCCTGCCTGATATATTCATACATAATTGAGATTCATATATATTTTTTTTAAACCGTTCATTAATTAATAATATACTGGAAATTATGCCTAAAGTATTTTTTTATAGCTCTAAATTAAAAAAATAATAAATTATCATTCCTTTATACATTCTGTGATACCTCATTACGTAGGCTACTGGGTTACTCGACGTATCTTGTTAACAATCGTGACTCAGTACGACATGAGACCCCCCTTTAGGCTCACCCAGTCTCTATATTGTTGGTATCTCGCATTAGGTGAATATTGGGGATTGAGAATCTATTAAGAGTCTCTACCATGTAATGAACCCAATTTAGTAAGAGTCTCTACCATGTAATGAACCCAATTTAGTAAGTCTCTACCATGTAATGAACCCAATTCCAGTTTTGTTTTGTTTTTTAATTTTTACATATTCGGCATTATTAACGATAGCTTTACTATTTACTGCAGAATCGACTTTCTTTCTTCTGAATGAAGAGGGGAGTGGTGTATTCGTTATCACCTGAATCCTCTCCTTATCAACTACCCTTGCCCCTCTCTCTAACCCAATGTAAACAAAGGCCACCCTGGATATTGGTTCCCGTCCACGCACTTACGCCACTGCTATTCAATTTTCTACATAAACACTTTTTCGCGGGAAGGTCCATCATCTTAAGAGGCAAAAAAAAAATGTATCCTTTTCAGCTGGTTCTCGTGCACTAAACTTGTTATAATTACCGAAAAAATGCCTTTTATGTAACATATATTTTACAATAATTTTCGTATTCGCTAAAATATTACTCAAATTCTGTTTTTAGGAGTGAATTTTTTTTTACTTAGTGCTAAGAGTTCTTATTTTTTCAACATAAAGGAAGTAACAAAATTAATCGCCTACATTTTTGGTTTAATCACCATAATGTTTGGTTTTTGATTTGAAAATAAATATCCGTTCTGATGTTTTTTAAAACCATTTTAACATTTTTGCTTATAAAATTTTATATCTTGCATTCTTATACTTAGTTTTGTTAAAGTTTTTTTTGGATATAAATAATGATCGGAATTGGTCCTTTTCTTAAAGTTCGTAATACATTGTTATGAAAAAAACAACAACATCAAAATGTAATTCAAAACTTATCAAGCTACATTATATTAGTATGTTACATTATAATCATTAATTGATAAAACTAATTATTTTTTCTTGGCACCTAGGGTTTGATGTTGTTCTACAAAGTACTGTTGAAACATTATTTTCTTCTTCCGGTGGCGGGGCTTAAGTTCGCTTGTTGGGAATAAATAAGTCAAAAAAATCAAAGAATAGTGTTTCCTCGCACAACAACAGACGGTGATGTTTCCCACAGGATTAGGAATCTCTGAGTTCTTTGTGGTAGAGGGTGACCACGTATTAGTCACCCTTTGCCCAAGTTATCTTCTGGTTACCTTTACACAAAGCTTTCTGTGCCCGGATGTACCTAGGAATACACAAACAATGTATCGCGGGCGTACATCGACTCGTGGGCATTCAACTCCGTCATTTCTGCCGAAGATGTATACACGCGGTGGCGTCCGTGATAGTAATGGTGGGAAACGTCTTCGGGTGCAGAGAATGCTGAAATTCTTCCTGAGTTTGTAGTGCCCAGTAATAGCTTCTACCATACTCTTGAGTTCGGTTCTCGACATACGAGCGGCTTCTTTCTCGATTTTCTCAGGAAGTTTATCGTTGGGATCCTATATAAAAAGTCTGATGTGCCTTGGCTCTGTCCCAACGCGTTTTAACCTTCCTCTTGGAAGTTTGTTAATTATATCCTAAGCCATTGATAGGATGGGGGAACCCCGCAACATGGTTCTGGTCCTAATGTAGCAATTCCTGCTCCTTTCTTTCCCAATTTATCGGCTCTCTCATTCCCTGGTATATTACAGAATCCAGGGATCGAAAATTTATAAACTCTGTTGTGAACACCTAATTCATCAAGTCTTATGCAGCATTCCTCCACTAGGCATCCAATGGAACATCAAGGGAAACCTACCATGATTTGAATGTGGTGATGCCACGGTGAGGGCTCTGTATTAGAAACAATTGGAAACGAGAGAGGCACTCTGGCAGAAGGCAGAAGGACTATGGAAGAGTCCCGGAGTGCTTAATTAATTTCCCAGAGTCGAACCACTTACTCCGGCGAGTAATATATATGCCCTTCGCCTTAAATAAAATACTCTATCCTAAATTCCTAGCTGGTCCCATGAAAATCGATACTCTGAGAATTTTCATCTGCCCATCCCTTAATTTTCAGATAGGAAATAGCCAATACCTTAATGGGGATGGGGCAAGGGTGGATGGAATAGTCGGTGTGGAGATTAAGAGAGCCCTCTACCTGGCTGCTAGACTAAAGGCAGACAGGCCTTCCAGCGCATGGGCGTTCATTTGAACATCCAGGTAGACGTACTATCGTCTGACGGAGAGGGCCACTAACAGGCACAGAACGCTCCGGATCCTCCGTCATTAGAAACAAATGGAAATAATAGAGAAACTTGAAGGCAGTCCAAGGAAGAGTGCCAGATTGCTTGAAGGACTCTCCAGAGTCGAGCGACTTCCTCAAAACCGGCGAATATATGTTCTTTGCCAACTGGCGGCTCGTCCAATAGACATGGCTCCCTCCAGCTGGTCCCCCTCAATGGATATGGGGGTGACCAGGAGATGAAGTGCAGGTGGTTCATGTTTGCGATCGATTGCTTGGCACAGGAAATCAGTCAATGCAAGATATGCAGTTCTTGTTCAATTAAGGAACGACGCCATTGTCGATAGATTAGAAGTAATGGTGAGAAACCTATGATACGGGTTCGTCGAAAAGAACCAGCCAGTGGACGACTCCGGTTTGCGACCACACCTTGTAGTGACGGAACCATGATTATAGACGTAACTGTCCTCTTCGAGAAGCAAAGAAGCGTTACGAATTATAATTTTGAGTCGGCAAGGACGTGGAAAGAGAAGAAGTATGCCGCCCTAATGATCAGTAAAAGGGAGAGGAAGATAGCTGCAATATTCGTGGGCGCCCTAGGAACATGGGACGCGAAAATGCATCTGAAGGGATCACCACTGCGGCTTTCCAGTGGAAGATGGGGATGCTGGTGGTATGTGAAATATTGTGTGATAATTAGTGTTGTCCAAAACCGTATCACCGTAAGGCAAGGAAGGGTGTTTAAGTAAATAACTGGAGGTATGTGAAACGTTGACCTGGTCAAGGTGCATGTACATTTGTCTGGCCGGACTAAGCGCCCTTTTAGATGGCAGCGGCCCGAGCTGGACAGGGCATAAGAGGAAGTTACACCGTGACTGTTGGGTGAAGAGGATGCAGGGTGAGCATCGCCTGAGCCGTACTCTTCAAGAGGAATCTCTGAAGGAGTAGAAAGGGAAGCGTCAAGTCACTGTTAGGAAGTCGGTTGGAAAGCCACCAACCAATCACTTGGCGTCAATGTGGTAGAGTGATGGTGGTATGATATAATAAATCTTGTGGTTATATTTTAGAATGTTATTTAAAATCATTTTTATGATGTTTATTTGTAAAAGTTTATATGAAATAAAATTATTTTATCAGACAGTTTTAATTTCCTACAGCAGCGAATTTCGCTTTCAAAAGATTCAGTTCAGCGAAATTACAAAAATTATAATTCGTAATTTCTTCTAAATATTTATTTTTTCAATATATAAAATGAAATTCGTTAAATTTTGATGAAGATTGTTATTATTATATACTTATTAGTAACCACGGATTTCAAAGACATAATGAAAATGATACGGATCATATAAGTTATCATTCTTTTCCGTTTACGATATTTGTCGTATATATGTTCGATATGAACGAATATGACTCATAAGTTCATAAAAAGATATCGTTACTAATTCAATTGTATTCAGCAATTTTCATTTGAAATTTTATCTAGCTCCTAAAGTTTACTAGACAGGGCCAATTCTTTATAGCCCAAGTTTATTCATTTTAATGCAATGGTCTACTTTGTGATTTAGAGTAAATTTGGTAAGTCATCGTTCCATAATATTACTGATGAGGTATAGAAGTTGCACTGTATTATTAGCCATATTCAATTTTGGTTTTGGCAGTTTTGTCTTTTCCGATTTCATGCATTGAGATAATATGTCAACCCAAAGTTATCTAGAGCGACCAACATTTATTTTTCTTCGTCTTCTGTTTATAACCATATTAATCAATTTTTTTTTCGTTGATTGCTGGGGGGGGATGTTTTTTACTTAAAAAAATTTATTTATTAAATTAAATTAAATTTATTTGATCAAATCAATAAATTAATTATGAAATATATGGAAATTTTTTTTTTAATTTTATTGAAGATCTACTAGTAGGTTATATGGTCAGGTTATTATAATTATTATCTGATTTGTTTTCAATGTATAAGTATTCTTATGATCTATTATTTTTTAATTTCAAAATTATGGATGAATATAATTTACTGATTTCTCCTGCTTCTTTTCTATCGTTTACAGCATTTTCTATTTTATCATTTATAAATAAAGCCTCTAAATTTTTTCTTTTAATATTTCTTAATGATCCAGTTTTTTTTTTAAATATCTTGCCCGGAGGCCCAAATGTTCAATTAAAGTAATCCCATTCAAATTAGAGATATTACCATTAATTTGTCATCAGCCAGTTTAAAATCTAGTGGGCTGTATTTAAAACATAATAGTTTATTTAAGTAAAAACAAACTTACTGGTTAACAAATATACAACAAGAAATAAATATGACACATAGCGTATGTGCGCTCCCACCCCCAGTTTAAGTCTGGGAAGCCCTCAAACTACTGCTTCCTTGATGCAGAAGTGGCCGAACAAATTTCCGATTTTATGGAAAAAGATCTTTCAAAAACTCCCTATTCTGACTTAGAACACTTTCTTAACGAATTTGAGGAAACTCAAGGACGAAAAGCAAAAATCCTCCGAAAAGCAAAAAAGGCCTGAATGCCATGAAGGCCCTAGCCAGGAACCGGGATGCGTGTATGGACGGAGGCACCTCCACGCTGAAAGGCTCAAGGAGGAACAAGAGAAAGGTTATAACTAATGATGAAGGTTGAAAATTAAACGAAATTGGCAAATAGCACATACATATTTGGACGAATAATTAAGAATGAATGGTTCGAATCTTGGATAATATTAAATTATAAAACATATATTTATTTATAAATTATAAATTAAAAACAAGTATTTAATAGCTTATTTAAGTAAGAGAATTTTAAAAAGAAGAAGAAAATAGCTATGATAAAGCAGACTTCCAAACCACCCTTGAGGTGCTGCTGTGGTTACGTTACCCATTTTTTATAGTGGATGGTTCGCCTCACTGAATCCAGTAGCAGGAATGGCCTGCTAATGCAATCAGTGTAGCCCTATAAACCACTCGACCTTCAGTTCCTATTCGAAGACAGATAGAATAATTTAATAAAAAGCGTTACACCATATTTAATAATCTAAAATAATAATTAAATTTAATATTAAATAAAATTATATTTAGTTCACTCCCGTTGAATATTTAATCAATTAATGCATGAATACTCTACTATTCGAATGTTTGCATCAAGTAAACTGGCGAAAGACCTATTCGCTTTGAACAGATCAGATAAAAATTTTTGAAAATTTATATTTTATATATTACTCCAACCATCGCTTTGAGGGGCGGCCCTAATAGGGTCGTATAATTTTTAAATACATCTGTATTTCTACATACAAAAAAAAATGTTTTTGCTTACCTGAATTAGCTTCGTGATGGAGTTGTAACTTCTTTCTGCAATTCTTAAACTCTATAAGACTCTTCAACCATTGGTGCTAAGGATTCTTTGATTTTCCCAAAATTCGCTTATAATAATTTTCTTATTTTAAATTGACATTTCCATCCGAGAATCAGTTAAGAAATGAGAAAAAATTTTGTTCTTTGTTTTATCTAAATATACTCAAGTATCATAACAACAGAATAATCCTTATTTCATTGTTATTCGCTTTGTTTGTTTCGTTTGTGATAAAGTAATTATCTAATGATAAAAGCACAGTTCAACGTTATGTATTACTTTTATCTGTTTTTCCATATTACCGCAGACAATATTATTTATGATGAATAACAATTATGGTTTTAAACATTTTCCGTTAGCGGAACTACAGTTTTGGCATTGTCAAGATCGGATATTTTATGTTAGAGAAGAGTTGGTCGACTGTATCTTCTAATTTAAGGAAGAAATAGTTGGGGGTGCAGTCAATCAAAACACCAAAATAAGCATAACTTATTTTAGTGTTTTGATTGACTGCACCCCCAACTATTTCTTCCTTAAATCGGATATTTTAATACACGAATTTATTTATAGTAAATTTATTTATAATAACTTATCTTAAGTATTTTAGATTGCATTTAACGTTACAAAATGACATCTCATGTATCTGTGGCACCTTTGCATAGTGAGATAAGTCGAATTTTGTGAATTTCAAGCTATCTACTTAGAATTGTAATATTAGGCCGGACTAAGCGCCCTTTTAGATGGCAGCGGCCCGAGCTGGACAGGGCATAAGAGGAAGTTACACCATCCGAACCGTGACTGTTGGGTGAAGAGGATGCAGGGTGAGCATCGCCTGAGCCGTACTCTTCAAGAGGAATCTCTGAAGGAGTAGAAAGGGAAGCGTCAAGTCACTGTTAGGAAGTCGGTTGGAAAGCCACCAACCAATCACTCACAGCGTCAATGTGGTAGAGTGATGGTGGTATGATATAATAAATCTTGTGTTTGTTATATTTTAGAATGTTATTTAAAATCATTTTTATGATGTTTATTTGTAAAAGTTTATATGAAATAAAATTATTTTATCAGACAGTTTTAATTTCCTACAGCAGCGAATTTCGCTTTCAAAAGATTCAGTTCAGCGAAATTACAAAAATTATAATTCGTAATTTCTTCTAAATATTTATTTTTTCAATATATAAAATGAAATTCGTTAAATTTTGATGAAGATTGTTATTATTATATACTTATTAGTAACCACGGATTTCAAAGACATAATGAAAATGATACGGATCATATAAGTTATCATTCTTTTCCGTTTACGATATTTGTCGTATATATGTTCGATATGAACGAATATGACTCATAAGTTCATAAAAAGATATCGTTACTAATTCAATTGTATTCAGCAATTTTCATTTGAAATTTTATCTAGCTCCTAAAGTTTACTAGACAGGGCCAATTCTTTATAGCCCAAGTTTATTCATTTTAATGCAATGGTCTACTTTGTGATTTAGAGTAAATTTGGTAAGTCATCGTTCCATAATATTACTGATGAGGTATAGAAGTTGCACTGTATTATTAGCCATATTCAATTTTGGTTTTGGCAGTTTTGTCTTTTCCGATTTCATGCATTGAGATAATATGTCAACCCAAAGTTATCTAGAGCGACCAACATTTATTTTTCTTCGTCTTCTGTTTATAACCATATTAATCAATTTTTTTTTCGTTGATTGCTGGGGGGGGGATGTTTTTTACTTTAAATTTATTTCATGAGTTTCCAAGCAACATTCTCCTTTTTTTCGATGGTACTTCCACAAACTCAGTTGTTGCGAGTGAGAGAAAACCAATTTACAAGCGAAAGAGGTCATCGTGCGATACTTCAGAGGTTCCGGAGGCAGAGTTAAACCTCCCCGAGACCTTCCAAATGCCTTGTTACTAGTTTTTACGAGTTGTGAGAAGAAAGGAGATTGCTGCCCCAGAGGTGGTTCCTCCTGGGACCACGGTCCGCAACTTCTTGCTGGGAAGGCAGCTAGGACTTGCTCCAAGTACTTACCAACTTTTCTTAGGTCCTTCTTAGAAATAAGTTTAATAAGCTATACATTCCGCAACTTGCCTGAAACAACGACTTAAATATTTATGGAAGGTGTTGTGGCAGCGAATTGTTAACGCCAATAAGTTTTTATTTCTTCTATTCATTGTTTTTTTTTCTTTGCAACTTTTTTTTACTGTCAGATAATTATGTCTCAATGTACTAGTTTAAGCAAAAATAGAAGCAACTAGTTTATTTTTTTTTACGTTTAGGGAGATTTAAATCAAACGGTTTATTCCTGTATGAAATTTAAATTTCACGTTTTGGAATTACTAATAAAGGTTTCTTTTTTTCACGGAAGAGAGGCGACGCAAATATCTTTATTTTCACTTCTTTTTACACCCTTTCTCTCCTTCCTTCTTTCTTCCCACCTTTTCCTCATTATTTCTGATTGTTCTTTCCTTCTTTCCACGGTCCACGCTATTCCTTTTCACGCAATTCCCTTTTCCTCAAGGACCTTAATTTCTTTTAATCTTTTCCCACAGTCATCCCTATGGAAACAGTCTTGGTCTGTTATTTTCAGTCCCTCAGTTTCTTCTTTCATCTGTTTGATGTACCCCCAAAGACTCTTGTATCCTCTCATTTTACAGAAGATGTCTCTATTCTCATTATTATAATCTGTTTGGCTGCATCCTCACCATATGTCCGTAGAACGTTAATATTCTTATTCTTATGTCAGTTTCCAAATCATTTACTTCTTTGTATATTTCTTTATTAGGTCTCAACCTTAGCCTTCCTGTGTATTCTTTGGGCCGTAAATTATTTTTAGTATTCTTCTTTCTATCCCATTTTTCTTTTTAACATTGTCCTTAGGCTGAAGAGAGTTTTTCTATTTTATTAAAATTAAACCATGAAAAACTATTAAAATATACAAATTGTATTTTATATGAGCTTATTAGAACATTTTTTAATTCATCTATGGATGTAACCCTGTTTGCCAAAACCCTTGTTTCCAATCGTATAATTGCTATATTGTAATTTTTTTTAAACTGAAATTATAAGAAAAAAATTAATTCAAATCTTTGGGCCGTAAATTCTTCTTAGTATTCTTCCTTCGATCCCTAACATTTTCCTTAGGCTAGGGGTGGAAGCGGTTTCATTCCTTGTAGTATCACTGGTTTGACGACTGTATTATAGTGTTTTGTCTTCGCGTTTTTTTATATTAAGTTTTGTTTTTATTATTATTATTCATTAAAAATATTTTCATCATGAAATACCATTCACAATTTTTTGTTTAATTTTTCGTTGATTTCATAGAGACTTTTTAAAGTACAAAGTCTACATTACCGGTGAATAAGTGGTAAAGTCGAATTTTATTTTATCCTTAAATACTTTCTTGTGTTTAAGGAAGTGAAACTGTGCCATTTTTGCAGTTTTAGATTTGAGTTGTAATAAAAGCACAACGAAAATAATACAATTACGCTTCCTTAGGCACAAGAAACTCATTTCGTATAAAATTCGACCTAACCACATATTAACTGGGGCTGTAGTTGCCTATTTACTTCAGTCTATCTATCTATCTCCGTGGCCCTACAATCCTGGATGGGTCCTGGCCTCCTCAATGAGCCGCTGCCATTCGGCCGCTCTCAAGCTTCTGATCCGTAACAGGCTCCGTGCATTCGCTGCCACTCCATCAACCCATCGAAGCCTTGGCCAACCAGCCCGTCGTGTACTGTGAAGGGTTGTGTCCACTACTTTTGTAGGAATTTCTTCCACTTCCATCCTTGTGACGTGGCCACCCCAACGGAGCCTCCCCAGTTTAATAAACTTCGCAATGTCCACATCTCCGTAAAGGTCATAAATCACCCTGTTCCTCTATCCATTTCCATCTCTTACTGGGCTAACTATATGCCGTAATATTTTTCTTTCGAAAATTAAAAGACTATTTTCATTATTTCTTGAGATAGTCCAGGTTTGGGAAGCATAGGTAAGAACAGGGCGTATAAGAGTCTTGTATATGACTAGTTTAGTGTCCCCGGTAAGGAATCTGCTGCGAAGAGATTTCAGTAAAGCAAAATATGCCCTATTTGCCGCCACTTCCTTTTTCTCAGCAGAGACATCGTTTATTTGTTTCACTAGGGATCCCAAATACGCGAACACGTTCACCCTTTGGACTGTGTAAGGGCCTATAATCAGTGTCTCTTCGCCACCAGTACCTGTGTGCATATGTTTTGTTTTCCCCTCTTTTATGGTCAGCCCAATGGCTGAAGCAGCGTCCATGAGTTTCCCAAAGGCTTTTACCAATTCCGATCGGGTCCTGGCAACGATATCCAGGTCAATTTCTGTACCGTACAGATAAATATCGCGTGGCCTGTCTGGATTCCTGAATCCCGTACAACTTTCTCCAGTGCAAGATTAAAAAGGAGACAGGCCAGTCCATCACCCTGTCCCAAGCCTTTCCTGGAGTGAAATGCGGTAGATCAGTCAGACTGGATCCGTACCTGACACCTTACATCTTTCATTGTCAACTTCACAACACATATCAGTTTCCTCGGAATGCCCATTTCTCTCATCGCCTCATACCACTTAGGTCGTTTCATGCTGTCATATGCACTTTTAAAGTCGCCAAACAGGTGGTGTAAAGGGATTTTATATTCATGACCCCTTTCCAAAATTGTCCTGAGGATGAATAATTAATCAACAGCGGATCTGCACGGTCTCCCGTTCCGAAAATGGGGCAAGTCTGCTGAAAAGGGCATTCGGGAGGATCCTGTAAACACCAGACAACAGGGATATTCCACGATAATTTGTGCAGTCAAGTTGGTCTCCTTTCTTATGGAGAGAACATATTATTTACTTCAGTAGATTGTTTATTAATTTATCGAAAATAATATGTTGAAATATCTTCAAAATTAGCGAAATAATTATGTACTTTTTTTTACCGATTTTCGTTCCCCTATCGTAAAAATATATTCATGACCTTAAAGAAGACCATTAAAGACATTTTATTGGACTTCTTTGTGGGAATCGAACCCGCCCTAAAAATTGTAGCTATAAGAAGAGTAGGACGGAAGGGCTATTACAGCCAGCCTCCAATTAGCTAGGTAATGAAAGTAGCAGTACAATAGGTTAATTACTCGCAAGCTATTGAAAAGTGGACCACTTTGGCCTGCCATTGTGAGAGCAGTGAGCCCTGAGCACTGGAACCTATCTACTCGGAGTCTTTGTCCCATTCTCTCACAAAGGGGTTTTATAAATCTTTCCGTCTGTTTGCCTAGATTAAGTCCAATTGTTCCCAACACCGAAGAAGAGGCAATGTGAAAAAAAAATGTTTAGAGAATCTTCATGTTAATTAATTAAATGCTTTTATAAATCTGAGACCAATCAGTATGTACCTGACACCCAATTTTATATGAAATTAATACTTAATTCTTAAATTTATTGGTTTTTATTATCATCATCATAGTCCATCCTCTCTACCGCTCACACAGTTTCCTCCTGTACAGTCCGGACCACACCGTACGATCCTCTACCGTTTCTCTTCTTCTGTTCCACTGCAGGCTTCTCTTTTCGAAGCATTTCTTAATATCATCTTCCCAGGAATGTCGGGGTCTTCCTCTGGACCTTCTTCCTTCAAACTTAAACTACTTAATTTTTTTTTGTCAATTAAATTTTTTTTAAAATTATTTTATTGAATTGTACAACTGTAATATATACATCTAGTACAAAGGCTGTATGAATAAATAAATACAAGACAGGACATGTAGAGCCACAGCCCAATGGCAGCACTCTAATAAAATTTCTATAACAGAGTCAGGCCTCCTCAAGCAGTTTTCGCCATCCCTCTCTATCTAATTCCGCACGCCAAGCAGATTGCTAGAGTTCCTTGTGACTCCGTTCCTCCAACGTAGTTTCGGTCTTCCTATGCTTCTTGATACATATATTATTTCGTTCATATTTTTTGGAAAACTTTTATCAAGCATTTTGGCCACATGTACAGCCTACAAATATATAAGCCTCCCAATGCCCACGACTCTCATGATGTCTAGTTGTTTAGTCAAATAGAATTAACATTTTATTATTTCATTTTGTATATTTCAACTTCCAGTTATATGAATAACAAGGTAGGTGCATCAATATCACAATAATCAACAGTGTTCAGGTTATATAGGATGACGGATAACAGTCCATGAAGGCTGCCAAATCACAAGCATTCAGGCTAACTGATAACGACTCAATAATAAGAACAAAACTAATAGTTCCAATCTTTCATTACTTCTTGGCGGTTCCCCTAGCCCCATAGAGAGCTGTAGACACACTACACCTTCCCGGGGTTACTGGCGGATGGAAGCAGAGGGATCTTATGTGCTTCGGAAACGCCAGCTTGTCCGCAGCATTAAGAATTGTGGCTTGTTCCATCTCTCTGTTGCGGCATCTCAGATCGCAGGAAACGATGAAGCACTGGTGAAAGGTAGACTTCCCCCAGATATCTACTCAGTAGTGAGTGATAAGTCTATCGCCTGCCTTTGAGCTCATATTGACGTGCATCAGTTTTAGATGTCTCTTTCAGTAGGTTAAGGACTTCGTGCACGTCCTTCCTATTTGTTTTTTTTTATGATCAACATTTAGGGGATCTAGAGATATAAAAGTATTGTTTTGTAACCGATTTATCGAATAGTCTTAATTTTGTTAAATAGTGATACATTAAACACTTCAACACACTAAACGTTTAACTTAATGCCTAATCTATCTAATTTTCCAAGGTTGTATAAAAAATAATAAAAATGGTTAATATCTAAATAGTTAGTAAAAAATATCTTAAATTTCAAAACCAAAAGTTATATTTATCCATTATATTGTTGTTACCTTCATTAGATATATTCATTTCAATTAACAAAGCAATTATTTGGTAAAAGTGACCAATTATTATAATTGGCATGTGATCCTCTTAGTCGATGTATAGTATTATAGTTAAAAATGCAAGTTAATCTTAGTTAATGTTAAATTAAAAATGCAATACCAATAAAATTCATTATTTATGGAAAGTGGGCTGTACATTTTTCGTTTCAATACGTTACATCTTAATTTAACATGTATAATTTTAGTTAAAAAATTAAATAAACTCTCTTTATTTTTTTATTTTCCCAATGGTATTGTTATCCCTTACTCTGTATATTGTTATCTATTGAACCTTCTTGATCAACTAGACCAAAGTATGCTTTGAAAATGGTGCATAATCATGTATCTATATAATTCGTATATTATTCCGCTCTTAGAAAGTTAGTGGTCATTTACAATCATTTTCTTGCATTTCCTCAATCAAAATATTATATCTGTTCACACACAGGTTGGAACAGGTGCCCATAAGATCGCGCGAGAGGAGACACAATTTTTTGTCTTTTCTTTTTATCCTCTCACAGAAAACAATAATCAATTAGTAATTAAGTCCGCCCACTATTTTAGTCATTCCATTCCTCAGCCGACCCAATTACCTCGGATGGCCTCTACAAGAAGAAGAAGGACGGACGAAAAATCTCAACATATCTGGGAGTATCATCCCCTAAGTCCCTCAGGGAACCAATTTCATCCTGAGCTCCTTCCTCTCTGTTTTTTAAGAGATGGGCTATTCGAGCCCGAGGAGCTATCTCCATAATAGCAGATAAAAGAGCTTTGGGGGGGGGAGGCAAAAAATGACCAGTGGTGCTGGCCCCCTAGCGCCTTGCTCTTGTGAAAATGTTGCGATATTAGATCCTGCAAAAAAATGAAACTCATATTGGACTTCCTGTATCCTTTCCTGTATGACCTAGTTAAAATTTAAAAAATAAATAAATTATTTTATTAATGTGGTAAAATCATTTTCCAGTCAATATTTTTTATTTCAAAAACGTTTCGACTATAGAGCCATTTTCAATTTCCTTTTTTTCTTAAGTTTACTTTTATTACTAACAAGTCAATATTAGAATGGTCATTCTATTAAATCTGTAAATTAACAACATAAATAATATGAAAAAGCAACAACAATACAATAAATATAACAGTTATAAAATTATGTCCTGAAAGACTGAAATTAAGTATAGATACTTTTATGTAGATGTCCATAATTTTCATTATTCTCCATGGTCAATCTCTAATCTTATGATTTAGACTTCATAAGAGTTTAACGTTACAAATAAGCTAATTATTTTAAATTAAATTAAATAAAGTATTGATTTGGGTCATAACCTGTTATGGAAACTAACGTGAATCTTCTAAATTTGTTTTTATTAATAAAAATACTAATCTACTCCCAATTTGTTTCAAGTCCTGACGTAAGGAGCTACAAAAGTACAGACAACAACTTGATTAGACTCAAGGATAATGTAAATTTTTGTGGTAACAATGTGACAGAATAATATAACATATCATGTTTTCAAAGGGTAGTCCAAGAACACAACTACAAGTTTCTATTCTCTTCAAAATAATGGTGGGGGCGTAGTACTTATATCTCATTATATAAGGTTGATACACTATAGCGAAGGTCAATCCATAGTCATGAATATTTATGCCAGTTCGATATAATTCAAATAATGATATCCGTTTGTTGGACTTACCATCAGTTCGGAATTGGCAATGGTTATGACCCGACGTCAAGGGGTTCGAGAGTGGTCCATTGTTTGGATAGCAACTTGGGACTCGCTTCAGCAATTAGGGTAATTAACGCTAATATCCTAGGGTCCAACTTGCTCCTCTATTTCCAATTCAAACTTGAGCCATTTCATCGGCCGTCAATCGGGAAACGACATTATCGCCCCCGGGAAGGTCGACCGGCTCACCTTAGTCGAGGCTTACCTTAGCTTAAGTCCGCGATAACTATCCTAGAGGGGTAGAGCATGTTACAACTTTAAGTTGATTTGCCAGCATTACTTGTAAAACGCAACTTATCCAATAATCATTTTTGTTAGGCCTAGTTTATTCATTGACTTTGATGCTATTAAAATATCTTGAGTATACTGTGCGTTCATGATACATGGTTTAGCATCAGCAAAAGATTAATTCGGGTGAAATTGTATTCCCATGGAGAGAAAAATTAACCCGGATGAAGATCAGAAATAACATCTTAAATATTGGGTTGTCTGGTAAATAATACGACTCCAAATAGTAAACTGTTTATGTTTTTTGGACTTAAGACTGTTTCATGAATTTTTTTTTATCTTTGTTACGTTTAGCATCTTAGAAATAATTCAGTGTTTACTAAGATGTCAAAGCGTGATTTTTGTATAATTTCGTTTAACCAGTTCGAACTCGTATAGAGCGGTGAAAACATCAACGAATTCTGGGGCGAAGCAGTGAGTGCACTGTTTTCCAGACAACCCAATAAACAGTGAATAACCATTATCAACTACAGTAACGCTTACTGCAGGTATTTTTAAACTTTAAGAATTTATTGTAAAGCTTCTCTGCCATTTTCCAACCATCAGTTTCTGTTTCAATGACTTTTAAATGGTGATTTTGATATCAATGACAAAGGCGACCTTCAGTACCAACAATGTTCGAAGACAGCGGATTGCATAACTAAGTTCAACAGCTTTGTATCTGAGGGATTAACTGTTTTCAGATGTAAAAATTCATCCGAGCTCCTCATAAAAAAAAGAAGAAAAGGTCTTTTTCTTTTCCAATATGCCTTTATATATTTTTTAAATTTAATAAAGGAATATGTGCAGGATCAACTGTTAGCTCAAGTAAATTATTTTACGTTATTTAAGGTTCGGTCGATTAAAAAAAATTCAAAAGACTTAGTCTGATATTTATAAGTATTTATAATGATTATATAGTTATAAATGTTTATTACAGTATGCTTTTCTTTTTCCTTTCTCATGATGAAGATTTGAAAGTTGTACCGAAATGTGGGCAAAGAATTTATAATAAGTTATACTTATTGTTTAAGCTAAAGAAGATATATTCCCTAGTTGAGGTAAGGTACATTTAGATGAGTGGACTGTATGCTATATTATTCGGTAGAGTGAAATTGGTCTTTCAGATTGTAATGATAGTAAACACAAATTTAATATGGTTTAGTTAATGTTATGCCCATCTTACTTCTATACATATATTACACGATTTCTCTTTGCTATCTACCATGCCTAATATATGTCTGCTTGAAATGCTCTTGTTGCTTGGAATCCTCTAGACATGATCAAGTGTAATCACTGCCTCTTCTTTCCTTTTATACATATCTGACTTTATTTACGGACTTAACTCTAACTTAATAGTCTGAAACTCAATCAAAATACTCATTAAGCCATCTACCTCATAAATTAGTATAGCACATTCAAGTACGCACGCTAAGCATGAAGATAATTATAAGAGTAGCATACAGATACATCTTGAAAGGAGCTTTTTTTCTCAACAGATACTTGAGATATATTACACGCTTTCTCTTTGCTATATTCCTTGCCTAATATATGTCTGCTAGAAATGCTCTTGTCGTTTTGGATCCTCTATAAGAGAGCTCCTCCATGTCTTCCTCAGCCTTCCAACTCGACGATGTCCCTGAGGGTTCCTTGTAAGGACTTCTCGGACGACCTCCTTCATCTTCAAGGTGTGGCTGATCCAATTTCATTCCTTGTAGTAATTTCCTCTTCTATTATATCCTGCTCGCTCTTTCTCAATAAATTTTCTATATGTGGTAATACATGCTGCCTTACATGCATTACACGCTTTCTGTCTACTGTATTCCTGGCCTGATGTATGTCTGCTTAAAAAGCTCTTTTTCGGAATGAGCTATGTCTGCCTCCTTTCCTTTATTCTTCGATATCTTTAAGATCCATGACTGTTGCTTTAAGTTTACCTCTCTCTATGATCTCCACTACATCAAACTCTATATATAGTTACATTGCTTTTATTCGGAAAAGTATGACAACATACAGCATTACTGTACCAGAAAACTATAAAACTCGTTATTGTCTTTTTAACTTTTCTCACAAATACAATATGTAAATAGGCTTATTTATTTATACCACAGAACGATATTTTTTTATATCCTTGTAGGATAAGGATGTATTAATGAATCCAGATTAATGTGAATAGTTTATTCCTTATTCCGCATTCCAGAAAGCGATGGCAGAAAGATAATCTAAAAACAAATTGGCATGTTATGGGATTTATCAGCAGACAAATAAATTTGTTATTATGAACAAATTAAATATCCAATTCTTCGTATGTAAATTTGTAACATTTTTTAAACTAAGGTGGATGA
Organism: Arma custos; assembly: GCA_037127475.1. Classification (NCBI taxonomy): domain Eukaryota; kingdom Metazoa; phylum Arthropoda; class Insecta; order Hemiptera; family Pentatomidae; genus Arma; species Arma custos. Next base: position 26,070,701 of record CM073762.1, read on the forward strand.
AACAAATTTTCTGATTCATGTACATACTGCTAGTGACGCCAATCTAGAGCAATACTTCACGAGCATGTCGGTCATATTGCATAAGTTTTCTTTCCCTACCAAAAGTCGCTGGACTTGGTTTGAAGAAATGGAGTTTTCTTCTAAAACTAAAGCACAAATAAGAAAAATAATATAATGACACAAACAAAAATAACTCAAATTAGACTAATGAATCACAAGTATGTAATAATATGTAAATACTTTAATTCTTTTCATTACTCTTCCTTTTCGGATTTATTTCACTTTCTCCAAATTTTTGCTGATCCTGGTTTACCTTATCGTTGTTTTCTTATAAGAAACCTCTTTAGATAAACACCTTTTCTATTCTATTCTAATAATGGTCTTAAACTTTACTCCCATATATCGTGGAAAGGGAAGAAAAGAATAAACCGTTAGGAAGCGAGTGGAGGGAGATAGTTTGCGAAGGGCCAGAGGTGTTTAATATATTCAAGGGAAAGAATAGCCGGAGTTAGAAACAGTTTTTCTCTTGTCAACAAAGTTGTTTACAAGAACCAGGACGGAATGGTATATGTAGGCCGAATGGATTCTCCCTCTTTCTCCCAGGAAATAGCTCCTCAAATTAGCCTTCATCTTAAAGCCTATATTTATCTTATTTCTCATCCTTAATAATATCATTTATTCATTTTTTTATACCAGCTTAAAATAATTAAAATAATTCCTTCTTTAACCTTTGAGGGGGGGAGGGGGCGGTGGTAATCCTTAAGCGATCGGCGAGCCTCGTCTATGATATTTCTGTAACGAGCTGGAAAAAAATTCAGTTAAATATATATATATGGTATAATTAATCTGGTATAATTAAGCTGTTATATATTTTAATTATCTTGTTTTTGTTACTGGAGTACATCTTTCTTAGTCAATCATTCAAGTGAGTAAATTAAAACCTTTTTCCAGTCATATATTATTTTTCTTTATTTAAAAACGTTTCAACAATATCTCTCAATTTACATTATTTATAAGTCCTATCTCAATTTACATTATTTTTAAGTCCCTTAACGTTATTATTTTAAAATTATTCTCTAAAATTTTTTTATAAATTTATACATTTTCAAACTAAAATAAAAGACAAATCAAATAAATACATAATTTTACACACAAACATGTCCCAAAAATACTGAATAAAAAGTACTCCCTGTGTCATTATCTTATTATATTACGTTATTATTTTGTCATTATCTGCTCCAGAGATATTTGTCATTTGCATCGAGTGGCCCATCTATTCTAATGTCTGCTTTTTGATATTAAATAGGATTTCTCAATCTTTTCCCACTCCACTTAGCACTTCTCTATTAGTTATGTTGTCGGTCCAAGAACTTTGGATGATACGGTGGTACAACCACATCTGAAATAATTCTAATTTCTTTAATAGACCTTTTATTTAACCTTTTTGGTTGATTGTCATATAATTTAAAATATTTCTTACAAAGCTTAGAGTTACAGTGTACTCCATGGTCATCATTAACAATTTTTGAAATTTGCACTTTGGACTGTTTTTGATTATTATTATTAAAATAGTATTTTAATTTGTTTTCTTCCCCAATATATGGTCATCATGGTCAATGGTCAATTAATATAAATTAGTGATTTTTGATCTATATTGATCTATTTCATATCTTTTATTTACTTTAAAAAGTTAATTGTATAAATTAAGAAATTGGAAAATGAAAACAATGTTATGAGGTTCCTGAGAAGGTTATGTTATCTAATAAGTGTAGACTTCTATATTTCTTTATTTCATTTTTAACTTTAAAATCACTGATGAGTACAATTTACTTATTTCGTTAGATTCCTTCCTATCATTTACCACCTTATCTATTTTGTCATTGATGTATAATGCTTCTAAAAATCTCCTTTTTATCTTATTACCCTCTCTGTGCAAAATGCGTGGCTTTTCGAAATCAGATGTGTGTGATTCTTTTTTGCAATGGGCTGATAATGCAGTGCTTGTCTTTGAATTTGGTTTCAGATTATTTTTGTATATATATATATATATATATATATTTAGCTAATATGCATTAATTCCAGTTTTTAGTTCAATGCTAAAAATGTTAGGAAATTTTATATTTAATTAGCCATAAGGTTTTCTAATGTTATTTTTTTTTTAATGATTACATAATTTTTTTAGTATATGGTTTTGGTTAAAGGCATTGTAGTTCCTTAACATTTAGTTTTGATAATATTTTATTAAAATTTAATTATCGTTAGAAGGTTCACATCAGTATTGAGGCCGCGCTACATAATCAATTCGCAGGTTCAATTCGGAAATAAGATCGGAAATGACTCAGGGCTTTGCCAACGCTAGCCGACCTTAATCGAATATTTAAACATTTAGATTTAATTCAAGAATATTTTTGATAATTCTGACCACCAGGGGGCAGCACATCACGGACCCAAAAGTAAGAATGTTTACGCCGTTTTTCCCTCGAGAGTAGAGGTTGAGGACTGGCACTGCCGGCGCGTAGGGTCGAGGTCTCCCGGAGGGAGATGGGCTGATAAGAGTTGAAGACTGGTGTCGGGGAGAAGTATCGGGACGCCTGAGCAAGAAGACAGAAGAAAGGTAGGAAATTTTCTCTATACTGTAGGCAGGCTAGATTTGGGGTGAAGCCAGATGGTGGCTCAGTTGATGATAGTGCCAGTTAAATATTTTCTTTGTCGTTCCTCGAGTTCCGGCCAAAAAACTGATGGGAATCTTTCATTTAAAGAGAAGAGGGAAATTGTTTTAAATGAGAGTTATTATTTTATTAGCGGATTATGAGATAATGATAACTGATGGTGAATAAACACTAATTATTATTATGGATAGGGATGATGAATCATGTTTTTAATTGAAATTATTATTTTATTAGTGGTTTTAGAGATTAAATTATTATTATGGATGATGGATCATGTTTTAAATTTGTAATTATTATTTTATTAATTCATTGTTAATAGTAGTTGAACGTAATTTTTATTTCAATACAATAGCGTTTTATTTTGATAGATGAATGTGTTGGGCTTATTTCTTCACCCAGTTTCCCTATGAGTCCTCGACTGTACCCTATCCTCTCCCATCCAGTTTTAGGTGTCCGTAGGGCCCAAGGAAACATTTTCAACATTATTTCAAGTCTGACGTAGAAGTAGGAAAGCATATATAAGTAAACTATTTTTTTTTAACTTTGCTATATTTTATTTACAAAAACATCATTTTGACAAAAACTACTGGCTAACAAACTATTATTATGTAATTCAGAGTTATCACAATTTATTCATCCCTATAGATAATAATCACAATTGAAATGAAGAAAGGAACAAATTTTTAAGATAGTAGCAACGAAGTATTCTCAATGTATCACATATAAAATAACAAGTAATATCACTATTTAAAAAATAATAATAATAATTCAAACAATAGGTATGGCTAAAATAAATGATTATAATAATGGTTATGACTACAATATAGGACTAAAAAGGTATGTTTACGTTTGAGGTATATGGTATCTCTGGTATGATTTAAGTGGACTGTATGTTAAATATAAATGAAAGACTTTTTCTTTATGCATCTTATAATAATTATTGATAGAAAATTACATATATTAGAATGTTACTGATGTTGATTGTTATCTGCGTGGCTGTGTGTTGTGTCCTCCAACCGGTTGCCGACCTTCTCATACTCCCAGCTCTTTCGGTCCTCTGCTCTGTCTCTACTCCGTGATGCCGGAACACATATTAGTCACAATTTCTTGATCCAACTGGGCGTTCTCACCCAGGACCAGCCCTAGGGGGGAAGATAGAGGGCACTGCCTATGAGGCAAGGAGGAAGAGGAGAGCAAGGAGCAATGAGTGGATGTACATTAAACAAAGTATATGGCTATAAAAGCAAAAAGACCTAGTCGGATTGTGTACTCAAAGTCATTCCTCATGATCAGGTGCACTCTGAACATTTCTGAAACGTTAACGTATGTATAACATTTTTCACAGACCATGTTCCAAACAAAATACATTCGAACATTTTAGACAGCAGTACTTAGAATAGTGAACCTTCTTTAAGTTTCGTCGACATTTCAAACACCTCTTTCTCAGTCCATCGTGGCACATGAGCTCCTTATGATGTCGATTGGGCGTTGTTTGGAACTATCATAGCCTGAGCTGTAGATCAGTGTGTTATCCAGATATTTGGCAGCTTCAACTTTGAAGTTAGTCCAAACACAATGCGTTGCAGAGAGTTTACAGAAAGAGTCGTCTCGTGCTGGTATTTAGATCCAAATGATCGCGGTTTGAAACATATCAGATCAGAGATGTTATCGATCACTAAGGCGAAGAAGATCACCATCGGCCACCTTAGCACATTCCTTGCAACATTTTACGTAGCGCACAATTTATCAACGACATCAACTCCTGATTTGGTATCATTATAGTCCAAAATCATTTGAGGACTTTCTGTCTCTGCATCAATTTCGTCGTCATTATGCATACTCGTAAACAACAGCATATGTTTACCTTTTTTTTGGAACTTGTGAAGTTGTGTTTGGAAGTGTAGTTCCCTCATTGAACCCAAACAGGTTGCTGTTCACAGGTCTAGATTTTGTGTTGACAAATTCAGTAGGGAGTTGTTATTTTTTCGTAGAGTTCCCAACCAGGGCAGTCTTTTTTGTTTGAGCTCGTTCGATGCTGTTGAACCAATTATCACATGTTATATTCCGACCTGATTCATACAAAGGCCTTACCAGCCTCATGAAAACACCTTTTGGTTTGTTGCTTACTACTTAAGGACCTTCTGGCTGTTTGCCGCCATAAATCTCCAAGTTACGTGAATAAAATGTTTTAGCATCAACCGAAGCATACATTTCTATTTCGTATTTATTAGATTTTGACGGAATATATTGAATAAATCCACATCTTCCTCTAAAGCCTTCCAACTTTTCATCAACAGTAATGAATTTTCCAACTGAATAACTTTTTTGAAAATTTTAAACGAATAGGTACGTCAAACAATTCACGAACAGGTGACAGTTTATCGTATTTTTTCTGGTATCTCTTGTATTTATGTCATCGAAAACGCGTACATCTGATTAGAAATTTGAACCTATTCCAATTCATTGTCAAACGAAACCATTCAACATCGTATCCGTTTTCACCTCAGAACTGTTCTAGTGACTTTCTAATACTTCTGTGAACATCTATCCAATCTAATCCAATAAAACTTTTATATATTATCATTTTGTCAGTAGATAGCATATATATTTGTTTACTTCACGATCATTTCAATTATATTGTTGGTAAATATGCAGTTCCAGCATTCGTAAGGGGATTTCGCTTTTAGATGGCGTGCATCGCCAATGGTGCCAGGCAACCGCAACAATACATTGAGCGTCGCCCGTTGAACTTTTGTTGAAGGTTTTCTTTTCGACCATTCACTTACTTTATCTTTAACCAAGTATAATTCTCAGAGAGGGGCTTCCTTTTCATCAGAGCTATCGCCGCCCAGATCAGTTTCTGAATCACCATCCTCAATTACTTCTTCTGCATCTGTGTCTGGATCATCTCCGTTATCCTCAGCGGCAGACAAATCGTCACATTCATTGGAATGAATATCATGTACAACAGACAGGTGATCAGGATTCTGTAAGTCGAAAATCGAGATTGACTGTTTTGAGGTTGAAGCCATTTTTACCTGAAAATACAAGCAAAATGGCATGAACGGGCGCAGTTCATCTCACAGATTGTACCAGAAATAAGAAATAGTACTATGACTCAAAGGGTCAAAGTAAATGAAAAATATTTTTCATAAAAATCTGTAACTAGAAAATACTCGTACTAACATCTACGGGCGCGGCTCATCCGTCAGATTAACTTATATATATATATATATATATATATATATATATATATATATAAATATATATATATTAAGTACTTAGGGTCAATAGTAACTAGAAAAAAAGCGAATTCAATAAAAAATTAAAGGCACTATTACAGACAAGGAATACTTGTTGAATAAATGTAGGTCTCGACGTTATTAAGCTCGTGTCTTATGTCAGAAAATCTTAAAATGAAGATTTATAAATCTATCATCCTCTGAAGGATGAACAATTTCTTAAGGGATTCGGAAATAAGGTGTTGCGTGGAATATTCGGACCGAGAATAAGAAGTGTCCACTGGAGAGATTACGAGATTGTAGAACGCAGAATACTTCGATAATATATCGTCGCGTATTTGAACTTGTAAAATTATTATGCTCGGTAACGAACGAATACCTACAATGTTAAGCGACACCCCTTCTGAACAGCGCCTTAGTCAAGGTTTTTGTGTAAATGTTTCAAGCGTGCCTTTTTTCCGTTGTACAGTAGATTGCTATGATAGAAGGCCGAATCGGTTGTTCGGTACCACTCCGCTATTTGCGAGGAAATGACAATTTTTCAAATAGTTTAGCAATTATAGGAAGTAGTGCAATAGGACGATAAGATTTTTTTTACCGATTTTTAATTTCGGAACCTTTTATAGTACGCTTAGTTCGAACGGTTTAACGAGGTCATATTCCACAGTATTAACCGGCAATATCGAACAAATATAGGGATGCTATGCCATTAATAATCAGGGACCAGTTAAGGTAGATAGTGAGCGCATGGAAATAGCTACATTAAGGCTTAATTAAAGTATTCAGCCCCGGGCTAGATTAACTCGCTAATCAGTTTGTTAACTCGGAGCTAGCGAGATGACTCATAAATCTACCTGATGGCCACTTACGGCCCCTAATCGGCCTATACTGATTGGTCGGATCTATAGAGGAGAGGATGAGGAGGGGGGGGAGTGCATCCGTGGGATTGGCTGAATCACTAAATCAGGAGCATCTGGTGCAGCCTCGGAGTAATTAGGAGGCTAAGTAGCTAGGCTCCTGGAGCGGCTCGTTACGGCAGGGCTCCGATTTATTGCCGCTGCATAGAAGTTAATTGAGGCGATGCTTCTCCCTTGTCTCCTCCTCCGCTTCTTATTAAGTCTCTTACCTATTTCTCCAAACTTAATAATGATAATATTTTATATAAGAAAAACATTAAAATAATTAAAATGAGGGAATCAAGTCTGTTTAAATACTGATGTGTGTTTAAATTATCGAAACCGTATAACTTATGACGTATATAATTTTTTTTTCTCGGTGGTTTACAATATTTTCACAGTCCGATCCTCAATATACCTACCCTCCAATATTTCCTCTCCATGCAATCCTCCTCTGCCAGACCTCTAGCTGCCATTTGTACATCATTTACTCATGTCCTTAATCCACTACTTCTGAGGTTATCCCTTCTCGTATACGTCTTCCCTTCTCAGATCAGTATGTATGTGCTCAAAGAAACTATTGCTTCTCATCCCTTCTCTAAAAAACTCTGCCTGACTTACAAGTAGTCATTTTCTGCAGGCAGACAAGGATTAGTAGTAGTCAATGTGTCCTAAGCGGGGTACACATTAACAAGAGAATTACCCAAGAAACGAAGGCAGTTACTATCTATATCGGGAAATATAGATTTGCAAAGATTAAGGAGTTTACCTACATGGGAACTGTGGTCACCCAGATTCCCATTATCCCACCCAGGATTATTGAGATAAGAGGAAGAATTACATCAGCCAAAAGGTGCTTTATGGATTGAGGAAACAACTAAGTAGACAGATTCTTTCCAGACAGGCCAAGCTCTATATTTATAAAACAATGGTGCGGCCCATTCTTCCATATGGTTCTGAGTGCTGGACAACTTCAAGAGCTAATGAGAAAGGAAATACTACTGAAAGAAAGGTTCTCTGTCGCATTTTTGAAAATGTATAGGTTAGTGATGTGAGGAAGCGTACCAACAACTGTACAGTCGTTACAAAGATCCTGATGTAGTAAGAATAATGAAGTTGAGGCGCTTAAGACTTGCAGGGCATATTGCCAGGATGGCAGATGGAGAAATGACGAAAATACTCTTTACTATTCGGATTCAAGGAAAATGAAGAAGAGGAGGCCAAAGCTGAGTTGGCCAGTTGGTGTGGTAGGTGATGCTCGTAACTTGATGGCGTTGGCACAGGATGAAAGGGATGTAACTTTGTAATACAAAAATAGTAATAATAAATTCTGTTCTTTCCCAGAGAAACTAGGTTTCTTAACAGGAAGTATTTACAACAAGAAGAACCAATCCTCTTTAAAAATACGCGGTGATAAAATCAGTAAATTAGAGACATGTCGAAACTACAATAATTACTTAAAATAGAGGTAAGGATCCTGAGGAGAATCTATGGGCCTAAGAAGAGTCAGAAAGGTTACAGTTTATAGATCCAACCAGGAATTATACAGGGGGGATGGAAGACCTGGAAACCGAAATAAGAATCAGAAGACTAAGATTCTACGGGTACATAGTAAGAACCCGTAATAACACAAGAAAGTATGCGACAAAATCCCTGACTGCAGGCAGGAGCTTTGGCGGTTATGTAAAACAAATGAGAGAGAGGAAGCTGAAAAAATAAAAATAACAGACAAATAATGCCTATATAGAGAACAATGTGGAGAAAAAATAACATATATGTAAAAATACTTTCACATATCATCTAACAAGAGGCTTAATTAGTCACAAAACATTGGGTCATCACTCGTAATAACTATATTATTTACAAGATTGAGATTCTATAATTGTAACAGAACTAAAAAATAAAATAAAATAATGTACAAATTAAAAATTAATAATAAAAACAGTTAATAGTTTGAAAACATTTATAGATTTAAAAGTATCGCTTTGATTAATATTAGACAATAAACATAAAACATTAAATGAAAGCTTACCTTCAAAATATCAAAAAAGTCTCAAATGTACTAAGGTATGTTCCGTGGGACCGGTCGTTCTTTATATTTTGTAAACAAACTTTAGAATTAAAGTTCCACTTTCGCATTCAGGTGCTAGCAAGATAGGAAGGTACTGAGGTCATAAGGGGATTTCCCATGATTGCTAGTGTGGAAAAAGGAAGGCCCAGAAGAAAGGTCCCTGACCTAAAGTTCGCAGGGACCAGTACTTGAATTCAGGGTCAATCTCTTAACATTCAGGAATTTTTGGAATCTTCCTTGGGCTCACCCAGCCTCTCTACTCTTTAATGGGGAAAAACCTGGGGGTTGAGCATCGTTTCAGCCTTATTTTCGCTAAGCCGGTTCTGCGGGTTCTGATTGGTAATAAGCTCACGAGAGTTTTGTGATATTAATTAACATAATTAATTAAAAAGCAGACTTTAGACGGAGAATAAGTTATACCGAACCTAAGCCGGTAGAATTTGAATTTTTCCCAGAGGTCCAATGGGAGATAGCTGGACCAAGGGACTGTCTAATGAGAGTTTAACACCGGCCTAATTCTGGCAATAACCGCATTCCCCTAATGACTGCCTCTCTCTCCCCCAACGTAACGCCGTCCCCAAAGCCTTTTCTAATTATTTTATTATTTTATTTAATACTCACATCACGTAACAATCTAAATTTTTATTAATGCCTCGATCAAGCAATATATGTCTGACTTCAACCATTTTTATTCCAAAGATAATTTTTTTACTGGTCTCTCTGGCATTCACTGTAAGCATTAGTTACTTATTCAGATTTTTTTTTAAATATTTTGTGTTAGATATTATTTTTCAATCCATGTTAAATTAAAATAAAAAACATTTCAATTCAACACATTTAGTTTAAATAACTTAAGGGGTTTACATATCATCGGGAAGGCACGGAAATCATCTTTAATGACAAAGGTTAAATTTGTTCGAAGATACGAACTAATGTTCAATGAAGCTTGACAATTTTTTATTCTTCTGAAAAGTGACGTTTTTCACTTTCGATTTTTTCCATTTCTATTGAAAAAATAATTCGAACAGAAAATTTAATTTAATTTAAAAAGTGGATAAAGGGAAATTCGGAAAAAAAAATGACATCCAGTTTTATTTCGGATATATTCAGTTTCATGTTTCGGGTAAAAGTGTCTTCATCTTCGAAATATTAATGTTGTCATAAATTTTATTTTATTAAACTTGATTTCATAAATTTCTTAATTATCAATTTATTAATGAAATAGAATTGTTTGGTGGCATTATTTTTTTAACTTTCGATGTTTAATTTAGCCAATTTTTTGACGGTGTACTGTTATATCGTTTAAAATTATGTAATAAAGGTCAAGTAGATAAATTGATTATAATCATTAAACATAAAAATAATAATTGGTAAAAACAAATTTAAGGAAACGATGTAGCTCAGTGGTAGTGAGCTGAGTTACCGGATTTAAATCATATGCTAGATAATGTATTTAATTATTCTTATTTAGGTAATTTAATTAGTCCGTTCCTTCTCTTTCCTCGAATAGACTTACTTTAAAAAGATTTTTTTTAAATGGTACAGCTATCTGCTAAGGAAACATTAATCACTCATCAGCATATGGAGGAGAAAAATAATTAACATCAAATTTGTTGATTTCAATGCCATCTAGACGCTGATGCAATATAAAATAACAATAAATAGATATATATTCAAATTCTAGTTTTTAAAAATATATTGTATTTATTGTACAGTATATCATGTTATATATTATTATATTTGAAGTAGAATTATAGAGGAGAGGTCGAAATATCGGAAGAGTCTGAAGCGAGGCCGGCAATTGCTTATTCATTTTTATAGCTAAATATTCTTATTCGGTCCTCTGATATTCGAAACAGCTCCGTCATACATATTTATATTGAGCCGAAACATCTTGAACCCTCCCAGAATATCCGTGCTAATATTTGAAAGCGACAATTAATAATGGATAATTATTAAATAAATGGTAGTAATAAAGTCCTGTCATTATAAATTATGCGAAAGAAGTTCGTAACTAATATTTATTTCTAAATATCAAAAATATTTAAATATAATTTCTAAATATAAAAATAAGTTAGTGATGTGACGAGTTTATTTTTAATGATGCCATGGCGTTTGGCTGGTAATGTAGATATACATATATATACCAATAAAACTCCAGTGATATTAATATGTAACAATATAGAACCAAATATCATTTCATACAACATATTCATAACTTGTCACTACAGAAACTACTTGAGTAGTAAACAAATCCTCTTATCTCGCTCTGTTATCACTTCAATAATGCCAAGCTATTTATTCTACATACTTATTTTAAAATTTTCAATTGCTTTTATCAGTTACAGAAACCCATATAACCGAAATAGACAAAATATCTATCCCAAATTATAAGGTTTACAGATCAGATCGTAATCATTATGGAGGCGGAGTTATGTTGATCATCCATATGTTGCTATGAACTTAACCTTAAATAATAACCAAATAATTACAATCATATCAGCATATTTACTTCCTAAAAAACCTTTAATTAAAACATAAATCAAAACCCTTATGAAATTAAATATATGTATATTACTAATGGGAGACCTCAATAGCAAAAATAAAATGTGGAATTGTCACAATAACAATAAAAATGGTAATCAACTGTTAAAATTTGCTACCCACTTTAAACTCCAAATAGTATATCCAAGTTCACCCACTTATTTCCCTACCAACGGGAAGTCAAGACCTAGCACACTAGATATACTATTGACTAAATCCTTCAGTGCGATTCCTAGGCTGATTTCTTTACCAGCATTAAGTTCCGATCACAACCCGGTTTTGTATCGGATAAAATTAAAACCTATAACCCAAACACCTATCGCCAAATACAATTACAAAGTCGCAAACTGGCTCCATTTCAAAAAACACTTAGATAACTCTTTAGGCATTAATCCTATAATCTCAAATCCGGATGAAATAGATTCTGCCATAAAAATTTTAACATCAATAATCAAAAGATCAGTCCATCTAGCAATCCCCAAAAGCTACGCAGCTACCCACGAAGATGAATTCCCCAAATATATAAAACATTTGATAAAATTAAGAAACAAATATAGGCGTAGAGCACAAATCCATACTAAAACTATAATAAAAACATTTTAAAAAAATTAACAAAAATTAACAGATCTAATTCATCTTAAACTGAACCAATGGAGAAACTCCAATTGGGCTACAACTTTGAAATAATTAAAAACTGGAGATAAACCCTTCTGGAAAATCCACAATATTTTTACGAAAACCAAACCGAACATTCCCCCACTAAAAATAGAAAATAATAAATATATATTTGATACGAAAGAAAAACTCTCACGGATTGCTGATCATTTTGAGAATATCCAAAACTCACCATATAGCTTAACCACAACATATCTTAAAAAAAAGTGAAAAAAACAGTAAACTATTATAGATCAACCAGACCTGAACAAAACAACTTTAAACATACCTCTCCCCGAGAATTCGCAAAATTAATTAAAACCTTAAACATTAGCAAATCACCCGGACCTGATAATATTCCAGCAGTATTAATAAAACACCTCTCCAAGAAAACGATAATACATATTACCAAAATCTTCAATACCTGCCTCAGATTAAATTATTTCCCGAATATTTGGAAAAGAGCAAAAGTGATAGCCATTCCCAAACCACATAAAGACCCTGAAATTACATCCAATTTCAGACCCATTAGCTTACTAAACATCCTCTCTAAACTGTACGAAACAATAATAAAATACCGACTGGTCCAGCACATAACTGATAACAACATATTAATTAATGAACAATTTGGCTTTCGGTACTTTCACTCTGCAACCGGTTAATTGGCGAGAGTGGTTGACATAATCACTAAAAATTTCAACCTAAGAAAACATACAGGCATGATCCTCATTGACATAGAAAAAGCATTCGACAATATTTCTCCTCAATTCCTCATCTACAAATTAATACAATACAATATCCCAAGATACTTAATTCTAACCATACACTCATTCTTAACTAACAGAACATTCTTTATTTCATCAAACAATAGCCACTCAACAAATAGATACACAAACGCGGGTCTACCGCAAGGTTCCTGTCTCAGCCCTATATTATTTGATTTGTTTAATAATGACATCCCAAAAATCAATAATGTAGATATCGCACTGTTCGCTGATGATACAGCAATACTGTCATCATCGTATAAGATAACTGCAATAATTAAAAGACTACAGGCAGCATTTTGCAAAATTAACAAATATCTGAAAAAATGGGGACTCAATACAAATACTGACAAAACCGAAGCTATAATTTTCACAAAACGAAGACCTATACTCCCCTCTACCATACTACTTAACAATATCTCGATACCTATATCAAACCATATTAAATATTTAGGAATTTCTCTAGACCGCAAACTACTATTCAACAATCATATCAATAATAATCTGAATAGCGCCCGCAGAATATTATACAAAATGTATCCATACTTTAACAAAAAGTCAAAATTATGTGAAAAAAATAAGAAAAAAAAGGAGTCATTAGGCCAATGATAACTTACGCATGCCCAGTCTGAAGTTTAGCTAGCAAAACACACATTAAAAAAATACAGATCTTCCAAAACAAATGTCTAAGAATCATAAAAAACTATCCAATATATACTAAAATCACCACAATGCACAAAGAACTGGATATCCCAACAATACAAAAAATCATACACCAACAAACCCTCAGATTCTTCACCTCATGCCAACTTTCAGACAACACACTCATACAAGAAATAGGAAATTATACAAAAGCAACAAGACAAAAATACAGACACAAACGAACAAAACACATACTATTATAAATAATATGCATTTTGTATTATGTTATACATAAATTTTGTCTTAAGTAAATCCTATGTACTCTCTTTTCTGTTGGTTTTTTAAATTTTACCAACAACAAAAACATATTAATCGGTAACCGTTGTAATGTGAACTCATTTTCATTGTAAGGGATCCACCAATGTTTTAAAATTTGTACATATAAATGTGTAAATGGAATGCGTTTCGACTTTCCACATTTTTATTTATACTGTAGCTCTGTTTAACCATTTTATTGTACAATGTTTTATATTTGTTCGGAATAATTCTTACTCGCAAGGATTTCCTTCTTCTTCATCGGCGCTACAACTCATCGCTGAGTCTTGGCCTCCTCAATTAGTTTCGCCCATTGGTCCCTCTCTCTTGCAACGGTTCTCTAGTTAGCCAGTCCAAGAAGAGCTCTACCATCCGCATCGAAGTATTATCCAGCGCAATCTGGGCCTTCCAACTTTTCTTTTCCTTCCTAGACGCGTCAGCTTAATTTTGCTGGTTGGGTTACTCTCGTCATGGGACCTACCATTTTAGACACTGAATCCTTTTTAACCGGACTAGGTCCTTATCATTATGTATGGCGGCCAGTTCTGCATTACTCCGCCTTCTCCAATCGTTATCTGAGCCCCCTGATCCATAAATGCTTTCTAAGACAAGTAGTTGCTTTCATCTGTATGTGAGAAGCTCCATGTTTCCGCCCCGTATGTAAAGACTGAACGAATGGATACCGCCGCAAGCCAAAGTAACATTTATTTGCACCCAGGATCCTTCTAGATATTTCTTCGGATATATTGTTTTTGGCGTTCCCTTGGGAGCTTGACCATCTCGAATGTGTAGTCACCAATCGAGATTTGTGGATGTGGAACAATTATACCAGCGACCATATACTTGGTTTTGCTCTCATTTATAGAAAGTCCCTTCCTCCGCGCAAACTGTTCGAGAGCCAGAAAAGCCATCTGTACGCCACGAAGTGATCTCCTGTTGATTTCAATGTCGTCTGCATATGCCAGTATTTTTATTGACTTACTAAAGATGGTGCCACTCATCTGTATTCGTGCATCTTTGAATATTTTTTATTTTTTATTATTTTTTAACTAAGTATTTACCAAGTCAAGTAAATAACTAAATAAATGTTTTAAAAGGAACTTTTGGATAAGTTATGAAAATTTGCTATGTTTTCTAGGTTGGATTGTACATTAAAACTATTCTCGATAATGTTGATTTATAAGTAGCATCATTCTCCCATTGTTCGTGAGGAGTTTTGGCTTGTACATCTAATCCTTTGCCGGGATCTGTTGAGTGACTTGCCGCCTGCTGGTTCCAGATAACCGGCCTTCTCGGAGGCAACACTGTAAAACACTTCCAGCTTCAATCATCTTCGTCAAATGTCTTTTGACTCTCCCTACTTCCTCAAAGGATTAGGAATGCATGACTAAACAAAGACCTTAAGTTTAACTTAAAATTTAATACTTTAACTTTAAGCTCTATAGAATAAATTAAATACAGCGTTAAATATGGAACCATATTTTTATTGACTTAGATGGTGCCACTCATCTGTATTCGCGCATCTTTGAATATTTTTTATTATTTTTTAACTAAGTATTTACCAAGTCTAGTAAATAACTAAATAAATGTTTTGAAATGAACTTTTGGATAAGTTATGAAAATTTGCTCATTTATGTTTTCTGGGTTGTATTGTACATTAAAATTATTCTCGATAATATTGATTTATAAGTAGCATCATTTAGGAACATTCTCTTTTAATGCTTTTGGGGTCAAGATGGGGATCATAAAAATTTCTCTAGAAATTTTGAAGACTTTCTAAACTTATGGTCATTTCTGTTCTTTCTTGGACCCAGATTACGAATATCAAGTTTATTACCTGAAATTTTTCCCTGCTGTAGATGTGAGACAGTGGGATGGATTTCGGATATGGTTCGACTTAGTCTGGCTTAAAAACCTAGTCAACGCCGATGATATATCGGTTCACGGAAGTGATGAAACTTACAATAACAAATCAGAAGAAATAGGTTCACAAGTAATTTAGAATCTCGATAAAATAAACTATATGATAGTAAGTAATTATTCTCCAACCACAGAATCGGTAAGAACAGTAAATTGGAGACCTGTTAGATCATTCTCCAATTGTGTGTGAGGGGTTTTGGCTTGTACATCTAATCCTTTGCCGGGATCTGTTGAGTGACTTACCGCCTGCTGGTTCCAGATAACCGGCCTTCACGGAGGCAACACTGTAAAACACTTCCAGCTTCAATCATGTTCGTCAAATGTCTTTTGACTCTCCCTACTTCCTCAAAGGATTAGGAATGCATGACTAAACAAAGACTTTAAGTTTAACTTAAAATTTAATACTTTAACTTTAAGCTCTATAGAATAAATTAAATACAGCGTTAAACATGGAACCATATTTTTATTGACTTACTAAAGATGGTGCCACTCATCTGTATTTGCGCATCTTTGAATATTTTTTAACTAAGTCAAGTAAATAACTAAATAAATGTTTTAAAAGGAACTTTTGGATAAGTTATGAAAATTTGCTCATTTATGTTTTCTGGGTTGTATATGTATTGTGTATTGTACATTAAAATTATTCTCGATAATGTTTATTTATAAGTAGCATCATTTAGGAACATTCCTTTTTAATGCTTTTGGGGTCAAGATGGGGATCATAAAAATGTCTCTAGAAATTTTGAAGACTTTATAAACGTATGGTCATTTATGTCCTTTCTTGGATCCAAATTACGAATCTCAACTTTATTACATGAAATTTTTCCCCGCTGTAGATGTGAGACAGAGGGATGGATTTCGGATATGGTTCGACTTAGTCTGGCTTAAAAACCTAGTCAACGCCATTCATATTATATGACAAACTTCTATATGTAAATAAAAACTTGACAAATTTCTATATACAAATAAAAACTTGGTTATTTATTTTTGCTAATATTGTTTAAGAATAATACAAGTTGCCATCCTCAAGTGAAATCGATAATATCAATTTAAATAATGTATAAGAGAGCTATTCAGCTGAAGGAGCTGCGCTCGAATCTGGCTATGGAAGATAAACTACTTATTTTTTAATTAATTAATTTTATTTTTGTATTAATTGTTATAATTTGTAAGTATTTTAATTTGAAAATAAAAGATATGGCCATGATATGGGCCGGGATTCGAACCTATTTCAATGAACATCCTCCCCCTAGTGTACATCGCAAATTGGGAGAATACTCTGATATGGGATCAGTGAAGGATAGCTCAGGGAGCAGAGCATCATGACGGAAACATCGGAAACCCGTGTTCTAATCCCGGCAATGGACATCTTTTCTTTTCAAATAAAAATAATATTTATATTTAGCAGTTCTACAGACCCTCCTGAGGATCATCTCTTTTAAATTAGAACCCTTAATTGCGGGGGACTATCGGATGAGGGCGATCTCGTCGAAATAACCTACCTGCACAACTGTGGCTTTATAAATTGTACAGCCTCCCCTCGATGTTGTTCAATTTTCATCAGTTTTAATAGTACAGTATT
Organism: Arma custos; assembly: GCA_037127475.1. Classification (NCBI taxonomy): domain Eukaryota; kingdom Metazoa; phylum Arthropoda; class Insecta; order Hemiptera; family Pentatomidae; genus Arma; species Arma custos. Next base: position 26,088,000 of record CM073762.1, read on the forward strand.
TCCTTTCTTTTTTTTAACGATATACATATGTAAATAAAAAATAAATCAAGAAGATGAAGATCAATTAATTTTTTAAATGCTATTTTATTCGTATGAATTGATATTTATGCTATTGATTATTTTATATAAAAAAAACATGTTATAATATGAAACAAACCTTAAAAGTAGAAAATAAATTTCAATTAGTTCATTCTTCAATTTCTAAAGAATGATTGATGAACAAAAAAATTGGTATCAGTTCCTTGCATAGTAGCTTCGAGTTAAGACATAAGCTATAACTTTTCATTCGTTGGCTTCTATATATTCTCAAAAATAAAAATAATTGTGTTTTAGTATGAAAAAAGTATTGTAACCATGGGAAATGCGTATGTTTCGTTCATCATTTCATCAATAGATAAACGTTCAATTAACATTTATCGACACTACAAGAGCAGAAGCCATAAAGAATTAGTAGTTTTTTACTGTTTCACGTAAATTTAACAAAACTACTAATTCTGGAACGGGAACAAAATTTCCTTCAGTATCAACTATATCTTTTGGTAAACATGGAACGTATGGTTCTTCATTATATATAACTCTTCCAATTGAAGCAACGATTCTATTGATAGGCTCCGGTAGTTTTACAACTGAATTTGACTGAATGATGTACTCCTGTGATATGAAACTGGAGTATTTCTGGATGTCGCCCAAGAATTCGACAATTCGGCACCTGGGCCTTCTCTTTAAGCTGAAGACTATACTACCCCATACTTATTATTTATAGGGTTCAGAGCTATCTGTAATCGGACAGGTCATAGCCTCAGGATTCAATACTTGCACCACTATTGTACATAACATATACACACATACATACATACATCTGGCCGACATACACACACGGCCCAGAAGCCAAGACCAATCGGACTGAGAGATGCCTATCTCCCTGGGTACTTTGTAGCTACCCTTTACCACCCCATATTTCCCATAAATATACCCTTTTTTTCCATACTAAAACTTACGATTATTTTTATCTTCGAGCAATGGATTCCTTAGCACAGGCGTCTTTGTATATGAAAAATCGCTAAAACTAAAAATCCTGGTCAGGATAATGAGACGAAATATCAAATTATTCTATCGTCACCTGTCCTTGAGAAGTGTGCAATGCTATAATTTAATTTGATGTAATAATATAGACGAAAACCGAGTTCAATGATTCCGTTTTATAAAAAGAATACATAGATAATTAATTACATACAGATGAAGCCAATGTAAGCATGTTAAATGTTTTTTTTTAATTTAAAGAAACTTCAGCTTCGAGGAATAAATCGGCTTTATAAAAAACTAACCCCAATTAAATTGTGGCTTTTAGTTTTTCCTGAAAACATAATGTTATTATTATAAAAAAATCTTATTAAAAAAATGCGTTATTTTCTTTTAAATTAGAGCAGTAACCGGTTTCCCTCGTCGGAACAAGTTTCTTGGGGGACGGGAGAGAAGGGTGGTATCCCATTGACTCCCCGGGATCAGCAACTTAATTGGATGGTCGCGGGACTTAATTTGTCCCAAAACCGAGGCAGCTCACTGGAAGGATTTAACTTGTTGAGGAAAGTCCTACCTCGTTGCTGCTTTGCAATGGCTCCGCGACTTATCTCGTGTAAATCAATATAATCAACCTAAAGTTTACAGCAGGGCTTTACACACGCGAATTAAACTGTACAGAAGTAAATATAAAAAAAATTTATTTATTGAAATTTATAATTATATAATAATAATCCTTTGGGAATGTGAAGAGGAAGCTAAGATTACAGGGCTAATAATGAATAAAGACAAAACAAAGTACATGTTCTCTTGCAGGAAACTTAGATCCAGTAGCTATCTCCAAGGAAGAGGGTGCAGTTTTGAAAATGAAACATTTATGTATCTTGGGATCATTATAAAAGAAGATAAGATTGGAACAGAAAATGAAGACGAGAATTGAAAACTGTAACAGATGTTATTGGTCCCTCAGAAACGTGCCTCGAAGCCGCTAAATAAGGGTATATAAGCTATACTTTTTCCAATCGTCATGTTTGGTGGAGAGGCGTGGACTCCATCCAAGCATCAAGAAAAAATATTGAATACTTGGAAGGGAATGATTCTTAGAAGAGTATATGGCCAAACTAAGAAAGGGAATTGTTTCCGCATAAGAATGAATCAAGAACTTAAGGGCCTATATGAAGAACCAGTTATAGTTTCTTTTATTAAAAAAAGCAAGATGGATAAAAAGGCTCCCAAAGCAGATCATGGAGAATGAGAAAGAGGCAGGACGAATGTGGTGGCTGGACGATGTAGAAGCAGACCTAGGATACTGGGGGTGAGAACAAGAAGAACAGCGGAAGATGGGCCATAGCGGAGGAAAATTGTCGAGGGGGCCAAGGTCCTCCAAGGACCATAGCGCCCTGTGATTATGATAATAATAATACATCAAGTAAATAGAATGAAATATTTATTATGATGTGAGATAAAGCAAATAGAGAAACAGCCCACTGGCATTTGAATAACAAATTCAACTTAAAAGTCTTCTTTTCAGACGCCTCGGAGGATTATCAGAAATCGAATGAGTTCTCGGTCAGTATTCACGCTATCCCAGTTCGCACTATTATTGTTTGATTATAAATACAATGTATTGTATTTTTGTACAATGTCTGTAAATACCTTTTTACAAAAAATATGAAGCTTATAAATTCTTCGTCTAAGTTTGAGGTGGTTACTTATACGTGATAAGGTACCTCTGGTATGATTTAAGTGGACTGTATGTTAAATATAAATGAAAGACCTTTTCTTTATACATCTTATAATAATTATTGATAGAAAATTACATATATTAGAATGTTACCGATATTGATTGTTATCTGCGTGGCTGTGTGTCGTGTCCTCCAACTGGTTGCCGACCTCCTCTTGCTTCCGGCTCTGTCGGCCCTCTGCTCTGTCTCTACTCTATGATGCTGGAACACATATTCGTCACAAAGTCTTGATCTAACTGGTATTTGGCAAACTAAAACTGATATTTATCTGTAAATTATACTGACATTTATCCATCGATTAATATTTTTACAATGTAATCAGGATTTTTTCCTGTTACGGATAATAAAAACTGACATTTATCCAGGCCCGTTGGGCCATGTTTACGTTAAGGGGTTCTGAGGACCATGTTTATGTTATCCTTGCCCGGAGGACCATGTCCCTATATAGAGGAGGGTCCCTATATATCAAATTTATTGATCTAATGAGTGTAAAGCTTGATATGTAAGAGCGATAACTTCGCAAAAAAAATAAATCCTGACCCGTCTTTTCCTTTAAATCAATTTATATTTTTATTCCGGTTCAATATTTCGATGCAATATTTTATAATATTGTATCGAATCAGTTTGGTCGATCCAAGTAGGCTGCAACCTCAGCCTCTATTAGCGGAAATACGACTTCTATATTTTCCTCGTGTCGACTGTCTGGAAGGTTCCTCTCATTCTCTTTTAGAGAGAGTCCAATGCGGGTTGGATGCTGTTCTTAGGATCTCAGAAATAAGGATTAGACCTCCTTGATGTGACCATCGACCCGTGGCGATATCCTCTTGCAGAGTAGCTATTCTGCAGAGGACAGAAGGTGGATCCTGGTGTCAAAGAAGATACTAAGACTCCTCGGATTTCTATTAGCAGACCCTGAGAAGGATAGTGAGGGCAAAGAGGACCCGACACCGCCGTTAATTGCGACTCCTTCACTTTCCCTTTGTAGCCTTCTATTATCCTTCAGAGCAACCTCTCATTTTCCCCGTGTTTGGCTCTGCACCCTCCCGAAAACCTTTAGTGCTCTGAATAAATTAATACTTAAATAAAGATTATAATAATAGTTAAGAGTATTCGTTGATATAAATGGTTCTTAAAATCCCCAGAAGCAAATATCGTATGCTTTTCTATATTCTTTTGGACTCTTTTTTTCACAATTATTTTACCCGAACCAGAAAACATGACATACGTATTTCTTTTTTTTGTTTATATTTTGATTATTGTAAACATATGCGAGACATCTTTCTACAATGTATTGCTTTCAGAAAAATTATAATTAAACAAATCATGTTGGTATTCATTTAACACCAGGGGACCGATGCTTGTCTTTCCCGTGGTGCGGCAGGATTTTCAAGAAATTGTACTGCTGTGCGGATGGTATATCTTTGTTAATAATGTTTTTAAAAAATTCTATCAAGCAAATATGTTTTAATACCTCCTTATAAACAAGAATGAATAAAAAAATGTTCTGTGTTGCATCGGAGCCAGGGGATCGATTGATGCAGGCTGACCGAGCATGCTGAAACCTGTCAAATCTTGTCTCTTCCTATCCTTCGGTGTAAATTCCAGTCTTTAATCGCATTCAGATTAGCTCAGTTGTTCTTGGTGTCTCTTGTGCTTTTTTTAAATTGTTATCAGTCTGAGTTGCCATATATATGTGCAAGCGTGGGAAAAAATTAGTAGAACTTATTATATTTGGAATGTCCGGGATTTGTAAATAACACACGCGTTTTGGCGAAACAAGAAACATATTTAATTTCAATTAGCATCAGTACACAACAACACATCGAACATAACCATACAAGGAACCTTCCATTCTCCCTACTCCTAATAACATGGTTATATAGGTTATAGCACGATTTCCAACATCATTTGAGGCGGATCCGGTTGTTGTAGAGTAATACGTTTCATGCAGTAAGTTAAAAAATATCTAAGAAACAAATTGAAATAATAAAAATCAGGTTATAGTGTGATTGGAAAATTACAGGCAGAATTGAATAGAAATAATTTATCGGTCACCAAGGACCGATGCCGCATCAAAGGAAAGTTCTACTATCGGTCCCCGGGTACCGATAACGCACAGTAAAAGAAACCACTTTTTTCATTACCACAGTGAAGGCCTTAAATTTCTGAAGTTTTAGAATTCAGACAATACCGAGTGCCATAAGTGTTTCAGTAGGATTGAACACTTAATCGTAGTCGAATGAAATTTCGTTTATTAAATGTTTCTTTTAGAAGAAAGACCATTACTATGAATAGGACAAATTGGAATAATAAAATTGAAAAGCGTATCGGGCCCTATAATTTTTAATCATTTAACTTGTTCCCCTCCACAACAGGACACCTGGCTCTGCCCCTTTTCCTTTTTCCTGCTACTGCATTCAGCAAGGTTTTAAATTTATACAATTGATTATTATCCCTTTTTAATGCTGCCAAAATAAACTTTTTTCCTATGACATGAAGTTTTTATGAGTTTTTGAATGATGTACAATTAAATTAACTTCGGTATTTTTACTTCTGAGGTCAGTACTCATGAAAAAACTACGCTATATAGTATTGATGTAGTATTCAAAGAATTGTCTATTGTTACTAACAAAAAAATAACTTTTCTTTAAAGTTAATAGTTGGTTAACACTATGATGACATCTATGATTCATCAATTTATGATATTCACACAACGAGGTATTAAATTTTAAAATATTTACTACTACTAATTATTTCTTTTTATTTCTTTATTATTATTTTTTCTTCTCCTTTCTTTTTATTTCTTATTATTTAAATTATTTGATCATATAAAACATGGAGGTCTTAAATATATCCGTATATATATTTTGATATAAATATATCTATGGAACTCTTGCTTTGTAACTCGCAAATCTCGTACTGGACACACAGAATACCTCGTTGATTCTACCGCGGTAGTTCCAAATATCGAGTCTTCTAAAGATAGTAAAAAAAAATATAATCACAATTTTTAATGTTTAGACGCAATAAACTACAGGCTTGGACTGATTATTTGGTTTTATGTCATGACGAAATGCGCCAGATAAAGATAAAATCCAGTTTCAACAAATGAGAAGTCAAGATAACGCTATGCTCCATTACAAACAATAGTAACTCATTCCTTGCATGGCATGTCGAGGAAAAAAACTGAGAACTGTAATGGTCCGTGTAATTACATGAGTTTTATTTTTATTGTGACCATCTGCGATCTTAAGGAGGGGGAAGAAATGTAAATCCTCAGATAACAATAACTGGGCAGAGGCATGCGAGGGTAAACACAATAATTTATATCGGATTTCGTGCATTCCTTCTAATCACGTAGCTCCTGCTCCCTTCATTTCTTCGTTTCATATTTTACCAAAAGCCTTGTTGAAAAATCCTGCAGCTATAGAAAATCTATCGCATTATTACGTTATAATATATTATTGAAGTATATGAATAATATTTTTACTGTATTTTTGATTTAGCCAAGCATTCTGACCTCCTTATCTCGTGTAACCTCTTCTCAAAAACTTAAACATTACTACTGACCAAAACCTATCCTGCAAGCCTCACAACGCCCAAATATCTCGACGGTCAATAAGTTCCCTCAATTTCAATTATCTCGACCTCCTGATTTCTTTTTAAGCAGCATTCTCTGCATTTCCTAGCCAATTCTTCTATATCTCGATCAATCCATTGCCAGTAGCAATAACTTCTCGCAAACGTCTTCATCTTTACTATCCCCAAATGTCCAATGTAAAAATGTCCAAGAAGCAAGACACCGGAGGGAGTATCTTTATCGTAAAGCTATTGAAGATAAAAACAAAGCTATTCAAGACAAGGAAGATAGGATAAAAAAAAAAGATCTTTTTGAGAAAGCAGGCTTTAAAACTGGTAGATAATTTGCAATCGGAAGATGAAGGGCCTAAATTGGCTGCTGCCATTGGCACTGGAGAATGAGGAACTTGCCTAAGTCATGAAGATGATGATGGGCTGGTGCTTTTGATCCTAAAATTATGATGAAAGCTTCAAGGGATCCATCATCACGTCTAAAAATTTTTGCAAAAGAAATTAGGCTGATATTTTCTCATATGCCATAAATTGAAGATTAAATGTCGTACTTACTTAAAAAAATTTAGGTTGTATACTGTTGGAATGTATCCCTATATCCCTGTGGTCTGGCTGGTTCCGAGATTTGCTGTGAGCAGAAAGTTTAACCTTCAATTCTGCGAAGCTAACCTCCAGTTGTAGGCGGAAGTCAATTTTATTTTCCAAATTGTCCTCTTGAACTAAAGTTGTTATATTCTCTTGAATTCTTTCAAATTTTATTCTGTTGGCTTCTAAAAGATTTATTCTTTCGATGACTTTTCTATAGACTCTGGAAGACCGGTCGCTAAACATTTTTTCAAATGAGTTAATTTAGCTTTTAATGTTCCTCTTGTTACCTTCAGTTGTCTTTTCTACGGTTAGCTTCCATACTTTAATTTAATTTTTATCCTCGTCACCAATATTGTATGTTAAATAAATAAACAAGTTAACACTTCTTATGTTTATTAAAGACTGAATCATACAAAGATACAGGTTCTGTTTCAAACCAAGGCTTTCTCAGATATCATTCTGAGGGCAAAAATGTGATCTTGGGTTTGGCTTGCTCTTCCTCCAGGTTTTCTTTGACGAATGGCCTCAGCTTCTTTTCTAGAATCGAGATGTATATTTTATATACGACTTGGGAGAGACATATTGGCGTTTAATTACCACATTCACTTGTACTATCCTTTTTGTTGATTGGGACGGTGATGTTGGTTTCCCTGTCTTTAGGAATTATCTTTTGCTCATAAATTTTCTGGAATAGGCCCTTCAGCACCTTGATCATCTCCCTTCCAGCATACTTAATAAATTCTGGAGAGATTTTGTCCCCACCTGCTGCTTTCCCTACCTTGACTCTTTTTACTGCCATTTCAACCTCTTCTTCCCATATTATGTCCAGACCTTGGTCATTATCTTGTTCCTACCTGTTAGGGAGATCACCAAGTCGCGATTTTCGTTTTTCACATTTCGAATATTCTTGCCCTTTTTACCTCTTAAACACTCAACTGTTCTCTGAAACCTTTTAATAGTTAGCATACAAAATTATATGTTTTAATAGCAATTGAAAAGCACGTCAGTACCCCCAGGCGATCTCACATGTCACACTTGTATGATAAGTTAACCTGAAAGCACACCTGCATCTTCCCTCCCATTCGTAGAAGATATTTTCTCAGTGCATTCTTATACCAGTCCATTGTCTCTCAACAACCTTAATATATCTATAGTCTCCTTCAATTCAAATCTTCAACCCAGAACCACAAAACAAGTTCTCGTCTTTCCGATCTCTACACTCGTTCCCACAGAACCAAAGCATTCGAGCGTCCCTTTCACGCCCGCTCCACCACAGTGTGGAACTCATTCCCTCCTCTCATTCGCTATGCTTTTTCACTGCCTTAATTTAATTCCTTGTTTTTCTAACATCTCCTGGCTTCGAAAAAACATGCTCTTAAAAACGCAGGTTAGTCATTGGCTTGAATAAATCTGTAATGAATAATTGATTTTGTTGCCTTGTTGTTTTTGTTTCTTTTTCGTAAAGAACATATACATTATGAAAAGAAATTATCTCATGCTAGCTCAAGCATTTAACTGTTGTTATTAATTTATTTATTCTCTATAATTGGTTAATATCTTGTTATGATTCGTACTTTTTAGTTTATTTCATTTTTATCACTTTTTAAATACTTGTTTTTTAAAAAGTAGATAGTAAATTGTAGATTATGTAATCTTCTGACTATATATATATATATATATATTAAGTTTCTCTTCCAATATATTATAATTAGTACCGGATGGGATGAAAGTCAATTAAAGTTGGCACGCATGTGAGCCGAGACGTTGCCTTAACTTGCAGACGCAGAATAGCTTTAGGCAGGTCTTCTGAAAGGGTGCCTAATGAAAATTTGAATAGCGAGATGATGGGAGTAATATAGTTATAAAGTTTGTAAGAGGCTAAATGAAGTGGGTCGTTTCTTGTGTTAGCCGCTTGAGCGATGATGGAGCGCCTCTAATATGCAAATCTAGTTACGCGATGATAGCATAAAGGAGCCTATATTTTACAGCTAGCATCTAATTGATTTTCATCCTGTACATGAAGAAGTTCTAGCTTTTATATTTCTATTTAAAACTGTTTGAAATTTTTAGATCAGGAAAGCTACTAAAATTATTTTAAAAAACATTATTGCACCGATCCATGAAAGGTCTTAGATTGACTACTTAGCAGAGACTATGTTGTTTCTTGGTCAAAGGTTATGCAAAGTATTCATTTATAAAGGATAACCAGTTTGTAGAGGCTAGATGAGGCGCAGGAGGGTCTTCATATCCCGTGGGGCAAACATAGTCTCAACAACAAATTATAATTCCAATAATGACTTTTGTTACGCCCAGCGTTTTTTTTGTTTTTTCGCAGTCACTGTAATTCTTGAGCGGTTCTGCACCTCACTTCTTTTAGTAGTAACCTTAGTGATTTGAAATATTTGTATAGTTGTATATCCATGTAAAAATTTTTTTTGGGGGGGAAGAGATAGATGGAAGGTCGAATCTTAATGTTCACACGCATCGCGGCGGAACATAAACAAAATGACGGAGTGCAAACCCCCAGGGAGTACTAGAGGATTAACAGATTAAATAATTTATTCACTACTGCCTTAGTGGAATCCGAGGCAATTGGCACAGTAACTTGGCGCTCTACCACTTAGATATCTCGCTCCCTAGAAGAAAATTATGAACCTATTTTTCTATTCTGCCCCTGAATAGAAAAATAGTCAAGTCCCTGTTTGAAACCCGGTTTTGGCAAATAATTTTTCCAATCTATTAGCAAAAGGTGTTACGAGCGTAGTAGCTCAGCGGTAAAACGATGCGCTGCCACGCCGAGAGCCTCGGTTCAAATATCGCTCGCTGGCAGACTTATATTTAATTTGTTTAATTTGTTGAGATGGATTCTATAGATCCTAGAGCAAACCCAGCAAAAAAAAAATTGAGCCAATATCGAGACTGTGTTGTCTTCTCGGTTGTTACAAGTTCGTTATTGTTTGTACTTGAATGGGTTTTCTAGTAGCATTATTGGACTCGATCCCTCCCAGGTATTTGTTTGGAGTGGATTGCCACTTGTACTTATAGTTAGGTAGGGGGGTGTAAGGTCGATGGTTGAGGGAGTGGGGTAAACTCTGATTGCTGGAAAGGTCGTAACACGGCTGGCCGCACTTAAATTGCATAACGTAATTGGACAAATCCCTCTTGCACTAGGAACAGCGCCCATGTCCCGTGGTTAAATACCTGCCCGCCAGCTCAACCGTAACGTTTTAATTGAAGAACACTAACCCGTCACAGTTCTAATCTTCTTTACAAGCCTTAATCCTCCCCCCTCCATCATTCCACTTCTCCCCCCACCCTCTCATTTCTTCCCCTTCCACCGGCTTAACTGCACCGGCACTTTTCGCCGTTCTGGGAAATTTAAAAGGCCGTTCCGTTGGAAACCGTAAGATGTCGATCCATAAAATGGAACAGACTTTTTAAAACAACCTTCGAATAATGAAACAATATTCCCTTTATATAACTACTCAATTTCCTTAAGAATTACAAGGCTCTATGACACCGGACTGAAGCTTTAATTAAAGGAATTTTTTATTAAGCATAGAATATTTGGTTTAGTATCTGATCAGCAGGTTGCCATTTCGATTTGAGTTACAACAAGTTTTAACTGTTTATTCATTTCATTTTTAAAATTTTATGTAAAAATTAAAGTTATCGTGAGCTTTAGTATGGAAAAGACAATGTAATTATGGTTATGAGTAGTCTTCGGTAACTATTTAATTAAGAAAGAAAAGTTTCGACTAACATATGTCATCTATACTTCGAAATGTTAGTTGAAACTTTTCTTTCTTGGATGAAATGGATACCGAAATTAACTCATTATCCATAAAAATTCTCTTTTCCACACTAAATCTCAGGATAATTTGTATTTTTTGAACATTTCGAAGTATAAATGACATATGTTTGTTGAAACATACACTCTAGATGAAATGATTACAGAAGTGCACACATTTCCCATAGTTACTGCTATGTTTTATATTCTTAAATATATTTAAAATATTCTAATTGATTTTGGGATGCCAGAACAATTATTTAGAATGATTAATCAATTTATATTTTCTAATCTTAGTCTTAATTGGATTCTTTTCCAGAGGTCTGTTGTGTGTTTATCAATTTACTAATTATTTAAACCATCAATATATTATTCATAAGTATATAGTGCATCTTGGTTAAGTGAGCACCAATATAATTAAAATGAATATACTTTATTAATACAATTTGAAATAAGATTAATGATTTAATATGTGCATTGAGAAGTACACTTTTTAATGATTCAGATGTAATATAGGATTACATAAATACATACCGAACTTAAATTTCGACTTATCTATGAAACAGTGGTAGATTACTTCTATAGGTAAGGTCTCGGCCTGGCCGTCTTCGGTCTCTCGTCGCACCTTCTTCCTCGAGACCTGTTCAGAGAGTCCTCTAAAGGTGGAGTCTTCGACCCCCTCTTTCTTATCTGTTGGCCCTCCTTGAACCATTCTACCACAGTGATCTATTTGTTGCAAACGGTCATATGCTCATTGTACAAATATATATATATATATATATATATATATATATATATATATATTTGTACAATGAACATATGACCGTTTGCAACAAATAGATCGCTGTGGTAGAATGGTTCTATATATATATATATATATATATATATATATATATATATATATATATATATATTCTTTATAATACCGCCCGGTGCGATACATAGCATTACACTATATTTCACGTACTAAAGCTTATGATAACTTATATTTTTAGGAATATTAAAAGGAAATTAAATGAAAAGTTAAAACCGGTGAATCTATTCTAAGTGACTACCTGCGGAATCAGTATCATTTGTTTTATATGCAGTTGAAATTGCAAAAAAAAAAAAAAAAAAAACTGCTGGGATTTGATCATTGTTCATTTTTCTTACAATAAGGAAATATTATGTAGGGAGAATCATGAATTCAATTAACTCTCTTATCACTAATTAACATTCTTATATAATTTATATCTATAAAATATAAATTTATTGCCACTTTACTGGTTTGCGCGCTTTTTTGAGGAATCGAGGAGTTTACTCGTCTTCATGATATGCCTTCTTCACTTTATAACAATTATTTATTTACCTAAAGATTGGAACTCTTCATCCGTAGCTTTTTGTACCGATCAATATATTGAGTTATAATGTGCCAGTGAGTTGGATGATATGGCCTTGCGATTTGGTTAGGTGTAATCGGCAAACGTTGAAGGTAAACTGCCTGAGTTTATTGCGACTGTGACTTGCCAAATGGCTCTGAATCCAAATGGCATATCAGTAACTATATTTCAGGGTTCGGCCATTTTGAGTATGCTGGATCCATCCGGGTGTGATGTGAACGGCGTCCGAATGGACGCTAATCCTGACCGGTTACGAAGTATCGTCTCCCCTGACGTTCTTCCTGTATCCCTCCTCGAGCAAGTTGACGTATCCTTCTTCCGAAGTTTTACCTCATCGCAGTAATTTCCCCGAGATTGGGGCAAGTTATAATAACAGTTGACCGCATCCGACCCCATCTCCTGCGGCTCTAGTAACTCAGAGGCTAGCTTCCAGTTTTCAGTTAAAGGGCGCTATATAACGGAGTGGTTTCTTTGATAGAGGAGTAGATCTGGCAAGGGAAAGCGATTGGATTTAAATCATTTAAATAATAATGTATGTAGTTAATATCACCTGGGAAATAAAACTGGGGTTAACAGCAACTATAGTCATTATCCTTTTTTTTATCTAATTCAGAGTAGAAACTACACAATGTCAAGTTAAAATTAAACAAGCCTTGAAGCTGTTACTACAGAGCTAGACAAATATTAAGAACACTTATCAGGCTGTAATTTTATCTTAATCTTATAAAGCTCTGTAGAAAGTCATGGGAATATTGTTGAGGCTTAGGGATGATTATATATATCATCGTTCTTAAATTATTTATTTAAAGTCCTGAAATTGTTTATTTAATTATTGATGTAGGGTGTGGATGTAATTCAAAAACTTTTCTCTAATGGCAAATTCATTCGAAACGAGATACATAAGTTTTATTTAATTGTGAAAGAAATTATGCAATCTTCTCTTCTAGCCGTCTTCAGTAAAATAAAATATTGTTATTTTTAAAGAGAAAATATAGGCCCTCGGCTGGGATTCGAATCCGGATCCTATGTCTTTCCGTGACAGCGCCCTACCATTTGAGCCACCAAGGCTGCCTGCCGGCAGAGGACAAATCTATTCTCTTATCCGATCCCATGTCCTCGTGTTCTCGCAATTTGTGCGATGAATACACTAGAACGAATGTTCCTTGAACATTAATTTAATTTTAGGATCTTATTGACTTACGTTATATTACTATTTATAATTTTTTATAATTATTGGTCAATTTTTTGATTTTTTTTTAAATATTTTAATTTTGAAAGAGAAAAGATAGGCCCTCGGTCGGGATTCGAACCCGGATCCTCTGTCTTTCCGTGACTGCGCCCTACCATTTGAGCCACCAAGGCCGCCTGCCGGCAGAGGACAAATCTTTTCTCTTATCCGATCCCATGTCCTCGTGTTCTCGCAATTTTTGTCTTATTATCTCGTGTTGTCTTATTATAGCCTTAACTTGGTCAAGCAGCTAACTAATCTAATTCTCATAAGGTGAACTATAGAGAAAAACGCTTTATTGGCCGAGATAATGAATCTCCTCCTCCTCCTCCTCCTCCAATGCTTCATTAAACTAAGCACCAAGATAAATAAAAGTGACAACACATTGGAATGTGTGGTTTCCAATTGTTTAGCACATCTGGTGTCGCATGGGTTTATTTTTCCTCATGATCATAATTTTTGTCTTCTCTTCATTAATTTCTAGGCGAAATCTCCTGGCCTCAGTTTCCAGCTTCCCAAAAGCATCTTTGACATTAAGGAGAGATCTTCCAGCTATCATTACATCATCGGCATATGCTAATAATTGGGCCCCTTTGTAGATGATATTACCTCCCACATCCAGACAGGCTCTTTCTACTATAGTTTGTAATATGATGTTGAAAAGTAGCGGGACTAGAGAATCACCCTGCCTGAGTCCATTGTTTACCTGAAATGCGCTGCCATTATCTTGCCATTGACTCTAACTTTGCAGCTTGTATTGTTCATTGTGCATATCACGAGTCTGATAATTTTTAAGGGTTTGTCTTCGCCTTAAAATAATAATTTTATACTTTAATCTACATGTTCCCGCCAGCGATCCTTATTCATATCTTATTCAGTTTGCTCCCAAACAAGCTGGAGGAGGAATCCGGGAATCCGGGAATCCGGGAGGTCCGGATTTGGAGCAGTATAGATTCTCAAGTTGTAAGGAATTATTTATTTGATACTAAAGTTTCTACCAGGTCTAGTAGGTCTTCTTCTGAACGGAATAAACTAGATACAAAAAAAAAGAAAGTTAATATGTACGTAAGAAAGATACAATAAATAGAAGCATTGAATAGCAGGCCTATTTATCAATATAGTTCATCAATCAATAATCAATAATTGGTTACAGATTTAGTTTCCTTTACTTTGATTTTCTTTAAGAACTAATTTTATGTAGAAGATGACGGTGATGGGTTGTTAGTGTACGTTGTGTACATCTATGCTCATACGGAAGGAATATAGAATTATGCCAGATTCTAACACCAACATATTGGTTGTAATACTTTCATATTGGTTAGGATAAATATTCTGGGTTAATGTTTGTTCAATTATTTATTGAGAAGAAATTGTGGGGAACACTGCAGATATAGATAAGATCGTGACGTAGAAATGCCCTAACGTGACGTCGCTTGACGTGACTGTCCCTACCACCAAGATGCGGAATAAGAACCTGTATTTTTTTAGTATATATTTTCTTAATGTTTGTTAGTTGCGCTGTAGTTTGAATTTTATACTTTCCATTAGCTCCAGAATAATCCAAAACGTCGTATTGTATGAAATATCTTCAATGGCTTCTACACCGTTCAGTTATCACTGTAATGAGGCACTTACCTGGGCACCTGGTACGTTAAGCGCTTGTACGATAAGCCTCAGCAATGGTTATAGCCCCTCTGACAGATCCCACAATCTTTTCCCAGGGCTTTTACACGGCGGGAAAATGGGATTTGAAGTGCTTCTCAGCTCTTAGAAAAATCATCTCGAAATATATACTATCATCACGTGAGATTAGTACCATCTTGAGGATATTAGCAGCACTTCTGTCGATAATCGTGAATTAGAAATATTTGTAATTAATAAAAAAATATAGTAATGTTTATTTAATGAAATAGTCAAGTAGGTAGTCATACTGTGTTACTATAAAATAAATAAAATAATAAGAATGTAAAAAATTCTTGTAAGGAGGTAATATTTATACTGATCTAAAAAAAAAACAATAAAGAATATTATTATTATTAATTTATTCAGCTAATGTTATTTAACTTAAATATCTGAAGCACACCTGAATGAGAAAGGAGTCATGGACACTTTAATCCGGGAGAGGGTAAACTCAGCTGTCCCAAATTGTTCCATGCACTAAATAAAAAATAAGTATCCAAGGACACAAAGTTGATGGTATATAAATCTATTTTTCCCCGAATTGACATAATCTTTGGGAACTTAGGCATTCACCTAGTACCCAGAGGAGTAGCTGCCTCTGACCAGATTGTCCAACGGTCACTGTCCTGTGGAAGCCTTCTCATCTCCTGCATGGTGCTTCCTCTCACTGCACCAATTCTCTCAATTAAATCTGCAAGCATCAGCCTTGGTCTGTCGGTAAAAATACGACTAAATCTGAAAAAAGAAAAACTAAATCTGAAACAATCTCGTAATTATGGTTTGTGTATTCCACGAGTAGTTACGATTCGAAAGGCTTGTTTGAAATGGCATTCGTTTGCGATCGGTTGTTTTGAGATTTCGATTCTAATACCGTTCTAACTAAATAAATCTGTTACGATTGTTAATGTGCATGCATTTTCCTCTATCATCTTTCCCGTACATACCAGTGTTCTATGTTCAGTTATAGCCACAACTGATTTATACATTTTCCTTTTGTTTTTTTTGTATTTTGTGTGTGCGATGTCAGCTCCCATGTTGATTTTTTAAAATGTCAATCTGAGTGGAATTTCAAATATTTCGTACTGAGAGGATAGGTGGAGCCATATTGGCCAATATAATCCTCTATACACTATTTTTTCCGCTTTTTATAAACTTTACAATTTTTCACTCTGTAAATGCTACAATATTTTTTGCATTGTCTGGCAACATATATGTTAGGCGACGAGCTACCACGTTTCCACTACAATTTTCGATGTCTTTCAACTTATATTGTTAATGCAATAATTTGTTTGTATAATTCGTATCATGATTCTTATAGTAATCAGGGCTCGAAGTTGTGTATAGTGGCGCTCTGGGCAATAAAAATTATCTCCCAAACCCCTTCCCCCTCAAGATACCACCTCCTTCATCCTAGTCGTTTTTTTCTCAGATGGTCATGTCAGGGGTTAAATGAGGAATTACGTGGTACTCCTTAGGTCCCCCAGGTTTCCATATATAATTTTCCGCACCTTCAGTGAGGAACACTTTCAAACTTTCTTTACTCAGATAAAAAAACTGCGTGTCTGATGTGAACGATGTACATTGTTATCCTCCCTCGCACTCGCAGAGGGAATCGGATCCAGTTTGTAATTTATTGAAGGAGTCCCAGTGAGTTCCGTTCACTAGTGGAAGAAAGGACCAGTTCTCGTCGATGAAGTTTGTGGATGCCATCTCCAGAACGGGGATGTCTTCCCATCCATATATTGGTATTTTAAGGGTTTTAATTTCTTCGAAGCTAAAAGGATAATCCGACTGTAGTTTCTATTTGGGCAGTTGGTCTCCTTTCCGCCGAGGCCGAAGTGACATTTCATCCTTCAGCTAAACGAAACATCGTCCTTAATAATAGTTTTAAGGAAGGAATGTAATATAATTATATTAATGTGTAAAATATTTTTTTCTTTATCTTCGAGTAACCACCTGTTAGGGCGTGATTAGACTGAATGAAATTTAATAGGAAGCAAATTGAAGTACAACGGGAATTTGAATGAAATCTCAGATATTAACATAGCGTTTATTAATTTTAAGGACATATGAATATCTTTCTCTTAACTAAGCAAATATACAGGTGATTAATGATTAAACTTAATAGTAGCAGCTATACAAGAAGGACTTACAAACTAAACATGCAAAATAGCGATCTAATGAACAAATATGATTAATTACTAATACTAAAGATTAACATTGAATAGGAGCGGTAAGAACCGTTAACAGAGATTGCTCCATGCTAGCATTATGGCCAAGATATAACAAATAAATATGAACGATATAATGAAGAATTTAAGTGATCACGGCCTGAAGGGTTAATAAGATTAGCTTTGAGTCGTCCTTTTTGTATCATATAACCACAATGAGTTGGTGATTATCAGCAGCAATATTAGTCGGCGATTTGATACCTTATGATAATGAAATTGGACTTACGATTTGTGTGTTCTTTATGCCCAAGTATACTTTGTCTAGTGTCTCAGTAGAGCGCCTGGTGCGTGACAGGCTGCAAGACCTCCTGGACGCTGGACGTTCTCAATAAAGAATATCGACTTGAAAGCGGCAAGCGGTCGTAGATGCGAAGGTCTGGCATGACAGTCCCGCTAGGCGTCCATGCAGCAAGTGCCCGGCCGCTCCGAGCGTCACTCCCCTCCCCTTCGATTTTGGCGGCAAAGTATATTTCTGATCTTAGAGGCAAGGATCGGTTTGTTCCTACAGGCGAGTATTACAGGTCCGCGGCTAAACACCCCCTTGCAAGTTCCAATGAAGATAATATTTATATGAAATAATTTTGTTTTATTAATATTAATTTACTAATATATTGTAGCTCACCTTTTAACATTTGAAAGCATGAAACATCGTCATACTTTATTGACTTACATTTAAAGAGGGTAAAAATAAAGAGTTTCTTTTTTATGATTCACTTCTCAATGTTTCAATTCAATAGAGAACGTTGGTAAGCAGCATTACAACTGTTGTTACAATTTTACAATATTCGAACATTTAAAAAATTTACGTTGTTAAGCAGCATTACAATTTTACTGAAAGTATCCACCAAAAATATCTTCGACTTAACGTTACAAAAACTTGTGGGGAAAACTCTAATGTAGATTTTGGTACATGAGTGCCCTCATAAATAAGATCCAACCTCATTTTACAAAAACCTGTGGTTTCGAATTCTATTGCAGTTTTGCTTATGTTGGTGGATCTTATATTTAAAAAAAAACAATTGTGCTTCTCTAAAAAATTTTCCACGCTCACAAATGTTTTTCATTTTTTTTTTAGAACGGTATATGCTGATCATCATGGCCTCGTTAAATGGTGTTAGTAGAACATCTCAATTATATCTTACCTTCCAATCCATTACCTTCTCTATGATTGTCATTTCCTATAGTAGTTATAAAAACGAAATTTTATTGAATTTAGATGAATAGCAAAACTAATAAGATTATTGTACCTTAAGAAGTTCAATACAAAGTAATGCAAATAATCTAAATTTCTCGAATTTTAATATTGACTCTAGAGCAGTTGTAAAATATTCTTTTAAAATTATTTTAGAATTAATTATCTACTTTAGCAAATTTGTGAATACACTCATGTTCATTAATATTGTCGTTTAGTAGAAATTAGACTGAATTATTTGTTTTTGAGCTTCCTACTATTTCTAGGTAAACATTAAACCTTTATAATAATTTGTTTTCAATAGCTTTAAATCATTACTTATGCTGCATTACAGAATTAACGATGAAATACAGAAATTTTTTAAATAATATTTTGTATACCTCCATTCATCAATACCTAATTAAAGGCTTACATTTTTTCATCTCAGAAGAACTGTTATATGTTACATATAACATATAACATGTAATATAACTTTATAGATCTGAATATGCAATATAATTAGAATTCCATTTCCTCAAAATAAAAATATTTAATCTTATTTCAATCCTTCTGGCTGGTTAATTTCAATTTCTTGGTCTCGTTTCGACTCAAACTCCTGATTAAGATAAAAGATTCTGAAGAAATGAATAATCCATCTCGTGCGGTGACTCAAAGCCCTTGGGAATGATTAATTTTTTTCTTTTGATTTTTCTGGAGTAATCACAGCGTGTATGTTTGAAAACATATCACTAGATAGAAGATTAAGGAGAAAAATACCGAGTCAATGCAACATAAACACTTGTTCGTTTTCGAATCTAGCTGTAATCTCCGAATAGATCGGATTTATAACTACAGTTCAGTATTTCGGTATATAAATTTATCATGCTAATTAATTAAAAGAAATAAAATATAAATAAATATTTAACAAGTATCAAATCATTACAAGTAAATAAACATGTAAATGAAATTGTCCGTATGCAGTTCTATCAATATCTGAGATGAAAAGTACATCTGTAATGAAAATGTTAACTATTATATTAATAACAATATGACAGTTGAGTTAATCGATTTTATAATTACACATTTGTAGTTATTGGAATATTTTTTTTTGAGATTCGTAATAGCAGTTCAATAGTAAGTTGTAACAAGTAAATCTGTTGATAATTTTATTTACACAGCTACCTACTCTTAGTTGTTAAAACACTTTTGTGATCATTAAAAAAAGTTCAAATTTTTTATATTTTTCTTTATTTTTTGGAATACAGAATACCCTCTACAAATTTGGCGTGTATAATTTTTCGCATGATATAGACTAACAAGATTAATCCACCTTCCTATCTTTGAATAATCAGTCCTATAAAGTCTATTAAAAAAATAAAAACAAATTAAAAAAAAATATTTTTTCTGTTTCTGGCCAAATTCCTATTTATTGTAAAATTCTGTGGTAGTCATGCCGAAAGATGTCAAGTCAAATATTTGCGCAAATCCAAAAATATTAATGTTTTCTATTATTTTTTCTGTTTCATTTCTCCATCGAGTATTTGTCTTTTAGTTTATAAAAGCAGGCGTATATTTCATAGCTTAGGTACTATTGTTCAGCATGAATTTGTGTCAGCTTGTAGTCTGTGCAGCTTTTATGTTTGTGGCGTGTGACTATAAAAAAAACTATATAAAAGGCTTGTTGCCTCTGGTGAAAATTTTAGTGGAGAAAAAGATAAGTGGGTTTAAAAATAAATTCTCAAATATCAAAAAAAGGCTGATTGGAATCCTACGTTTTGACCCAAGCTGAAGGTCTTCTGCACTGACTAATGCAATGCAATAAAAAATCAATAAACTAGTAAAGTATAGAGTAAATATAATGATGTGGTAAATAACTATATAATAATAAAAATGGTCCGGGTGGAGGTAAAAAAAATTCTCTTAAGTTGGGAGAACTGTTTATTGGAGAGCCAACATTTCGACCCCCATTGCAGGTCTTCTTCCGGGCTGTTGAGGGTGAGATTAGTAGTTAGCAGTGATGCTAGTAGCTAGTCAGGCGAAGCTAATAAACGTCTTTATAAAAAATACTATAATGTGCTACCTGCGGCTCCTCTCTTGGACTTCGTGAACACCTGAAGGGAGCTCTCTGGGGACATGGCATAGTCGAGGAAAAATAGGGAAGCTTGGTTAAGAAATGAACCCAATGCTTCCTTATATAAATAAAATAAATCTCTACTATATTGAAATTAAATTACACTCAACTACTATCAATAAGAATAGTCCATAAGGCATCACTAAAATAATTACTACAATTTTAAACCATAAATTCACAAAATAATGACTTATAAAAATAATAACACTAATTTAAAATAAGGTTCACTATCCCATCACTTCGTGATCGAAACGTGCAAAAGAAAAAAAAAATTAATTGTGTAATTTCCGGTCTTATTACTGCAGTTGGGGCTGGGAAATGCTTAGTAAGCACGCCTCGACCTCAGATGGGAGAAATTAAGGTTTAATTTATCTACTTTTCTTTTTATTCAGTTTGTTACAAATCTATCTTGTATCCAATAATTTGTATTGTGTAACGTACTCGTAGAGAAGTTAAACTTAAGTAATGATACTCATTTTTTAAATTAATGCCTCGGAAACTTCCGAATCTCCCTTAGAGGGAAAGTCATCTCGCTTAGGATTCCCGTATTGATCACATTCCCATTCCCCGCTTTCTAAAATATGGCCAAATTGAAAGGATTCCACTTGAGGCCGTGTGTGTGTGTGTGTGTGTGTGTGTGTGTGTGTGTGTGTGTGGTAAATGATTGTCTGGTTTCGGGGCCCCTAACAGTAGGCCGTAGGGGTAAAGCAGGGGGTTGGGGGTAAAGCAGGGGTGGGGTAAAATATGAGTTGGCTGTGGAAGGAAATGAAATTTTTCAATTCCTTAAAGCCGTAACCATTCAACCCTTCAGCTTCACTCCATCAATTCTTCTCTCTTCCATCATACCCCTGCTCTCTTATCAAAGGATGGAAGTGTTAAATAATACATCGATTAGCGCTAGCTAAGTTATCAAAATAAAAGAAAATTATTGAATTTTATATAAATATATTTTTTGTTTTAGTTTTCATCCTTGTGATTCAGTCTGTTTATTAAACTTCCTTATGGTGACGTTTCGAGACTATATTTTTCTTATAAAGATGCCCTAACAATGAAAAAATAAGTGTTTAGTGAATTATATTAAATAAGACACCGGACTAAATATAAATAAGTTCGAAATTCTCACTGCTTACATAAACATCATCAAACTCACCGCAGTTTTGGCTAGTTTCTCCCCATTCAAACAATGAAACCATAGAAGGATGCAACAACTACCCATATACAACCGCAAGAGCATAGTCTTGAAATGTATTTATTTTATTTATTATTAGGCTCTCCAGTCCTTGGAGAACCTTGGCCTCTTCTAATTTCTTCTGCTCATTCGCTTCTGTCCTCCAGCGGTTTATACCAATCGCCTTCAGGTCACCCTCCACATCGTTGAGCCCCCTGAGACGGGGCCTCCCTCTTACTCTTGAACCATCATTCGGTATCCCATCAAGTTCTCGTTGGGTCCCTCATCTCCACATGTCCCAACCATCGTAGTCTTTTGAGCTCGATGACTTTAACTATCGGGCTCTTCGTGAAGGTCCATTAACTCTTTATTGGACCACCGGTCCTCCACTTTCATAGGTCCAAATTATAATATATATATATAAACATTTTTCAAAATTTGACGCATGGCTATACAATTTTTAACATGCTGAGGAGACATTCAACGTATCTGTCTCAGCTAATGTTAAAAGTTGTATAGCCATGCGTCAATTTTTGAAAAATGCTAAATTAATCAAAATATTTCAGGTATGTTAGATAATTTTACTAATGCTTAGTTTGTGCATTTAAATAGTAATCAGTAATCTAAAATAATTAATTAATCTTAAGATATTAGCATATTTGTAATTAAAATGATCCCTTTTATATAAAATTATTAAGTGAGGTCGGATAATGAAATATGTAGTTTTATAAATAACATAATATTAAATACTATATAATATAAATCTCTATTATATAAAAAAAAATAAATAATAATAATAAATGTCAGCTTTATTCATTGAAAACCTTAAAGAAATACAATATATGTATTAAATTCTATCGTTTTTTTCTCATATGAAGTTATGTACTCTTAATAACTGTTAATAAGGATTATATTACACTTAATTAAGGTTATTAGCGAATGGTAACTAATTTTAACATATAATGGTTCATATGACGATTCCAATGTGTTGCAAAAATGCTAAATGAAATCTGTTTATACTCCGACATATGAGCTTCATTTCTAACAATTATATTATTAGAAATTATTATAGCGTGGAATAATATCATATAGATTCAAGTATGTGAACATTCTAAATATGTGTTATTATTATTTTCGTGATTAATATTTTCATGTTTAAACTATTAATTTATAATTTGTCTATAACTCTATCGATATAACCTCGAATAATATTTTACAGATTTGAGTACTAGAAATTTTAAATATGTCTGGATTATTTTCATGATTTATACTTCCACGTTAAAATTATAAAATTTATTTTTTCTATATCTAGAAATTGCTGCTAACCTAGGGCCATGGGCTTC
Source organism: Arma custos (assembly GCA_037127475.1). Classification (NCBI taxonomy): domain Eukaryota; kingdom Metazoa; phylum Arthropoda; class Insecta; order Hemiptera; family Pentatomidae; genus Arma; species Arma custos. The sequence continues at coordinate 26,111,062 of CM073762.1, forward strand.
TTTTATTCATGTGTGAGAAGAAAGGTCTGAGGTAATGAAAATATATTGGACTTCAACTGGAATGCGGAATGTATCCAATGAAACAACTAAACACTCCAATTAGAGATGTTTTTCTGGCAATTACTCATAACTTATTGCCACCATCGCCTTTCGTTTAGATGTTAGCGGAATGGAGATCGAAATTAAATTTATCGAAAGACGGATTGTGTCCAACAAAATTAAATACTCTATTTACATATGCTTTCTTAGCAACACTACTGGCCTAGGGCTACGGTCTTCTTTTAAGTGAATTCTGTGGATCAATACTTGAATTCAGAATTATTACTAACCTAAGTTCTTTTATATTTATCTAAGCTTTGGAAGGGATGTTGCAATACGCTAAATCTAAAGGCTCCGGAGGCTATCTCTTTGATGCAGCATACTCTTTCATCAACGTTCTTCTGGTAGCGTTCTCTTCCGACTTTGTTGCAGGAAGACAGGCGCGAGATATGTTAATTTTAAATGGATTTACTATAAACATGAATCATGTGTTCAATACTACTCTTACTTAGATATTAGTGCAATTACTTAACTTCTTTCTCTTACAATTATCATGTGCACTGTGATGGCTTAGGTACACCTCTCTTTTAGTAAACAACGTAGGAACGGAGATGCGAGGTAGATGCATTGCCAACGGGAAAAAATGAAAACCGGAACGAATACAATTCTTGGCACATATGCCTCCACTATTTTCTCTTACAATCGCCAAGCGCACATGAGTTGCATTTGACGCGTCCCATTTGATTAACATCGTAGGAACGCAGACGCGAAATCAGAAGGCATGAGGAGGTTCTTTTTATATAAAAACAAGGTAATTAGGACCTAACGGACATAAATGGGTGGTGGGAAGTGATTATTTACACCATAATGCTGACTGAATATGTAACTTTATTGATTTATTTTTTCACTATTTAAAACTGATACATATGAACAATAATTTACTACTTTAATGTAAAAGTTGTGATTATATAATTGGCATTATATAGGTGGACACGTACTCAACCTGTTAATAGAGTGAATAATTAAAGTTGGTGCTTGAGACATTTATAGTACTCATAAATATTAGCGCATCCCTTCAACCGCTAGACTTAGCCACTCACGTGACTTTTAAGCCACGCCCTTTTATATTAGTATATAATATAAATGTAAGTATATAATAGTATTTATTCCTCCCTCCCCTCTTTTTACTTCACTCTTTATAGGACACCAATCCTGGTGCTTGAGATCTTACCGATCCTCAATTGTTTGACGCCATTTTATTTTATGTGGTGCGATTAACATCCTACTTCAACCGCCAGTTTTATCTTTTCCGCTATTTGATGAGTTAGGTACCAACTTTACGTTATCTCCTAAGGATACTACATACATACTACTAGTGAAAAAAACGTTATTAGATAAGGGTTAGAAGAAAAATGAGAATGTTTTATTTACCATTGTTGACATATTTTCTTCCATTAAAGACAAGACAAATGCTAAAGTGTATTATTATAACAAATTCAATTTTCTACTAAATAAGGAGTGGCGATAGGATTTGTATTAAAACGAAGAAAGAGAATGCGCGGGAGCTCCGGCCTGCCAGGGACATCAAGACCAGGGCAAACATTGGACTTGATAAAACATTTTATTTGAGCTAGATTTTATTTGAAGTAGATTTGTTTATCCTCCCTGGGAAACATTCTTGTGTCTGTTTATTTTCCGGCCCCGGTATATGATTTAGTCTCTCCATATTGACACTAGTATGAGCGTATTTGCTTTTTCCCGAACTGTCAAGTCTGTTAGAAATATCAAGCAAGTGTTCCTTTCCCTACTCTCTACTTAAATATGATTAAGAAAAAGAAAGTGTTAGGTTTAGTTGAATGTCGATTTTCCTCTATAAGATAGTTATGCAGTTATATTAGAATTAGGAACACTAAACAATCAATTAGGAACTCTGGAGTTTTTAGGTTATCTTCTTTTCATTTTTTTATCAGGTTAGATGATACACTAAAAGTTATTTTAAAGCCAGAATCCATAATTGTTTTTCTGACATATTCAAGATTCGTCTTTCGCCAAGTTATTGAACATATTCCACCATTCCAATTCATGACATACTGAATGTTTTGGATCTGGTGATTGAGAATTCGTGCAGATGGTTTGGTGAACTTGGGATCTATAAAACTAAATATTGTGCATTGACGAATATTTATATAATAATATAAACAATGAAAAACAATGTGATTCCTATTTCCCTATTGAATGGGTTGAGACCTTACAATCAACTTTTGTTCAGAGGGGAAAACTGGACACGAAATGAAAATTAATCCTGTTATTTTTCACGATTGTTATTACTGCACTAAGAAATTCTCCCTTTTCTTTGGCCCGAGTTCTATTCTAATAAAATACACACCTTCATTAAAATTTCTCTCGAATAATTTGTAATTCAAAGCCGATGGTTTAATTAGGCTAACAGTTGGGAATAATTAATATCTAGTGCCTCTGAAGAAAATTCTGTCTTCAGATAATATTGTTGTGTTAAAACAAATTCCTCGCTCCGTCTTGGTATTGTGTACTGCTATAGTTGTATAGGCTCCATTTCCATGTTTAGCTTTGAGTAAGGGCGAGTTGTTATCTCTCTAATTACAAGAAAAGGGAAAATAAGGCTGTGTTTGTATTTTCGTGTTTTTACTTCGTTTGCTTCTAATATTGTTATTTTTTTCTCTTATCCTTGGCATGTGGGATTAATATTCAGGGGATAAGAAGCTAATGGAGAAGTACTCTTCTGTTCCTGATTCAACCCACATTTCCATCATCCAAACTTTAAAATGCATGTTATCCAGATTTTGTTATTAAAATTTCGAAAAATGAAGGATACGGAAACGAGATATCCTTTATCTGAAGAGCAGAGAAACGTAATTAGGCCATTGAAAAAATTATTACCGCGCATATTATTTAATTATAACCCTTATACAATTTTATAATAATAAATATTTATTAAGAGAAATTATACCAATTCCATCTGGCACATATTGTATTTGTGATCTTGGAAAACCTCCGTGGAATTACTGCGTCGAATAAGTATGCGTGATATTGTTTTTACAGTTTATTTACATTTAATTCAATTATATGAACATTTGATTAATTCCACCCTTACCGAGTCAGTGGTATGTTCATGCCTTAGAGTAATGCTTTATTTGTTATGTAAAAGGGGTAATGAATAATGTAAGGAAGAAATTGTGGTTGAAAGTTTGGTTGTAAGAGAAATTTTTCGCATCCCTATTTTTCGCATTTTTCGAGCCCTACACCTGCGTGGCATAAGACCATGTCGGTTTAAGTAGCATGTTTTATATTAATTATTTTGTTAGAGATTTATTTTTGTGGTGTCATGACGAAAGTAGTCGTCTTAGGAGTGTGAATCCGCTATTGAACCTTTCCTTTCTGCTCTTCTTAATATGAGATTTCCATTTCAGTCTTCAGTCCATTGCCCATGTATTTGAACAATTTTAAGGAATAATTAAGACGGATGCTGTACCCTCAACTCTGTTAGAACACCACAAATATTGCATAACATTGCACAAGGAAAAGAAAACAATTTGAAGAAGAGAAAACGATAAAGGGAAGACGGGAAGGGGGGGGCGCTTTGATAGCAACATCTTGTTCTTTGGAGCGGCTGCGGATTAAATAGCGCTCCGTTTGACAAATGAAAACGTCCTTTCCATACCCGGCCCTCGCTCATTGCTTTTCAATTACACTTCTCTTCAACTTATTTGTAAAGAACTTCCTGCTAATATTTTTTTTTAAATTAATTAATTGGCATTATATGTTTCATTAATGACATTATAAAAAATGAACATAATGTCATTATTGATACATAATGGTTTGGATAAAAATAATTAGAAAGACCAACCACAGCGAGTACTTAAATAGCAAATTCAATTTCAAAAGTTACGAGACCATCTTCTGTTCTGCAGACGCCTCGGAGGATTATCGAAAGTGAAGAGGTAGAAGGTTGGAAACTAGTGGGTTAAGGTGTAATATACATTCCCTTGGTGGGATATGGCACCTTCTCTCTTTGATGTGAGTGGACTCTATATAATTTAAATAATAGATGGAATAAAAGGCATTCTTAGTATGCATTGTATAATTATAGAATAGAATAGAAAATTAATTTTATTCTGGGACCAGGTCCCTTTAGAATAACAGAGATAAAAACATTTAAGTAAATATTTATCTGGCCAAAGGCCTACATCTGAATAAAACAACATTTACAAAATATCTTGAAAATAAATAACTAAACAGGTGTGTTTTGGTAGATAATCAGAAAATGTAATAAAAAATTAAAATTAAAAAAACAGACAAATTTACGATAAAAAGAAATAGGCTTATGAAAAAAAAAAGTGAATACATGATAGCATCTATGTAGTAACAAAAAAAATGATATCATTATGAGTAAGGAACATTTACAGTTGTTCATCAATCGAGCAATTTGAATATATCTATAAATTATTTATTGATTATAAAGCATCTGATTGGGAATTTAGAAGATGTAGGAAAAGTTTGGATTTAAATGAGGTTAAAGAAGACGCATGAAGAATATCGAGTGGGAGTGAGTTCCAAAGAGAGATAGAACGGGCGAGAAGAGAACGGCGAAGTTTTGGTTCTATCGGAACGGATATAAAGATCGAAAGGGCGAGATTTTGTGCCCGGGATTGGATAGAGGATTTGAGTTGGAGGAGACTATAGATGTATCATGGATGTTGTGAGTTGATAGTTTGATATAAGTAACAACCAAGGAAATAGAGTCTACGGATAGAAGCAAAAAGCCAAGCAAAAAGGAAAGAGATTTTAGTTTTGAGAAGAGGATGGAATGATTCAGTGAATCAAAAGCTTTTGAAAAGTCAAGTAGAATTAGTACTGTTAGTTTTTTTTCGTCCATGGCAGTATGTATGTCAATGGTGATTTTAACGAGGGCAGAATGTGTGAAAAGGCCTGGATGGAAGCCTGATTGAAGTGGATGAGACCGGAAAGACTACTGGGGAAGGGGATTTATAAAGTGAGGATACCAGGATACCAATAAGATAGGAAGTAAGTGTGTCCACCATGGGATCAATAGTGGGACAGAATAGATTTCACTCCAATTCAGGGATTCAAGGGAAGGCAAGATGCTTTCACGACTGATCGCATCTAGGTTGCGAAAGATAAAGGTTTTAGACAGTTTGTTCGGAGTTTAGATTAGAAAGAAACGGGACGGGCAATTGAGAAGAAGAATGACCGTTTAGTGCCTTTACCTCTGGTTCAAGGAGGTAGAACAGGCAAAATAGGAAAAGGGGTTGGTTTAGATTAAGCATATGGATTAGAGAGGGAAGTTTGTCATAATAGGATTCATAGCGGACTAGATCTAAATCAGCAACAAATGGGGTATTGAGGTCATTAGGTATGACTTTATTCATCCAATGAACAAATTATTATTACTAAATTACAATGAGTTAATGTATTTTTATGAACTTTTATTCAGTGTTTTTCCTTCTTTCCTTCAGTTTCAATAGTTAACGATTCGTTTTGAAAAACTTTCCAAAGTCAGCTTTGCTTAGAAAAAAAAGAAGAAATAGCTCCAGTAGCGAGACGGTAGAGAGGTTAGGTTTCCTTTTGAAAGCAGACGCCATTAAGATCGCAAACTATTCGCTCCCTCTCTCTTCTAATAAGTAGGTTATTATTAATTGTTGTCCTTTTAAACATTTTAAAACTTCTCTTTGATGGCGGAACTCTTTACTTCTAATTAAAAATTAAAGCGAGATTGGGGAGGGGGGTCCGGAAGTTACAAGGTTCTCGTTTTCTTAATGGCTTCCTCGACTTTAATCGTCAGCTTTTTAGTCATTATAAAATTGATCTTTGCCTTTGCCAAATAAACAACTTTTTTTTTAATTTTTAATTACAATAATTACGTGTTTTCAACTTCTGAATTATTTCCCTCTGCTGAATTCTCTCAAGATCTGATTATAAAAAATTAAATTTATAGGGCAATCTTCTGATGTTTACTATTATTTTCAGTGCCTGATAACCTTTTGAAGAAATTCATTCATATTATTTAATAAAAAATGATTTTGTTCATTAATTATTATAATAATTAATGATTTTGTTTTGTTCGTTTTGGTGAATAATTGATGATAATTAAATAATAATAATTATTATTAATTATTTATTTATTATTATCCTATTGTGATTTTCTCACCAGGCCTAGGGATTTCCTCTGTGACCATATAATTGGTCTATGCTGCATTCACATTCAGTCCTAAGGGACACAAATATAAGCTTAACGCACATCATCTTTTTATATTTTAAAGAAGTGTATGATAGTGTTCATAGGGAACAGCTGTACAAGACAATGAGAGAGCTTGAAATCACTGAAAAGCTTATTGAAATGGTGAGACTCACCAAGAAAGAAGTGAGATGTATCATGCAGATTGGAGGATCAAGATCTGAAGAATTCACATCTGGAAAAGAACTGGGGCAGGGAAATGCATTGGCATGTCTCCTATTCAATATTGCTCTAGAGAAGGCCATTAGAGACTCTGGTAACCAAGTTGGTGGAATGGTTTTCAGCCGAACAGCACAACTTCTTGCTTAGGCTGATGACATAGACATTCCTGGACGCTCACTCCAGTGTGTCTCCGATGGATTCCTAAAACTAGACGAATAGGTCGCCATTGCCCTTATCAAAATTTTGTAGAGGATCATCTAGGTGGTTCAGGAGACTACCAAAGCTACTCTTTAAGATCGGTTACCTGAAATAATTCTTCTCTTTATCTCAGCTCCCATATATTCGTCAGCTCTCGGGACAAGAGTCTTTTGTGATTAATTTTGATCTTAGTGCAGTGTAGAAGTCGCCTTAAAAGGCAGTTCTATTGTCGCTTCTTTCTATCATGAGGATTCCAAGTTATACGTTTGTCAAAATTTAATCTTAAGTATCGGTTCTGTTCTACAAGGATGAGTTTGCTATTATTAAAGGAAACTGGAAATTTTACCATCCTGGGCATAGGTTTATCATGGAAGGAAAAGGTGATTTTTCGCGTTTTGTGAAAATTTATTTTAATCCTTTAGTTTCGACGTCATTCTTCAAAGTTAGTAAATAAATTATGCATATTTTTTTTAAAGTCTGGAATTAAAACTAATAGCAATGTAAAATTTAAAATAATTATTTTTGCTCCGAAATCATCTTGGGATCCATAAAAAATTGTGATATCAGAATAAATTAGTACAGGATTACGGATTACGTGAGTTAATTTATTCTAAATATTTAATTACCCTTTTCTATTGAAAGTCACTGATTTCCAGAAATTATAAATGCTTTATTATGAGTCTGCATCGTTGTGAATATTTAATATTTCACAACTCCGTCGGAGCGCGTCCATTGTCACTTTTTTCAAGGGTTATCTCGTAACAGTATAATGCAGAAACCATGTTTTTGCATCCTACAAAGTTATTCTTTACACTACAGTTCGAGTCATTACTCGCTTGATGTAATTTTGCCAGCTTTTGGACCTCAGTATAACATTTTGTTTCTGGACGGCCTTTCTTCCTTGGTTCATTTTATTCTCTATATCCATCCTTCAGTTTCAGTTAAAAATAGATCTCAAGAATTTGAATTATCACAATTTTTAAAAACTAATTTTCTATTCCATATATTTCCTTTTCCATTCTGAGCTTCCTTTTTTTATTTTAGCTACATCACAACAATCTATGGCTGTAATAACAGCCTTTTCGTTAATAAAGGTACATAGCAGTCATGTCAAAGATACGGCCCGCGATCGCAATGTGTCACAGAAAGAAGAATCATGTTTTTTAGAGCTTTTAGACTTCACTCTCCTCTACGGAAGTTTTAAAATGAGTACACGTTATTTATAAGTAATTTCAAGGGCAGCGCGTGCTTAGACAAGCGAGAGGCTATAGCATTGGCATCCAAACATTTAAAAATGGACCACGTCATGCAACCTATAATTAAAATAGTAAATTTTATAAGGAGCAGAGGACTAAATCACCGACAGTTCAGGCAGTTTTTAGAAGATTTGGACGAAAAGTTTTCTGGTTGAACTAGACTGAAAAACTAGCTCCGGGAGGTAAAAATTTTAAATTTTAAGTAAAAATTTTTTTATGTACAAATATTTAGGCTTTTGCTTTAACTAATCTTTTAATTTGCTATTCAGTTAATAACTTGGCTAATAACATAACTAGATTACATCACAACTGTCCATAATCCCCAAATTTTTTGTTGATGAACATGACAATTATATAATAGTTATTTTATAACGTTTTATTAACTTATACTTTTAGCTTGCTTTTAATTACATATTGTTTTTCAACACCATTACCATTAATATAATACAAAATATATTATTAATATATATGTAAGATTGTAAATTACTTTGGGCTGGTTAGACTCTGTTCTTTGAAATCGTGTGACCTAGATATTTTTGACAGATTATAGATGAGATGTTGCGAACCCATTCATCGTTGCCTGTGCGGTAAATTTTCGTGGTTAATGATACGGTGTAGAGGTCTTTAAATTTAGAAATAAGGGATTGTTTTTTGTGGTTTTTAATGGATGCACATAATTTATTTATAAAATAAATCAGTCTGTATATGCTTCCTTCATCACAGTGAGCAGGAAGATGTAAGGAAAGTAATTTGGGTTTGAATCGAATCAATCTGCTGGAAAATTTATTTTATTTTAAGATTTATGAGAGTTTTCTTAAATGGAAATGTAGAAAGGTAAAAGTTACAGTGTAGGGATTGACAGATGGAAACTTTGGGGAGGAAGTTCTTAATGATAAAGGTACCTACCTGATTGATGGAACTAGCTGAAGAATTAAACTTCACAATATTGAACGATTTCTTCCAGCACAAGGAACAAAATAAAGCCACCTGGGAACAAGCAACGAGGAAGTTAAGATCTATAATTGACTATATCATCATGAGCAGGAATCAACGTGTCTTACCTAGTGATGTCAGGGTGATGAGAGGTGCGGAATGCGGCTCAGACCATTTCCCACTGAGAGGGAAGATTATTTTTAAATATGGACATAGTCAAAAGAGAAAAAAGATTAGTGATCTGCAAGATTCTGCCGATTTAACAAAGTATAACCTAGATAGTCTGCAACAGGAATCAATTAAATTTCTTCTTTGTGAGAGAATAAAAAAAAACGTTAAACGAACATAATGAAGGACCCTTTATTTAATAAATATGGGGTAATAAACGCAACTTGATATGCCCTAGGAATAAGAGAAAAAAAAAAGGAACTATCAGAAAGAAGAAAAAAATACTGGCTTAGCAATATAAAAAAGCACATGAAAGGAAAAAATGCTGTCCCATCAATTTCCTTGGAAAAATGGGCAGAATGTTTTTATAACTTGTTGATGGAAGATAGGGTTGAATTTAAAGCAATAGAACAAGCAGAATCACAAAAATCCCGAAATGGTTCGGCTTTTGAATCAGTATCAGCTGTGGAAGTGAAAAGGAAATAACAATAACAAAGCGCCAGGATTAGGAAATGTGCCCATCGAAGTGGTTAAGCCACGTCTTTTAGTGTAATACCTAATATGCATTCGAAAAAAACGGATGGGAAAACATTTGGTGGCCGGAAAACCTCGACATTTTTGAAGTTATTTGAGTTTTTGGCCTATATCTCCTTACCGGTGCGTTCTTGGAAAACACATAGGAACCATTTTTAATGTAGATTGAATTTGCTACCATTAGGAGCAAATTAGGAGTGTCTCAGTAATTTTGTTATTTCGGCAGCGAAAAATGCTCGTGTTGGCGAAATTATCTTTCAAATACAACAGTTGTAACCTGGTGATCTAATATCCTTTAAATCAATCATTACAATTGCTGATGAAAACCAATCTAGAAATTATCCAACTGAATTCTAAATTCTTTCGATATACCACACTATTATCGGTTGAATATTGGTTCACCCATTATTCTTCAATGAGGGAGGGGAGTGGCTCAGTGGTAGAGCACTTAGTTGTCATGCCGGGAATCCTGGTTCAAATCCAACTCCGGTGAGACTTTAATTTAGTCTCTTTGAAGCCGGATATGGATCATATATAATCTAGGACCATCCTGGGGCTCACCCAGCCTCTATAAAATATTATAAAAAATATGATCTGGATCTGGGAATCTGGCGGTTTAGCGTGCCCTAGGACAAGTAACCTCCTTGCAGAACAGTTGTCCATGTCAGTACGGTCTCTACCATGTACTGAACCCAGACTCGTTGACGGGCTTTAGTGGTACAGTTTGGTTAGTGAATAGCAGGTGCTCTTGCAATTTTTTATTCTATTTAGATCAACATTCCGATATTTATATGATACGTCTTTTAAAGTGTTATATCATTACTTGGTCTATGCTAATTACTTATTTTGTTCATTAATATTTTCTATTTGGTTATAATGTTTTGTATTTTGATTTAATTATTAATAACATACAAGATTGAAAAGACAAGAAACTGCTCGACGTTTTCACCTACTTCAACATTTTCTGGACAAACGTTCAAAGCTCTGAATTAATTACAAAAGACTCATTTACATGACATATTTGGACATACGGAGTTGAGCTTTGGGGCTCTACTAAACCATCCAATTCATCTCGTATCCAATCCTTGCAATCCAAAATCCTTCGTAAAATCCTCAATGCTCCTTATTATGTCACAAACAAACTCATCCATGATGATCTTAATATCCCATATGTTGCTGATTTGGCCCAAACTAGATACCTATCCTTCCTTGACAAGCTCCATAGACAATTGAATCCGCTAGTCTCTCAACTTGCTTCCCATAATGTTCCTGACAACCCTCCGAGAAGTCTGAAAAGAAGATGGTATCGAGACCTCCTACTATAGAACTTTATTGGAGTGCCACCGATGGGTAGTTTCTCCACAATTTTTTTTTTCACGTCCTTTGTTCATATTAGCAAATCTACTTTGTGTCATTATATTACGCTTTATTATTACTAATTTTTAATCAATAGTAATCAATATATTTTAAATAGAAAAGTAATCATAGAATGATTGATTGAAATTTCAACGAGAGTGAAATGAAATATAAAATAAAATAATAATAGGATACAAATTTAAAATAAACAGAAATTGGCTAATGGAAAAATAAAAAAGTAGATAAGAATATCTAATAATAAGAATAACAGTATCATAATTAATGTGGAATATTTACATTCTTTAATTAATATTATATTTACTAATGAGAATAACGAATTGCTCTCTAAGATTTGTGCTTGGTACTACTCGGCGATCGTGCGTGTACCACCTTTATGATGGGTTAAAGTGGCTCATCCCTCCCTTCCGAAGGCAATATTTCCTCTGCACATTCTTATACCAATCCATTTACTCTCAATATCCTTCATATATCTAAAGTCTCCTCTAATTCAAATCCTCAGTTCAACACCATAAAACAAGATCCCGCCTTTCCGATCTCTATATACCTTCTCCCAGAACTAAAGCATTCGAATGTTCCATTCCCGCCCGCTCCACCACAGTGTGGAACTCAATACCTACTAATATCCTTCATAGTACCTATTTACTTATTTTTATTTTTTGTTTAAATATTTCTTTTTAAATTGTTTTCTGTCACATTTTACATGCTTTATGATTTGTAACTTAGTCTCCTGGTCATATAAATATTATGTTTCTTTTTCTGTTCATATTTGTTATTCTAAAGGGATATAGTTACTTTTCTATTCTATTATATTTATGTTTAATTTATAATATGTATTGTAGTGTATAATGATTGGAAAATTTAGGTTCATTCGTCAAATTTGGGTTTATTCGTCCCACAACCCCAATTTTCTTCGTACATAGAATACTACTGGATCTGAAACGATCAATAGTAGTTCCAAATCCATCACGATTTTATACCTTGAAGATCATAGAGGATTGTGGACTAGGCCTACTGGGGATACCACATTAAAAAAAACGCACCCCGGTACTCTACCTCTGCGGTGGTGTGGAAACGAGTGCATTATTTATAAATAATATTTAAAAAATTAATATTATTTAATTGGCTAGGAATTAGGAGAAAAACCATAAGACCTTTCCAAAATGTAGATTGTTATTTTTCCCGAAGTTGCCACTTTTTAAACATTTGTATTTAACGACTGCCCATGCTCAATCTGCAATTGCTGTTCAAGTTTATTTATTTTTTTTTTAATCTACTATTTCATGATCAACAACAACAACAATTGTGTATAATATCTTAAATGTTTTTTAAGTATGTATAACTTCTTTTTTTTTCTTTAAATACAAAATTAAAACAGCTTTAAAACTAAATCATAAAAAACCCGGGGATATGCGGGAGTGTATTCTTTGGGTATACAAGGTAGTGACGTAAATCGGCGATCCAGGACTTCTACGACCCGGTCAAGTTAAAAATCCCTATCCTGGTTAAGCAAAATTTAGGCCTCCCGCGTTACAGTTTCTAGTTACAAAATTTTGCTCTCAACAAACAATTAACATGCTAAAACCGTAATTAATAAGAAACAACACTGAAGTAACGACATTTGAAGGATGAAAGATTATTGGAACGACGGATGGAAGAAGGTGTAGAGTTTTTAATGTAATAGGGTGTATAAAAAAAAATGACCGTCTACTGGCCATTTTCACCTTCCCCATCCATGGAGAGAACATGGTGACGAACAGTATCTTTCGCCACACCACACGAGTACTTGTGGACGGATGTGACTCAACAGCTTCCTTCAGAACCTCATCAATATCCATTAATGGTCGCTCGGAGCGCTTCTACATTTTCAACGTCGTATCTCCACTGCTAAATTTTTCAAACCAACGCTGCGCAGTGCGATGGTCAATAACGCCTTACCTTTCATATTCAACTCGTTTCAGCGGAGGTATACAATAGACTAGATTCCGAGTAGGGGGTTTTAATCCTGTTAACTATAAACACACTCACCCGAAATTATACAGAAATTAGAACTCAAAGTAAATAAATACAGAACTAAACATACCGCCCACCCAAACTTGATAGCAATTTTGTAATAGGTGAAATGAAACTTTAGAACAGAAGAAGCGAACTTGCAATGGATAAATATGTACAAAAACAAAAAAAATGAAAAATAACTTTAGTTTATTGGAAGGGGAATCAATTTATTGGCAGGCCATGTAATTGAGCCGGAGGTGGTTCGTAGTTGCCCCTAAATATGCGCATCCTTATTATTTGGCGAAGTCCTGGTATCCAATATTTTCGTTGAATGAACGCCTGCATTACGTGAAGGCCTCCGTGAATTGTGGTTTGATGATGCCAGTCACAAATGAGGGTTGCTAAATGCGATTTCTTATGCAAAATGAGTGGGTGCTTTGCATCATACGTGAGATCTGTATGCCTTAGCCCGCCGCCCACCCTGAGAAAACCCAGATTGTCAATAAAAGGTGATACCGGTTTAATAGCTTAAGACATTCGTTCAGGGGACGTAGTCTTAAAATCAGTATGGGAGCATTGTGCCTGGCATAGACGGTCACATAAATTCATGCTGTCTCAGAGTTCTGAAACAGATAGTACACCGGATTTACGATGAGATTTTGCGGTGCGACAGTTGCTGACGAAGCAGAGAACATAAGCGAAGACGTTTTGGGGGCGTTGGAGCGATGAAAAGGAGCTGATGGTGGTAATACGATAGTTTGGTTCGGCGGTGGCTAACATAGCGGTAGTTTCAGCCTTGATTGCAGGAATTTTTTTTCGCTGATCAAAGTGAAACTCTGGCCATCTGTTTAGAGCTAATTGCAAAAATGGTGGTCCTTCCCGCCACTGTGAAAAATGCATCAGCGTGCGAGGCATCAGACCTCGGGATCCACAATCAGTCGGATTATCTTGACGTATGGTTAGCGCTTGCTCCCAGTGTTCAGGTGGAATTGAAGTTAGCACCGTATCGCTAGACCATTTGCTTCGAAGGAATTTAGCAGTACCTAACAACTGCTCCAGTTGATGGCGCAACGTAAGATCCTCCTCTTCTGTATCGCCTCCCCCGTGCGCTGGGAGCGGCTATTTTCCACCTTCGTCTTCAACAATTTGTTCCATGACGCGTTGCGCAAGGAACGGAGATGTAGAGAGGCCATGTGTGGCAGTGTTGAGTTCGAACTCTCTTACGGATTCGACAGAAGAAGCACGCCAGAATTTACGTTGAAAACAACTGTCCTTTTCGTAGATTAAGATTCCCCTGTACATCATCTTAACGTCGGCGCAAACGGCAACACGATAGAGTCGGAAACTAGAAATGATGTTCGTCAAGTCTCGCTGAAGCTTCGGCCCAGTGTACAAGCGAACATTCAATGATAATCCAAGGGAATCCTTGGCCGAAGCGTCAAAAATTATGCGAAGTTTTGTGGTGGAGCTGGTACCTTTTACCACAGCATGATGTGGAATGACATATGGCGAGGGTTGGCAAGCTAACTTAATGAGCGACATGTCCAAATACTCTTGGAGGTAGGCTTTATATTGAAGTTCTAAATTTGTCCGCTTGAGCCTGCTCTCCATGTTCAGGAGTCGTTTATGAGCGGTTACGCGGTTATTTCCTAGCCGCATTTGAACAACATTTGAGCCTTGGAATTTCTAAAAGGAAGAGAAACTATATATTGGCCAGAGGGTGTTCTGAGGTGTGTGTTCATTAAATTTAGTTCACATAATACGTCTTCCGGGTTCTGCGGTGCACCCCAAAAAGCGTTACTACCCTATTTTCTACTGGTTCGGCAATTTTCCCCAATAAAATCCTTTTGTACCCAAAGGAAGTTTTCACTGCTGAAGGATTACCTCTGATGACGGAATTATTTTCCTCGGAAATTATTTCGGGATAGAGATCCGCACCCAAAAGAAAATGTATCTTCCCTTTTACGTGGAAAGCCGGATCGGCCAATAATATGGAGGAAAATTGATTTCTAAGTTCATTTGAAAGCGTCGTAACCGGTAACTCTGCACAAATTTCATTGAGAACAACAGCTTCTGCGGAAATAGAGTTGTCTCGAGTGTGTCTAGGGGACACAGTGCAAGAAACCATTTTCTTCTTGCTAGCCGTAGCATGGTTACCAATGCCTGTGATGTCCAGTGGGCAATTCTGGAGCTTTAAATTTAACCGTTGGGCCCTTTCCCTGGTTATTCATGACACCTGAGAGCCAGGATCCACAACGAGGCGTATAGGAAACTGCCTACCATCCGAAGCTGTAAGAAAGGCCTCTGCTGTACCCAGCAATACTGTGGAGTATGCAGTACTAGACGGGAAAGTACGGGCACTGCAGGATAGTGCTTGCGTAGGAGTCGGATTTTCAAGTGATTCCCCAGGTGGGGCTGTGAAAGTAGAGCGGTGTAAACGTGAATGATGTTTCGAGGATCCACACGAGATGCATTTACTTTTGGAAGTACATTTTGATAATATGTGGTTTCCTAGACAGTTAAAGCATTTTCTCAAATTTTTTATGCCTAGCTTATGTAGCGTATGTAGCTTATTTTTCTCAAATGTAGCTTATGTGAAGCTGAACAAAGCAGGCATACAATGTGAGTGGTGGAACATTCGGTGGAAGCAGATTTATTTGGCGGTGAAGAAGTTCGGCCGTAATGCGGTTTAGTCATGATCAGAGATGTTTTTCGTTGGAAATTTGCACGTTGGTTAGGATTAAACTCGTTCCTACCTGGAGAACTCATTTCGAGAATTTTTCAACGTTCAGTTAGAAAATCCGAGAAATATTTATATGTTGGATACTGAACCCCTGAATGCTTGGCTTCGAATAATTTTTTGCTTTCCGAATCCAGGCGAGAAGACCGAAATGAAGCAGAAGTGTATCAGACAAGTCCGGTAGATTCAAGGCCTTGAGTGCAGCAACATTTGTCAGGAAAATGTTAGATAACCTTTGCAAATTTTGAAGATTTTCTTGGGAAAGCGGTTTGAAATTCGTAATTTTTCCAAGTAAAAATTGGCCAATAATCGGTTGTTTTGGTACCGATCAACTAGTTTCGAATGCAATTTGATAATTATCATCGGACAAATGAATCGATTCGATTAGTTTCAAAGGCGTAAAAATGAGCGTAAATAGTAAAATTTTTCAGATGAGGCTATTTGTCGATTTTCATGAATAAGGGACCGAAACAGACAGTAAAAATTGGGCCACTCTTGAAGATCGCCGGAAAATATTAGTAAATTGATTTTTGGAAGTTTCGCTTCCCCTATATCGGGTCTCTCATTTTTTGTAGACAGTCTAGTACAAGTAGCTGGTTTAGCATACTGCGATGCTACCGCCTTTGCTGAATAATATAACTCGTCGCAGGCTTGAGAGCTAGCGACCGTGTCGAAATTTTCGGGAGATTCTGTTTTAGAAGCAATTTCCATAATTTGATCCTGAATTTCATCAAAGGATTTATAATCCACATCAATTTGTTCCATTCGGGTTAAAGAAGTGGGACAGTTTTCCTTGGTAAGAATTTTCGATAAGGCATAAGCTGTTTGAATTTTGTGAAAGTATTTTTCCCTCTTTTTAATTAAAAGCTTAATTTTATCCTCCGACATATTGAAATAAATTTAAATTAAAATGAGACAACAAAATTGAACAGAAAAATATTCAGAAAAAAAAAGTTTAACCTTTTATTAAATTTAAATCTTAACTAATAAAATTTTACTATTTTCTGAAGAGAAAAAATGAGTTTGATCAATTGTATCAATTTTATTTAAAAATTGCAGTTCGCTTCTTTCCGAAATTGAACGAAGTCATAATAGTGGGAGAAGCAGCGCGAGGTGGGGGTAGATAAGGCAGAAGCAGGCTGCTCTCTCACCGGCGTCATCGTGGCTCATGCAATGTATCAAATAAAATGGAAAATAATTTTTTTTTTATGTTCCGAATTGAGAAAATAATTAATCAATTTTCTTAAATATTATTAAATACCAAGTATTTGTAAAAGAAATAGTTTCAAGATCGAAAATAGAGCTGAGTAGCGCTTTTCTGGCAATGAGGTGAATGAGGCCAAAACGAAATATATAGTGGTAAAGGCCAACGTAGCTCAATAAGGTGAAAGTTATATAGAAATAGGCCCTTACAAATTTGAAAGAGTGCAGGAGTTCACCTACCTCAGATCTTTAGTAACATGGACCAACGTCATGTCCAAGGAAATCGGAAAAAGGATTGCGGCAGCCAACCGTTGCCATTTTGGCTTGAGGAGGCAGATCAGGAGCCATCTACTCACGAGGCAGACTAAAGTACTAAAGTACGATTGTATAAAACTTTAATTAGACCGGTGTTATCTTATGCCTCACAAACATGGATGATGCCAAAGGCTGATAAGAATAACCTCCTTATATTCGAAGGGAAAATTTTGCGACGAATATACGGCCCTGTAAAATAAGGAGAAATTTGGAGGATACGACGGAACCGGGAGTTATATGCCCTGTATAATGACTTGAATGTCGTCGATGAGAAGATTAAGTTGAGCCGGCGAGGTGATTCGGATGGAGGAAGGTGACATTCTATAAAGTAGGTGCTCTTGATTGTGGAAGACCGAGCCTTTGAGAGTAATTGCGACTAATTCACCTCCTTGCACAACCGTTACATTGTAACCAACAATATACTAACAATTGCGACTAATTCACCTCCTTGCACAACCGTTACATTGTAACCAACAATATACTAACAATTCCGACTAATTCACCTCCTTGCACAACCGTTACATTGTAACCAACAATATACTAACAATTCCGACTAATTCACCTCCTTGCACAACCGTTACATTGTAACCAACAATATACTAACAATTGCGACTAATTCACCTCCTTGCACAACCGTTACATTGTAACCAACAATATACTAACAATTGCGACTAATTCACCTCCTTGCACAACCGTTACATTGTAACCAACAATATACTAACAATTCCGACTAATTCACCTCCTTGCACAACCGTTACATTGTAACCAACAATATACTAACAATTCCGACTAATTCACCTCCTTGCACAACCGTTACATTGTAACCAACAATATACTAACAATTGCGACTAATTCACCTCCTTGCACAACCGTTACATTGTAACCAACAATATACTAACAATTGCGACTAATTCACCTCCTTGCACAACCGTTACATTGTAACCAACAATATACTAACAATTCCGACTAATTCACCTCCTTGCACAACCGTTACATTGTAACCAACAATATACTAACAATTCCGACTAATTCACCTCCTTGCACAACCGTTACATTGTAACCAACAATATACTAACAATTCCGACTAATTCACCTCCTTGCACAACCGTTACATTGTAACCAACAATATACTAACAATTCCGACTAATTCACCTCCTTGCACAACCGTTACATTGTAACCAACAATATACTAACAATTCCGACTAATTCACCTCCTTGCACAACCGTTACATTGTAACCAACAATATACTAACAATTCCGACTAATTCACCTCCTTGCACAACCGTTACATTGTAACCAACAATATACTAACAATTCCGACTAATTCACCTCCTTGCACAACCGTTACATTGTAACCAACAATATACTAACAATTCCGACTAATTCACCTCCTTGCACAACCGTTACAATGTAACCAACAATATACTAACAATTCCGACTAATTCACCTCCTTGCACAACCGTTACATTGTAACCAACAATATACTAACAATTCCGACTAATTCACCTCCTTGCACAACCGTTACATTGTAACCAACAATATACTAACAATTGCGACTAATTCACCTCCTTGCACAACCGTTACATTGTAACCAACAATATACTAACAATTGCGACTAATTCACCTCCTTGCACAACCGTTACATTGTAACCAACAATATACTAACAATTCCGACTAATTCACCTCCTTGCACAACCGTTACATTGTAACCAACAATATACTAACAATTCCGACTAATTCACCTCCTTGCACAACCGTTACATTGTAACCAACAATATACTAACAATTCCGACTAATTCACCTCCTTGCACAACCGTTACATTGTAACCAACAATATACTAACAATTCCGACTAATTCACCTCCTTGCACAACCGTTACATTGTAACCAACAATATACTATTTACTCAAGATACTACTCCTTATGAGCATTTTTTAGCCTGCTGACGGCTGACACTAGCCAGAGACCCCTCCTCTACCAGACCTTCGCAGCTACGATCATCGCACACTGCCGCTTATTAATCCGCTTTCAAGCCGCTATTCCTATGAGGACGTCCAGAGGTTTTAAAGCTTGTCACTCGCCAGAAGCTGTGCTGAGATGCTAATTGGGTTTACATCACACAAATTGTAAGTCACATTTCATTATCATAAGGCCTCAAATTGTCAACTAATTCTTCTCCGGATGACCAACGTATCACATGGTACCAACCGGACAGTTCAAGTTAATTAATGATATCATGCTCATTGCTCCGTCATGCCGTGATCACTGGCGAAGATAATAATAATTCGCACATCTTCGCGCCTTATTGAAATCTTTGTTACAACGTTCAAGTTCATTTTGTAGTTATTATATTTTTGGCCATTATGCTAGCATGGAGCATTTCTGTTATTGTTAATTATCGCTCCCATTCATGTTAATCATTTTTTCTTCTTTTTTTGTCTAAGATTAATTTTGTTCATTAGATCGCTAAGTTCATGTTTAGTTTTAAGTTATTCTTGTAGACGCTATTATTAATTTTTATCGTTTCTTCCATGTATATTTAATAGTATTTAAGAAAACATATCTCGCATGTTATTCAAATTAATAAATCAAACGCTTTGTTAATATCTGAGATTTCATTCAAATTCCCGTGGTACTTCCATTTGCTTCCTATTAAATTTATTCAGTCTAATCACGCCTTAACAATTAGTACTTAATAATAATTTAATATACTATTTGCTACCCAACTTTATTTAAATAAAACCTCCTCAATAGGATAACAAATATATAAATAACAATTTTTATGAATGTATATGTTTGCGAAAGGGAGCGGATTGGCTCAGCGGCAGAACACTGAGTCGCCATTTCGGAAATCCTGGTTCAAATCCCGCAGTAAACGTTTTAAAATTAATGAGACTTGAATTAAATTGAGACATTTTTTAAGTATTAAACAGCATAGGAAAGAATTTATAAAGGTTCAAATTTTACTTTGATGCTTTGAAATATAGATTGCTGCATTCAAATATAGCATAAATCGCCACGATTAGGGGTATTTATATATGTATTTTTCTTTATATTGATTTTTTTCTTAAAATTTTGTTTTGAAATTGAATAATATTTTGGATTTGATGATATAATAGATGATTACTATTATATTCTGTGATTCGATATTAGTAGCCATCGACAATCTTCATCTATACATTTTTTCTCAGGTATCCTTCCTCAGTCCAATCCTTTTCTTTAATTACATTAACATAATTTCAGATACTGTTATCTACTCAGGGAGCGGAGTGGCTCAGTGGTAGAGCATTGAGTTGCCATGCCGAAATCCTGGTTCAAATCCCACTGCAGGCCATGTTTTTTATATAGTCTGCCTGCAACGTTAAGATGTGAAGTTGTAAATAACAAGCCTGTGTACTTTAAGATATAATATTGAAATATGTATATTAAAAATACGTATGACACACAATACAGATACAGCGGCATAGTCTGGCCTGATACACCGTACAGTTAACATCTAGCTACTTCTGTTCTAGTCATCTTAACTAACATTTTCATTCATACTCAATTAATTTCATCAATCATGATTTATTAATATTATTAAAAATCGATCTTCCCTAGCTGCCTGTGAATATTTAAAAGTGATTCTTTGTGAGTTTCTCTGTAAGTAAATCTCTATATTTCAACTTGCACCAGGAATCCCCTAAAGCAGTCATGTCAAAGATACGGCCCTCGGGACGCATCCGGCCCCCGAACGGTATCAATACGGCCCGCGATCGCAATGTGTCACAGAAAGAAGAATCATGTTTTTTAGAGCTTTTAGACTTCACTCTCCTCTACGGAAGTTTTAAAATGAGTAGGTACACGACATTTATAAGCAATTTCAAGGGCAGCGCGTGCTTAGACAAGCGAGAGGCTATAGCATTGGCATCCAAACATTTTAAAATGGACCATGTCAGGCAACCTATAATTAAAATAGTAAATTTTATAAGGAGCAGAGGACTAAATCACCGAAATTTCAGGCAGTTTTTACAAGATTTGGATGAGAAGTTTTCTGATGTGCCTTATTTCACCGAAGTTCGTTGGCTCAGTCGAGGAGTAGTTTTAGAAAGATTTTTTGCATTACGTGACCCTATACATGCTTTCATGTTAGAAAAAGGCAACTCAATTGATTATGACAGACTGTGCACCTATTTATGTGAGCAGATGTTTTCCGCCATGAAGACTTATAAATGAACATCACCAATCAATTCTTAAAAAAATTACAAGGAATATGATACCTGACATCAATGAGCTTGACAAAACCAAGAGAAGTCAGGTATCTGGATCCTTGAGCTTAAAATAATTACCCTCTTTTATATCTTTGATATGATTTTTAACAACCGTATATTATATACTATACCGTATATTATAATTAAATAAGTAAAATGCCCGCTTACACATTTTAGATTTATTATATGGCCCTCGGAAAAATTGAGTTTGACATCCCTGATTTATAGTATATACGTTTATAGGAATGAGTCGTCTATTTTTTTGGCTAATAAAATTTAATTATTATTGACTTTTATATTTATAATTATCGTTATACAATTTTTTTTAATATTTCCATTATGATAATCAGGTTTTTATAGCTATAAATAAATATAGCTAAATTACTTCACTGTACAAAGAAATCTAGGCTTATTAAGCAATATATCCATGCATTATCAAATGATGAAATTTGTCTGTGATGTATTAAATTAATAATATTTATGATAGCTTGGTATAGCGGCTTAGAAAAATAAATATGCATACAGAAAATGGCACAAAGAAGAAAAAAATAAAATAAATATTTAAAAAATTTAGAGTAAATATAAATCTTTATATGAAATAAAAAGGAGATTTATAAATGTTTACGATCCTTTTTCGTTATATTACACTTATTTTATTTTTAATACTTTTACGTTTTTAAATGATTATTGTTATTAACTTTTTCCCAGCTATTGTCCTGAGCCTTTCTAATAACACGTTTTATGAGTAGCTATAAATAAACATATAAAATAAATTATAAATAGAGATAAAGACTGTCTCTGTACTCGCTAGAGACAGGGACAAGAATAGATCCCTTGAAGGGAGAGAATTGTAGTGGCACTTGAAAGATCTACCTGCTTTGATTTGACACGGGTCTCGCCTGACAGGCCCATCTATTGTTTACTACAAATACCATTAGCCTACAATGCCATCCAATTTTCAGACCTATACCATATAATAATAGCTTTTAATAATTATAACTATACCAGCAAAATAATTCCTCATTAACGGATCAAATGTTAAAAACCCGAATAAAACGGACTGATATTTAGTTACTTGCATTTCCTCGTAATCGTCATCTTCCTTTCAACACCATTCTTGACTGAATTCTTTCTTACAGTCTGCAAGACATTATAAAATGCATTTCATAGTTTAATATATTTCATGTGATTATGCAAATGCTTTGTTTCTTTTTAGTGTGTAGCTCTACAGATCAGGATTGACCTTGGCTCCTGAGCAATTATCTCCCACACATTCTAGAGCCCTTTCCTTACAGTTCGTTATCCTGAACAGTTTGAAATCATCCTCCTCATCTTCTCCTAGGTCTTCCTATTCTTCTGATCCTATAAATTCTGCGTTGGATTACCTCTTTTAGCACTGTATCAGCTGGTATTGTAAGCACCTGTCCGACCATTTGATTCGGTGGAGTTTTATAAATATCACAATTTAGGTATTGTTGAATATGTCTTGGATCTCATTATTTCTTGCAGGGTTACAGGTCATCATTATTTTTTCATTTCTGTTATCAACTTTTATTCTCTGAGGAGATTCTGATTTATGAGTTATCTTAAATAATAGGAAAATCTTATTTAAGAATTATCATAAATTGAACTGCTATTTAAGATTTATTAAGACTTTTCTCCTGGCCTTAGTTGACTTATTGACCTCTGAGAAAATTTAATCTAAATTAAGGAGCTCTTCTGTATAAAGATACAATAATATGAATTCAATTCATGTTTTGACTAGCTGTGGACACTCTTTCTTTCAAAGCTCCATCTTTAAACATAACCTGAGACTTGTTTTTCTCGCTTGGACGGATTTTAGTATCCAAAAAAATAATTTCATTATTCTTCTCAATGTATCATCAATTTAAATGTGTTTAAAGGACCATTTAACTGTTCTGAAGGAGCAAATAAAACCAACCGTGTATTTTTTAAAATTATACTTACGCAGAAATATCGAAAAAGATTCATTCCAAAGAAAAATATTCCAAAATATAGCCATTACTTCTTCAAAACAAAAATTAAAACTAAAATGATTTGAAAGCATTGATACTTTAATGATATTTTCCCATGAACCGCTGTTTGCACTGGTAAGTATTGATATTACATTCGATGATATCAATTTATTACTAATTTATTTATATATTTTTTTCGATTTTATGTTTTAATTGCAAATATATGCACTTTTAAAAAAAATCTGTTATCCTTATTATCTCTTCCTCCTTCATTACACTATGCTCTGAACTACAATCTGTTCCGTACTACAATGTACATGATGTTTCAAACTCGAGTACATCTATTTTTTTCAAAATATGTTTTTTGTTTTGTTTTTTATAAGTTTTTAATGCCAGAAATGATGTATTAAAAGCGTTAGCCGTCTAGATCTTTCAAAAATCAATACTGAAAGATTCCATTTCCTAACAAAAGTGGTTATATCCATTGCATTAAATAAAAATTTTTGATGTATGAAAAATCTACACCATGAACATTTACTGTTTAATTATATTGATTGAAGTGATTTATTTTTAAAATGTCTATTTTATTTATTTATATATTTTCATCAATCATAAACTAGCCAGATATCGATATTTTCTTATCAAAGTCAGGTATATTATTTCGAACATATTTTATATATTAAATAAGATTTAAAAAAAGGGAAGGTCATAAGAAATTATCAATGATTATTGTTTGAAGTGAACTGTTAGTAAATTATCGAGTAGAATTGAATCTGTTTTGATCATTCCTGAAAAAAATTTTGAAAATGGAAGCAACCTATTTTAAAACTAAACCCCTCAAATGAAAACATTAAAAAAAAAACATCGTTCACCTTGTCTGTTTCGATCATCAAATCATATTTTTAAAATGTTATGTCCGTCATGAATTATTTAGGTCTGTAAATTTCTGAATGCTAAACATCAGTTCAGACTAGTAACATGCTCACAAAACATGCTGGTTCTTTTGTTGTTTTGTTTCGTTTTTTGTTTTTTTTTAATCGTGTGACAACGTTTTTTAGCAGTCAGATTGAACAAAGGAAGACCCGGGGCATCCTATACGTTGCCGAAATAAATGTTGGACCGGCTTATATTAAAACAAAGGGCGATAATGAATGTTTGGCCGTGCGCGATAAATTCATGGAAGCAGAAATAAAAAGAAGGGAAGAAAAGGGGGCATTGCAGTAGCACTACAATAAAAATAAATTAAGCAGCTCTGGGTGAAATACAGCGCTCTACTAGAACAATGCTTGACAACTATCTCTGCTCTTCTCCACTACGCTTTGGTCGAATGAAGGATTTCAGGTAATGTTCCATCGTATTTCCCTGGCACGTTTCGAAAACTCGTTTTGTTTACTGCGTGTGAGAGGAGTAGCAAAATATTTATTACGAATTTGAACTTTCCTCAATTTGTTTCGGGTGACAAAAACGAAAAAATAACTTTTTTTGACCTTTTCCTCATCGAACTTCCCTTCAACTCTAGATATTGCTTGACTAAATATTTCTTTAAGTTCTTTCATCCACTTCTTCTTCTTCTCCTAGACCATGGCCCTCATGCTTTCCTCCACTTCTTCCGTTGACTTTCTCTATGTTTTTTCCCTCCAGTATCTCATTTAATTCAAAATTGAAGATAACCAATAGGCAGGCAACCAAAGTATTAGATATTTTTTTCTCGATAGTTTGTAGCTCTTTTTTAATGTGGCTCTGAAACTTGTTTTCACTAAACAAGTCTCAGCAGTTTTCGCCCATGTCTCCGTAGAGCAATATACTTTCCATGATGGAATGGTGAATCAACTTCTTGGTATCTTTCATCATATTATTGCTCTTAAGGACCAAGTTCAGGATACCAATAGTTTTGCAGATTGAAATGGTTACCTGTTTTCCTTAGGCTTCCTAATTGAAAATTACATTGGACAACGTATCTTCATTAATTCTTCCGGGATGAACATACTATCAAAATGCCATACCATTCTCAATTTTACGGTGGGCTTATATTATTTGTTTGTTAAGCTAGTCTGTATTCCGTTGCAGCTTTCCTTCAATGATCGATACCAGTGGAAATTTCTCTCTAAAACAGTCTCAGCTGTTTTCGTCTATGTCTCCGTAGAGCAATAAGATGTCCATGACAGAATGGTGAATGAGCTTCATGGTACCTTTCATCGCATTGCTGCTCCAAAAGACAGGGTTAAGGATACCAATAGCTTTGCGGATCGTAATTATCCTTCTTTTTTTATTAAATCCATGCCCTCCAAGTCTTAAGAGGTCTGCTACAACGGAGAGCAGAAAGATTTCTCAAGATTTGAAGAAGTTCTAACAAATTTCTTATTCATTTTTTGGGCTTTGATTATGAATATAATTTTGGTCTTAGCTTTCTCTGGGAAGCATAAAAATGCTTTTATATTTTTGTTTCATTTTGTAATATCCAGTTGCTCTCCAAAATATTAGACACACTGGATACC
Organism: Arma custos; assembly: GCA_037127475.1. Classification (NCBI taxonomy): domain Eukaryota; kingdom Metazoa; phylum Arthropoda; class Insecta; order Hemiptera; family Pentatomidae; genus Arma; species Arma custos. Next base: position 26,136,991 of record CM073762.1, read on the forward strand.
TGTTCATTTTTTTCTATCAGCACCTCATATACGTAGGTAATATCCATAATTATCTAAATCAAAGAGGACCTGAACCAGCTCCTACTGCAGTGGGCTCAATATTGTTTCATATGCTACGACTTTTTTAGTACTGCATAATAAGAATATTGCTAAATTTTCTATTAAAAGAAAAAAATCAGTACCTTTATATATTTTATCGTATAATATTATCTATTTCTCGTTAATACTATATTGGTGTGTTCTTTCTTTTTTCTTTTTAGTTTTTTGCCTATGAAGAGGATGTGTTAGTCCAAGAGAGGCCGCCCACTTTTTCATCCTTTAATACCGCTTCTCCTCAAATTATTTAATTTTGGTTCAGAGTTATATGTACAATGTTCACAAGCCATTCGAAAGTAATTTCTTAATTATTCTCCTGTTAAATAATTGAATAGGGTGTTAATTTCTCCATTCTCATTCATCTTTTTAAATTTTAGGATTTTTTTTTTTGCATGTCCCCAAAAAAACATTTTGAATTTTTATTTTCTACTCCGACATTTTTCCGATCAATTTTTCAATTTTTTTTCTAATTGTTCTGATATATGAGAAGGATACTTGCATGAAAAGTTTCGAACTGATCTCAGTTTTTTTAATCAGTTTTAGGTTGATTTATCAGTTGTTTGATTATTATTCAATTGAGGATTTCGTGAAGAATGCAATTAGGTCTTCCAGTCAACTATTTTCCTCTCTAATCTAAACCGGAATCCACCGGTTTGGGAGTGGCCCATGGATGGAAATTTGTAACTTGAGATTGGCGGTAATGGTAGCGAGCTTCTTATGTATTATTATTATTACTGTTTAAAATACTTTTGTTGATAGAGTTAGTATTTTTTTATATACGCTTTTTGAAGCTTCTTCTATCTAAATTTACTGGGGTTGACAACTCCAGAGAGAATACTGTGCAAGAAGTAATAAACACAGTTATCTCCAAGCTGTAAAAGTTCGAAAGTACGTTCCTCCGGGTTTTTACCACAATTTCGCCAATGACTAAACCCTTCATTTGATCACCGGGAAGAAAGAAAGAAAGAAAAAAAATTTCACTACAAGTTTTCTTACCCCCTTAAACCAATAACAACAACATAAACCAAAACCAAAGTAAATTCGAAGCCTGGGAAGTTCAGCAAGCATGTCTGCTCCAATAAATCAAGAACTTGCTTGTATAAGTTTGCTGTTTGGAAGTTACCGCAGCTATTTACTCAGAAGACGAAACAAAGCAGACGGATCTCATACTCTCGACATGACAGACACACTAACCAAAACAGATTATGGAGTTAAACACGGCTAATAGCGGATCCCGTTTGTAGTTTGAGGTATAAATACTGCTAATCTTATTCTTCTTAATTGATTAATTATGTTTTGCTGATTTTTTAAGACTGTTAAGATTTGTTGAATGAGTGAGTAGATGAATGAGTGCCCAGACCTTTAATGGCCCAGCTTTTTATGTTGGACACTCTTAATCAGGGGAAAATCCCTGGTTGTACGCGGTCTCCTGCACTTACGTTCCCTAATACAATTCAGTACAGTATCTCTGTAACAACTAGATATTGACTAGATAACCTGTATTAACTAGATTCTGATCTCAAGACTATTTATGAGTTTCGGCGGTACAGTTGTTTGTGTTTTTATTTTTTCATTTTTATGAATTGACAATATCATTTTTCTGGTTATTTTTCTATTTTTTTATTTCAAATGTTCACTTTGTTAGTTTTGCAGACTTCTTGTTGTTATTCATAAAAATAATCTCTGGTAGTCTGTATACATTTTCCACTCAAGTGGTATTTTTACTCCTAAGCGTAATAAAATCTCGTGCAAAATTTTGGTTTAAAAAACTAATTCGCAATTAACATAAACGAGATTTATGCCATGTTTCAAAAAGGAATAACTTCAAGTGTCATTGGCGTATAATGTAACGTTTGATAAACCGCTGTAAAATTTTAATTATTTAAGCCGAAAAGTTTATCTTTATAATCTTGGACAATTTCTTACGTTCTTCTTATCTTAAGTATTTTCATAAGAGCAGAAAAAATATATATTTATTCAGATGCAATTCAGTCTTGGATCTTATTGCTTCTTAAAGGGCATAAGCAATTTCATGCGGCGTAGATGCCGATTTCAGAAGAACTTCTTGAATGAAGTTAACCTGCCATAATAAGGTGCGTGATTTTGTATCAGCGTCTTGCTTTGCTCTACTTTTTAATACTTCGTTCTTTTCAGGGTGCACGGTTTTTCAGGTTTACTACATTTCCGACGCTGTTTTTTTACACTTTCGAGTCTAGGGATACGCGAAAGTGCATTATTGTAGATTACTACTACTGCTAGTATAACGGTACAGCCCTGGAGGACCTTGCCTTCTCAACAACTTCGATCCAATCTTCTCTTTTTAATTTGATATCCTCTTCAACATGTTGTCTACACCGCCTACGTGGTCGGTCTACTCATATTTTGCCAATCATACGGCTAACCTTGATGATTTGGACCACATGGTCATTCTTATGCAAAGGAATGTGCCTCGCTATTAGTTCGGATTCTCCATACATTGCTTACAATACCAAATACTTAAATTTTTTTTAAAATGTTTTCTTTACAAAATTAAATTTTCTCTCGTTCGATAATTTGGAATCGGCTATTTATTGCATCAATGAGTGTCCGAGTTCCTACACCTAGCTTCTAATTCATATTTTGTTAATCCTAGTCTTGATGCATCTTAACAAAGGTTAATGTTGAAGAGCCTGTTATGAGTGAAATGTGCCCAAAAATCACACAAGATTCATCTTATTACGATAAAGTTTAATGAATATTATACAGGCGTTAATTTAAAAAATACTCTTTCTTGCAAGCTAAATTTCTAACTTTTTTTATTCATGATCAAAAGCTCGCTGTTATATTTTTCACTTATCCTTACCGTTATTGAATGTAAAAGTTGTAATGATAACGTACCCCATTTTATTCTCCCTCTTATTTTTAATTTGGTGGATACCGGTGAGCGATGACCAGTTAAGAAATATGACACCCATCCCTTAAAGGGAATTGAATTAGGACAGAGGGCACGCGAAGCGGTGATCCATCAGCAGCGCTATGACACGGCTCGCCGGTGACGCGGTAGACACGGAACTCTGCCATATTTCAGGGTCCTCCGGATAATGGCGGGCGTGGCTGGCCTTCACTCGAGGTTGTTCTCTTCTCGCTTTCCCGATGGGTTTGAAACAATTGGTGGGAGGATATTGGAAACTTAACTCCTCGCAAACCGAAGAATATTCGACTTCAGGTACCACTACGTAGGATGAATTTCTTACAGTAATACCTTAAATGAATTTCAAGTCAAGTAATACATACTGTTATTAATCACCAAACAACACAACTTAAATGCGATCAGAGTCGAACGGAAGTTTCGTTCAGAATACTTCCAACAATACCAAACCTCCGCCTCGGCCCATTCATTCAGGGATCTGATTAGGTGGTCTCTGATTCGGTGAAAAACTCACAATATGTACCACTTGTGGATCCAGATTAGTTTTAATTTAATTAAAATATGTATTTTTTGGCAGGATTATGAACCCTGAATCATTAATCATAATGACTCAAAAACCACCTCTGGAAAGAATCCAATCTAAAATATGTAACTCTTAGGAGGAAATATTTACTCGAGGTTCTCGAGTTTCAATCAGTTTTTTCAAAACTCTTTCTGACTGAAATATATTTTCTGATTACTCTTCACAGCCATTACGCCAGGAGAAGTGTACAGAAGAAAATGATCAGGGTGGAAATCAGACAGTTTTGTTCTAAACTATAGGTTTGAACTATGTATTTTAAAGCCAACGTTTCGAGCCACATTGCAGAGCTTATAATGGAGGCAAGGGTTTGTAAAGGTCAAGGGAAGTATAGTTTTTACTGATATCCATCTCTGTAACCTTTGGATCCAGATGGTTAGGTATGTGTGTTGATGTATAATACTGTAAAATGTGAAAAGTCTTCTGAATATATGTCGTCATTCGGGGGTATTCCAAAATACAAAGTAATAATATTTCACTCCAGTGAATTCAGTCGGCCTCCTTCACTTTCGAGGAAATGCTTCGTTTTCTTGATAGTCTTCCTCTTTTTCTTTATTCCTTCTGGGAACCACGAGACAATTTCAATGTTTAGTCCTTTGTCGTTTCTCTCTTCGAACCTGTTTTCTTGATATTTTTCGAGGTACCTTGCATTTCCAACATTTAAAAAAATAAAAACACCTCTCTCCATTGTATTCTCTTCTCTTATTGTGACGACCGGTCTTGCCTTTCGCATTTGGAAGGTTGGGCACCGGACCGTCTTGGAAAGAATGAAATGATTGAGTAAAGGATTTGTTTATGGAAAAATAAAATTTTTATATGAGATGTTAATGCACAATTGATTGATATTGATACATAAAATTGTAATATGCGATATTTATGCATAATTGAGAGACATAGATTATAAACAAATAATAATAATAAATAAACAAGTGACTATAAATTATGAGATAATAAATAAAGTAATACTACATAGTAAATTATATTATTAATAAATTACAAATTAGTAATAGTACATAGTATGAGTAAATAAAGTAATATGTTTTTCGAGCCAGTGAAGCACGTGTCCTTATCTCATCTTATGGTGCTTGGTACAGCAGGTGTCCTGTAGCTTTGTGCTGCCCTGGGGTTACTCCATGTCGAGAAGAGGCTGAGGAAGAAAGCAGCGATTGCCCAGAGCAATATGGTACGTCTACTTTCCCTCTGACTAGACTTCAATAGCTGTCCTCATATGTACTATATTTATTTAATGTATATGGTGATAACATTTACATCTCAGACATCACTAACTAATATATAAGAAAGAAATCATATACTTACGAAATATGCAGTTATAACGTTTGGTCATAATCTTATTCTTCATTCATCTTCAGGAGCTTGCTCGGTATTCTTCTATCATTCATCATTATATATTTACGGTGTTCAGTGATGAACTGGAACACATGGTCATCCTTACACGAGGCATGCATCCCAGCATTAGATAATTTAGAATTGTTTTTTTAATTGCATCTGAGAGTGCACATGTTTTTGCACCATAGGTACTCATATAATATATTCACGTCTCAATATGAGATATTGCAACAAAGCTCTTGGGGCAAGGTTTATGTATCAGCGTCTTGTAAGAATTCTTCTTGATGTTTCTCTGTGGAGTCCTTGCATTTCCAACATTTTTTAAAATAAATATACTTCTCCCCATTGTATTCTTTTCTCCCATTGTTGTCTTTTCTAAAACTTTTTAACTACTTGAATCCAGGTGGTTGTTGATTTCTTGTTTCAAAGATATTAGAAAATTCATATTGTTAACAAGCTGCCGTTCATTCTGTATAAATGTCCAAAACAAAACAATAGCTTTTTTATTTACTCTGTTTTGCTGCAAAATATTGCACTGTTGACTATTTCTTCGTTGTTTCCATATTTCTGTATTTTTATCAAGCCATGCGAATTTTGCGAATAACTTCTAATTTATCTAATTTACTATTCAGTTCTGGATATTCACTTGTGTACTGACAATGGCTTCATAGCTGTCTTATAGTGCTGGATTTTCCAATTTTTACACTTTTTATTTGTACACATTCCTAGCAATATAATGGATGTATAAGCAATATTATTATACATTTTTCGATACTAGGTGGGTTAAACCTTAGAACGGGTAATAGGAGATAGTGATTTCAGAATACTTTATTTTGTTAAACGTTTAATTGAAAATCATACGAAATATTAATCATAAGCAATAATCAGTAAAAAAAAAAAATTAAAATAGTCAATCAATAGGACTTCCGACAGAAGTGAAAATTCAAAACTCTCTATGAATGAGTTCTTTATTTAAATTTCTAAATCAATTATATTCTGAGTTATTTAAATATCATAATTCGTAAATTTAAATTATTAACATTAGTCTGGTTTTCACATATATCGACACTCCTAACAATAATTATATACATTTTCAATTAGTTTATTTATTAATCTAAATGTATGATGATGAGCTGCACAAGCTCAATAAAAAAAATCGATCTTGCTTTATTGCAAATGAAAAGTTTAACGAGTTGATATTTTAAGTTATCATGTGTATGAATTGCACGACTATTGAACGACCATTTTGTAATTCTTACTTACATATATCGTAGTCAAACATTTAAACTAAGATTGATTAAATTAAATCGTATAACTCATATACACAGCAGTCTAGCGCAATACGTCCCGAGCATGTCGCGCATGTTGGTGATTCGAACGGATAAGTTTTTCCCAACAATAAACCGCTCGACACGGGTGGAGAAGTTTATCAATAAATTCCTCTGTCGTTATAGGCAATTGGTTAATATGTTGTTTGTTTCCTTATTTATCTTCCATTTTATTTATTTGTTTACATTAGATTGGAGTTTCTTTAGGTAATGTCTATTGTTCTATCCGAAAAAATCTATCATTGGTAGATGGTTTAGCTGTGGTAAGCTTGAGAGAGAGGGGTAGATAGATAGATAGATACAGAGAGAGAGAGAGAGAGAGAGAGGGAGGGAGAGAAGAACTGGCGGTTGAAGCAGCTTATTAGTGAATTAGAGACTTATGCTGGTCACGTTGGCTCTGACTCAGACCAGGCCAATTATCAAGCTCCGAGGTTGCCAATTATCTCTACTCTTCCCCTTCTTCTATTTAATTAATAAACATCCATTAAGATCCGTTTCCATTAGCTGACTCCTCTATATCTCAATGAGGCCCGAAGTTATAGTCTGTATCATACACCACTAACTATCGCCGATACCTCCCTTCTATCGATCATCAACCTTGTGTTCAGACATTCCTTTACTACACAATGCGAAATATTTATATTTATTTTATTTCAATTAATTTACCAGGATGATTTTATAGTCTTAAAAAGATCGCATGGTGGTAAAAATACGCAGAGATAAAAATATTATTCGCAATAGGAACATAAATAAAGGGATTTTCCTTCTACAAGTCCCTCCCCTCTCCTTTTTTTATCTTAGAAAGTAAAGGAGAGCAGAGAAGCTCAGGGCGTAAGGGTACTGCTGCTAAATTCTAAATCCCGAATTCGATAACGGATCTGGCAGTTCATTTACATTACTTGAGGCCTTCAGGATCAAAAGTGGATAACTCCAAATTTCATTAGTTTCCTTTTTCACATTTTTGCCAGTTTAGTCATGCAATTTATTATGCTCCCGAAATTTAAAGCTCAGAATTGCAGTATAGCCATTAGAAATAAGGCGGGAAAGTGTTGTGTTAGACGAAGTTACTTGTCTCCTATTGATCTTGAACGCCACATTTATTCTATAACAGTTATTTATTCTTCTCAACCCGAGGGTATCTGAAGGCTCTCCACTTAGTGGGTAGGCTCCCTTTAGTGGGAGAATAACCTGGTGGTTGAATCTTATCTCGACCAAATCACCTCCGGTTTAGAAACAGAAACTTCTTTTGTTGCCTTTCTAATCATGTAACTAGCACTACTGCCCAAACTGGCCTTTGACTTCCCTGAAAATATTATGCCAGCCTCCTCTGCACAGCTTTGCTTTTCTTATCCCAGACACCGAGTTCTGTAAGGTCCTTTTCCATGTTCTGGAGCCACCGTCTCCTAGGTTTTCCCCTCCTCCTGTTGTCATTCATCTTACCAAGTAGGATCTTTTTAGGAACTCTTATTTCTTCAATTCTAATTACAAGGCCCAACCATTCTTTCCTTCTTACTTTAATAAACTGGACAATATCGCAGGAACCAAATAGCTCATAAGATTCACTGTTTTTTCCGATTCCTCATTCATAGAGGTCCATGTATCTGCCTAAGAATTTTCTTTTCGAAGATTCTTAAGGCATTTACAGTAGGTTGCGTAGCGTCCATGTTTCGGCTGAATATGTTGTGACAGGTCTTTTATTATATTTATTGTGATAGGACTTTTAAGGTCTGTAGCCTGTATTCTCCCATTCTGACTGCATGGTCTGCCCGTCTACGCCTACTTGCTTGAATGAATTTTACTACCCTCTATCTCTGCATTGTTCCTTATTCTCCATTGACCGTCTACTCGTTTCGTGCCGTAAATTCTTCCCTCAATCTTTTTTTCAAACACCTTTAATTTACGTCACGCTTCTTCAGTAAAACATCATGTTTCAACACCATATGTGACTGCTGTATCTTAAGAGTGTCTTATTAGATCTTAAGAACGTGTCGACGTTTCGCCTGTTCCGCAATTATTAGGACTTGAATCAAAATCAGGAAAGGAAAATCACACCAAAGAAGACTAAGAGCAGCACATCAAACACCAACAGTCAAAAGAGATATGAAATAGAGGCAGTAACCTTGCTCCAATACGCTCCACAGACAACTAAGACGAAGTAAGGGGAAAGTAATACACGCAAAGCTGAGGATATAAAACAGCAAGGAAGATAATATAATTATCTGATCAGCTGAGTAACAAAAAACCAATTATCAATAAAAAATGTGTATGTATGCTACAAATTGTAAGGTTTATTTATGATTATTTAAAATGGTTAATTTTTCAGAAAAAAATTACTAAAAAAATTTTTACCATCCGTTGTACTCACCATGAACGTATGCGTGTGTATACACACAGATATATATGTGTATATATATACATACACACACACATCCATCCGAAATTTGTGCAATTTGCCATTCAGTGTTGTTACTTATTTATACTTACACCATTACCTTTTTATTCAACGTCAGGATTATAAAACGCCAGTTGGGGTAATAAATCCAACTGTTGTTCCCAATTTAACTCGCAATTAAACATTCACTGGAATTATTTTGCATGCTATCGATGCTAGAGATACCCGCCCTTCTTTGAGATCGGAGATAGTTGCAGGATTCTTGGATCTAGGTCAAGTGATAAACTAAAATAGGTATCTGAATTTTCAACGAACAACTTGATTTACAAGTATCCTGGCCATTAGAACTGTTCTAGTTTGAATCAATCCTGCCCATGATCCTATCCTCCGAAAAATTGTTAACATTTTGTAAAGAAAATCAGAAAATACGGAATAGCAGAGAAAGAGAGTGCTTACAATAAATTAATATATACGTGGGTATAAAGAAAATTGGCATTTTTTAGTTAAGCCTTCAGTAGCAATTGTATTGGTTGAAGGTTTTTTAATCAGGAATGACATATAACATATTAGATATTACATGTTTTTTTTTATAAAGACATATTTTTTATATATACATACATATATAAAAACCAAACAGATATATATAATATATATATATATATATATATATATATATATATTTATATATATATCCATTTAATGACTATACCTTATTTCTCAATAGCAATAATTATTATTAAACCTCGGGTCGGATAATATTTCAGCCTCTCCAACTTTCAGAGAAATACGAAGAACATTTCCTTTGTAACGGTATATCCTTATTCTGGTAAAGAGAGCGGCTTACAATGGTTTTAACTGACAACCAATGCTTAGAAATCTGAGACAATGTCGTAACTTATTTGAATAAATCTTATTTAAATAACTTTAATAAATAAATATATTTATAAAATATATATTGACTATTCAACATTATTAGGTGAATAGGTTGGCCTCTACATTTCAGAGATGGAATTATTTTGTAAGTTTGATGAAGCACTCTCAAACATTTTACATACTATACCTTTAAAACTTTTGCATTTTGGGCTATGTCCTAACTAGGAAATAATTATATAACTATATAATTATATAACAGAGGATGTTGTAGTTCCATTGTTGGTATTGTTTAAACTAAATTTGATATTATGTTTATAATTTTTAAACGAACTATATAAATTAGCTTTTAAATTCTCTCAAATTTCGGGTTTATGTAATACATTAAATTTATTTTATCCTGCATTTTATTTCTTTTTGACGTTCTTGTGCTTCTCGTGCCTAGGCCATTCTCGCATGTTGATTGAGGTTTTGCATTTCTCTCGGCCTGTGTAAAGTGTCATGTCATAGTTTGCATATCGAAAGATTTTTGTATCGTCTCACATTCCGCACCAGATCATCAATTAGATTTCCAAGAATCTTTCCTCTTTCAGTATTAATTGAAAATTTTGTCTGCATTTATATATTTTTACATGTCTTTTATGACTCGTGAGTCGCCAAAAGACTATGGATCGTTAAGATTATGGAGGGGGCACCACGAGCAGGCGATCAACTTCACCCCTCCCCATTGCTGAACTAGGTTATTACTGAATTATAGCAAATAAATATAGACATTACGATCGCCTAATATCTTGATAGTAAGATTAACACTTATTTATACTGTGTGAAGATAAAGATATATTTGACCCACAAATATATATTATGATAAATTTGACGATACATGCACTACTGCATTACTCTATATACATTAATATATGGATAAGAATAATAATATTTTAAAAATGGTTAACCTACATATCTGATGATCCCGATTTTTTAACAAATTTAAATTCTCCATCTTAAAATAATTTAGTTGATTACAAATCTTAAATTTTATTAAATCAAGGAGATGTTAAAAATCAACATTTTTTATAAATATATGTCATATTACAATTTGATGGGAATAATTTTTTATATTAATTTCTCGCGAATCTTTTCTTTTGGTAGAATGCCCGCTTAATTCAATCTTATTCAAAATGTTATGAAATTATATTATAAACATAAAAACTAGCAAATATTAAATTAATAATGCAGTGTCAATTAAAATAAATAATGTATTTTCTCCTGCAATTTCAAGGATAAAAGGTCTTTTAAGAGCGATATTGAGCTGGTAGTACCATATATGCACGGCGCAGTGATACAGTACCCGCAACACTGATCGGTCGCGCCGGTCAACAGGTCCCTACCGCCTTATGAAAATGTTACAAACACATAATAATAACACGGCTTTATGATTTTATAATTAATAACAAAATAATGTTAATAAAAATTTTAAAATAAATTAATGTTATATGTATCAATCAATTAAGCAATCTAATCTTTTATTAATTTAAAATAAACAATTAAACGGCTTGGTAAATTAATTAAATTAAAATAATTATACCTATACTCATAATACTCAATTTCGTTATTCATTCAAGTTGTACCAGATACGACCTAGTTACAATATTTCAGTATTTCCCATCGGTAAGAATTTTCTACTACAAATTTGTTTTCATTTATTGATATTTATATCTTTATGAAACTCTTAATAACAATTACTAATAAATTATACGTTAATTTAAGAAGTAGTGTTAATTGCTTTGGATATACCATGATTTTTTATCTATTGTTTAGACAAAATAACAAAACACTTTTAAAACGATTATCAATTAAATGTTTTGTGTAATTTTAAGTAAAATTACAACTTAACGTATAGAAGAATATTTTGAATACACCTAACTTTGTTTCAGTTCTTCAGTCCTTAATTTTATCGATAATGAAAATTCAGTGTAACCGTCTAAAATCTCGATTAAAAATTTTATCAAATAAAAATGTATGAAGGTAAGATGTTACGCGCTATTTAATTTTCAAGTTATTTTAAATTTTTAAATGCCTTTATATATTTTTTTTTAAAAAGACTTAATTGGTAGCAAATTCGAGTATATCTATCTATGATGAAATTTTCATTATATGAAAGTTTCATTCCGCCTAAATATATCTAATACATTTACATAGATCTATAAATATTTTGTTGTCCGAAAAGGCCAGAACGGTAAAGTGGAGGGTGGAGCGAATAATTGGGGTTTTCATGAGTTGTTTTTATTGTGAATGAACTCAATTATGATAAAAATTATGATTAGTAACATTCGGGAAAGCTGGCTTCACATATATGCAGATGGTTCCGCAAAAATGAACTGCACAGGGGCTGGCTACTTTGCCTCAGTCTTCGAGGGCTCTGTACCTGTGGGTTCCAATGCAAGAAATTACGACGGCGAAATCACAGCAATGTACGGGGCAGTACAAGAGCTCTCCAAAATGGAAACCATCTACAGAAAAGCTGTTTTCCTAGTAGATTCGCAAAGCTGCCATAATTGCCCTCTCCAATAACTCTCCGACTGATTGCGAGACCACAAGATCCTGTCGGATAGCTATATCGAATATGATTGTTAAAGGCTGGGAGCTTACTCTGCAGTGGATACCATGTCACTTAAGGGTAATGCAAAACGAACAGGCAGACAAACTTGCCAAGCCAGGCGCAGCACTACCTCAACCTGACAACCCCGCTTCACTAACCTCAGCCAAGAATAAGGTTTAAACCTTATTTTAAGCCAAAGAAAAAGGTTGAGACCACTGGAGAATTTAGGAGATTGTGGAGCATGCGCCCGGTTAATAATACTGAAGTGATACTCGCGAAGATTAAGATGACCTTTTAAAGTTATTGGGCTGAGTAACGAATCAATTCCTAAAGAGTTAATTGTAGCTGCACTTACTGGTCAATGTGTGAAGCGTATTTGGGAGAATTGCGTTGAGAGTGATGTGATGGATTTCAGTTTGGGTTGTTAACAAATTAAGGATTAAGAAATTTTGTTAGGCATAACTTGCCCATCCGCAAGCAAGGATTGCATTATGAGTGATCTAACGGGTTAGGGCAGTGGTCCGTGGACGGATTTTTGTAAGCTGAGATTGGTGACAACGGTATCGAACCTTCAGGTATCATCTATTTTTATTTGTACTTGTGGGTTTGAAACTGAGATAAGATACGAGACAGTTTTTTACTATCCAGGTTGTGTCCCAGAAAACTGCTTTTTCATCTTCCCTTAAAATTTATTATTGTTAATATTATATTTCAAATTTAACAGAAAATTTAAGGAAAGAAATATATATTCATTAGATACCATGAGTTTCACGTATTCCGGAGTTTGATCTATCACGAATTACCCTCCTAACCCATTTGTGTACTCAGGTAGAGGGTACACAAATTATTACATATACAGTGGGCGTACAATGTACACGTTGTACCAATAGCTAGGAAGGGAGATGATGCATTAAACGTTCAATAACCCATAGTGAGGCTGTCGGTCGTGTGTAAACCAACCGTGTGGGGGGGCCCCTATAAGAGAAAATTTCCAATTCATGTTCCCTTAATATCTCTTGCCGGCCAATATGTGTCAAAAATATCATATATTACGGCGCGAACGGGAGCGTGTATTGACTATCGAATTACTCACAGTGAGCGGCTATTATCTAACCTAACCAGAATTAATTAAACGTTTGGAAATAAAATATATTAAGAAGATAAACAAAAAAACCATCACCCAGTCAATAAATCCTTCTTTTATTACGTCTTAAAACGTTTCGACTAACATAGACTTTTTCAATCACAAAACATTTTTTGGTTTTATGCATCAAAAACCACATTGTGCATAGTTACAAAAGTTATAAGTCAAAATTATTCTGTAAAAGAACAACAAGAACAATGGCAATTATATTAATTAAAAATATGGATTTAAAAATATTAATTGTATTATAGTGAAAAAAGGATAGATATCTTCATCAAATGTTTTTTTAAATATCACTTTCAATATTTTCTTTGTTTTAATGTATTGTATACTTATTCCCTATAGTCCACATAAATGTTTAAAATTTCTTTGAGACATTGAACCTATGAGATTAACCAAGTTAATCTAATATTTATTATTGTTTAAAAATTTTAATTTTTAAATTTTTTAAAATTCTTTAATAAATAAATAAGGATAATTATTTTAAATTGTATTTGAAAAATGTATAACCACTATAAGATATTAAATAAAAACTATATTTCAAGGATTTCTTGACAGGATGATGGGTTTTTTCTCTTTTTAATTTTTTAAAAAATAGTCCAATAAAATACATCATATTGAAGTGAAATTTATTATAATTTATCAAACGACGTAATATACGGCTCGATGCCGATACCTCCAATCTCAGCTTAAAAACTCCGTCCTTCAACCACTGTCCAAACCTAAATCCTTTAGATCACTCTCAGTGCTAATATTTTTTATTTTTTTATTTCAAGAGTTAAATTATTAAAAAGAAACCTTAAAGTTCAACTCAGATGGTTTTATTAATATTTCTTTTACTTTTGCAAATCACTCATTCTACGTGCTTTCCGACACTCTTTATTTCATCCTGCATTTATAATAGTATTATGTGTGAGTTATGAGTTGTGAGGACGGAAAAGGAAATGGTTGGTGGATGTCAAAGAAAGAATTATTAGTTTTATTTATTAATCATTATTATGTATAAATATAAATCCTAGGCGCGACAAAAGGCTAGAAATTCTTGCTTTTCGGTCTCAACATTACTAAATTCACAATCTTTGTAAAAATTAGAATTTAAAATCATTTCATCCTTCCAACTGTTCGTTACGGTCTTTTACTTTGAAGGATGGACAACGCCTTACGGTCTTCGAAAATAAGTTGTTGCGCAGGTGATTCAGTCGGAAAAAGGATGAGCCCACTGAAAAATTAAGGAATTTGCGGAGTACGCACCTGTTATTGACGACCCCTTATTTATTTGACATGTCATAGTTAGGCGTGAAACACCTGATCTGGTGAAAGGTTTGGCTTTCAATTTTACTTATGACATTATTCCAAGCCCTGAAGTGGATTTGGTAATAAAGTACATAATTTATCTCTATTTATGGAATTATTTCTTTACCCTTCACCCGCACCATTTTCTTCTCTATGTATATATAATAGGCCATAGACCAATTAATATTATTCAATATTTATCATAATATATTTCAATCATGAAAAACCTGTAACCACTGCGACCCTTCATCGAGTCTGTACTGAACACATGGTAGAGTCAGGTTTTCCCCCTTATTTTGGGTACCCTATTTTTATAATATTTTATAGAGGCTGGGTGAGCCCCAGGAGGAACCTATATCCCATATGATCCATCTCCCGCCGCAAACAGACTAAATAAAAGTAACTGCCTGCAGCGGGATTTGAACCAAGTTTTCCAGCATAGCTACTCAGTGCTCTACCACTGAGTCACCCCGTTCCCCATTTATATCATGAATGATATTAATTTAATTATTTCACTATTATTGATTATTAATAAAAACAAAATCAGTAAAAAAAAATATTATATTTTTAAGAAAGTAAATACTTCTTCAACGTACCGTCACCTTCCCAGAAAATAAATGAGATTTCTTACAATATTAATGACCCTCTGCTTGAAACAAAAAACTAAAGGAGGAAAAATAGAAGAGTCCATTAAAAAGGGGAGGAAATCTGTTTTTTCACATTAAATGATCGTTAGGAGAGCTCTTAATCATCTAATAATGGCCACGAAGACAAGGATAAATCAAACTACTAAGAAGGCTTGTAGTTTTTTTTCTTCTTAATAATGAAGAATTGAAATATTTAGCAGAAGAAGGAATTGGGATTTAAAAAACAGCGGTATGCAATAAAGGGTGTACGTTATACAGTACTTTTAATGGCGATTTATTAATGGAACGAACAAATATTTTCGCTCTTTACAACACCTTGAAGTATCCTTATTAAATCATTTCTTATGCACGTTTAACGTTATTTTTTATGTTTAATATTATTTCACAATAAGATACGAGATCTAATGTAACATACTTCCTGGCCGTAGTAAAGAAGCTAGTAGAGTTCTTTCGACACTTGAAACAACTGAAGACAAATCTCCTGGACTGGGCTAATGCTATTCTGAAACTTTGTCCCTTATCTTACTTACTCTTCTCTATGTACCCACCTCTCCCAATAATCCTGTTACTTTAGTAACGCTGAAGTAACAGGATTTTATCGCTTACTTGTTTGTTTCATGGAATAAGGATCTCTCAAACCTATAAATAAATATTAAATTGGAAAAAAATATTAATAACATATTAGACGGATGAAAAAACCGAAATAACAGAGAAATCTACCAGCAAGTGTTAAGCATAGATTGACCAAGCAAACATGGCTATTTTTTGGAGGCAAACATTTGGGAACTGCAACGTGGACTTAAGAAGTAAGGAAAAAAATGGAAAAGCTGAACTTCACCGAGTTTCACAAATAATTTAAAATCAAAGTGAACAATTTGATGGGTTTCACAATAAAGTAAGACCAGGGGATCTTGGAAAGAGATTCAAAGATAATGTGCCAGTCAACGCATGAAGGAATATGGTTGCGAAAATACCAGCAGAGGAAATAACACTAAAGTACGAAATGATGAAAAATAAATAGGGATAATAATAGTTTTCTACAGAACAAGGTAAACATAAGTATAATCCAAAACCCGATCGATATAAATTCTATTCTGTCATCTTTCCCGAAAGACCTTCAAGAGACTATCAAGCCCCTCACCAACCTACTCACGAGAATCTCTACCGATGAGCATAAAGCCCTTAGCTATCGTTCTGTGGAATGCTAATAGACTGCACAATCACCGTGACAAACTTGACATATTTCTACACGACAACCAAATAGATATTTCTTTACTTACTGAAACACACTTCACTCATCGCGCACATTTCTGCATACGGGACTACATCACTTCCAGATCAGACCACCCAGAAAACACTTCATATGTATCCTTCTTGTGAATAAGATCTTGTATTCTCATTCACAAAAACTTATCCCATTCCCTTATTCCTTACATTCCAACTGATGCTATCCAATCAACCTCAATAACCATAACAATTCGTCCTTTCCATATCACATTTTCAGCTGTATACTGTCCTCCCGGAATTCCCGTTTCTTATAACTTTCTTGAATCCTTATTCCAATCCCTTGGTCCGCGCTTCATTCCTGGAGGAGACTACAACGCTAAACACCAAAGATGGGGTTGTCAAATATCGAACTCCCGTGGAACTATTCTATCTTCTCTCACATCCTCAAAGAACTACTCCAACTTACCCCAAAAAATCCTACCTATTGGCCTACATCCATCTACAAACGTCCCGACATCCTTGACTTATTTATCACATCCCAAATTTCCCTGGCACAAGCCAATATTGAATGCTTGGACGAGCTTTCATAAGATCATAGTCCAGTCCTCCTTTTCTTGCACTCAAGTTTCGTTCCCAAGCCTTCCCTTCCCACATTGATTACAGGAGGTGTCAACTGGGACGATTTATGTTATGACTTGGAGGACTAACTGGACTTAAAAATTTCACTTAAGACAAAACAAGACATAGATACAGCCATAGAAAAACTTACAACATTAATCAGAAACAGTTTACATGATAACATCACAAATAACACAATTAATAACTATCAACACGATTTGCCACAGCATATTATATTATATTTGTCTATTCATCCTTCTTTTCCCAATCTGCTGGTGTTCCTCAAGGTTACTCCTTGGCCCAATTCTTTATACAGTTTATACAGCTCACATCCCAACTCATCCTAATACTATCCTTACGACGGATGCTGATAATACCTGTATATTATCAGTCAACACCAATCCAGTTATTTCATCCCAATGCCTCCAATCCCATATCACTGATCTTGAAGAATGGTGTCAAAACAAAAAAAGAATTAAAATAAATTCTCAAAAATCGCATCAAATCACTTTTACTTTACGTCGTAAACCAATGACTTCCTGCCCTTCAGTATACTTTAATAATATCCCACTGGTGCCTGTAGAACAGATCCGATACTTAGGGTTGCATCTCGACAAACGATTAACCTGGAATCGTCATACAAGACTGAAAAGACAAGAAACCGCTCGACGTTTCAGGCTACTTCAACACTTACTAGACAAACGCCCTAAGCTCCCAATTATCTACAACAGGCTCATCCACATGACCATCATACGACCTATTTGGATTTACGGAGTAGAGCTTTGGTTTGAGCTCCACTAAGCCATCGAATTCCTCTCGTAACTAATCCTTACAATCCAAAATCCTTCGTAAAATCCTCAATTCTCCTTATTTTGTTTAGAATAAAGTCATCCATAACGACCTTAATGTCCCTTTTGTTGCTGATTTGGCCCGTACCCGGTATCTATCCTTTCATAACAAACTTCATTACCACTCAAACCCTCTAGTTTCAAACCTAGCTTCCTCTTTAATTCCCGGTAATCCTCCGAGGCGTCTGAAAAGAAGATGGCTACGTAACCTTCTTAGTTGAACATTGATTTGAGTACTACCAGTGGATAGTTTCTCTACTTGTCATTATCTCATTTCATTATGCATCACTTAGCCTATTTACTTGTTGTATTATTGTAATACAGTTGTAAATATCAATAAAAAAAAAAAATAAGCATATCAATTACAAAAAATTCTCCGTGAACTTCTCGATAAAAATTTGATAATTTAACTAATGCAATTTTAGTTATGAATTTTACGGCTTATAATATAGTTCTGTATTGTATTATTATTTTGCATTTCTTGGCTTAAGCCGGATAAATACAGAAATCTAGACCTTGGTCAAGGGTTTGGTTCATTTTATGATTAATTGGAAATATTAAAAAACATCCTGATGATCTAGCTTAACCGCTTCCTGTACTTCTTGAATTCCACAGTTTATTTTAAGTACCATCATAGATTTACTAGCTTCTTCAGGAAAGCGCCTCGATCATTCGTCTCGATCCCGTGCACTTTTCAGCCAGTTCAAAGTGATTCTATTAGCATTCTCTTCGTTGCTTCTTTTTTAATCAGACGGAAAAATATTTATTGTTAAATAATCAATCTTTGATTGAAATAAGACCGCTAATAATTTTCTCCAATTGTATTCCATTGCCTACAATTTTAAGTCCATAAAATTAACTTCCGTTTTGAGATTAAAATTTGTTAACTGAGGAATGGATATTGTGTTTTAACATGTATATATGTGATATATATATATATATATATATATATATATATATATATATATATATATATATATAGATAGGTAGATAGATAGATAGATAGATAGATAGATAGATTGATGGATGGATGGATGGATGGATGGATATGCATTTATTTTTATAATATTGCCATTGGAGGTAATATGCAATTTTTTTCATTAATATTTTAATTCTTTCTTACTTGTTAATTTAATTACATTATACTCTAAGACATAATAGCCTACATATTGCTTCTTGTATTGTCATTCTACAGGGACTTGTCATAGAATGAATAAAGACTTTATTATTATTATTGTAATTAATAATATCATAGATCTGATAGATCTTTAAGGTTTTTCCGAACTCTAATTTAAAACCACTCTCTTTTAATTATGTAAAACTAATAGAATATGCTAACACTATATTTATTTCGTAGTGTTTTATCTGAATAACTCAATTATGATTTAAATTCATTGGAGTTCCGCCCCCACCGAATTCCCGGGCCAGTTAAATACCACTTCCGACTCCCTGGTGGAGAAGCTAACCCCAGATGTCTTCCGATTCGTTTCCTCATGAATAATGTTCTTGCTTCCTGTCAAGTAATATCCCCCCTCTCAGCTCCGGATCGTTTTGACGGATATCTCAAGCACTTACTTAATTACTTTTTGCCAAGAACTGTTACAACTCGGTTAGTTGTACTCCCTTTTTAATGGATCCGTCTTAAATTAGGACTTCTCAGAAAGAGCAGATTTCGGATTTTATGTAATGATTTGGTATCCTATTATTTTACAAGAGCTCAAAATGGTATCGTAACAGCAGGTTTTGCTGCAGGTATTAGCTTAAACATTTGCAGCAGAAAATCTTTTATCCTCCACCCTGACGATGAGCTAAAAATTGGGCCAAAATCTTTGTACAAATAAAATAAGATAAACTTATTTTACTGCCTCCCCCCCCCTCATATCATTTCACAATCTTCTTAAATATATCCAGTTACCAGTTACAATAATCATAATAATAAATCATCAAGTTTCAATTTTTCACTCTGAAAAATCGATTAATGTAAGGTTATTAATGTAACAGTTGAAAAGGAATGGGTAAATACTAGGTCCCTGTGCTACTCCTGGGTTCAGCGGTAGAAAAGAGGATAGGGTTTGAATAGAGATGGAGACTGCTTGAGTTCTATCCGAGGGGAAAGCTTGGACCCATAATATGGAACTGTTAGAAAAAGAAAGATATTTTAATTTAGAGAAAAGGATGGAATGGTTCAGCGGATCGAAAGCTTTTGAAAAGTCGAGAAAAAGTTACAAACCAAAAAATTTAATTATTAAAAAAATTAATATAATAAGAAATTCGACAGAGGATGGATGTAGTTATATCTAAAATGAAAGGATCGGTTCACACCGACTAAAGTCATGGTGTCATGTGAAGAGAATGGAGTTTGAATGTTGGCCAAACCGAGTTCTGGATTGGGTTCCACCTGGGAGGAGACAACGCGGACGGCCCAGAAGCAGGTGGATGGAGGGAGTCCAGGAGGAGATGGCTGGTCGAGGACTCCAAGAGGATGATTGGATGAATCGGGAGATATGGAGCTTTTCTCTGACAAGTTGAGGCAACCCTTGTCGGAACGCCTATAAGATAAGATAGTTAATATACTAGATATAATTGATACATCAAAATTACAATAAATGTGCTTATATAAAATTGTTTTATTTCAATAACGATCAGAATTAAACCAAAATTAACAACTTAATTTTAATTGTTTTTCTATATTCTAAGTAACAATAAGTGATTGTGCTTTTGTTAATAAATCACGTTTAACGTTTATTATTTTCGGTCTAAGAGTCGAAATTAAAGGATCCGAATTTATTAACAGATTATTTAAAACATCTCTATTGTTTGATTGCCTCGATGATTTTCTGGCATGAAACACTCTGAAATTTCGGAATAACTTGTGATTTGCTTCTTGAGCATCTTCTAACAATTGTCCAATAGGTACTGTAGCATTTTTGGATATCAGCATTCCGTGCACGAGCAGCTTGTGCATGCTGACTGTATAGAGATAGATATAATCATGCTGTCTCTTTCGTGTAGGCTTCAAAGTTATCTAGGTTTATAATTATAAATTATACGAATGAACGAAAGACGACGAAATAACATGTAATATTCTTACAAAGCCTTTAATTAGATTTTCATCATCCCCTCTTATAGCTGATGGAGTTTCTGGGGAGGCAAAAGATTTCCTTGCAGTATTTTCCATCATTGCCTGTACCAAAATCTTGTCTTGTGTGATCTGCACAAAGTCCTAACTGAATTATAAAATCATGTTGAACTTGATTTTTTTTTTCTTGCTAGTAACTCCTGTTGCTGTGTCGTTTTTGCACTCCAGGACTTGAAATCTAGTCGGTAAGAGATGTGAATTAAACACTCAAAACACCTGATCAAACTATGCAAAGGAGACAACCCAAATGAGTAATACCCGTCGTCATTAACTATATCCTTGTTTTTAATCATTTTTAAATTGTTCATTTCTTTAGGTGTTGAATCGCACAAGAAACACCTCATAGCTGAAGAAGTTTTAGTTACAATATTACATATTTTGCCATCAACCATAGTTAATAACATTCTATAATTGTTTGAAATTTTGTCATTTATATAGGGAAGTAAATTATCAATTTGTGTCTGAATGTCTCGAACTAAAGACGTTACAGTTTCATCCGTTTCTCTTCTGTAATGAAAGAAATAGGCCTACAAAATCGAGTCGATGACGGACATTCATTTTACCAGACTTTTTGATTATTCTCAGAATTTATTAAACTAATCGGTACTAAACAGGCGATCAAAATGGCCGAATGATCGCTGAAAGTTTCAGATGAAGAATAACGTTGTTTATATTGTGATTGCTTACACGCCCCATCACATCCCCATTTAATGTTTAACATTAAACTACGAAAATTATCATCCCCTATTCGCTACCCACGAGTAGTAAAATCCGGGAAGAAGTATGCTCAAGTAAATTTTGCAATACGATATTTGCTCCAGTGTCACTAACCGATATGGATTCTTCTGGGGGATAACAGTCTTTTTTGAATTTTTGGATCTGATATCAGCTGGGGTAAAATGATGTATATCCTAATGCTTTTGCATTATTTCTGACGGCATTGTACTGAAACTTAGTAAAATCAGCGGCTGCATATAATGCTAATGCCTTTTCGATCTCTTGATCTTTTGGTTTTAAAAGGCTTTCACAAAATTGTTTAACACTAAGTATATGTTCGGGGTGCTCCCTAATAAAATTAACAATATAATCTAGGTCATCTGAATCTTTTTTTCATGACAAAAGCGAACATATCCTCTGAACATTTTCTAAAACTTTCTGTTTTTCTCCATCTTTGTCTATCGGATAATTGTTCCAATGACTGAGAACGAGATGGTATACTTGCGGCTGTTGATGATGACGATGAAGGTAGGTCCTGGCTAACATCTTCAGGAACAATGAAATCCAAATTCAACCAGTTTTCATGCTTCTCCAGAAAATAATTGATATTCCTATGGGACGAAATAGCGAAATAGCGAGAGTCTCGGAGGAAGAATCTTCTGTAAAATCGTCGTCTGGCATAGAATCATCGGTCTTAGAAAAGGATGGCAAAACGCCTACCTTATCCTCCCTCATTATTAATTATGATTCCATTAACCATTGAGTAAAAAAAAACATAAATAAAATAAACAAAAATAGTTATGAAGAGTATGTAAACTGTACTTAGTTCTTCACGTCACAGTATAACCGCACTCTATCAAAGTCAGAGGCCAACTGAATATACCATAGGTGATAATCAACTCCCACTGGGAGAGTGCGATGTGGACAGGTCTGTGTCTCTGGCCAGACTTATTACGAGTAAAAAAGGATATCATTTACTCACTTTAAAAAATACTTAGACCACCCAATAATCTTAATACTCTTTATATGGGGATGTAGATGTTGTGGTTGGTATGGTTTTCGTGACTTCACAGCCATAATGTATAGTGGATGGGTAAAAGAAGTGCGGTAATGGTTAGTTAGGAATGAAGGTCGGACGCAATTAATACAAGCGAGCTTTGGTTTGGTCTACTTTATAGGCTCAATCCTAATGGATTTTCTGGGCTACTCGATAGGCTATTCGAAACTTTTCTTTCCTTATAAAACCTCTTATTACTTGTTTTTGGAGTGTAATGATAGTCAATAGCAATAAATCACTTGGTTAGATCATAAGATTGTCTCTTGTATATTCATATTATATCTGTTCAATAGCTCGATAAATCTACTTATTTCTTACACGTCTTTTACCGTTTGATAGCTGTGTAATAAATATTACGATATATTTCACTTCAAAAGACTATTTTCTTTCCCCGATTTTTCCAAACTTGAATATACGGTCCGCCCTTTCCCAAGGTACTCAACAAGGATAGTGGATTCGGGATAAAATTGACACATGGAAGAGGCAATGAAGCATATGAGACGTGATGAAGGGAAGGGGAAAGTGGGAAGTG
The DNA here is from genome assembly GCA_037127475.1 of Arma custos. NCBI lineage: Eukaryota > Metazoa > Arthropoda > Insecta > Hemiptera > Pentatomidae > Arma > Arma custos. The sequence goes on from CM073762.1 coordinate 26,160,330, forward strand.
GGGAAAAATAAGAGGCGAGGGTTAATGAAGACAGGGCCTGGCCGAAATGTGATTCTGATCGGGGAAAGGGAACTAATGAAGGGGACGTGACCACCATCCCTCTCTCCCTCTCTCCCTCCTAATTCCTCCCTTCCTCTCCTGTTTACAGTTTCTCCTCCTAATCGCCTCCCGTCTGATATTATCAGTTGCTCGTTTAGCAAGGCTCTCTCTGTTGTACGTAACTCGATTATTAGCTTCGAGGTCTATACTGACTAAAGGGAGGATCAATGTCAACACGTTTCGATTCCCGCTCTCGAAGCGAAGTGAGTGGATCAAGCATCGACTGTCGTCATTAGTTTTCCCGACTTTAGAGGATCATGGGATTCTCTATTTCTGTTAAATAGGAAGGAGTTCTCTATACTGCAATAAACCTTCTCCTTGATAAATACATGAATATATACCTTGGGTCTAAAAAGTCTCCATACATTTTGTATTGAAAAGTTTGAATGTTATTAGGGGAAATTGCCTCACGTTAAATGACCTTTTTGAGGTCGCAGATAAGAAAGTATAAACAAAAACAGTTGTCTACAAATATACATTTATATTCTTTAGAATCTGTAGTCACTAATTAAAAAAGTAAAATAACACAATTCAACAAAAAAAACTTTTACTTTTATTAACAAGTGTCAAATGACGTAACTGTCCCATAAAGTGGTTTAAGTGCGTAATGACAAAATTTAACGGCAAATTTCGCAAACAAAGTCATACTGCCCTTTTTTATTGTATGTCCAATCTTCATGTATCCACATAATTACCCTGAACACAGATAATCCACTCCTCTTGACGAGACTCCGCGAATAATTAATTACAATACAAAAAGGAATTTTCCCCTCTTCCTCTGAAATTTTCACTGTAGATACTTCTGTCACTTTTGCAATTCTTTTGCCTTTGATTATCTTTTTATTATCAGAAAATTGCCCCTACACTTACCAATAGTGCTGCGGAGGTTTAGCATAGTAGAACCTCTATGCCCCTGATCTCGAAAGACCTGCATAGTATGCCTTGTCCCTCCTTATTAAGGCGGACCTCTAGATCCACCACCTTAGATTTGAGGGCCTTGTTTTCTGAAGTAAGTTTAACAATGAACTTGCCCTGCCCTTCGAGGTGGCTCTCTTTGGATAGCCGGTCGTTGAGCTCTCCATATTAATCCAAGGGACGATTTCAATGAGATAATCTCGCTGTTCAGACTGCTATTCAGTTTCTTTACCGCCTCTAATATATCACTCGAGGTCGGCTCAGCCGCCTTATTTTCTTGCTCCTAGTGGTGCTAGTTTTTTTTCATAAGGGGGTCCAGGCTTTTTAGATTGGACCCAATTTTTTTTTTTTTTTTTTACGGCCTCTATTTTCCATTTCTATCACAAAATTGGGCGTGAAAATGAGGTGACATATTAAAAATAAAACACTGAGCCTTTGTTTAAACACTTTAATTATTTGTTGATAGAGTAGAATAAAAATAACTTAAAGCAAACGGTTTATATTGTTGATAGAGGCCTGTAGGCTATAATCCTCTGGGTCTCGGGGGTTAGTATAGATTAGTGTTCTTCAACCTTTTAGCACCTGCGGACCGGTGAAAATAGGATAAATATTTCGCGGACCAACTGAAGCTAAGACAAGTAAAAACCAATATACTTATAGATATTATTTTTTATTATAACATATGTTATGCAATCACATTATTTAGTGCGATATCTGCTGCTGCTTCTTTGATACAAGAGTTAAGACTGCAGCGTTGTTTCTGACCGACAAAGCGCTATATTACATCTATTCGGTTTCTCCGTTTGGTTTTTATTACAGACATAGCTGAAAAAGTGTTTTCACATAAATAGGAAGTCGAAAAATTCACTAATAATTTGATAGCTTTATAACTCAAAGTTGGATATTCTTTTTCTAGCGATATCCGAAATTGAGGCAATGAATGCATTTTATGTCCGGAGACCAGAGTGACATCAGAAGACAACTCGATCAGCTTTTCTTTTTCATGAAGATCAAGTGCACATGAGTTTATATCTTCCAACAATGGATTATTAATCCAGAGGTAGCCTTTACGAAGATCTGGGAAATATGACTTTCGTGTTCATATCAGCAGCAATCAAAAAAAGTCTGTCCCCCTGACTACCCTCATTTCTCACGGCGAAAGTCTCGGACATCCCTCCATTAATTCACACTATAGCTTTGGAGTCATGATATGTGCATTTTATGGCATTTAATAATGCTGTGGGCACCTTTTTAGCGGCTAGAGCTTTCCAGATTTCTTCTCTAAGGACTGAGTCGAATGCTGCCTTAATATTCAGGAACTCTAGGTAAAAGCTCTTTCATCTATCCCATGTCTTCTGAATAATCGTCTTCAGAGAGATGATGAGGTCCTGTTTGTCGATGTGGTCTAAAAGATGTTTGTTCCTCTTCCAATTTGTTTTCCACGATTGATCTGAGTTTTCTTTCCAGTATAGAACAATAAAGTTTATAGACTACAGGAGAGAGAAATATAGGCCTATAGTTTTGGCATTCTCTCGAACTTCTTGTGGATCGGTATGATGATGTTAAACATGTATGTATAATGTTTTTTTTTCTTTTATTTGTTTTATATTTTTCTTTATTGTGATCTTCATAAATCGTGATCGTAAATTGTGATCTTGATAAATAAATATATATACAAATAATATTAATATAAAATAAATAAATAATACCGGCGAAATAAAATTCTGCTTCCACATTCGCTAGAATGCAGCTAGAAGCTACGCGGTACTGTTTCTCCCGCTGCCGTTTTTTCAAATATAGACCAATCTCAATCAACACTATTTCTATTGTATTATTGTGCAATATTATGAAAAGTAAATGTAAGGCTTGAATGAGTATTTTGTGGCAAACTATATAGTATATGTACAATTTAAAATAGCCTGTAGGGGGAAACCAACTACAAATATCTGAGAAATTTAGTTTCGTGATGTTCGATTTTAAGCTGACTAGGAACTATTTCGAAGGTAATTTTTCAAAAATGGAAGATAGAAGAAACTACACACTGCGAAATCCCGATATAGTTTTTTGAGGCGTAACACTCATTGTCTTCCTCAGGCAATAACTGGACATAGGATTGCTGTTTACATCCTATAAATCTATTCGCTTGCTGTAACTATAAACTCCGACGATCATTAAAACAAAAAATACTTATTTCTTAATAATAATGATTTTATTTCGGAATTAAATGGCAAGAATAAAGTTAAATTTATTCCTTACATTTCATAATCCCGAATAAAATAGTGCCTTTGCTAACACACCTTCTGTTTTTAGATAGATTATAAAAAAATAAATGACAGGGACACAGCATTGTTGTTTGCCATTCATTTTTTGTATTCAGTATGTTATTACTGTTTTATTATTTAAGTGCATAATCAGTTGTTCGAAAGAATCCTTTATCCATAAATCTGTTTATATACTTTTTATAACGATTTATGTTTTTCTGCGTTCCGTAAGGATGGTTATTTTTATAATAATATGGTAGTATTTATTTCTCAGGTTCGTTTTATATTTATAGTTTTGATATTGATATATGTTATTTTTCTAATGATTTTCCATTGCATCGTCAACATGTTAAATTTTCGGAGTCATGAAAAATCACTACTTCCTGACAAAAAATAATCTATTTTGTAAAATGCGCCTTTGATGATGTAAATTGAACAGAGTTAGTAAATGCTACACCTTCTTTCTCTACCTCCTTTTGTGCGTGAAAGATCCTCCAAATACCTGGTCCACACATCGCGGTTTTTTGCCAGTTCCTTCGCCTGAGCTAGGGTGTTCCCTCACCTCTATCCTAATCCAACTCCATGAATGTTCTTTTGGACTACCTCACGATCCAATGATCCACGATCTACAAAGACCACGGTCTTCTGCCAGTCGGACTCGCTTCCATACACATTCTTGGCACACTGTCTTTCCCCCATTCCAAATATCGCTCCTTCAAAAAAACGACATAAATGTGTTAAGCCTTCATTATCTATTGCATTTATAGAAGCTTTTCAATTCAAGAACATGACATATCTGATATTCCATTTCCAACATCTTTTTTTTTTTTTTTTAATTTAGACATATTTTGAGTTATGTATATTTGAACTTTAAAGTTTTATGTTTTATGGGAATAATGACTAAAGTTATTATAAAAAAAGTTTCAAGTTTTAATATTTTCTAATGGTCAATAAAAGAATTTCAATACCATCATTGCATTGGAAATACTTTGCTTTACAAAACCGAATCTTGATTTTTTTTTTTAATATGAAACTATACCCTCTACAGATGCCTCTATTTGAAATATCTCAAATACCTTTTTTTATTGAAAAATTAGATCTTTTGAGTTATGACATTGTTCATTAAAGGGACAACGAGTACATATTAAGTATTCGTATTTCCGCTGCTGTTATCCGGATTATGAGCTTGTCTTGGATGACCAAGCTTAAGTTGCAATACAGTAATATGCGGAGATATGCTGCTTTGTAAATTTGGATTTTAACGTTCTTAATGCTAATTTTTAAACGAAAAATAATAAGTTTAGCATTAGAGCAACTCATAGATTTTTTCTATGAACAGTTAACGTTATACAAGAACCGTTTATCAAGGGATCAATCGTGTAAATAAACCGTTTGCCACATTATCATTTATGATGACTCCTCATGTCCCCCCTCGATGTATAAATATGATTAATGATAATTGTCACGGAGCATTTTCGATGAAGACGGCTTTGTTATTATAATAGCTAAGTCCCCTGACCGGCAGGCATCGACATTACAGGTATGATAATTGGATACTGCTGTCTATTGTCTATTTAGTAATGACGGCACACAATAGATCCCAATTATGCTAATGTAATTATGAGAGCAACTGACGGATGTTACACGAGCTAGCGGCTCCTTTGTGTAACCTGCTTTGTAGTTTCCTATTGTTAATATTATATTTAATGTTCAATATTGAACTTCCTGAAGTTGCGGTCAAGTAACTTTTTTATTTTCCACTAAAATTGTTCATTCCAATAAAAAAATTCTAAGGTCATGGTATATTGGCTTCACTGCCCAAGCAAGATCTCAAGGAAAAGTCAGATCCTTCGATCTGAATTATATTAAAATAATAATATAGGATGCCACCCTGAGATCGTTATACTTAATATATATTAATTCTATATCATTCATCAATAGGAGACATATCCCTCTCTTTTCCAATGATTAACATGGTTGACTGACCAGGAGTTGTTTATCAAATAATAATAATCATTGAATAACATTATATTTATTTTTGCTGTTCATGGTTACAAGATACAACTTATAAAACTACTTACAAAGAAAGGGGGACGCTGAATGTGTTGCTAATTCTCGACCATCGCTACATCCAGTTCCTCCATCTTGAGTTGACCGCTGCTTCCCGACAACTGCCGTTATCTTGAGAATAAAGGTAATAAACCCTAAGGGACACTTAACTACCCGAAGGTACTTCAATGCCCCTTGCACTACTTATTTAGGTATTCCAGGCGGTCTAGGTAGCGTCACATATAGCAGTCACCTAAATTCACCTACGGCCTGTGACCCTTTTGATACGAAGAAAACTCGTATAAAACCACAAATAAATTATTTATGGAATTTGAATTATTACAACAGATCTTGAAAAGACTATATATAATTAAACTTCTAAAAATCAGGGGATTAAACTCCAAATGATCTTGCGGACCACTTCGAAAATGGGGCCATTAGTGGCGAGGGGAAACATTGTTAAACCTCAAAATCACTGTCTTGATTTTTTTAAACTTTTTAGATTGTTTATTTTCTTTCTTTCTACTAAATGGATCGAAAGTGATTCATAAATTATTACAACGTATAGTATACAAATTAGTAATCATTTCGGTCGTTCCCTTAATCTTACCAATTAGTTTATTTTTTAAATGAAATATGGTACTTGTGATTTATCAGGTCGCCATGAAACCTACATTCTTATCTTTTATAGCCTGATATTTTTTTTATTTGTTAATATTTATTTATTATATGATTTGCTACAATTCACAAAAATTATATGCTGAACCAAATAGAACAGTCTCGAACTTAAAAACAATTACCATTGGACAAATTTAAAGTTATTTATAAGGAATCATAATATACAATGAAAGAAACAATACATACAAAAAATTTCCAACAGAGAAAAAGAAAAAAAATGAATAATAATAAAATAAACAACAATTTATTTTTATATGCATATATATAAACAATAACAATAAAATAAAAGAAATTGGTATTCTGCAATAGTAAATGCTTTGTTCTTTTATGTACATACCACTTCGTACTATTTTGTGTATTTTTATATGGGTTATATTTTTTATAAACGGGTTTTTGTTGTCTTTACATTTAAAAAAGAATTGTTAATCTCATGATATCACTCGTCTCATTTGAGTTATTTGTGTGTGCATTATTAATTGTTTCCGTATTGTTTTTATTTATCTTATTAATTTTTTTTATTGTCTATTTTAATAATAATAATGTCTATTAAATTTAATTTGTTATTTTTTCTTATTAATTTTGTTATATTCTATTTTAAATGAACAAGAAAACACTTTAGGAATCGACACCTTCCTGTATGGAAATACTTCAAAAGTTGAGAATAATTCCAATGATTGAATTATATGAAAAATCGATTTTGATTTTGATTTGATCGATTGTGGAAATGTTTTCGTTGAGTAAATGTGGTAAAAACATTTATACAAGAAAGGGATTTGACTAGAAGTGTCTAGACTTAACATTTTACTACAACATTTTGTATATTTCAATTCTATAAATATGAATAAGAAGGTAGGTGTTATCGGTGTTCAAATTACAAAAAAATGGTTGATAACAGTCCTTAGTGATCTGCTAAATCACAAATTACAAACAATGGTTGATAACAGTCCTTAGTGACCTGCTAAATCAAAAATTACAAACAATGGTTGATAACAGTCCTTAGTGACCTGCTAAATCACAGATTGCAAACAATGGTTGATAACAGTCCTTAGTGACCTGCTAAATCGCTCCAAATACATGAAATATTTTTTATCTTTGTTTTCCTAGCGTCGCGATGTTAATATTTTACAGTCATTATTCTCTTGTAAAATACTGGTTTAGTGCATTTCAAAGGTTTCTGCATTATATATTACCGCTCAACGAAGTTTGAACACGTTTAAAAATTTATTGAAACACAGAACAGACAAAAGCGTGTTTATAATAATTTTTTACGCATAAAAAATTCTCTTTTATATTTGGTTCATCATAACGATGAGTTGAGTCTAAAAAGGAAAATAAGGCATTGCAGTCCTTTTATGCCGTCTAGTGCCACTGAACCCATTGTTTTAGATATGTATACATTAAAGAAGTTTATGTTGCCCTCCATTTATTTTTTTCATTTCTGGGGCGCTTGTTTTATTTTAAACTTTTACGCTCTAAGCACAGTAGTCAAATATTCCCAGATTCGTTGCCTTATAGGTTTTAGAGCATTTAAGAGTGTATAGACTGCCTAGCTGACCCGACAGATCTTTTGTTCAAACGTTTGAAATCTAAAAAAATTCATTGTAATGGTATGGATCATTTTGATAAAGATATTTGTAAAAAAATATCATTAAATTACCCAACGTCATCACGCTTACAGTTATTACAACTTGACCTATCAATTACGCATGAGCATATCTGTATACTATAAGCTTAAATGTGTACTTAAAACCGTTATATTTAATGGCAAGCAAAGCATTCCATCCCATAGAAATATCTATGTAATAAATACTATTCACAGATTACCTTCTCGCAAAGCTCCTGAACACGACCTCATCACGATCCACACTTAAAGTATCTTTCTAGGAAAGCCATTCCATTCTTCACATATACTATGCTGTACTCCGTACTACATATTCTCCTAACCTCTTGAAATTGTCCGTCGTAAAAATAATACCTAAACCTAAAAAAAAGTGGAATACCCTTCCTCTTACCGTCCTATCTCACTTTTACCATGCATGGGTAAAGTTCTGGAAAATCTCATCCTGAAACGATTATACCCCATCCTGGTTGGAAACCACATTATACCAGATCACCAGTTTGGATTTAGAACATCCCACTCCACTATCCAGCAATGTCATCGTGTGGTGATCGTTGTTCCCCTGCAGCATCGCAGTATCCAATCCCCAAATCTTTTCGACTGTCCTTAATTATAGAAATTGTGGGATCAGTATCTCTTTCAAATCAGCCGAAAAATCTTTCTGTACTCACTGAAATGCATTCTAATAAGATTGATTTAATGTAATGTCGATTTGCCAGAACAGAGACCGGTCGGTGAGCGTGTGTTGAAACTTGGGTTTGTGCAACATGTTGGGGACTATCGAAGAATTTGATAAGCCTTCGTTCGGTTGTCCGAGTACATCATGTATTGTCAGTTTTTGTTCAGTGTAGTGTGTCCATTATTATAAGTGATGGAGGAATTAGCTTTTGAACGACCATTCATTCGATGACGGTCATTTCCTGGTAGTTAGAGCCTCTGTCGAGCTAAACTTTGCGTTAAAACTTAACAAGGTTACGAGTATGATGTAAGGAGGGGGAAGAGACAGGGCAGTCACTAATGATTGGATAATAGAATAGGCTCAGCTACAGGTGGAGCAGGGAGCAGGGCTGCCTAGTTGTGCGGTCATCATTAATCACCAAGCACCCTGCTCCTGAAAACCTCCACTTCCAAGCTGTTACGGGGATTTCTCATTCCCTTTTCATCTAATGTAGATTCCACGCGGTATTAATCAAACTTAGCTAATGCGTGTATTTCAATTAAGCTTGACCGATAAATCTTGTACAGCGATTTATCTTATTCACTACAACCCAACTTTTCGGTAGTCTGATAATTTGCAATTTTTTTTAGTTTACTTTCAAAAAGTCTTATTTTAATTGATCTTATACACTTGGATAAGGCAATTGCTATATTGGCTTCCCTGCCCAAGCAATTATCTGAGAGAAAAGTAAGATCCTTCGATCTCAATAATATTTGAGTAATAAAATTAATAGAACCAATAAAGATGGATTGAAGCTGCATTCAGCAAACTTAAGGGTCATTGAATGTATAGAAAAAGTTTTCTGATTTTGTTAAGATGGATTATTTTGAATTTACACATGATGTTTTATTTTTTTCATGTACTTAATGGTAGATACATATGATCTCGGCTAGTAAATATACTCAGGTCTACTTCCTTCCATGATCATTCCGTTGTCCTGTGGTGTACCTCAGAGTTCATTACTATCCCCTACCCTAATTGTCATTCACATAAACCACCAACATTCCTAATGTCTGTGGTGATTATTTTCAAGCCATAGTTTTCATCTTCGGTCCTATTACTCCCACGAAAAAACTCCTAGATGAACTGAAATGAATAAGCCAGTGGGCAATAGTAAATAAGTTTTTTTTTTTAGTTGAACGTGGAAATGACCTAAACGATACTACTTTCCTTGTATGTAAGGTCGAACCATTTTCATAAACTAATTCCCATATTCCAATCCATTTTCTAAATAGTAATCCTACCAAATTAAAAAAGAGGGAATCATTTTTTACCAAATCCTCTCCTGTAAAAATAAAATCTCTGAATCTTTCGTTGTTTCTTCTTGATGTGTCTGAGTTACAATCGTCACCTATTTACATTCGAAAGTCATCAACTTCTTTAATTTTCCGTCACTTGATCTAGTATACACTCTAGACTATACGAAGGTATCTCTGAAGATATCGATACAAAACAAAAACGATTTATCAATTTCTTGGTACTGGTCTTATCCTCGGGATCCCTTGTGACCCGATTGTTCGATGAGGTGAAGTTCCTACCGCCGTAAGTACTTTCTAGCTTCCTTCCTTTACCAAGTTATCCAATCCAACCGTCCATCAAACATTTCCAACATCTTTCAATTCAAAAGTTCTAATATTAGAACTGGTCCGAATGATGAAGCGATTTCAACTCTAAGGCAAGTGCATGGTATCTCCTTTGTTCGGCTCTAAGTGTTCAGTAGGTTTGTATAGCTTGGGACTGCTGGTTTTTTTATTTATTCATTCATGATTCTAGATTATTATTATTTTCATACGTTTTTCACGCATTTGCGGGTTCAAGATTGAGATGGGGGATAGGTCCAACTACCTGCAGTTGTTATCAACGTCAAACATTCAGAAGTTTTCGTACTATTCTGGATTTTTCCCTGAGAGTTGCTTGTTGAGCTTCCCTTAATACATCAAGCGCAAGTTCCAGATTGTTGTGCCTTCTCATTTTTCTTTTCATTGATTTGATTAAATATGCATCTTTTTATAATCATTTCTTTTCTGATAATTTTATTAATTAAAGAATTCTGGAACTTCCAAAACCTCACCAAGTTGAACTTTTCCAAAATATTTGGACCCTTTTTTTGGTAATCATTTTTTCTATATGAAATTACGTTATCATTTACTCCTCGCTTTTATATTGTTTAGATTTATAAAATCCTTAATTCCAGTGCTAAATAAAATACGACACTGCGTTTTGTATTTCTGAAAAAAAAACTGATGCTGCCAAAATTGTTTTACGTTTCAATACTGTATGTACCCTGTCCCGTTCACCTATTCTAGTAATAGATGCACTTACTTTTTAAGAAACTACACCGGGATTCGGTACAACCAAATTTTAAAATTTGTTTATTTACTTTCTAAGCTTAGTAGACCTGTTATGTTTCATGAAGATAGTTTTTTTTTTTCAGTATATCTTTTCATTATAATCGCACTGCAGAGCCATAGCCATAGAGTTATGAGATTGTATTCTGGCAAGATGAAATACGCCTGGAGTAGCGCTTGGAATCTCCCTCCCTCCCGCTGTGAGTTGTATCATATTATATTTGTAATCTCCCATGCCAAGGCACGCCCACTTTTGGTGCACAATCAGATAAATATTACTAAATAACTGTCACGGTTCGGATATACGAGAGTCTGGAATTCGATTCACGAACGGGACGGCTATGGAATGCTACTGAGTATATCTGTTCTATTCCATGAACATGTCTGTTTCAATAACATCGTTAAATTTATTTTAAAAAATATAATAGCCAAAATTCTTTGTATAGCTGTAGGTAAATAGGATTATTATCAAAGACCGAATTTTCATGTTGTAAAACAATCAAAATGTCCAAAATGATATGTATTGAAAACGAATATAGCCTTTATTTATGAAATTCTCATATCGTCGTAACAAAACCTAAATGATATATCTGAAGATAAATTAAATAAATGATAAAACAACTTCAGAGTTCCATAAGTGTTATAAATATGGCTGATAAGTATGCAAGATAATGTCTTCAATAAATTTTGGACTACTAATTAATGACGTCGATGGGAAATGTCGGGTGTGCGAAGTGGACAGAATGCAACTTAGACTCAATGCAAAATATTTAAAGACAATCTGTTTTGCTAGATTGAACAATTATAATGTGCGGTAAATATATTTATAATTCTTTATTATCGTTAATAACGAATAAGTTATTATTTAAGTTATTCTGCGGCTAAATCTTCACTCACTAATCATGTATATAATATGTTTCAAATTTCTTTTGTTATTTTCGATTCATATAACTATTCACTGTTGTCTTTTCGTTGATCCAGTTAGTCAAAAGTTGCAGCAGGTAACTGAATAGTAGGACGAACAATGTTCAGGTATTATAAATTAGAAGGCAGATTTTAGATGTTCATACACACTGCTAAGGAAAGCAATTGGGAGTGGTCTTGGATATCATTTACCTAAAGTCATAAAAAGATCTTAAAAAGTGTACTATAAAATATCCAACAGAAAGAGCAGGGCCAATTCATTTTATATTACCAGATTTGCAACGCCGCATGATGAAGCAAAGTTAGTGGAAGATAACATCCCCAATAATCCATACTAATATTATAAATGCGGAGGGCCGATTGTGATGAAATTTGGTACTGAGATAGTCTTGAGACTGGACATTGGCTACTTTTCAATGCGATAAATGGGTTTTAACGGGTCGAAATAGGAGATGATTTAATATAATTGATTTAATTTGACATAAATTATAAACATATGTTTAATGCTTTTACACAATGTGCGTGGGCCAAACTCTTTCAAATATCTTAAAAAGCTCAATAAACAAGAATTTTCGAGAAGGATGTGATGCAACAGGGTTATTAGAGAATTATAATCATTGGGATACAACTCTGAAAGAGCCTGCACAATGCAAATCAGCGCCCAAGGTGAGAGAGCTGTTGCTATATTAATAGCGACATGTGGACTTTCAAACCCTCAAGAATTGTTGGAAAAGTATTAAAATTACATGGCGGATGATATTTTGCACATATTACAAGAACAGAATACGCATGTTTCATACAATGATTTAATTTACAATGCGCTAACAAAGGTTGAAGACCAAGTGATTATTATTACTGGAAAAAAATATTATCCCGATTTTGGGAAGAGATTTTGGAGAAATTAGTAGTGATTTAATGTGAGAACTAGATTGCAATACTGTTTCTTTAATGCAACAAATAACGGAAGCCCTTCCACTTTTAAATTCAGAACAAAGATTAGTTTTTGACACAGTTATTCAAAAAGTTGCCAGTGGCGAAGGAAGTTGGTTCTTTTTGGATGCTTTTTGGCACTGGCAAAACCTATCTTTTAAATTTACTATTAATCCTAATCCGGAAAGGCAAAGGAGTTGCTGATGCAGTTATTTCCTCCGGAATAGCTGCTACGCTACTTAGTGGAGCACGAACAGCGCACTCAATTGTAAAACTACCATTGAAATACCAGTATGTAACATTAGCAAAAGGATGTTGTCGGATACCTCTCAGTAGACAATGTAATGGACACTGAACAAGTCACATCATACCCTGTACAGTTTCTCAACTCTTTAGAATTATCAGGAGTGTCTTCCCATAAGTTGTGGCTGAAAGTTGGTGTTCCGGTCCTATTAAGGAGAAATCTAGACCCGCCAAGGCTATAGTACACGCCTACAAATTACACATCTGGGACACAAAATTATAAAAGCTATAATCATGACTGAAATGCAGAAGGAGAAAATGTTTTGATTCCCCGTATTCCGATAATTCCGACTAATTTGCCTTTTCAGTTTAACAGAGTACAGTTTCTCATGAAAACAGCATTTGAAATAGCAATAAACAGACGCTTAAAGTTGCAGGTGTTCATTTAGAAAAAAAAATGTTTTTTTCCCATGGGCAACTCTATATGGCATGCTTACGTGTATCAAACCCGCAAAATCTCTATGTTTTGCCAAAAGATGGGGAAACAAAAAACGTTGTTTATATAAATGTACTTAAATAAGCTATTTGCAGTAAAATCCTTATTTTAATGTATGTTTGTATTTTATTTGCAAAATAATTAGACTAAAAAATTAAAAATTCTGTCCAAATTCACTATTCCACGCGGACGAAGTCGCGGGCATAGCTAGTGAATCCATATGTTTAAATCTGCTTACTCTTTTACGACGCTGAAAGCCGTATTCTAGCGGAAATGCACTGTTGCTGATAAAAAATTTCTACGAAGAACATTCGACGAGAATAGAAATGACAGTGTTCGCAATGAAAGGATACTACTGAAACTAGGAGTTGTTGCATTGAAAGAGTTTTTGAGCATGGCTCTCCAAGTGTTGAACTGGATTACCCGCAAAGGAACGTTCTATGTTTGAAGAATAACGAGTTTCAGTATGAAAAATGAGAATAAAAAATTCCAGGATGGGAGAAAGTTTTGTAAGCACGAAATCATGTGTTGCCTTAAAAATTAAAGTTCAGAAAAAATATTCCCAAATAAAATCACTAGTTACTAGCTAGTATTATATTACTATGTTTCGTTCTTTTATATGTTTTATAACGATGTGTAATGACCGATTAAATCCTTAATTGTTTTATACTTATACACACATACATAGTCTTTAATACCTGTATAATAATATGATTCTCTAATATTCCAAAACGTAACAAAAACACCTTAATAGGCACAATTAATTAGCTGTTCCAGATAATTAAAAGCATTTATAAATAATTACACGGTTTGTAAATTACAGAGCCCTATAAGGGTTGTAATTGGCGCCCCCGGCCCAGATAATAGAATCCTAAGCTAATGCCCTCTAATTAGCTCAGTTCAGTTAAACAATGTTAATTATATCTTTTACATAGAGCTATGTCAATTGCATCTTTTATATGCAGCAATGTTATGTCATTTTACCGCAATCATTTCCATTCATCTAAATTGTAACTGAAAGGTGAAATGTAAATTGAATTTAACAAAGATATGCAGTTTCATTCATGTGCGTTTGATTTGTGTATATTCAGGGTCTCATTCCTTACTTTTCTCCATATTCCGTTCTCGTCTACTCCGCCCTATATTCTTCTTAGTACCTTACTCAACCAGAAGTTGATTATGCGTTTTGATCTTGTGGTCGGGGGTCATGTCTCACACTCATACATGACTACCGGTCTCACTGCGGTCTTTTGTACGATTATATTTACGTTTATGGCCATTTTGAGAGCGATCTAAACTGCAATGCTCTATGCAGTGAGAAATAGCATCTATTGTAGCATGTATGTCCCACTCTTGTTTGTCGATGCCATCCGTAATCACACATAGACATTACTCGAAGAGGGTTACATTAGCTCTGAAACTCATTTCTCTATTCATCTCCATTTCTAATCATGAGCTTCGCATGTATACAGTCTTATATTAGTTCCCCTTAAGGCTCGGTTTAAAGACTGTCGCTTCGGATTATTGGAATACTCCTGATAGTGATGCATGCTTATTAGCGCTAATTTCGCCATCATCAGCATTTGTCGGATGCTATGGTATGGGATGGTAATGGTTCCTCTTAGGTTTGTTTTAATAGATCGGACGCCTGCTTCCAGTGTTAAATTAAGGAGGAGTGGAGCAGAAATATAATTATTTTTAAAAGTAGTGATAAGCAAGAGTTTAACTTATGATAGAATATTGAATATTTCTTAATTATTTTATCGAAATTTTGAAACAAAACGAAACTAAAACTTATTTATAGAGGGTTATTTTTGACATTAAAAAAAGTACAAAAAAAAAGCAATAGCTCGTCATGTACGCAATGAATTCAGCAAACAAATTGAAAATAAATGAGTAACAAATTTTAACGTTGATTTATAATTGATAAAGGAACTAGTAAAAAAAAAAAAAAATTAAGCATAGTTGGAGGGTCAACTATTATAATAAACTTAATTCACGATATTCCAGCCCAATAAAAATCTAAAAAATAAAACAAACTAGAAAAAAAAATTTTGTTATCAAAGTGTGTTTTGATTTTTTATATCTAATCCTTGACTTGATATCTGCTGGAATTCATGATAATGCATCCCCTTCACAATGTACCGTAATATATTTCACTTAGGTGAGTAGACAGCTTCCAACAAGACAGGTTCGACTGATGCTTGGAGAAAAGACGCTGATTTAAACCGACGTGGATCGAAATTATTCACCGATCCTTTCAATTTTTAACTGCTTCCTCCTCGGAGGAGGATTAAGTTACCTGAAGGGAAGGTAAAGGGACTGAGGCAGTTAGGCGTGATTTAGAAAGAGGGAGGTGCTGAGGTGCACTGCCCCTCTGGGCCTAATAAACCTCCAACCTCTGTCCCAAAACAACATACATTTTTAAAAGCAATCCCAGGACTGCTCCTCTCTCTCACACACACACGCAAACACTAACCGTCACACGCTGAAACACAATTTTCGATTCGCCCAGACATTCTTTCCCATTTCTTGGTCAGTACTTATTTATTTCAGTTATTTTCATATCATTATTTTAACACCCAAATTAATATATAGTGACCAATGGAAAGCTGTGCACGCAGAAGAAAAGTTTTAGCAGCGAAACAACGTCTCAGACTAAGCCTATTTTTATAATTTATTTTTTATTTATTGTTCTTTGATGGTGAGTATTTTTAAATATTTCTACTTTTAAGAGAAAAGATTTGTCTTGGCCGGGATTTGGATCGAGTGGTCTTACCATCTATGAGCTACTCGTATCCAAGCCAGACTAATCCATTCTCTTCACCGATCCTACCTCCCCGTTTTGGACAGAAAAGATAAGTATAGGGGATATAGGATCGGCGAAGATAATGGATTTGTCTGGCTTGAATACGAGCCTTGGTAGCTCAGTGGTTAGAGCACAGCAATACAGATGCAGACGATCCCAGTTCGAATCCCGGCCAAGACAAATATTTTCTCTCCAAAATAAAAATATTTAATAACAAACCTATTACCAGTTGTCTGCTCTTATTAACTCTAAAATACTATGTCTCCATATAGATACATTATTATTAATTTTTCCATCGACATAAAATCTTAGAAGATGCTAAATAATCGATATTTAACGATCGATAGCAACTTTTTTATCGATTTTCCGAAAATAGCACGAAATCAGAGTGAATAACTTTAATTTCATCGTATGGTAATCAACCATATTTACAAAAAAATATATGTCTGTTACTAAAATGCCCGTTTTTGCTTTATGTAGTTATATGTTTTTTATACTTCTAATAATCCCACATAACGTCATCTGACATCTCTTTCTGCCGTCCTACGTACCGCTGTGCCATTGTCGCCTTTCATAGTTTGCCCATTAATAGTTCACTTGCCTGCTCAGTAACTTTTCTAAGGCTCATTCTACTGTTCATAGAGCATTTACAAAATGATTAATAATATTAGTAACAACTTGTTTGTTTCAGTTCAATTTTAGTCTGCTAATATCTGAAGGATGTATATCGATGACTATTCAGCATAGCTAGTCAATAACTGGCATGGTCAAGTTATTATTTTATGCTGCTAGTCCACCTCACTACTCAAAAAGTATACTACATTTTATCTGAGCCCCCCGGCGAGAGAAGAAATAGAATTTTGTCCAGAGTAAGATAATTGTATGAAGGGAAGCGGAATCATGTTATTCTCATGACTTTTGGTTTGAAATGGAGTTGTAATAAAATAATATTAGTGATGTGTTTTTATGTATATATAAGCGCGTTTCATTTATATAATTGGCGCTTCTTCTTCCTTTTTCTTCTTTGTCCTTCCCTTATACCTTACGGTGTCCATTTCCTAAATACTTCTCCGTCTGTGGCAAGTTACTTGACTTCCCACAGAGAGAGTCCCTTCTTTCTAGCCAGTTCCACCATCAGGTCATCCCATTTATTTCTTGGCCATCCTCGAGGTCTTTTCCCTCTGTTTTCGCTTCCTATACACTGGCAGACGGTTTATCGGCATTCTATGTAAATTACTGAAGCACATTTCCCTTCTATGAATGTTGTCTATCAGAGGTTCCTGCCCTGTCTCCTCTCTTCTCCTTTGATTCCTCATTCGGTCCAATCTCGTCTTATTGAGAGCTTTTCTCTGGAATTTCATCTCGGTGGCTTGTCATAGGCCAACCTAAGGATGAAGACTTGTTTATATACTGTCATCTTTGTCTTCATCCACTTCCCTTTTTCCGGTTATGACATTTCGTAACTGGTAATAAACGTAACTTGCTTTTCTTATGCGCTGGTTTATTTCAGAGTCCAACCTGCCATCATTACTAATATTTACTCCCAGGTACTGTATACATCCACCTGTTCCACATCCAAGCCTCCGCAAGTCACTGCCTCCGATCCCCTAGAACCACTTTTAGAGACAACCATATATTTTGATTTGTTTGGATTCACTGCCATTCCTTTCAGACTCAGAGCTTCCTCTCATGCTTTTAATGCTTCTTGTAAGGCTATTCTGTTTTCTGCAATAATGAGGATGTCATCAGCAAATACTAGATTTTGAACGAACACGGGATGGATTCTCCAATTTCCTACTTTTAATTTGGGGCTCGTTAGTTTAGCTTCCCATATTATCACAAATAGTAATGGGCTTAGGCTGTCCCCTTGCTTTACTCCCGTTTCCATTTCAAATCTGTCAGATTTTTTGCCATTAAGCCTGACTATCCTAGGTCTATAATCTACGCTTCACTCATCCAACTAGATATTTTTAATAACAAGTTATCTTAGTTGATATTGTTTGTGTTTTTGCTTCATTATTTGCTTCTTTTTTTTCTACTTGACAATGTAATTTTCATACATATTTAATTATCTATTGTTTCTCTATGTATAATTATTGTATTGTATATATCTTATTTCCATGTTAATTTTATTTCTTGTACTCTGTTTTTTTTTATTCTTTATATGTTATCACTGAAGATAATTGGCAATTGTTTTTCATTAATTCTTTCTCATTTTTCAATTTAATTTTACTAATTAATTAAATGTCATCACATTATACTCTGAGACATAGTAATACCCTCTGTAGAAACCTGTATTGTTTTTCTAAAGAGCCTTGTCCTAGAATATAAATAATTTTTATATAACTCCATTTTAAGCCAATACTTGACTTAGTTCTTGATTCATTACGAAAACAGCAGGATCCCGTTTCCCTAAGTACAAGAAACGAAATTTTGAAGAAAATTCGGCTGATCCAATTATTCACCTGGGCTGTAGATATCTTAATGTACATTTTTTTCAATACAAAAATATTTTTACATTATTTTACAAAAATGCAGATGAAATTTCCTTTTTTTTTCAAACCTCTCCACACAGAGAATCATCAACGCTCATCCCTATCCTCCCGGTCACGCGTACCACGGGACCATCCGGGGACGGGACGAGGGTATAGAAGAGATGATGAAGGGAATGTGTCGGCCATAAGTGGGCCGTTATACGAGATGAGACAATGCCATTTCATTCCGTTGTAAAGAACAGATGGGCCATAGGCGGGCAATTCCATCCTCGATACACCAATTTCGGTTATCCCATTGAGGCCCAGAGATTGTCAAAATAACACCATTAGGGTATCGAATCCCCTCACCCAGGCACACATTCTCCTTCATGATTCGCCTATTAGCTATGCATAGCCTGTCATTACCGTCCGCTATAGTCTCCAACTCACAGAGGCAATACATTTCTATCTTACAATTGTTTATTATAAGTTTATATTAACCCATGCCTTACAATTCTAGGTTTATTTAAATTTTATAAATTCATTAGAATGGAGATATTATGGTCATTGAGAAAATCATTACTCAAATTATCATTCCGAGTATCAAATCAGAAGGAAGCTGTCGGTTTCATTGACGAGGGTTCTAATAATCGGAAGGAAACCCATGTAGAGATTGAATAGAAAGAAGTACTGAACTCTCTGTCAATTGTCTTACTTTAATTTCGGGAGATATAAGTTCTCAACGACAGAACTATAATTATAGATATAAGATCTATCACAATAATACAATAAAATAGGGCCTTATAATCCAGCGTTGGCCTTAGGCTCCTCAAGTTAAGGACGTTTAAGATGCGCCCAGCATCCAGTGCCTCTCCATCCCAGCCTCTTCCTCTGGCACGGTCCAACTTTCCGTCCACTAGCTTCTCCAGGAGATACCCCTCTCATTCCGGCTCACCTTGATCTATTAATTTGGGAACAAGTAAAGATGTCGGGCTCCCCAAACATCTCGTACGGGTCACGGTTGGTACGTCTTCCATTACCCATTATCATTAATAAATCGGAAAAATCTACGGAGCAGTATTCTTTCATAAAAAGCTATCTGTTTTCTCTTTGCCTTAGATATTGTCCATGTTTAGAGGCGCAGTTCTGGACTATATTCCATTGCTTGCAGATTCATCTGTCCTAATATAATCGGTTTTTTCTTCATTGATACTTAGACTCATCTCCTCTGCCGCTTCCATCACTATAACAAAGCAGTTTTCAGAGCTTCAAATGAGCGAGCAATATCCAGATCATCGCGTAACCTAATAATTGAACAAACCTGTTATAAATTGTGTTTTTGGTCTAGATTTTTGATAATCCATATACTAGTATATATTGTTTATATACTAATACAGTATAGTAAATAAGAAACTAACCATGGAACTCATCATGATGATTTTAAGAAACTTACATCATTAAAAAACAACAAATGTCTGGGGTTCAGTTTATGGTAGAGACTGTACTGTTTCATGGACAACGGGTCTGCCTATAGGTGATTTGTCCTAGATCACGCTGAACCGCTAGATTTTTCCCCTTTTTTGGGTACCCTATTTTTATAACATTTTATAGAGGCTGGGTGAGTCCCAGGAGGGTCCTAGATCCCCTATGACCCATTTCCGGCTGCAAGCAGACTAAATAAAAGGCTAGCCTGCAGCAGGGTTTGAACCTGGATTTCCGGCATGGCAACTCAGTGTGCATCATTAAAAATACTTAATTAACAAAAATATTATTATAGAAAATGCCCCTAGAAAATGAAAAAATAATGACATCCTCCACAAACATGTTATAACAAAACTATGCTTATGCTTTTTCGGCACTTCTTAATTATATAACTTTACAACAAAGTATGAGGATTCTTATTAACAATTTTAAAGATTATTTCATCAGTGTTTTGAAATCTTTCCCTGATGTTAAATACCCGAGAGTATTGAAACAGAAGCTTTCAGTGTTTGAGGACGGCTCTAGACCGAAATGAAAGTGTTGGCTCCAGGTCAGGTGTGTTTGAACTGGAGCACAGGTGTCCTGTCCTCTAACCTC
The DNA here is from genome assembly GCA_037127475.1 of Arma custos. Lineage (NCBI taxonomy): Eukaryota > Metazoa > Arthropoda > Insecta > Hemiptera > Pentatomidae > Arma > Arma custos. The sequence goes on from CM073762.1 coordinate 26,180,971, forward strand.
TCTCCAGATTACACTCCAGCTTAAATTTAGCTTAAACTTTGTACTTAAAATTTTTATTAATTTTTTTTTGTTGATAAACGAGAGTAAGGTGCGAGTATCTAATGATCCATAATGATGGTTATAGAGTCTCATGTTCAGTCATAGTTGTATTGTATATGTTATCGAACAAGCCCATATGATTTAGTTGGATGAAAAATGACAATCTGTTCATCGAGAATGCAAATAATGAGAAAGGCTAATAATAATGTCTGTTGTAAGGACAATAAACAAAAAACAAATAGGTTCATCAACGTAACTTGCAATGTATTTTAAGAAGTTGATAATAGCTAATTCCTATTGATAATAGGAAAAGTGCAAATAGAACTTAAGTAAATAGTTATTGGTCTCCCTTAGAAAGTCTGAACTCAATTCTGGAAGTTGGCAACTTACCTGCACTATAAAAACAAGTATAAAAGGATCCAGGAAGGCCTAAATTATCTTCAAGTGATTTCTGGGAGGGGATAAATATCCAACCAATGAGAAGATACTAAAATTCCTCAAGCTCAATAAAACTATATTTTATATAATACCATTGATTTATTTATGATGTCTTTATTTCAAAAAAATAAAAATCAAGATATCATATCATGGAAATGGTATATCAGATATTTGGTTCCTGAATTGAAAAGCTTCAATCAATACAATTGTTATACTTATCTACCACTACAAAGAGTTAGATTCCAAGGAATAACTCTATTTTTATTATAAACACTTTTATTTAAGTCAGGGTACAACAAGTACAGGTGAGAATCAGTTTGGTAATAGCCAGTTATTGAATAAAAAACAACAATGGGTCTTCACACTCTCTGATAGCAAGACAAGAGAGCAGGACAGCTAGGGCCAGGTTACGCATGGATTTGTCAGTGTAATATAAATAAATAGAAACTGTACACTAATGAACTAAAGAAAATAAATATTAATTAATGAACGGGCAGGTAATAAATACTGAACAAAATAAAATAAATCAAGTGACAAATCCCTTTCACACAAACTTCTTTGGTCACCCAGCAGTTTGTAACCTTCACTATTATAACGTTGTCAACACACTCCCGTTACACACTTAACAAGAAAATGCCAATTTTTAATTATGTTGTTCTTTAAACAACAAAACAATAATAATCAAGGTTAATATGACAATTCAAAGTTTTAAATGGTAAAAAATCGTATATTAATAATTAAATCAAAATATTCCTAACTACCAAACTAACCAAAATAACTAAATGACATAAACAAATGTTTAAACATTATTTTGTAATGTTTATATTCACTTAATTTTATCCGCATTGTTTTGATTATGTTGGTACGAACCCATCCTTCGGAAAAATATTGGTACCCTATAGGCGGGCGTTGAGACCGGTGAGAAATCAACCCAGTCCAATAATCTTCACTGAGAGTAATAATCTAGTTCAGTTGAATCTCAGTCATGATCGGCCTGTACCACTACATCCGGTGGACGGGTCTGGGGTTCAGTACATGATACAGACTGTACTGTTTTAAGGACAACGGTTGTGCAGGTAGATGTGTGTCCTAGATCACACTCAATTGCCAGATTTTTCCTTTTATTTAGGATACCCACTTTATAGAGGCTAGGTTAGCCTTAGGAGGGTCCTATTACCCATCTCCGGCTGCTAACAAACTAAATAAGATTCTCGCCTGCAGTTGGATTCGTACTAGGATTTTCGGCATCGCAACTAAACACTGAGCCACTCCGCTCCCTACAGTGGTATAGAATATAATAATTAATAAACTGATATAGGATATAAAGTAATAAATAAACTGATTCCTTGTTGAATATTGGAATGTTTTCATTAATATAATATTTTATTTAATTAGGAGCGTCTGATATTAACATAAATGTCCTCGTATCGAGCGTGTGCTTTGAAATACATAAAAAACAACACATGTATTGATGGAATTAAAAACCTTTCACACAACAAAAGAAAATCACTGAATACACTCAATCACAATGATGAGATTCTGACCCAAAGAGTCCTTAAACTGGATTAAATCCCCATCTCCAGTATCAGTCCTTTTCAGTGATATCGGTCAGAATTGGAATAATCACAAACGAATCGTTCACTATTTTTTCAATCATGCGCATTCATAAAAATATATATAAATATTTCGACCAGATTAACTAATATGCCTAATAAATTTAAGTGTATAACGCTACCACGGCAGAATTTATGTTTCTCCAAGCTGTGTTTAATGTCTAATCTCGGTGAAGCACTCGCAGATAGTTAATGTGTGATTGTTTCTTGTTTACTCGATCTAACAGCGATTGAAACAGACTTACTGAGCCGTAGAAGAACTTGAGTGCGTATCATTTCGCTCGCTCATTTTCTTGACTAACTTAGCCTTTTTGTCTTACACGAATTAGTGACAGAGAAAATAGAAAATCGTTGGTCAAGTATAAGAAACTAAAGCCTCCACACAGGATTTGTGATCAGTAGTATTCCACGGAAGGGAAACTTGAACTTTTCTAAACAAAAACTGCAAGTAAATATATAGAGTCATCTAAATGATACCCTGAACAAATGATCACGCATTGGACTCGAAAGAAAGCTGGTAACAATCTTGATGATTTTTGAAGTGTTTTATGCAAGTTGGTTCTCTTATTATTGATAAGATAAACATCTTTCATAAAATATTTATTGCAAAACCAATAATACCTACTACTAGAAAACATAATATTGGGAAAGAAACATAATATTAATGGAAAAGAAAAGTATTGGCAGGAAGAAAATAAAATTCTGTCTCAGAAACTTAAGGGAACGGACCATTCTCAGCGTCGATTTGTTTCATGTTGCAATAGACTCATTTAAATTAGTAGTAATTAACCTTCAATGAAATGATAAATTAATAACAAAATGAAAATATTAATTTGAATATATAGCATTATTTTTTTTTATTTCACGGTTGTTATCCAACATTAATGTTATCTTTATCGTGCGACTTCAACACATCTATTTCACTTTCCCCATGCCTATTTTTCTTTAAGCATAAAATTCCGGTTGTATTCCCCACATACCTTTATCTTTTCATGTTGGTCAATTTTATAGAAATATCCATATGGAAGATTAACTTGAAGTGAAATAAAAAGTATTGTACATAGCCAAAATGCATCTGAAGGCTGATATATTAATATAAATACAGCCTTATGATCTTATGTGTTCTAAGAATCACTTAAGAAAATTATTACCTGATGACTCGACATGTTCATACAACCTTGTAAATTGTATATACTTGTCGTTAATAGCTCTCAAATATTTTCAATTCTGGAAATTATCGTTTTGTGGGAGACGAAATGATTCCGTTACTGATCCATTGCTAAACTGGTAGATTGGTGAGGCAATCTTCCAAATTACGTTACCCACTATTTTAAACACTGGGTGAGCCCTTAGAGGATCTGCAGATTCCACAGTGTTTATCAGTATAGAGATATTAATCAATTTTTCTGCCAAAGATGGAATTAAACCTAGGACCTTTAGCACCGCAGCTCAGCGATATTTCATAAATCATATAATACTTAACAAAACAGTCGCTTAATTTAATTCAACTAAATTAATAAATAAAACTGAAACTTCCCACGATCCCTTACTGTTTCTGTGATATACTTCCCTTCGGGATATACTTGATAAACTTCCTTGAAGCGTTTTAGGAATGAGAGTATTTATATCAAATTAAAAATATTAAGTTTCAATATTAGATAACGTAAAAATGTTGTAGTTATAACTAAATAAAGTACATGCTTAAATAAAATATGTAATTGCGAGGAGACAAACATATAAATTGCATAATTAAAGCGAATTTCCAAGAGCTTAAACACAGACTGTTCAACGCAATACAAACCGTTTTACCAGTCGGGGAAGAGGGATCAATATTGTTGAAATCGTGTTTATCTACGGAACAGTGGCTATTTATTGCCAGCTTAACGAGAAAATCCTCTTCTATTATGTCCGATTGCAACAAATTAACTTGTAGTTGAGCGCGGTGCACCGCCGGTAAGTGCAGTTTGTTTTATGCTGTTCGTGACTAGTCACTATACGCCCCTGATCATTATCAACTATCCCATATATCGCTTCCTCACACAAATGATCACTCCGGTTTATGTTTCAGAAACTATAAACCATGTGATGACTTTTCTTTTAAGTTGGAAATAAAAAAAAATAAATTTCGATGAAATATAGTTTAGGAAGCTTTATTTAAATTGTTAACAGCCCTGTGAGATCTGGAGACCCTCCTGGAGCTCACCCAGCCCCTGTAAAGGAGGTACCCTTAATTGGGGAAAAAGTGTGGAGATTGAGCGTGATCTAGGACAAATCCCCTTCCTTGCAAAGCTCAAACCGTTGTCCTTGAAACATTACTGTCTCTACCCTGTACTAAACCCAAGATCCTTATTAGGTTTTAGTGGTACAGGTATATATGCATATAGTTTAGGAGGCAAGTTGATGCCAATGTAGATGAAAATTATTCGGAATCGAATTAATTTCCATAAAAAGGAAGGGGATGGTTGTAGGCGTATGTGGATGAGACACCGGAAGACTTAATTGTTTCCACCATTAACAGGGTAGTAATATATGGCTTGGATGTGGCTGGGCATGGGAATTGAGAGTGGTAGGCTCCATCATGGAGGCACTTCCGGGTGGAAGAAAAAGTTAGAGCTATACTTCGTTGGCTGCTAGATGTTGAAGACGACCTTATGTCGTAGGATAAGTGCAGTCGAAGATAGGTCCATATGGAGGAAAATGTCAGAAGATCATAGCACTTTTAGAGTAGTATTAGTAGTTTAGGAGGACGTAACGTGTGAATGGATCCTTTGTTCACCTTAGTGCAGGTACTCGAAATTCGTTTTACCAATCGCTATATTCGGTAATTTAAATAATCCTTTATAATATTCTATGGAATCTAGGAACCTCCTGGGGCCAAACCAGCCTCTATAAAATGTTATAAAAATAGTGTACCTAAAGTAAGGGAGAAAATCTTGCGGTTGAACGTGATCTAGGGCAAATCACCTCCCTGCAGAGACTACCATGTAATGAACCCCAGGCCCGTCCACGGGTTGTAGAGGTACAAGTTTTTTTTTTTATACTGACAATGATAATAAGTTTAGCAGACACTGTTTAAAAATCTTTAGCATTCCACAAAATATATTAATATTGAAAAGTAAAAAGAGAGGAATGTTACGACCGTGGAAAAATTCCAACGAAAAGCCTTAAGTTTCCGAACTAAAACAGAAATAGAAATTATCTGTCCAATATTTCGCCCATTGAGGAATCCTCAGGGTAGAAAGAGAATAACAGCAAAACAAAACATGAATAATGCACCCAAGAAACATCCCACCACATCGAAGGCTCAAATGCAACTAATGAATCATAAAGAAGGTTAGTCGACCCCAGCAGGTTAAGGTAGGATAAAAGCAGCTGATAGATACTTCAGACATTCAAAATTCAATATACACTCATCAAACTTCAAAAAACACAACAGGAAAAATAAATAATAGCAAACAACACAGAACTTAAGACGAAAGACCATATGAAAAAATGCAAGAAAAAAATTAATAACATTATCAAGAAACCAGTGAATATCTGAAGTATCCATCAAAGCTTTTCGTTGGAATTTTTCCACGGTCGTAACATTTATTTAAGGTCTCTTTTTACTTTTCAATATTAATATATTTTGTGGAATAGCCATAAGTCCACTGGTTTCTTGATAATGTTATTAATCTTTAGCATATTTAATTTTTTTAAATATTTTAATTTAATATATCACCCAGCCTCTATAGTGTGGGATCTTAATAGAGAAAACCAAGTGGTATTATCTCTATCAAATTCAACTCCCTGTACGACCGTTACCTTATAAATAGTACAATCCCTGCAGTCTGCGCCTAATGCCATTCATCATTTATTGTGGTACAGGTTTTTTTTCATTATAATGTTTTGAGCGATCATGAGCATCCTTTTTAAAGAAAGAAGATGGATTCACCTTCAAAGTTGGAATTTCTGTAGTGGTAATTGTATTTTATGAAGCTTTTCAATTCAGGAACAGCTTATCTGATATTTCTGTTTCCATGATATGACATGATTATTAAGTCATATTTTGAGTTCTGTCATGTTTGAATCTGAAAATTAAGGGAATAATGGCAAGTTAAAAAAAGTTAATAAAAAAAGTTTCAAGCTTTTATTAAATCCTGAGTTACGCCGTCCTTCGGAAGGGACGTTAAACGGAGGTCCCGAGCCTGTACGATGTCAGGTACTCGTTAAAAATCCCTATCCTAATAAAACCTAAATAGGCAAAATTTAGAGCTCCCACTGTAGCATCGTCCGATTAGCCATAGCAGCATAAAGTAACGTTTAATGAACAAACAATTGTGTGTCCAAGCTTTTAAAAGTTTTCTAAAAACTAATAAAACAATTTCAATACCACCACTCCTATAGGAATGATTTGCTTTACCATCATCATCATCCGTGGTGCTACAACTCCTGTAGAGTCAAGGCCTCCTTCAGCTTGGTTCGCCATTCTTCTCTACTGGTTGCCACTGCTCTTCAATTGCAGATTCCCTAGATGGACCTGGCATCCGCCGCCACCCATTGTACCTTCTTCATCGTAACCCTAATCAGACGTATCAGCTTTGGTGGTATTCCCATTTCTAGAATCTCCTGGTACAGCTCATTCCTTTTTATACTATCATAAACCATTCGGAAGTCAACAAACAGGCGATGCGTGTGGATATTATACTCCCTGCACCTCACCAGAGTTCTCCTAATTAATGATTTGCTTTACTAATACACGTTTTTTATTTGTTTTTAATTCATCTAGTTTAATTTTGATGAGACATTTCAAATACTTCTATCGAAAAATTGTTTTTTTTGTGTTATGACGACAATGTTCTTTTGAAGGAGCGATATAATAATTGAACACAGTAATCGGATCGTTTTTGTTTTAGGTAAACCAGTTACTTTTATTAACTAAAAAGTAACTGTTTTCAATCGTTTACTAAAATTAAATTAAATTACCAGTTACTTTTCAATCATTAATGAATAGTATGTGTAATAACTTGTGTATAAGTTATTAAAGCAACGTTTTAATTATTTCCTCTACTTATTATGAAACTTCAGGCAATTTTTAAGGCTTTGAGTTAGGTATATATCTCCTAAAGATTTCGTTTGAGAAATGATTATATATCTGGACAAACATATAATTTTAAAATAGTTATTTATGTACTAGCTAATTTTTTGTTAGTAAATAGCAGATGAGAAATCAATCAAAAATATTTTACAAAAATTATTCCATCATTCACAGAGAGATTATCATTCTACTCACTTCAAAGTTTTTTTTTTAACTTATGGCCCTCATTTGTCTCTGATAACTCTATATTGATAGTCAGCTACACTTCTAATAAGCGCCGATTCCTCTGTGGTTTCGATTTAAAGCATATTTTTATTTTTTTAAACCCGAGATAGAGATGATATGAATACAGTATATCAGAAAGATCCGTCGTTGAAGTGTTAGGAGTAGAGTGCCCTCCAACAGCTGTGTGGTAATGAGAGCTCACTCGACAATGCCCACCCGCACCCTTAGTCGTCCTTCGGCCTTTCTTGTATATTCCGTCCTGCAGGATCCCATTGAACCCTCGGGTAAGGGCGCACTTCAACGTTTCCGATCTACGGGTAATAATCCCACATCCCATTACCCTATCCGTATTATGGAGTATAAAGATTTTTTGTATTGTAATTGTATATTAATTTTATTGAAACATATCAAAATGTCTGATAGTAATTTGTCATGTAAGTATACAAGAGCTTAGTATGCGTCTGTGTATAATACTAACTATAAGTTACTCGTACATCCAAAATTTCAGATGTCTAACTTCAAAACTGACGGATTCCATACGATTTTTGAAGCCCTATTATATTAAGGGAGAAACCCTTGGGGTGGAATTATACAAATGCCTTTCTTAGTGCTCATTTAAGCTTTACAAAGAACATATCTGCAAATTTCAAGATGCTAAGTTCAGTGGTTTCTGAGGTGTGTTGACCGCTAAGTGTGTTAGTCAATCTGGTCACAGTTTTATATAAACTTCGCCTGTGGTGCTGATAAAAAGTAGCCTATGTCCTTTCAAAATTTTTTAAATCTTTCGTCTTTAAAATAAAAATATTTAAATAGCTGACCAATAATTATAAAATATTAAAACTGAAAGGATTAGAATAAGTACATATGTAGGTAATTTATCGGAGTGTTGTAATATATATATATATATATATATATATATATATATATATATATATATATATATATATACACAAACTCCATTAAACTTTTTTTTTTCACGTGGTTTCCAGAAGCCAAAGCGGAACTTCCCGATGACTCGGCTCTCGATAGAGATCCGCTTCTGGGGTCCTCGAATCACCGCGGTTGTTTCCAGTAAACAATGTTACTTGATTTGTTTCGTTCGGCGAAAATATATAGTCAGCTCAGTAACCCAGTGCCCTGCCTGACTTCATCATTTATTTATTTTAATACATAATGTACTGTATAAAAGAAAAATAACCAAACAATAGTCAATAGTTGTATACTATCAAAGTTTGACGTTTAAGAAAAAAGGTTATGCATCGACTTGACTTCTTTTCAATATCTTGAATAACTTGAAATACATATTCCTTTTATAATAAATAAACTTTGTTTTACTTATAATTTATTTGGATAATTACACAACTACATTAATTTTAGCACTATGTTTCTTTTAATTATTTATACATGCTATAGTATTCTCTTTAGAATAGAACATATAATGAGTGAGGGAATGTATTGTTTAAAGCTTGATATGATGCATCCTGTATTTTATTTCAGTTTAACACTATTTGATTTTTTTAGCATATTATCATATACATTTGCCTATGATGAGTTGCCGGGTGATCTAGCGTCTCTGGTTGAAGTAACGAGCTGAGTTGTTCAACTCCTGTTTTTCTTCGGGGATACTTTGTTGCCTCTATCTTCCAAATAAGACTTAAAATAAAATAAAAAAACCTTTCTTTATCTCCTCTCCCTACGCCGTTCTATTTGAATAAAATATATTCTTTGCTAGGGCTGCTTCCTTTAGTAAATCCTTTAGTATTCTCGCTACATCTCTCTCTTTGGGATCCCTTCTCCTAACCCTTTTCCTCAAGCCTTGTCTGCATTTCTCTCCAAACACCACTTATTCCTTCACCCACTTGACAATAAAACAGCTTGATAGATGATTGGCAAGTAGCCTTTTATGAATCAATCAAATACAAACAAGAAGTGGATCGATAGATGAAATAGAATAGAGCTATGGAATAGATAGAAAACGAAATGATAAAATTTAAAGACTCTATTTAAACAGCTAAAAGCATTCTATAAAAACAAATTTAAATTGAATATGAAGAGAAAATAAGTTTTTTTTCATTTGATTTTTTTTAAGGTTTGGCAGAGAGAGAAATGCTTTATTTTCAGCAGTGCTGTCCAACTACATTGGATTGCCGTAATGCGCAGCATACTGATCAATCCATATCGGACATAATGTACTTTACAATTTGTTTGTTTTAAATGCATACTTAAAAACTACAGTACAATTCTTAATTTTTCCTACTCTCTTTTCTTTTTTCTGCCTCCTTCCTTCTTCCTTCCTTCCTTCTTCTTTCCCTCCTTCTCCTTTTCTCCTTCTCTTATTTTTTTTTTATATGCAAGAAAATAAAGAAAATACAAAGCAGATAAACGAAGCACACATATATCTCCATGCAATTTATGAAGATAAATAAATTTAAAAAAAAAAAACCATATATAATCCAGCACACACTTTTCCCAATTAAGTTTACTATAAAATTGGTTCAGCATTAAATGTGAAGTTACGAGATTATTTTTCTTAAATACATTTTCCATAAGAATAATTCATTATGGATGTCCGACATTATCAAATATCATTGATAATGATATATGTTCATAATGATAATCGGATAGAAATGCTTTATTTGTGAGTTGGGTATAAAATTTTAATTTGACGAACTCAAAACTACAACAGCAGTGGAACGAGACAAGCATGCCAGAGGAAATTTTCATAAGAGTACATAAGATTTCATAAAATTTATAATTTGTTCTGAAAAACCTCGCGGATCCAACTCACTCAATTAACAATAGAAAGGACCCCTAAGTTTGATTAAGTTTTTGTCTTTTTTTCTACCATTATTTTTATGAATCAATTGAAGGTATCCATAAATTTATGCTGAAGCTAAAACTTTTCTTTGTCGTCGGAAATATCACTCAAATATAATACATCTTACGCTGTAACACCTAGAGGTAACTTGAAGATGTTTTCCGGCAATACTTATAAAAATATTCATAAATATATCAAATATCATAGAAATGCTTATTTTTAAATGGTAATGGGGTATAAGCAAACGTCGAATAGAAATGCCATCTTTTACAGCTACTAGAAATAAAGCGACCACTGACTCCAATCTCTAATCATCCCTGGAAAAGTCATAAAACAGGCCTGCATATTTTGATTACTCCAATTCAATATATGTAACTAAAAAACAGTAAAAATTTAAATCAAAAAACGTTTAAGAGCTTTTATTAAAAGGGCACAAAGTTGAGGGTATTTTTTTTTATACTGATGTTTCGAGATCATTATCTTATCCTTTCAGTGTTTAGGTTTGAAGAAACAAGAATAAGCACTCACCCAGAATAGGAAAAAGTGATTAAAAACAGAAAATAGTGGGTATTTTAAATGGTTCATTATGAAAAGCGTATAGTGAATAAATAACGCCACAATTGAGCTACAAAAGTTGAACGATCCAACTTAGTCAACAGATTACATCTGAGATCTTTATAAAACCTTTTAATTCACCTTAGGGAACTCAAGAATTTTCGATTCATCAGTTTTACGAATCCGTGCTATTATACTAAATCAATTTAATTTCTTTTAAATTACTAACCTTTAAAATTCAATTAGTATAGTACTTACGTCGCTTTTAAAATATGTTTTAGTCGTTGTTGTTTTTTTTTAAATTCATCTCATTAACTCGTCAACACGATATAACTATGGCCCATTAGTTCTTTCGATTTCCTTTTCTCTGTTACCCAGTTTACTTATAAGCAGATTGAAAATAGAAACTTGCAGAGTAACTATAAATTTTTAACCGATGCTCACATTCTTGTCAAACGAAGATAGAAATCACTACTTGCCGGATGTAACGCACAAATATTATAAAATACTTAAAAAATCCTTCTTTTACTCCTTTTTTCTTTTTTTTTTAGTATGCTTTTGTATATTATTCTGTTCCTCGAATTTTTTTTGTAATTTTTAATCCCAATAAATTTTTCACCACCCCGTGTAAGAGAGAACAAGACCTTAGCGTGATGGCCTATTGTACTCCAAGTCTTGAAACATGGGTTGAAAAAAAAATACCGCAATCAAAGTTTCTTCATAAATTTCCGAGTATCAGAAGAGGAGTCTCTTGACAAGTATTATAGGATACTACAGCTTCTTTTAACTTATTTTTAAGAACGAGGGGTGAAACTTCTGGAAAGGAGCATCTTTTCTTTTAAAGTTTCCTTTAGTACCGGAATAATTTGTGCAGTAATAAAGGATGAAAGACTGCCGGAGAAAAAAAAAAGTTATAATGAAAGTTTTTAATTTCTAATTAATGTCGTCATACCTCATCCTCTTTCTTCGGCGGTGAAATTTTAATTCTGATTTTTAATTTTAATAAGCGATTTTTAGATCAGTTATCACTATATGAATTTGAAAGCCATTTATGGCTTTTATTGTTATTTTTATGCTTGTTATTAATAAAATTAACCAAATAAAAATAAAATAATTATTAGAATGTTATTGTAAAACAAAACTTCAAGTCTCTAAAATACTAGAAACAAACTGAATTGTCAACGTTTCACCAATTCAGGTATCATCAGTGCATAAACTTACAAATTCAAGCCTAAAACTACGAAAATGATACGATTCCGGTTATCTAAAGCAGTTAACTCCTCTGAACAAAATCCGACTTAACCACTTATTAACCAGAGTTGTATATATCTATAGTTTTTGTACCACCAAAAATGTTAGTTTTGAATCATAAAATAGTTTTACGAACGTATGATTTATCATAGCAACTATGAATTTCATCTGTATTATTTCTATAAAATTAACAAACAATGTTTCAATGACATACTGTTTTTTAAATCAATTTCAAATCCAGTGGCCTGAATTGTGAAACGATTAGAGATTTATGAAATCGGTGAAACATTCATTTTGAGTGCATTGTCAATCAAGGGTCCTTTATTCTTTGTCCAGCCCAATATGATTAAACGGATTTGTCCTGCGACTGACAGAAATTCCGGAGGAAAAACTCATGCACTGGTTGTTTTATCCTGTTTTCATCCATAACCAATTTTTCAGAGGGAGATGAAGTAGCCTAACTGGATTGACAGGCAGCTCAAAAACTCATTATATAGTCCCTCTTTGGTGTTCGCTAAAACTCCCAAAGAGTTTATTTCACGCGAGTCGGAATGTCTAACTATCCTCTGCTCTTTTGACCCGTTTGTTAATATAAAATAAAGTCTATTTCATTTCATGGTACAGTTTATGATAAATTTATTTGTTGTTTCTTTTAGTTTAAAATATAGGAGAATATATAATGTAGCCCGACTGCTGATAAATTATTTAATCTTTATTTAACGGATGGGCCTAGGGATGTGTACACCGTTCATAGCTTAATGAAGCCTCAATAAAGTGGGGTATCTTAATTTAGACTAAATAATTTAAATAATATAACATAATTTAAAGATTAAATTAAGAGTACCTTAATTTACGGGAAAAACTAACGGCTGAGCTTGATCTCGAACAAATCATTACCTTGCACATTCGTTGTCATAGAAACATTACATACACAACCATAGTACTGAGGCTAAGACCAAGATTATATATATATTATATTATTTTTTTTTTTTTTTTTTTTTTTTTTTTTTATTCAGACATTACAATCTGCCACTTGTGGGCAACAAGCAATGGTGCTATGAAGCTACAATCATTCCATAAAAAATCAATGATATAAACGAATAAATGCATAAATAAATACATACAAGCGAAAAAGTATATACAAAAATAAAGTAAAAAAAAAAATATATATATAATAAAAAAAAATATAATAATAATAAATAAAACATAAAAGAAATATACTGTACACATTCATACTCTATTTACTATTTGCCTGGGGTCCCCGAACTGAGCTTCTTCCTCATGAATGAGGGCAAAGCAGGAGTCCGGGAGGCCTCAGCTCCCTTTCCCAGCCTCGTCACTGGCATTAAACACCAATGGAAGCTGGTTAAGGGCGCTTCACACACACACACAGGTCGTGAGTGGAGAATCTGGCCAGTGCCAGTACTCCAAATAGCATTATTATAACAAGTCTCGGGGCCATTGCCGGTTTAGGCGGCGGGGTGGATTGTATGGATGTGTGAAACTGGATAATGACTGAGCCAGGGGATTGGGATGACAGACAAGGTTTTGGTGAAAGTTTGAGAATTTAGTAGGGATGAGGTCGAGGACAAAAGGAATGTTGAGATCATTATGGAGGGTTTTGTTGGAGACATAATAAGGAGCGTTGACAATAGTTCTCAGCACTTTGGATTGAAAGGATTGAATGCGTCTGATATTCGATTTTTTTGCGGTCCCCCACAGTTCCAGTCCATAGGTCCAGATAGGTTTGATGATCGTCTTGTATATTAGTAGTTTATTGTCTATTGAAAGATGGGAGGCCCTACATAGTAATCTGTATAGTTGGCTGAAACGTCTGTTAAGTTCTTGTCTTTTGAGTCTGGTATGAGGATTCCATGTAAGTCTTTTGTCTAGGAAGAAGCCAAGGTATCGTACTGTGTCGGAAATAGGCAGGATGGTTTCGTTGAATTGGACAGAAGGACATGTTCTCCGGCGAAGTGTAAAAGTCACGTGTTTGCATTTTTCCTCGTTGACTTTGATCCGCCACTGGTTACACCAAATTTCAATGAGTGAAAGGTTCCTTTGGAGGTTCGAGGAAGCCATTTCAGGATCTGGATGAGATGATAGGATGGCTGTGTCGTCTGCGAACGTTGCAAGGAAGGTTTCAGGAGTAGTTGGGATATCAGCGGTGTACAATATGTATAGGATAGGACCCAGGACGCTGCCCTGGGGGACTCCAGCTTGAATTGGGTAAAGATTGGAGTATTCGTTACCACAGCGCACTTGGAAGTAGCGATCAGAGAGGTAGGATCGAAGGACTAGGAATAAGGATTGAGGTAACTGAGTTTTGAGCTTGAACAGCAAACCGGCGTGCCATACCCGGTCGAAAGCTTGTGCTACGTCCAGAAATGCGCCTGTGCAGTACTGTTTGCTTTCAAGAGCAGAGGATATGTGATCGACAACTCGGAGACCCTGCTGGACCGTCGAGTGCCTGGGACGGAATCCAAACTGATGTAAAGGAATATTGGATTCGATAATGGGTAGGATTCGTTTCAGGAGGATCTTTTCAAAAATTTTGGAAAGAATAGGAAGCAGGCTGATGGGTCGGTATGATGACGTGTCATTTGGTGGTTTACCAGGTTTAGGGAATAGAGTGATGATGGAGTGTTTCCACAACAAAGGGAAGTGAGTTGTGCGAAGGATACAGTTGTATAGATAGGTAAGGAAAATAATCGCTTTTTGGGGAAGATGTTGTAGGATCTGGGTGGTTAGAAGGTCATGTCCAGGAGATTTGCGGACTTTTAATTTTTGTAAGAGGAATTTGACCTCAGAGGGGTTTACAGCGTTAGGAAGTAAGGATAGTGGAATGGGTGAAGAGAGGAATTCATTAATATTGGAAACGTGCGTAGGATTGGTTTCAGGATGTGGAATAAATGTATTTGAAAGGTGTTTGGCAAATTCTTCTGCTTTGTCCTCATCTGATGCAGCCCAAGAACCATCTTCACGGCGGAGGGGATGGGAAATAGGGTGGTATTTAAGGATCTTTTTGGTAGCATTCCAAAGAGAATTATCAGAAGCGGATAGTGTGGAAAGATAGGCATTGTAGGTTTCGGATCTATAGGTTGTCAGGTTCTGTTTAACTAGTTTGGTGAGGTAGTTATATAGTCTCCGATCGTGAGGATGCCTAGTCCTTTGCCAAAGGGATCGGTAACGGCGTTTGGTAAGGATAAGATCCCTAAGATCTTGTGGTAATGGATTTTTCTTGCGAGGTTTGAAGGAAGGACGAGGTGAAGATGCAGTCCAAACTGCTTGCTGGATCAAATTGGTAAAGGAATCGACTGCATCATCTAACTCTTGGGGTGTTTTTAGGGAAACTCTGAGGTCAATGGTGTCGGATACAAGCTGGTGAAAAAGGTTCCAGTCAACTGGTCCCCTAATAAATGATGGCGGTGGAAGTTTGGGTATTGGGAATACAGAAAGGGTAAGGATCAAAGGACTGTGATCTGAGGAAAGTTCATCAAGGCGTTCTATGGAATAGTTTAGGGGACCTAAGCCAGCATGGATAAAAAAGTCGAGGAGATCAGGATTTCTGTTTGGATCAGTGGGCCAATATGTAGGAGTGCCGGGAGAAATAAAACTGGAGTTGTGGGAATTAAGTGCAGACAGTAGCATGCGGCCTCGGGAATTAGTAGTTCTTGATCCCCACTGTTGATGTTTCGCATTAAAGTCTGCACCTAAAAGGAAATGGATCCCTAGGGAATCGAGGAGAGAGCTGAATTGGGAATCGGAGATGGATTTATTGGGAGGACAGTACACCGATGCTAATGTGATAGGAAAGGAAAAGGTTTTGATTGAAACAGCTGTAGCCTGAAGGAGATCGTTCGAAGGTAGGGGAAATGACTGTTGGGAAAGGGATTGATGGACTATGACAGCAGTACCACCGTGAGCTTTTCCATCAGGATGGTCAGTCCGGTAGGTTTGGTACTGTGTTATGTTGAGCTGCCGTTTACTGGTAAGTCGAGTTTCTGTAATTAAGGCTACATTAATTTTTTTGTCATACAGTAAAGATGTTAGTTCGTCAGTGTGGTTTCGAATACCATTCGCATTCCAAAGGAGAATAGATAGGGTGGATGTCATTTAAGGTTGTTGTGGGACAGGAAAGAGATGGGAAACAAGATTTGTTAGGAGGGATATTAATGGTGTGACCATTGATTTGAATTCAGAGAGGAATGATGTGAGAAGTGTCGTGAGATCAGTAGCATTTGAAGGAGGAGGTATATGTGGGGTAATAGGAATTTTATTCATGGAATATTGAGGTTGCTGGGGCTGGTTTTGTGCTTGTATAGGGTTGATTTGAGGTAGAGGGATGTGTTTGGAGGGTTCGGGTTGCAGTGTGGCCCCGAGATTATTCGGCTGACCACCTGACATTTCTGCATAGGAAACAGTTCCATTTACAATTTTTGAAGGTTGCCTTCTTGACGTTCTCGCTTCTTCGGTGGGCCGACGTGCTGCCAGAACACGTGATTTTATGTTTTTGTAGGTTTGACAACCTTTATAATTTGCCGGATGCCCTTGAAGACATAATGCGCAGACAGCAGGAGTTTCTCGCGGCTTGATACACTCTTCGGTTTTATGCGGTTGTCCGCATTTGACGCACCTGGGAGTGTGGTGACAGTAGTGCCGGGTGTGCCCGTATGATTGACAGTTATGACATTGCACAATGTCTTTCTTAGGGTACGGTTTTTCAACTTGAATCTGGGTATAGTATAGTCTGTTTACCTCGTAGATTTTTTCAACCCCGGGTGTTGGTTCTAGGTCAACGAAGAAAAGAGGCAGTGGAATTTTGTTGCCTGGCTCAGGGTGCCCAGTATTGTTTTTGCAGACATTTGTTATTTGTCTGACCTTGAAGCCCATTGCAGTGAGTTCTTCCTCAATGACGTCTGCAGGGGTGGAGGGGTGCAATTTCCTGATCACCACTCTGATGGCTCTTTCCTCCTTTAATTGGTATGTGTGGTAGTCAGCCTTGGTATCTGTAAGGTATTTCACAATTCTGCGGTATGTATCGGGCGTGTCTGATTGAATTTTTGTATCATTAGTCCTACTGGTGCAGTAGTATTTTCCAGAGCCTATTGTATTGTTTAATTGGGTGCAGAGGAGTTTGAAGTTTTTTATATGTTTCACGAAAATAGGTGGTGGCCTATGCACTTTAGGGGCCGATGTGGACTCCATTGCTTCACAAGTAAGATTTGTCAGTGGCTGATATCTGTTTGGTGAGTAGAATGGTGAGTCTTCAACCAGGGTAGATGACCCTAACTGGGTATTTTGATTTGATGGCCCTGCCACGGGTTCTAAATTATCATTAGGAGTCACAGGAGGCGTATCAACTTTGCGCCTTCTATTGGGTTTCGGTTTAGTCGGACTATTTCTAGAGGTTGACTCAAGGGATCGGCTTCTCTTGGCTTTTGCTTTTTTATCTGCTCTGCTAGACAAAACCTGGTGGTGGAATTTCATATTGATGATTTATATAACTGGTGATGAAATGAAAAAAAAATAATAATAATAAAAATAAAATAAATAAAAGTTTGCAACAGAACTGATCTGGCCACTGCACCTCCAGCCTCGGTGCCAGGGGCCGTACTGGTAACTGATAAGAGTCCTCCTACCTTGGCTGTGGTGGGGATGGACCAGCTGCGGCTTGCACACGAGATAATGCTCTGATGTCGCTTGAAACACTCGATCTTATTATAATTATTGTAGTAAAGTAAAATCAGTTATTTGCTTTGAAATTTCACATTTCACTTCACTGAAACACGAACTGTAACAATGTAAAATATCATGTATGTACGAAGAAAGATGATAAATACAGAAATAAGTATCACAGAGACGTTGTTGCTCACTCCAGCGTGTGCTGTGAACTGATATATATATTATAGTTCTTGAGTTTCAGTCCTTCTTTAAACTTCTAAAAAAAGGACTGCATCTCAAGCACCATAACATATAATATCCATAACATTCAAGATAAGTTGAAACCAGTATGTGTATATGTAAGGAGGATTAATAGAGAGTATAAATCAGTATCGTTTCAGAGTGAGTTTTATTTCATTCCTTTTTGTTCTTTTTTTTAATATTATCTGTGACTCGTCACTTAAGTTATATATATATATATATATATATTTGTGATTCTCGAGTTCCAGTCATCATCATCATCATCATAATCTTTCCCTCTCTACCGCTGCGCAGTGTGGAGATGCCCTCTAAAGAGCTTGATCCAGGTGTCCCTTTCCTGAACCAATTCTCTTCTCCTGCTCCAGTCCAGCCCTCGCTTCCTGAACTCCTCCCGCACGCCTTCTTCCCAGGTAGACCATGATCTTCCTCCTTGGTCTTCTTTCGTTTACTATCGTCTCATATGTTATCATGGCCGTTCTTTCCGTGCTCATCCACAGGAGTGGCCCAAACCATCTTAGTCAATTTTTCTCAAGAGTGGTTTCTACTGGCTGTACCTCGAGGTTCGATCTTATTTTAGTGTTGCAGCTTTCCTGGTCCTTCCTTCAATCTTTCTTAGATATCTCATCTGCATTGTCTGTATCTGCCCTTTGTCTTTTGAGGTAAGGTTCCATGATTCAGGGGAGTAAGATAGGATGGGCAGGAACGTAGACTTGTAGACGGATATCTTCGTCTTCTTCGTCACCTCTCTTTTGTTGAGGAAACCCTTCCGGACTGCGTTAAACAATCTACCAGCTGCTCCAAGCCTTTGCGTCACCTCTCCATCGATATAACCGCTTCCGTTGATCCAGGTACCTAGATATTTGAAATCCTGCACCTGTTCTAGGACAGATCCTTCAGTTTTAATATTCTCATAACACGGTGAGGACGTCTTCCTATTGTCACCCATTTGGTCTTATCTGGATTAATATCCATGTTAATGCTCGACATCTCTTCTTGATATTTACGTTATATTGTAGGTCCCGGTCATCAGCAGTGAACACGAGGAGGTCATCAGCAAAAGCGAGAGCTGTATGTAAAGTAGTGTTAAGTATATATACAATATAGTACATATAAGTATTTAAAGTGTATAGAGCTGTAGGTTCCTATGCCCTAGTTGAATGCGCCGCAATCTGGGTTTGGCTCTCTTCAGCACCCCATCTAGAACCAATATGAACAGTAGGGGACTTAGGCTGCACCCCTGGCGTATTCTCTGCATCGTTTCAAACTCCTTGGAGGCGTGGTTGCCAGTCCTTATAATGTTTCTTGTTTTTCGGTAGAGACTCCTGACTGCAAGAATCGTGCCAATATCCACTTGCTTTTCCGACAGAGCTCGCTCTATATCCTCAGTTATGACTCTGTCAAATGCCTTTTCTAAATCCACGAAGCAGACTGAAAGTTGACATGCCTCAAAGTGAAAATCAGGTCCTGTGTTCTCCTCGAGTTTCTGAATCCATAATGCTCCTCTCCGATCTGGCAGTCGGCAACTCTTCTTACCCTTGCTTCTAGGATTCTTGAATAAAGCTTGCTTGGCACACTGAGCAGAGACATGCCTCGATGGTTATTGCATATTCTATTGTCTCCCTTCTTGTAGATAGGCACCACCACCGCGATCTCCCAGCCTTCGGTATCCTTTTTTTTTTTCATGCCAAATTTAAGAGATGGAGAAACATTTCTTCCACATTATGGGTCTCATCTGGACTAACGTCTCTCCCCTCCAGCAGCTTCTTCGTAGTAGCTAAGTTCGTATATTCTTACCAAAACATGTTTAATATAAATTAATAATATATTAAATAGTGTGTAGACATGATGTAATAACAACTTTTCCTTTAAAGACATCGACAACTCTTGTTTTCAATTTCCAAACATAACGTATGATAGCAACTTGCTGGAGTGACTGAGCGATATTTAGCTAATAAGCTCGGTTAATCACTCAGGGTCCTTTGAAGGTTATGAGAATCCAGTTTTTAGGGTGATTATCGGTCACATTGTACCTTTGGCTTTCTAAATAGGTTCATTGTTTGCGATTTCTCGTTACAATTTTTTGTCTAAATGGCCGCGCAATTAAGACATTTCGACCACTGTGCGGCGGGGACTCGTTAACAAAATTTGGAACATACATTTTGTTCTTTGTTATGCATTATTATTTTTGTAAAAATTCTAACCAAATTCTTTTTGTATTTTACTATTGTAAAAATCAAAAATAAATAAATTATTAATATATATTGCTATGTATTGATGCAGGCGGCATGAAAGGGATGCTGTACGGGAAAAATGTGTCATGTCGGGACACATGAAAGGGAATATGTTTGGGACATTAAACAGACCCTTGGTCCCCTTATGGGTTTATGGTCCAAGATAGTGGAGAAGGAAGGAGAGGGGGAGAGAAGAAAACACTTGAAAGAGGAGGCTGAAGAGGGGACTCGAGAGAGAGAGGCACAGCAGGAAGGTACTCGAAGAGAGACGCACTGCAGGAAGGGACTAGGGAGACGAAGATGGAACAGGAAGGAGGTACTCTGGAGATGTACAGCAAGAAGGAGAGATCTGGCAGAAGATAGAGAATCCCAGAGGCAGCACGGCGAAGAGCGACCAGCAACCCAATCTACCCCTATCCACAGATAAGTTTAGTTTATATCCTGTAATACATTTTATGGCAATCATATATATATAAATTATTAAAATCTGAATCATTAACCTTGTGGAAATTAGATGAATAAACGATCCTTATTGTAATTCTTTTGATGCTTACATACCAGATACACTATTTAGTTATAAATAATATATTGAAGATAGAATAGGGAAGTAAATTGGTAAACACAAGAATAGACCTTTGGAAAGGAACCCAATTAAGATTAAGAAGTATAAATAATAATTTGAGTACTCATCCTAAATGAGACTCTGGCATCCCAAATATCAATATATATATTCAAGATATATTTAAGAGTAGAAACATAGCATTATTAATGGCATCCAGCTTGTGGGGAACTTACTATCCAATTTACTAATTTGAATTTATGTTTATTAGTATGTTTATTAACTTTATGTTCTCAATAGTTTTACAATCAAATTGGTTTAATGATTCAGATTAATAGATTGAATTTTTTGTTTCTTAACTTTTTCTAGTGACATAATTATAGTTGATTATTCTTATAAGTTTATTTCCGCTTGGGGGGATTCGAACTTTTAAATTCAAAATGGAGTCAAGTTTATTGAATTTGTTAGAAAAAATGAGGGAGGACCGTAAAAAAGAATTAAAAGAATTAAGGGAAAACATCAAAAAAGATATGGTTAATGTGGTGAAAGAAATAGGTGCAAGTATAAACAGAAGGATAGAGGGTATGGATAAGAACACGGACAGGGTAGAAGGAATTAAGAAGAAGGAAACAAACCAAGAAGAGGTAGTAATCAATAAAGAATGTTCCTCTTTTGAGGGACCTATTAGTAATTATGAGGATCCAAGAGACTTTAAGATTAATTTAATGAAGGGTAACCTTGCTGATGCTGAAGTACCTCCATCTAGCAGACTAATAAGTGAAAATACAAACTATAAAAATCATATATTGTCAAGAAACGAAAAAATGCCAATAGAAGGCCAATGTGGAATAGGAGACACTTCGATTGAAGAAGGTTTCAAAGAGAACAGCACTAATTCTGGATATGATCGTGAAGTAATCACAGATATAGCTTCCAAGGACAATAATAATGATTTGGTAAATAATAGTTTGGTTTCGACAAGTAAAGTAGAAATGCCAGATGGCCAATGTGAAATAGGGGATACTTCGGTGGAAGATCTCAAAGAAGACAGTCCTAAATCTAGAAATAATATTGAAATGGTCGCCGATATAAATTTGTATGGAGAATCTTTTAAGGAATTCGGGTCTCTGCATGAAACAATAAACAGAGTAGAACCAGGTGAAAATATTGCATTGACGGTTTATAAACACAGAGAATCTTTAAACACAGAAGCTTTAAAGGTTAAGTCGCCACATTCAGCTAAGAGCCGAGGAAAAAATCAAGGAACGATGGTAAAATTGGAGAAAATGTATCGATTAGATCTCATTTTGTGGTTTATACCACAAGTAAAACAATTAGCTGCAACTAGTGTAAACTGCACTTTTTATCAGAAAAAATGGTATGAAATATATAATCATGGTATAGAAAATATAAGGAAAGTAAATATAAAAAATTTGATAATGTTTGGACTAAACATGAAGAATGATATGGGAGCACAAAATGTTCTATATGGGACTGCAGATGTCCGAAATTACCTCAGGGGCCAGGTAAAGAAAAAAAATTGAATATGTTAGGCCAGATGGAATATTGGTTAACGAAAAGGATTGTCTCTTGATTTTAGATGACTTTTGATGACTTAGATATTGGTTAAAAGAGTAGTTGATTATTTGTAAATGACAGAACGATTTGAAAATTGTATGTAAATAAGAATAGTCAACTGTTTGTAAATAATATTAATAGTATTAGAAATTGTAATAATAGCGTATAAAGTTTAAATATTTTTACCATTACTAATGGACGCCATAAAATGCAAGACCATTAAAATATGTAAAAGATAAGAGTTTAGGGCGAGCAGGTAGAACTTATATGGGTCACACTCACACGTGCAGAGGCGGCATGCGGCTCTACAAATGGTAATGTGGTTCAAAGGAACCCGCTGTAAAGGTGGTGAAATATTTTGCCAAGGGTAGTGGACATTATCAGGTACCATAAGGGTACACTTGCTAGGTACCCAATATTGAAGGCAAAAGAGGCCGAAGTGGCAATAATAAAAAATAAATAAATAAATAAAATAAGATAAGATTCAAACCTTTTAATATAGTTGATATTTTTTGTTATATTATAACTATTGTTTTATGTAGTATCAATATTAATCTTAATCATGTATACAAATTATAATATTATAGTAAAGGGAAAAATTGTCATAAAAGTAAAAGTAATTGTCAGAAAGATAGAGGTATACCCGTTTATGAATTTAGCAAATAATAATATTGAGACGTGTTAAGACGCAGGACACTAGGTTTAGCCTGCGCTATGCAACTAATTTAATAAAACTAGTGGTATTATTGTTTATTTAAGATTTGTTAGGTATACCCCTTGTTAGACATTTTTATTATTATAGTTAGTATTAGAACCATTAACTATAATTCAACATGACAATAATAAGCCGGTATACTCTATAACTATTGAATAATGATATTGAAGTATGTTAATAAGAATGCATATAGACGCTAGGTTCAACTAGTTCATACTATTGATTTAAACAAAACTAGCGGTATTATTGTTCATGTAAAGTTATTAGGTATTCCCCTTGTTATCCAGTTTAACCATCAACTTAGATATTGAAACAATTAATTGAAATAGACCATTTGAAGAACAAGCGTTGTACTCTGTTACGGTATGATCTAATATTGAAATATGTATAGCAAAAACAAGTGTGACACGTAATATTACTTACGAATATTTTAACCCATTTTATCATGTACAATTATTAATTCTAGTTCATTACCAATGTATATAACAAAACTCTGTAAGTAAAGTATTGTAAAATATATAACAATAAGTAAACTTGTAAAGATCTTCTAAAAAATTATTTGTAAATAATTACATAATTGTAAAGATGTAAGGTATTGCCATAAAACTATATATAACCTTTGAAAAATTAGAACACTTTAATATTTAAAAAAAAAAAAAAAAAAAAAAAAAAAGAAGCCTCTCTTTGTTCAACCTCTTTTTTTTTTTTCCCCGGAAACCCAGGGATAATGCTATGTATTGATGCAGGCGGCACCATGAAAGGGATGCTGTACGGGGAAAATGTGTCATGTCGGGACACATGAAAGGGAATATGTTTGGGACATTAAACAGACCCTTGGTCCCCTTATGGGTTTATGGTCCAAGATAGTGGAGAAGGAATGAGAGGGGGAGAGAAGAAAACACTTGAAAGAGGAGGCTGAAGAGGGGACTCGAGAGAGAGAGGCACAGCAGGAAGGTACTCGAAGAGAGACGCACGGCAGGAAGGGACTAGGGAGACGAAGATGGAACAGGAAGGAGGTACTCTGGAGATGTACAGCAAGAAGGAGAGATCTGGCAGAAGATAGAGAATCCCAGAGGCAGCACGGCGAAGAGCGACCAGCAACCCAATCTACCCCTATCCACAGATAAGTTTAGTTTATATCCTGTAATACATTTTATGGCAATCATATATATATAAATTATTAAAATCTGAATCATTAACCTTGTGGAAATTAGATGAATAAACGATCCTTATTGTAATTCTTTTGATGCTTACATACCAGATACACTATTTAGTTATAAATAATATATTGAAGATAGAATAGGGAAGTAAATTGGTAAACACAAGAATAGACCTTTGGAAAGGAACCCAATTAAGATTAAGAAGTATAAATAATAATTTGAGTACTCATCCTAAATGAGACTCTGGCATCCCAAATATCAATATATATATTCAAGATATATTTAAGAGTAGAAACATAGCAATATATTAAGCCAACGATAAATACGAGTTGTTTCTAGAACCTACCGTAACTACAAAAGGTTCAGAACCTTTCACAGGATTTTTGTGGTACAAGTTTTTGTTTTTTAAACGAAATTAGAGGATATCGTTTACAATAGGTTAAATTACAGAACTTGTTTATTATTATTATTATTGAAACTTTTGAGATAAAGTATTTTTATTATTCTTAAAGATAGAAATCAAATAAGAAAATTAAGTTAGATTTTTTTTATAAAGTTTCAATCATAGTGATGTAACGGAAACATACCAACTTTACTCATCTAGGAATGATGGAGTACACAGCGAGACGTCTCAAACTCACTGGTTTGTAAATAGCTCATAGATTCGGATTGAAAGAACTGAGACGACGGAGGTGGGTTGGGGGTAGGTAAACATTACTTAAGCTGAAGTATATGAATACAAAGGAGGCTATACAGAGGGAGGAAAGGAGAGGGAAAAAGAGAGGGAGGGAGGGAAAAGAGAGAGAGATTGAGGGGAAAAGGGAAAAAGAAAACCCCGAAGAATGGAAGTAGGTGGAGGAGTTGGCAGTATTGAGGAAAGAAGGCCTTCGCTGGAGCTGAGTTTGCATAAATTGGCGATCGTCGAGCACCTGCGGCCGGATTCAATAGCTCTCTCTCTCTCTCTCTCTCTCTCTCTCTCTCTCTCCCTCTCTCTCTCTCTCTCTCTCTCTCTCTCTCTTACTCTCACTCACTCTCTTGGGTAAACTAAATTTCAAAACGGCTTTAGGGCGACCTGGTTAACTTCATTGCACTTTTTTAGCTGACGTCTTGTTTGAAAGCAAATAAGATTTGGAGATGGATTTGAATTGCATTTTGATATAAACAGTATGGCATACCAGATAATGAATCACATCTAGCAGATTTGATCTCAATACTTTTTTTTCTTCTCGATTTGCAGGAATGGGAAATTTTTTATGTGATTAATTTTTTTCTGAGCAGGTCTCTAGACCATTGTTTTTTTTTATCTTCTCATGGGACTTCCAGATGAAAGAGATTAGGAAAGAGAAAGAACTACAGGATTTTGGTGATTTTGTGTTGAGTAGAATGTTGTGTATTTGCTGTGAATTTATGATTTTACAGTGGTCATGTTCACGTTGTTGTCTATAGTGTGATTCGAAATAAATAAAGGAACGTTAACAATTTTTCTTAGAATTTATAATTGTGTTGTTTATATCTTTTGTGTATGGTCCTGCTATTTTCTGAACCCCAAAGTTCTGCTCCAAAAATAATTGTTTTAACTGATGAGCTATCCAAATTAGGTGAAGGGATATTTTGATAAAACATCCTTTCCCTTCCAATGAATGTGTGAGGTTTTTTGTAGCAAAAAGTGAGGTAAGAACATATAGAGCATGGCTTTTGAATATGGATTGGAGCAGATGATTGAAGATGATTTGAAGATGGTTGGCCCAAGTGTTCAATATAAAACAGCTGTCTAACTTATTTTACCTGCTCTACCTCCTTGTAATAGAGGCAGTGCCCTCACTTTCATTGGCCAACAACTAGGCTCAAAATGGCCATCTACCAGTACAGTAGTAGACACGTAGATGAGAAGTGAAAAGAACATGTGCTCCATACATCACAGCATGGAGTAAAACTCACAGCGGGTCTCCAGCAGGGTAAGAAAGAACTTCAACCACCCAACAAGAAAGATGCCGTTGACAGATGGACAAAACAATAATTAAATCATGCAATTTTCATATCTTTATAATATGTTTACTAAAATGTATTTATTCTCTTCTAAAATCTTTATCTTTACAGTATACAGTCCACTAATACTAAATAGAGGGAAGGTACCACGCTACCATATCCCATCAAGGGAATCTATCTTCTCTAATTTAAGCACCAAGAAAGAGGGTCCTAATGCCTGGTCCTAACTCTATTAAAAGTAACCCCACATACAAGAGGGGATTAAAAGTTGTAATGATTTGAATTAATTTTAATTTGTAAGGTGGTTGGACGTAATTTAACGAGGACCAGATATTTTTTATTATGTTTTTAATAAATCCTATATAAAAAAATATGATTTCTATCTTCGTTACTGAAACTTCGACCTTTAACAAACAAGGCTGGAGGCAGAGATGAGGGCTGTTAGCGTTAAATAAAGCCTTCAAGAATCGAGGACTAGTTGGCCGAAAATGAAGTCCGGGGCTTGGTTTTAAATTAAGCTTTTTTTCCCTCACCTTAATTGTAAAAGGAGACCTGGGGGAGGGAATGGAAGGGATTACTTTTTCGCTAAAGTGATATTAACCTTTCCCCACTCCTTTAAAAATATCACTCCGCGCTCTTCACCTCCTAGTCTCTCTTATACCCTTAATCATTTCGAACCCTCTTTCATCTGAAAAAGAATAACCGGGGGAGGTGTACAAGAAAGCGATCAACATGAATAAGTTGCGAAAGGAAAATATTATGAAGAACTGAGAATAATGAATCGTTAACATAGTTGAGAATCAAACCTGACTTGTAAGAAATAATTCAATTTATTTTCAAATGGAATGATATAACATAAATGTAGTAAGAGACATATTGATATGAACTAACTAGATCGAATATTATCTCTAAATCCTGGTCCTAACTCTATTAAAAGTAACCCCACATACAAGACGAGATTAAAAGTTGCACTGATTTGAATTAATTTTAATTTGCAAGGTGGTTGGAAGTTGTTTAACGAGCACCAGATATTTTTTATTATGTTTTTAATAAATCTTAAATAAAAAAATATCATTTCTATCTTCGATGCCGAATATTCGAGCTATGTAATATTCGAATAATATAATAATATTCGAGCCATGTAAGCTTCTCTCTACGCAAAGTTTCGTGTCCATCAGTCAAACTTGACAACGACGAAGTATCTTCCAAAAATGATGTACGTTATCTCGGACTATACTTGGACAACAGACTTATATGGAACGTACATACAAAATTAGAAAGACAAGAACTGACTAGACGGTATAAACAACTATCACATCATCTGGACTACAGATCTTCACTTGACTTGAGGAACAAACGACTCATCTATAACAGTATATACTAAAACCTATTTGGGCATACGGAGGAGAACTTTGGGGTTCAGCAAAAAAAGTTCAAATACACAAGATACAAACAACACAGTCCAAAATTCTCAGAAAAATTATTAATGCACCATGGTATATTTCTAATCACACTATATACAATAACATGAACATTCCCACTGTAAAATCATATATTCATAACGAATACATAACATTCCACTTATCGACACAATATCACCCAAACCCACTCGTTCTTCCGCTTTCCTACTCCCTGTTACCTGGACTTGATAAGAAAAGATTAAAAAGACATTGGCCAAGAGACCTACTCAACAATTAATATTTTTTTCTCCTAAATAGCTCGATGATCATGTAGAAAAGCGAAGAGAAAGACACTTGAATCAACTTTGATGCGCAATTACGCAGGTGCAAATGAAAATTAAATAGTAATAATAAAACCCAGGTAAGTAAGTCTTTAAGTCGAATTAACGAACAAATGTGTATCTTGCGCTTAGGGAAGCTGGATCGTTTTATTTGATTAAGCGGATAAGTCAGGCTTTGGTTTGGAAAGTTGTTGCTTATATTATAACTCCTAGCGCTAAATAAAAAAAAATGAATAAATAGTTTTATATATGTATCATTTTTCCACAAATTTAGGTCTAAAAATTCAGGTAGCTCCAATATGCTTCTGAAATAATCCAAGTTATCCCATACCAATGGCTTGCTCCTTCAATTTTTTTTAGATACTATGCCGCACAACTGAACGGTTCTGCGGGCTCGCGGCTCTGTATGTTTCACTAATGAAGAGGCTATGTCTTTTAAAATTAATATACTAAGAAACAAAAAATATATTTAATTTCTCCGACATTAAATATGGATAAATTCATGAATTAAATAAAAAGGTGTTGTTGGGATCCCTTTATTATTTGAAGTCAGATCAGCCGACTGCAACTCCACTATCTGCTGTGAGATGAATTCCGAAAAGTCTTGCCAAGTTGGCAACTCGGCTTTTGTACTGAAAGTCATCTCGAAACGTTCTCAAGTTTTACTATCTAATAGTCGAAGAATATATGTATATAGTATAAATCCAGCTGGATCGTCGAACCGTAATTTAAGAAAGGCTGAGGCGCTCTCTAGGACTGAAGATGACAAATTTTCTAAACTGGATGCGAGTGTTTTGTCAGTGCCTGAAAATTGAAAATGTTTACCAGATGATATGTTGCTTGAATGCGCAGACTGTCAAAACGTTTAGTAAGCGCATCCCAAGCAGTGGTATAACCCTCTTGGGATATTTGAATGGCCGCAATGACTTGTGAAGCAGATCCTCTCAAACTTGACTTCAGCTAATGGAACTTCTGCACCGCGCTCAGTTCCTCATTATCATGTATAAGGGAGACAAAGGTATCCCTAAATGAAGGCCATTCCGCTATGTTTCCCGAAAACGATGGGATATTTATTACCGGGAGTCGCAAATGGAAACCCGTATCTCTGGCAGACTTCTCTCTAAACGACATCTCACTGGTGTTGGATTCATTGCTTTTCTGGGATGAAATTTCAAACGACAAGGCCTCATAAAAATATTCACCAGTTTTATCTTTAAGCTCCTTGAATTCCGTAACATCCTTTCCGGCGGTTTTTAAAAATTTCCAAACTTCCCTGTATTTTGAAAGGAATTTATCGTGAGTAGAATCTAAGCGAGAAAGCCTCGCCTGGAATAATCCCTTCTTGCTCGCATCGGTACTAGACGCATGCGCAAGAGTGCAGGTTTGTTGTATATCAGCGGCGAGATCATTTAACTCGTCTATCAGTTCTTCCAAATCGACGTCCGTTTCATTAGGTTTCTTTGGTGGCATTGTGAAAAACTATGCGGCTAATAAGAACAAATATTTTAACAAATATGATATCAATTTATGATGTGAAAAAAGAAAAAATATATATATAAATACGTGTTTCAAAATAATTTATTGCTCAAAATCCCGTTCGGAGGACAAAAAATGCTCAAAATTCCATTCGGAGGACCAAAATGTTGAAAATCCCGTTCGGAGGACCAAAAATGTTGAAAATCCCGTTCGGGGGACCAAAAATGTTGAAAATCCCGTTCGGGGGACCAAAAATGTTGAGGAGAGCGACACCATAAAGATTAAAATCAACCTGGCGTAAATCTCTTACCTCGTATCAACTAGTGCTGGTAAAATTTTGAGCTTATGAAAATTAAAATAAATGTTAATAAAAAAAATAACAACAGATCTATGTTAAATACAATGTAAAACTATTTTTAATAGGGAACGCATTAAAAGATGAACAAAATTACAACTTGACAAATGAATTTAATGAAATGAGAGATTACAACCATATTTTTCTGAAATGAAAGAGAGAGAAAAAAAAATGTAAACCTTGTCCCTATACGTTACTATGGATACAATGTATTGAATTGTTACTTATTAATAAAAATAAATTTACTAAATACACAAAATGTGGTGCACTAATCAATTAATTAATTGTCTTTTACAAAAAAATGCATTTTTTTTTATATTGATGTGTTGTTATTGGGTACCCAAATACCTGGTGACAGTGCTAGGAGTGCTGGAACAACTCAGTCGGCGACTGCGAAGCAACAAAAATGCACCTGGAAGATCGATCGGCGATCGATGTCCGCTCGTGGTCTCCTCTGCATCAAGAGACGAACTGGCTTACTGGTGTGAAACAAGTAAACAATCGCGGAACTTGAACTGTTAACTTTCGGAATCATATGGAAGGTTGCATTCATTAACACATATTATGAACAGATGAGCATCAGAAAAACAATGTTCTCTCGTTTCATTAACAATAAAATTTCAACTAATAACACAAATAACATAAACAGAAAACTTTGCTAACTCTCAATAGTGAACAGAAAAATAAAATAAAAAACAAAGAGAATAGAAAACGGCTCAAACAGGTGTATTGTTAGTTTGTTAAAATTGATTCTATTTTGTTTTAAAATATGAAAAAAAATTACATTTCATTTTAATAATTCTAGTCAGGACAACTATTTTAATGAGTGGTTTAGTCAGGAATTTGCTTGAAATAATTATTGCTTATATGAAAACTACATTACGAGTAACTCTCTCTGTACAATATCGGAATTATATTCTGTGTAATATCACTTATTCTCCGGGGCTGTGGATAAAATATAGTATAATGTGTGAATTGGGACTAGAAACATTAAATAATAACTGCACTAATAACTAAATAATATCTGATTTTTTAATCGTTCGGTTGAAAAGTTATCGATATACATGATATCGGATAAACGTAGGTTATAATTGAACTAAAAATAAATATGCTGTGATAACATTATGAACCTTTCTTTAAACGTTGTGTTATATTTGACACTGTTAATATTCTATGAATATTGGAATGAGCCTTGATGAAGTCAAGATGTCAGTCGATCTCATGTAGGGCACATAACGTATAACAAAAAAAGGGCAATTTGTAAATAGACTTGTCAAAAGCTACGAGGATGGTAGGATCCCGCTTTTTTAAGTACAAGTAACTCTCTCTGTACAAAATCCCACTTATTCACCAGTGCTGCAGATAATAAATCCGATGATTAAAAATCCGCTTTAATTCATTTTCCTCATCTTAATTAATATTCAAGTTGTTATTATTCGAATCCCTACAAGTTATCATCATACGATAATCTAGTAATCTCCTCTACTCGATTTATAACAGCGAGAGGAAGGGAGCGCCCTAGGAGGGACAGATATCACGAATTAGAAAGGCGAAAGTTTCAAGTGGGAAGTAGTGCTCCGGAGTTGAGTTGTTCTGTTATTTGCCTCAACACGCAGGGGCCCGATTGATATTGGATTTTCAACTCTCCATAGAGTTAAGAAGTTCTATGAAATTCTGGAAAGGAAAGAGGGGGATGTGGAGGGGAGGCGTAGGTCCCGGCGGGGAAGTGAGAAAAGTTAGAAGAGGAATGAGTTGTGAGGGAGTGACGGGGCTCCGGCCGGGCCCACTTAGCTCCCCCCCCCCCTCTCCTCTATATCAATTTATATTTCCTCTCTTCTTACAACTTCATAATTGCTAGTTTTTCTTATTATTTGGAAAACTTGATAGCGACTACTCTAACTATTGGAATGCTCTTCTGTAAGTGATCAATATTCATCCGTCTAATGGAGAAAAACTAATTCAGGAGGAATGGTCCAATCATATAATTTTTTTTTTTAGTGAAAACTTCTTTAGCCGCGTTTAGTGACTTTTGATAAGGGATTAACTTATGGGTTGACGTCAAGAACATGCTCGAGACCGGTGACACCTAGAAGCAAAGATGCAATTTCTTTTAATCAACTTTGGTTTAAAGGTTAGCAATCGATATTTATTTATTTATTACTGGGCTCTACAGTCCTTGGAAAACTATGGCATCTCCTAATTTCTTTCGCCATTCACCTCTGTACACCGCAAGGTGCCTCCAGCGGTTTATACCGATCGCCTTCAGGTCACCCTCCAGATCGTCGAGCCACCTGAGACGGGGGCTCCCTCTTAATCTGAAACCATCATTCGGTATCCCGTACATCACCCTTCTTGGAATTCTCGTTGAGTCCATCCTCTCCACATAACTAGACCATACTAGATCTGGATGACTTTCACTATACCGGGCTCTTCGTGTAGGTCCCTTAACTCTTTATTGAACCTGATTCTCCACTTGTCCTCCACTCTGATAGGTCCTAAAATTGTACGCAGGACTTTTCTTTCCCATACTCCAAGGATCCATTTGCAATCTTTTGTCAGTGACCAGGTTTCGCATCTATATGTCACAATTGTTTTGTACAAGAGACACTTTATACATGGACATCCTCTTACAGCAAAATATTTTCTGTATACCAAACGGACAGCTATTTCCCGTCGCTATCCATGCCTAAATATCCTTATTTATTCATCACAAATTTCGAAGCGTCAGTTCCCTAACTACATTTCTTCTTCTTTAATTTGGCCAGTTCTTGATGTTCGCATGTAAACGCTTTTTTTTTCATTAATTTCCAAGCCTAGATCTCTGGACCGTTCGGGCTCTAACCAGCACATCATTTGCGTATGTTGTATAATAACTATTATATTTATCTAAAAATATTTTCAGTGGAATGGGGATGTGATCTAGATGGACCTGGATATGAGTTCATGGACCGTTTGGTTTGGATAGTTAAGTGGTATCGCCGATGATCAAACACAGATCGCGGTGCCTGCAGGGAATTGATGGACAGATGAGGCCATAGAATAGAATAGAAAGCCATGACAGAACCTGATTGACTAAGCATTGTTTGATTTGATTTAAACCGATATTGATCCTCTCCCTTCTGCTCTTAACATCAGTTTACCTGCTCTCGAATCTAAACTTTATTTTATTCTTTAGTAAAACTTGTTATTTTAAAGTTCACAATGTTTATAAAACCAGTTAAGCTTCTATTCTTATCCTAATCTAGACTATTACAAACTCTTTAGACACGCTCCTTTTTTTCATATAAATAAAATGTGGTAGTCAGCTTAATGCAAAAACGGCTTTACTTTTTTTTATTTTATATAAAAAAAGCTGATTTATATTTTACGTATCAACATGATTAAATAATAAAATTTCTGTACAGAAGCAATTAAAATACAAAAGTAATAGCTATCGTTTTATATATGACAATATGAGTTTAACTCTCGACATGTAGAGGTTGGCAAGATATAGAATGTACATAAGAGAAAATTGTTATTATTGACGTTTTTAAAAGATGCTCTCAAGAATATTTTTAGTAATATTTGATTTCGTTTGCACTTAATAATATTTATGTTGAAAATCTATTTATTACTACTTTATGGTCTTACGAATCGGTGGCAAGTCCTGGTCTACTCTGCCATTCTCTTCCAGTCTCTGTTTTTGATGGATGGCAACTCATTTAATACTGTCAATACGATCGAGGAGAAGTTTCAGTGTCCCATGTCTGTACAAGGAAAGAATATTCCATTATTCAAGATTAAAAGTCATATAGGTGTTGCTGGTTTGCTTCCGTTTATAACTATCGATATCAAGGCTGATTTTGTTTTCTGTAAAATAGTAGCTTAATATACTGGTGGGGCTGCCACTTTGGTGCCTGTAAAGCTACATCCTTGTCCGGGGAGGTTACCTAGGGGAGGCGAACTTTGGACTGGTATGTCAGTGTTTATGGTGTGTGAGTTAGTGTAGTGTATTGTAATTCGAGAATATGTGTGAGGCTCTGAGTACTGATCCGCGAAACTGGACGGGCAGTGGTTATCTGCGGTTATATGACCGGGCGATGCGACCGCCTCCACCATTAACCATAGTTGACAATAATATAATTTTAATAAACACCATTTGCATTAACAACCGTCTATGATATCTGTAATACTCTATATAATATACGAGGATAGATTGAGGCGAATTCTGAACTGGCTTGTCTTCAATACACAGGAAAAGTGTCTCATCTAGATGATGAGTTATAGTGAATCTTCCCTTCTTTCCGTAGACTCTATTTTCCTGGTTCTTTCTTATACTATACCACACATCAGCTCAAAACATCCCTCTTATGTCTGTAGTCTCCTGCGATTCCTCCATCCAATCCCAGGGCACAAGATCTCGCCTTACCGCTCTTTATACCCGTTCCCACAAAACCAAAACATTTGAACGTTCCTTTCTCGCCCGTATCACCATACTTTAGAACTCACTTCCACTTGATATCCCTCATGCATCTTCCTCAGTCACATTCAAATTCAAGCCATACCTACATCTCCTGAACTCTCCAACAGATGCTCTCTAATCAGTAATAATTAATAGCTTGTATTCATCAGAAGTGGTAGATGAATTGCTTTAAATATTCTTAACTCGACGATGTAATTTTTTATATTGTTAGGTGTTTTTATTTATTTATTTTTGTTTTTTCATTCAGCTTAGTTCTTGTTATTTTAGATTTTTTTTATTTGATTTTTTCAAGAAACGGCCTTGAAAAAGCCCGCGCGAATATCACTACTTTTCTTCTTTTCTATATTTTCTTTCTTTTCTTCTCAGTTTCGTCTTTCTTTACTACCAGTATTTTCTCATAATTTCTGCATGCCTTACTTCTTTTCTTCTGGCCGCGCAGTACCCTTCCGTTTTTCTTTATTTTCCACAAGAAAGTTGATTTCTTTCAGTCTCTTTCCGTATTGTTCTCTGCACAGGCAGTCTTCGTCTGTTATTTTTATTTTGTTTGTTTTCTCTCTCAGTTGTTTTACATTCCCTCCTACGCTTTTGTATTCACAGATTTCGTCAAATATTTTCTTGTCTGCCTTGGTCCATTCTCACCATGTCCATCCTTATTTTCATGTCATTATTTAAATATTGTATTATACTTGTAATATAGCCCCTTTGGCCAGTTATATCAAATTTATTAGACAGATGTATTTATTAAATGTTGTACACATCTTTTGTTCTTAAGGGACCTGGTCCCAGAATATAATTTTTTTCTATTATAGTCTAAGAAAGTTATTTTTCAATAGCACAGTTATTTTACTAACTTTTTTATGTTACTTTTTTTCAAATATTACTTCGGAAAATATTAATAATATTGAACAGCAGTTATTACCTACTTTAATGGCTAATTACTTAGAATAAAGCCCTACCAAGAAGAGTAGCTAATCACCATTTGAGGAGGACATGACGAATGGGAACTGGGCAGAGGACAGAAGATATTTTAATATCGGCTGAAAGGGCCCAAGGAAGGATGTCCTGAAAGGAAAGGACTCTTCTGTAATGAAAGGGATTCCCTTATTTGTCCCTCGGTGGCTAATGTAGCGTGAGCCCTGTCTGCTTTTTCGCAATTATATCCACGACCATCTCGTAAATCTCCCTCCATCGACTCCTACCGGTTGTCCTTTGTCATTCTGGAAAACTGTGATGTCCTCTCCCCGGCCATTGTCGGCGGACGGAGGGTCGCTCTCTTTGTGCGGCTCCGTCGGACCGAGGGCAACTATAGCTCATTCCTGAATAATATGGCGATATTTTCCATATGCACTGCGCCACGGCCCTCAAGGGCAATGATTCAGCCGAGTCCTTCGTCTCAGGAAGTCTGTGTCAGCAAATAGCTCATTGGTTAATGGGAGCGCCATGACAAACAATACAGCCCGCCCTTTCTGAATAAACCAGATTCAAGAATCTTCTATGCAATAATTTTTTGCTAAGGATATTTAAATAGTATGTTTATCCTACTTTCATTCGAAATCAGCCAGAAGTTGAGTTATTTTGTATATACTCAAAATATAAATATAATTACAAATATTTGGGTGAAATAATAGAAGAAAATATATCAGAAAAGGAATGCATTAAATCGAGATGAATGTAGCCTTTCGCCTCAACAAATATATTTACAAGTCCATATTCATTAATGCTAAACTTAGGTACTATCAAATAGTAATCCACATAGAGACACCATAATGCGACAGAATGTTCAGTCCTGAAAAAGAAAATGTTGATGCGTACATAAACCTATAAATCTCGGAGAGAAGGACGGTAAGAAAAAATTGGCCGTCGCGAGACGCCTGGTAGATGTGAAACATAGAAGTTGGATTTTTTGGGGAAATAATTAATTATTTAAGTGTACGGAAAAGGATGAAACTTTTTACAGAAATTTAGAATTATTTGATATAAATAATATTATTTTATCCAAATAAAATATTACAATTCATTATCTTCAGTTATTTCTGTTATATTAACACTCGATGATGTTCTGATGGTATCAAAGTTACAATAGGCCTATGATAACTAAAAAAATCAACGAAGTGTTACTTATAAGGTTATGGAGGTGTCTTGTCTTGAGTTTTACTATATTCGTAGACTATCTGATCATATGTACCACCTTAAGAATTATGAATAGTCATAGCACATCTAGGTATCATTGGAAAGTGATTTATTTTCCCCACAATCGTTTTGTTGTTGTTGAGATGAATGCTGGTATTTCGGCGGGTAATAGGAACAGCATTTTTATCGATATTATGTTCCATAACATAGCCAGCTCATTCTTCCATCTTCATCTTCCAGGCAGTGTAGAAGAGAAGAAGTAGTTATTACCCGCCTTAGGATTGGTCACTGTCGTTTGACCCACGAACACCTGATAACAAAGGGAGACCCACCTCAATGTACACTATGTAAGGTGACAGTTACAGTGCGCCATATCTTCGAGGATTGTCCTAGGTACAGTAGTGTAATGGAAAGGTTTGGCGTGCCTCGGGAGATGCTTAAGGCTTTGGGCGATAACGAACAATGTGTAAATAATACTTTAGAATTTATTAAAAGCATCAATATATTCCAGTCAATTTGACATATACGTAAAGATGTATGTGTATGTGGGTTTATATATATATATATATATATATATATATATATATATATATATATATATATATATATGTGTGGGTGTGTGTGTGTGTGTGTGTGTGTGTGTGTGTGTGTAATGTAATGTCTGTAGTGTGTGTACAACGTTATAAACTATGTTTGAACTATTAATTTGTGCAATGTTTATATAAATATTATAAATTTTATATTGTATTATATTTTAAATTTTATATAGAAATATGTATAACGTTTTATTTTAGTATGAATAACTTTATATAAGTATTTATGTTTCTATTATTATTATCTATTGTTTCTATTATATGTTTAATATGTTTCTACGATATGTAATATGTTTCTATTATTATTATCTATTGTTTCTATTAAGTAGTTGTAATTATCTAGATAATGTAAATATGTATATTTTCTAGTGGTGAGGGCAATAATAACCATTTGCAGTTGTTTGCCCTTAAAAATAAAACAAACAAACAAACGTAGCCAGCTGCTTTATTTTTCTTTTTTTTTTTGCTACTGTTCCAGTTTTTTTATTAAGAAAAATTAACGATACTCGAGTAACTTCATTTTGCTCATTTTGTTCTATAGGAGCCAATTTCTTAACGGCACCGTTAGCTAATCCATCTGTAACATCTATATTTTTTGTAATAATGTAAGGTTTTCCAATTACAAAAATAATTTCGTAAGGCAATCCACCTGTGTCGATTACTGACATTTTGTGTAATTTTTGTCTTACAAATGCTTCTTGTTCATGGTTTTTACAGCATTAATAACGTCTACTGCAATAGAAACTATTTTACTTAAAATAATTTATCTGGCACCTCTGGATTTGAACCCGCAGCCTTCTGCATAGCGGCTCACCGCTCGAGGCACTGGGTTCCAAAATAGAATCTTAGTATGTGTATGTGTGTGTGTAAGGGTGTATGTTATTTTTACTTAACATTGTGCATCATTGCCGAATTTGTTTAAGAATGGCCGTTGCTATCCTAGTTGCTATAATCTTGTAAGCAGCGTAGCCAAGTCAAGTCTTATCGATCGTTTGGGTTCCGAATCGATTAGTCGATAAGTAATGGCCCGCGGAATGGATTAGCGAGATCAATCAGGAGCGGCGCTGGGAGAGAGAGTGGGAATGCATGTCCTCCGCGGGGGAACACACCAGCACAGGAATCCATTTAATCGCTCCCTCTTGTTCCCCCTCGTCTCCTCTCCGTTAGTTCTACCCACGGCCTTTCATAAATAGCTTCGTCATTGCCGTATAATTTATTTTCCTCAGCTAAATATACAGAAATTGTTTATAATCATTAAACTCCAATCTGGCTGTAAAGTTAAAACTCGCTAGATCATTCTTCTAAGAGTTCCAAAAAATGTTTTATTTTTTAAATTAATTTATGTTTGAATCTATACTACCTATGAAAGGTCTTTGGCTCAGTACATGGTAGAAAAATTACTCTCTAAGGCAACAGTTAAGCAGGGAGATACTTTGTCTCCGAGATCAAGCTCAAACACCAAATTTTCCCCCTATTTTGGCTATTTTCCCCCAGAAGGGTTCTAGTTCATACAGCCATTCCGTTCCTTCATTGTAATAGTCTTGTATTCATTATAATTACTTTTTGTATTGCACATAACTGGCAAACATTTACCCAGGGAGGTTATAAATTTATGTTGAATAAACGGGATGATTATTTAAATTTAAAATGAACGTCTCATACAAGACTGAAAAAACAAGAATCTGCTCGACGTTTTCGCCTACTTCAACATTTACTGGACAAAAGTTCAAAGCTCCCAATTAATTACAAAAGACTCATTTACATGACTATTATCAGACTTGAATTTTGGAGCTCTACTAAACCATCCAATACATCTCGTATCCAATCCTTCGTAAAATCCTCAATTCTCCTTATTATGTCACAAACAAACTCATCCATCATGATTTTAATATCCCGTATGTTGCTGATTTGGCCCAAACTAGATGTCTATCCTTCCATGAAATCTCAATACACACTTGAATCCGCTAGTCTCTCAACTTGCTTCTCATAATATTCCTGATAACCCTCCAAGGCGTCTGAAAAGAAGATGGCCTCGAGACCATCTACTATAGAACTTTAATGGAGTGCTATCAATGGGTAGTTTCTCCACATGTGTTTTTTTTTCATGTCCTTTGTTCATACAGCAGATTTACTTGATGTAATATAATTACAGTTGTAAATATTAATAAATTATTCTTTAAAAAAAAAATGTACGTGGATTACACGTCCATTGCGTCCCTTGACTTCATCTATGCTAAAATTATTTCTGGTCTAAATCATTATCACACCTACAGTCGTATCTTGACGAGTAGTTAGCAATAGCTCTTTATTAAACGGTGTTCTGTGTACTGTTTCTAAGCCATCGATTGAAGTGGGAGATGATTTGACCGACAGAGGGAGATGATACAACACAGAACATGCTCAACCGCCAGGTTGGGTAACCTGCCAAACGTAGATTACCCACTAAATTTAGGCAGGGGCCACTTCATACAGCCCCAGGAGGATCTGTAGATCCCGAAGGATCTATCGAGAAACCGTAAAGTAAGTTCTTGTGATTAAAAAGAAGATATAAATTAATACTTCTGAAATAATATAGGTGTAAGTATATGTTAAAAGTGCCAATTTATTTTATTTTTTAATTTCAACAGAACAGATTTGAATGTAGGTAAAAAAGACATGAGAGTTGGAAAATGGAAAATAGAAAAATATATAAGTTTGGTTAGTAATTTAGAAAATTTTATTTTGTGGTTGATTACCAAATAGCCTCTGTTTTTCAATTTAAGAAAAAAACAACAACTGGATATTATATTTTCCAAAAATATGAAAAGTTCATTTTAAAAATGAATACGTTGTTGTCATTACATACAAATGAAGATCAAATAATTTATAGAATAAATCATATAGTTGCATCCTATAAGTAATTAGTTACTTGTAATGATAAACAGGATAATCCATGACTTAAATGATAGTTCAATATTTTTTTATATTTGCTTTCGTATATAACATATAAGTTATATAATATGTTATTATTGTATATATATATATATATATATATATATATATATATATATATATATATACTATATGTATATATACTATATACACGTTAATAATGTGATATTGTATAATGTAAGGTTAATATTTGAAATTTCTTCCCCTGAAACCACTTGACATGTTGAAGAGTACCCCTATCCCCAGAGGTACGCTACCGGTGGACTGCCCATTGGGACCCCTTCCACATTGTATGCGGTTAGAAATAAATTACCACTACGGACCCCAAAGCCACAACCGCTGAATCCGGAAGCAGCCAGTCCAACATTTGGTTATGCATATGCTATACTAATTAACCGCTGTTATTGCATTATTATGGTAATGTCACTAGGTCGGTTGTATCTGATTAATAAAAATACATTCTTCAACAAGAGCATCTACCAGAAGTAGATCGATACGACCCATACTGTATGCAATACTTCTCCACCAATGGACAAATATGGTGTGCATGTGAATTATATGTTAACGTATTTTAAGATAACATAAATTTAATTAGTGTGGAATTATATTTTAAATCTTATAACTACTTTGAAATGCACTAGTACCACCATAAATCTGCAATCCCAATGAATTAAGTTGGATTTATGGTAATTAAGGTTAAGTTGGATTTTTTCCTGAGAGAGTTAATTGTATTGAGAATGACGGAACCATGTCATTCTCGTAGTTAATGGCTTTAAATGGAGCTGTGATATAAGCAATAACTCCTTTTCAAGCCAATATCAAACGTAGCCTTATTCAAAACAAAAATAATACGATTCTACTTCCCTGAGTAAATTAAATTAATTTCGGAAAAGAAATATACTGAAAAACTTATTCGCCAAGGCTGTAGGATAAGTGTAAGTAATTTCTTTAATATAATTTTCACAATGCTTCAAATTCACGTTATTTTGTATACCTGCTTTAATATCTTGGTTTCTATATGTTCTTTTACCTATATTGGAGACCTTATATAGTGCTTTGTATTTTAAAAAACAAGATGAGATTGCTGGACCACTTACTTCGATCGGATAGTAAAATGGTCCCACAGAAAACCTTGGAGGGACGTCTAAATGAAGAAAAACGAAAAGGCTGGCCTAGCCTGCGACGATGTGGAGGCAGACCTTAGGCTCCTGGTGGTGAGTCCATGAAGGAGAGCCGGGGAGGATCGCTCATAGTGGAAGAATACTGTCGCAGAAGACAATGTGTTCTATAGTGAAGAAGAAGAATAGAGCATTCAACAAGCGTTGGGTATTGCATATGATAAATCCATAATTTTTGAAGAAGAATATTTTTTGAAGAAGAATATATTTATTCGTCATTAACACAACCTTTTTTATTTCATATGGTGTTTGCTTCAAGATCGGTCAGAGTGGAGGTTTGTTGTCGAGGAGGCCAAGGTTCTCTTTTGATGAGAGAATTTTGTTAAAGATGATCACAGGGATTTTGGTAAAGGACGTGGTCCGTGGACGGACGTTTGAAAACAGCTATTAGTGTTATCGGCATCGAAGCTTAGGGTAAGCTGAAACACATATTCTTCTCAGATTCCTCTTGAATTACTCTTACATTTCGAACGATTCTGTTGGTTTCAATCAGAACTGTCTTCTGTAACTGTTCAATTTCTTTTAAATTAATGCCAATGACTTTTATACCCTCTATTACACTTTTCAGCATCAACGAGTGCAAGTGCGATAATTATTATATTTTTCAATATCCAGTTTGTCAATTATATCTATGTATTGATAAGTCAAATCCGTCTTAAACTTCAATATCCTAGCAATGGCACAATGTTTGTCGTCAGTGAAACTTTCGTCCATTCACCCTAAAAGTTTTAATCACATATTACGAACTTGTTGGAATAAAGTGAATTCCGTTAAATCAACTTTGCCCGCCTTTCTAAATCTGCCCTCAAGCATTGTTACGTCTAATGAAGTCCCATTACTTAGGACTTCACATGCTCCAGCGACTAACTTAAAACTCTCACACAAGACTGGCTATAAGGATCCTCTAAATTAGACTATCTTATTCACACCCGGATTTACAAAATTAAAATGTCTCGAGTGAAATGAATAAATTAAGGAAAACAAACAAATGTTGCTTTATTAAACAAAGGCAAATAAGGAGATTTCTTTTTAATGTTTTTAATTATTAATTAGCGTTGAAACAGTATAAAAAAATCTTGATCGAAAAGAAAAATGAATGTACACTAGTTTTGACCGTATTATTAATGTATTCGAAATAAGCTTGGTTTCGTCCAAACTTTTAATAATTTCTTCTTAAAACAATTCTCAAACAAACTGAGAATAAAAAACAGATGTTAATAGCCTTTATTTTTCTAATATGGTTCAGAGGATCTTCAATTGACAGTTTTATATTTGTTTTTTTTACTGTTTTGAAAGGATACTTCCTTTTAATTCTTATCTAATATACTGGACTTTATTTCCATGTAAATTTTATCTTCGAAAAAAACCAGCAGCAAAACCAAGCATAGATACCTCAATAAAGAAATATTTAAAAATTATTTTTTTTCTCATTTTCCTGGGGATTCACTATCCTCCCATGGTCAATTGTCCACTGCTGGCTTGAAC
This sequence comes from Arma custos, assembly GCA_037127475.1. NCBI lineage: Eukaryota > Metazoa > Arthropoda > Insecta > Hemiptera > Pentatomidae > Arma > Arma custos. The sequence continues at coordinate 26,223,492 of CM073762.1, forward strand.
TTTGATACTTCCTTTTAACAAGTACTTGTCGAAGAGGAATAGTTTTAGATACTATTTTATACAATATAGAAAACTATGTATATTTGCATTTACTGGTGAATCCATATTTTTCTTTTTGTTTTTCTAAAATTGTGATCAAGCTTGATACAGAAAGTTTATGTTTCCGTAGAAATATTTGGGAAGTTAGGCTAATCTAATTAGAAGACGGCGTTCTCCAAATATGGTAATTATTTGTTTTAATGAGATCAGTAAAATTTTAGTGAAATAATAAATTACTTTTTTTTTTCCACTACCACTTAATATCTACCGTTACATTTTGGCAGTTCTGTCTTCAGAACAGAAAATGACACATCAGGTTAGTCCAAGTCGTTCCAATACTTCTAAAATATTTTTTATTTTTATAATTATTTATTTTTATTTTGTATATATTTTTAAGCTCATTTACAACCAAATACGCCATTTTCTCTCATGCATTGCTTCCTGTACTCAGCTGCCCACTCATCATAAACTTCTACTTACTAAAGCCCCACGTTTTTCGAAGCTTTATATTTTTCCTTTATTTTGTTATTTGCTTCAAGATCTTCTTAGGGCACCCATCTTTATCTATCCGTTTTATGCGCCCTTCAACCCTATCGATTCATTGTTCCCCTTACGCTATTGTTAGGAATAATTTGCAACCGTAATACTCTACAACTCCATCGGATCGCAAATACTTCTAAGTACTGCAATTCGTATCTATTTTTTCAAGATATTTCATGTTTCTGCATATTACAGAGTCATGCCTTCCACTTAGTGTGGTTGGCAGCTCAGCGGTTAGAGTAGTGAGTTGCTATCTTCAAGTTTCCGGTTGAGTGTGCTGTTGCAGATAAATTATTTTAATCTATTAACAGCTTCGGTCAGATCCTGATGGTTCTACTGTTTCTGACCCTGTCACATTAAAGTGGGTACCATCAATTGGGGTAAAACCTGGTGTTTTTCGAACAAATCACCTCCTTGCCTACAGTACAGTCACTACCCATGAACTCAGGACTCTTCATGGATTGTTAAGGGATGTTCTATTTTTAAATACCATAAACTGTATTAAGATAAATTTTATTATAAATTAGTGTTTATGAATAAATGAACAGTGCGTATGAATCGCTTAATTTAGTTTGTTTATAACTATTTCTGTGATGAAAAAGTCCCAAATATAGTGATACAAATGGCGGATAGGGCACACCTTATGAATCCCAGTATGGTCGTGGATACGGTGCCGGTGAAGTTGGATACCGTCCCCGGGTAGCATTGGTTATCCTTCGCAACGGTACCCATGGGACCTTTCTATGTGTCCCTCGCCACTCGTACAGAAAAAATTGAATTCTTTATAACTCTCGAAACCAAAATAACTCTTTATTCACTAGCCGCTCTTCTGAAAAACGGCGCCGTTACGATCCCATGAATAAAAAAATTACCAAACTTTATTTGAAGATGAAACTTCAAATACCCGGAACTCCCTTGTATATAAAAAAAACCCAGAATGTATCTATGTTTTCACTCCAAAATGTTTTAGTTTACTTACATTCCTGCCTTTTTATTACACAGTGAAATAAAAATTTGCTAAATATAAAATACATTAAATTTAAATTGGATTTGTTACATTTAATTAGACATTTGATTTAAACATTAACGTTAAATTAATTATTATATGGCGAAATCTAATACCAATGATATTTTTTATTGTAGTAATTATACTAAATAAAAAAAAATACACACACACACACATATATATATATATATATATATATATATATATGTGTGTGTGTGTGTGTGTGTGTGTGTATAACTCGTTTACTTATTAATTATAATCTTTTGCTCTTTACATTGAACAACATCATGAGTGTGGAAATGGATAATAAATTCGAATTTTTTTCCTATAATTTATTGTTCTTTGTACATCTAATATTTCTTATTTGACTTTATTTTTATATTAGTTCTTAAAATAAATAAATTACTTTTTCTGGTTATTAGGGCAATAATAACCTATATGGATTTGTTTTAACCTGTACGACTACAGCCCGTGAAGGGTCTGGGGTTCATTCTACGGTAGACTGCACTGTTTCTTGCACAACGGTTGTGCAGGGTTGTGATTTGTCCTAGATCACGCTGAACCGCCCGATTTTACCCCTGTTTGGGTATCGATGTGGTACGCAATCGTATGCTAATACATTGGCATGAGCCTCAGCTAAGGGTTAATGATGAATAACGGTTATGTAAGGGATTTCTGATTTTGCGGTTCACTCAGTATCGCATGTCTCATAAATCTTCGCCACCAGTAGCCATTACCGCTCTTCTCGTTACTAAAAAGAAATAAAACATAAATAACGAAATCACAAGATGGCCATTTTTTTCTATATCGAACCACAAATCAATGTCTCGCAATGCTCCTCTTCCGGATTTCACTCCAGTTACGAGACGGGGATTTGAAACGACAAATAAGGTTGCAAAATCAGTACTTACATTCTGTTCATTGGTAACAGTAATATTGTCACATTATAACTGATAAAATTACGTTTATGTATAAATATATATATTTATATATATATAATGGCGCTATCTATTCCGGCATATATGTTTAATAAAAAAATTAAAATATTGAAATGATTTACTTGAACAGTATACCTAATCGATTCATTATTCCCTACAAACGTCCCTTGGTATAGATTCATTTTCATAGCTACTTAAGTTGCCGTGAGATGAGGAAATGAAGACTGGAGTGAGAAAGAGAGAGGTGGAGAGAGAGAAAGAGAGAGAGAGAGAGAGAGTGAAAGAAGGAGCGAGAGAGGGGGAGGGGTAAAAAGTTGGAAAGTCGCTGGAAACAAATGTCTCTGTTAAACGACTAAAAGATTTAAGTGAAGCTGTAAAAAGGGGTTTAAGAAAAATGATGCCTAGGTTGGCGGGAAGGTTCTGTTTTGGCCTCCTATGTAGATCCCTTCGTCCGGGGCGTCTTAATTTAGATAAAAATATGTTTTTTTCCACCAACCCTTTCCCATGTCATTCCTCTTTTATTTATCTCCATTCTTCCCCCACCAACTTCTCCCCTAACCTACTTTGTCCAGATAGGAACTAATGGAAAAATATATTTTTGAAAGGTTCTTTGCTCTTTTCACATTTCTAGGCTACTTTCTTAATGTCGGAGTGAGAAGGAAGAAAAAAATCCTTGATAATCCCCGCCGTATTTAAGTGGATGCAATAACTCATAATCATAAGAAAATGAACAAACAGGGTTCATTTTTCTCTCTTTCTTCTGCAGCAAAACGTCTGGAAAAAAAAGAAGATGATTTTAAATATATGGCCGGAATATTTTTCAAGAGGCAACATTTCTTTAGCTTAAACAGAAAAAGAATCTCTCTCTCACTCTCTCTCTCTCTCTCTCTCTCTCTCTCTCTCTCTCTCTCTCTCTCTCTCTCTCTCTCTCTCTCTCTCTCTCTCTCTCTCTCTCTCTCTCTCTCTCTCTCTCTCTCTCTCTCTCTCTCTCTCTCTCTCTCTCTCTCTCTCTCTCTCTCTCTCTCTCTCTCTCTCTCTCTCTCTCTCTCTCTCTCTCTCTCTCTCTCTCTCTCTCTCTCTTTCTCTCTCGTTCTATCTTATTTTTATATTTTATTTATCGCATAAGCGCTCTCAGAATGTAACGAATTTTTCTAGAAATTTTAAATAAACTTCAACAGAAAATTACTCTTCACCTAAAAAAATAGTTAATATAATAAAATTAAAAAATAGTTAAATAAAATTAAAAAATAGTGCAAATAAAAAAAATCAAAAATTAAAAAAAAAATAGTAAAAAATCTTTTTTAAATACTTTTTAAATCTTTGTTTCATTTAGGACAATATCACACAAACATTTCAGGTTTTAACCATAACTCCATTTAATGGAGAAAAACACTTGCCTAATAATTTCATATTCATAAATATTAAAATAACTTGTTTATAAAAGTTTTATGTATCCACCGATCAGTCTAGGTCTAATTTGTCATAATTAAATCCATGTTACTATTCATTAGCATGTGGTTAACTGAGCTAAAGTTTTCGTGCCAATCATGATGATTACGTTTTATTAGGCTTTTTGTTAGCTGTTGTTCCTTTTTGTTTTTTCACAGCAAGTACTTAGTTTTCTATTCTGGCACCTATGTAATTACGATCTGATTTCAATAATGTAAGTTTTCAGGCATATGTTTATTCCGTTTCAGAATTAAAGATTATTATAACAATGAATCCTATTGGAATACATTCAATTTATTTTCCTCTTCCAGACCATTCATGCCATTCATTCCATAAGATGTACAATTCTGTCTTTGAGAATTGCAGTGATATCAAATAAATTATCCCAATTTCAAACGAAATGGTTTTCATGAGAGAATAAAAGATTTTGGAGGGAACATACTGTTTATAGTCGAATCGAAGAGGGATAGATAAACAGTTAAGATACAAGGGAGCAGTTTAAGGTCTGAAAGAGGCAGTCTGATTCTATCGCGGATTGAGGGACGTCCGAACGGCCGCATAAAAGGGAAAAAGGGAGATGCATTCGCCAACCGCAGAAAAATAAGGGCCAAATTAAACCTTAGGAATCCTTATCTGAAACGAAGCCGGAAGAGGGCGAGCCCTAACAGATCCCGCTACGGGTCATAAACTCACATCGTTCAATATCCGAGCAATCTCGTACTGTCCTCATCTCTTCTACATATACCATACTATCTTGATTTTACGGCCTCAAGTCAATTTTTTATATTTATTCGAAAGCGCTTTGGCCATGTATGGATAGATAAAATAAACATAAATAGATAGATAAAAATGATCGTGTAATAATCGATAAGAATTCTTACATCAAATATATTTTTTCTCCTTGATTAATTATTGTTCGTTCAAAACTCTTAATCAAACTATTATGTCCGATTCCTGTGGAAAAGATATTAGAGGCTATGCGGTTCTGATTAGACACTACCCTACACCTTGAATAATTTTATATAAACCTGAACCTGTACCACTACGACTCATGAAGAATCTTGGGTTCAATACGTGACAGTGACTGTACTGTTTCTAGGATAACGGTTGTGGAGGGTGTCATAACAGCGTAATTACAATTTTCCCAAATCACGCTCAATTGCTAGGTTTTTTGCTCCAATTTTACCCATCCAGTTCAGGATGAGCCCCAGAATAAGCTCCACATCCTACGGCTGTTAAAAGAACACATAAAGTATCTTCCACAGCCGGACGTAAGCCTGAGACCTTCTGCTCGGCGATCCGGTATGAAGTCTTATGAAAATTTAGTACTAAGAAATATGCAGCAATCCTTCTGTAAAACACGATTATCGAAAAATGGGGTTATAGTTATTAATTACAATTTTAGAAACATAAATGCATCTGAGTGAGCCAGATAGTTCTCCAGATTCCACATTGTTGATTCGCAGCAGTTGAAAGAACAAACAAACACTACAGACGGATTTGAACCCGGGTCCCTCTGCTTAGCAACTCAAGCAGAGCTCAAATGCATGAAGTGAGCAGTTTGACTTTCAAATATTCTAACTATCGAAAAATGGTATTGTGCCACGTAATATTGGATTTTAGGCTGTCTTATAGCCCTAACAAACTTATGATTCTGATTTTTCTGCCTTAGAGCTTCAGATTAACTTTCTTTGCTGACCGTGTTTCTCTACTTTCTTAGGTATCTTGAATTTATCATAGTGATTTAATAGATTTAAAAATCGATAGATAATAGAACAAAAAATCTAAGAAGATATGATGATTTTAGTTGCCATTTGGTACGTCAGCTCAATGATTTTGTTTATTATTTCTCACAGCTCCATAAAACCATACTTTTTTTAATGTACTTTTATTACTTATTACGTTGATGGATTGGCAAAAATACTTATTTTCTCAGTGACTTTTTTATTTTCTCGTCCACGAGAGCGACGATATAGTGAGCACAATATAAGCAATGCGTGCGCAAAAAGACAAGCTAATTGTTCCATACATATTCCATAGTGAATACGCACGAAACTGGTGCTAATATCAAGCACATTAAAGAAGAACTGTGTTCTCAGGAACCAATTTTTCCTTTCTAGAATTTCTGTTTATAGTTTTACTTTAAGTTTTCATCTCATAATTTCTCTCATGCTTTTCTCCACAACGTTCTTAAAGGATCTTTATTGCCATATATTCTCTAAACCTCAATGGTATCATGGTACAACTCGTAATATTTTATTTATCAATTAGTTGATTCCATGTTCTACTATTTTATTGAATTAAATCCGCGCACGAGAGTTATAGAGGAAAAGTCTGTACCAAGTTCTGTATTCTAAGGAAATATCTCGAAATACATGGAAGATAAGAGATATTCAAAATCGGATTGCAATTAAGATTTATTTCCTCTATCTGGCATATTATGTAACATGTGAGAAATTACATACGACACTGCCCACTCCTAACTTCCACGGATGTTTCGAAAGAAATAATTATTGAGTCCTTGTACCCTAAAGAGAAGTTGCAGTAGTTTCCTTCACTCCAGTAATTATAAAGTAGAGTAGGAAGATACCAGACACAAATTTCACAGACACATTTACGTCGCGAACAGAAGTTATAGTCAAATCTGACTCCGAATGAGCACTTCTTATTTTTCGAACCATCTTTTAGGTTCTTGTCAATCCTTTTATGATAAGCTATACATCGAATCAGCTCATAACATTGATGTTTTAATATACGTAATTATAATGTAAAAATTTAGTGTCTCCTACACATTTTCTTAAAACGGCTATCCACTTTAAAGATTATTTGTAGAAAATACACACGCGCACACACACACACACACACGCGCGCGCGCGCACACACACACACACACACACACACACACACTCATACATATATATATATACATGTATACATAGGGAGTAGATGGGATCTGGGTTGACCTGGTTTAAGGGCCCTTTTAGCACATCCGCTCCTTTACATTGTCGAAAGCATTAGTGACGTCTATAAACCTTCTCCTTTTTTCTCTTTTTCTGGCTGTTTGCCTTATCGAACGCATTAAATCTTCTGCGACCTCTTCTAACTTTTCTCAGATTCCCTCTTAATCTGTTTTTCTTGAATCTAAAGTAAATTAACAACATACGGCATTGTAAACAATAGAAGAAACAGCTTTCATCGGTTTATTTCCTCCATTTTTTTTTTAATATACATCCTATATCGATAACCAAAATTCATATATCTTCACTTTTTTTTTTAATTAAGTAAACTCCAGCTCTTGATTTAGCTATTTATTTTTGTATGTGAAGGTTATTTTTATGATGAGACTTATATAATATTGATTTATCATGTCTTGTGGCTATATGGTTATTACTTCATTTTATATTATTAAATTGTCGGATGCTTTTATATCCCATGCCACTGTAAATCTTTACAGATTAATAAATTTAGTTCCACTGTAAATCTTTTAAGATTAATAAATTTAGTTATCAAATATTAACATACAAGTATATTTCATTTTTTCAAATTATTTAACTCCTTTTGATTTATAATAGCCATTCTACATTGCAAGGTATTGAGAAGATGATGAAAAATTTAAATAATGGTAAATGTTTGCTCACAGGTTGTCACTCTTTAAACAAGTTTGCAGTTCAAATTTCAAGCAAGCCTCAATATTTTAAGCCATACAACAAATAGAAATAGAAATATTTTATTTATTGTTAAATCTGAACCCCCTGTGAATCACAGATTATTTCGAATTTTTTCCAGAATTAGGTAGTTAATTGTGGGGAGAGGAAAATATGGTATAGAAACAAAAAAGTTGAATGTTCTATTAAAAGATTAAAAACCATTTATTTTACAAAATAATTTCTAAAAAAAGATTTATTAAAATTAAATGAAAATCTTAATTTTTTTTTTCATTTAAAAACAAAATAGAATTAATTTTAACAAACTGAAAAATGTTATTTCAAACATCAAAACTATCGGACGAATTAAGTTTAATTTCTTGGTTTTAGTCTAAATTTAAAAACACAGCCCCTTCATTTGTAAAACATGCACATCATTAAACCCGCGTGCCTGTTAAGTAGTGCAGTATAGTATCTAAAGTAATTGAAGGGGCTTGTAAAGGGTTTCACTTAAGTTGGATTTTATCAGAAGCATATTGGTGATAAGATAATTTTAACTCGGAAAAATGATATATATTTATATAAAACTGTTTATTATTTAAAAAAAATATAATATACTGGTTTTTAAAATGTATTAATATATTTTCGGATTTTCAGTTTTTCCGATACAACTTTAGCCTTTCAGTTCAAAACTTAGATGACTGAAATATATTTACAGGCCCGATGAATGAATCATTAAGTCGAATTTTCATCAAAACTAGTTAATTGTACTATAAGTTCTGTTTTTTTTAACTACCTGACAATCGCATCTACTATAAAGAGATAACCAATGTTAAAGAAAATACAACAATCAACATACTCTAAAATAAAAAATAAAAATGTTAATGTTTAATTTGAAAGAGTCGAATAATGCTAGAGGATAAAGTAAAATGATTAGAAAATAAGAAAGTAATTACTCCATATTTTGTTCCAAAAAATACTGATTTTTTATCTTTAAACTTATATTGATCAATTCGATTACCTAATGTCAGCCTTCTGAATTTATATGCTCTTTATTTATTTAAATCTTAACATTCTTTCTAAAGGCATAGCGTATAGCGGATGATAAGTTAGTCAAGCTATATCGACGCCTGTATAATAACCTATTTCTATCGAATCGTCCCCCGAAAGCAACTTTTTCCATTAAAGTTAGGGAGGGGATACTTTTAGAATCAAATAGCCAATGAAATTAACCAAGTTATTTAGAGCTATTATATCCCTCCATCTTTCTCATCCAGTGGAGCTCGCATAAATGCTTTTTGTTGGAGTAGTTTAAACTTGGATCGATGGTAAGTATTCCATTTTATGCTCCCATTAATGTTTTGTGGTTGATATTTTGTATCTGTAATTTAAATATATAATACGTTTAATTTGGGATATCGTAATTTGAGGAGGTTCTCTGTATCATTATTTGATTCCAGGTATAGAAGCGAGTTTTGGAAAAATTATAAAAGATGTTTCTGAATTTTTATTTTTTTTCTTAATTTAAAAGAACAATGTTCCTGAAAAAAAATCTAAAGTCTCTCCAAGGTCTCTCATCCAATGTTGCTTACTTATTCAGAATTTCATTTTTAGTTTGGCAGTTTTGAACAAGGAAAATTGAAAGCAGAGTTTGCCGAATTCGTATAAACTTTCTCAAGTTTTTATTAAATTACAAAGTAATTATATTATTATAAAAGTTGCTCGATAAATTTATAATCAATAATAAATAAATTAATTAAAAAATGGTATGTATTTTTCAATTTGTTGTGTCTGTGTTTTTCAGATGTTCATTGGAGTCTAGACATTCTCTTTTTATTTTATTATAGTAATCTATACTCTTAGAGAAAAGTAGCTGAGAGGCATTTTATATATGGTTTAATTGTCCTAAAGATTAATATTAATTAATATTATATTATAATATTATTATATTATATTATAAGATTAATATTATATTATTCGCTAGTGGGATAAGTAACCTTCATTGGAGGAAAATATTGGTGGTTAAGCGAGTTCTCGTACAATTTATCTCCCTGCAAAACAATATGTGAGAAGCAGCAAAGTCTCTGTCATGTGCTCAACTTAAGACCCTTCATGGATTGTAGTGGTACACTCTTTTTTTTTTTACTTATAAAAATATTTTTTTAACTAGCCTATACCCATAGCAAGTGCTAGTTTAGCCGCAGGGATACGCTATAATAGGATGAAGACGTAGTCATGTTAGAGCACTAACATGATCGGAATATTTTATCACTCTCTTCGGCATGAAGCCATATTGAACTGTCATCTTCAGGATATCACCGCCGTTGATAGCAACCTCCTCTATTTCACATTTCATTTTGGAACACGTCATCCATAATTTCTTGTCACGTTTGTACTGTGACAGATGAGAGACAAAATACATATTTGCCCGATACGCGTCCCGTGTGTGGTTAACGCTCGAGTAACAATGGGAAGCTCTGTGTGTCAGCAACCGGTACCGCCTGCATTTGTTCACTTCTGTCGTTCTAGTTGCTCTGTCGTTTTCGATTAATTTGTGTTTGGCCGTCAAACTCTGTAATGTAACGGGATAAGCATTATTTTTTTCTAAATATTATTTCATCCAAGGCAGCGGAGTGGCTCAGTGGTAGAGCGCTGAGTTGCCATGCCGTAGGTGCTGAGTTCAAATCCCGCTGCTGGCAAGAATTACTTTGATCTGTTAGCAGCCGGCGATGAGTCCCGTGGGATCTAGTACCTTTCTTGGGCTCACCCATCCTCTATTCAGTCTCTGTAGTGACTCTCAGACTCTTCATGGGTTATTCATGTACAAGTTTGTTTTTTTTCATCCACACCTTGTCAAATAAAAAAAAACAGGACAATCAGATGAATTCCTATCATAAATTAGAAAATCATATATTGGGGCTTCACCTAATGAAATCAATCTGATTTCTCATTAATAAGAATATCAAAGAAACTGACTAAAGTATTCTGCATTATAAATAACGAATACATTAGTTAGTTTTTGCCTCTTCTTAGACTATTCTTCTTTTTAAATTTTTATTCTATTGTATTCATTTATATTCATCTACATTCCTATTTTTTATGGAGCTTATGAACATATTACAATCGACAGATTGCCTCTCATGAATTATAAAATAATATTTTTTCTTTGGGTGTATAAAAATACAAAAAACCTTTAGTCCAAATACATTTGCTACATCTATTTTCTATAAACGTTTCGACCCAAAATGGTCATTTTCAATATATAGGTTTCATGATCACTCAACAACAGTATGAAAACTCTGTCTTTTTCTGTAGATTAATAGATTGAATATTTGAAAATAAGCTGGGTGTGCTATCCCATAGTCAGTTATTATAATGGAGAGTGCATTATTTAGTTTCTGCATCTTCCTTGAGCTTTCTTTTAAATTTTCATTGTATTTTTTTTATTTCTATTCTTCTATACTTTCTATTTCTATCGAAATTTTTAAGATTTTTTTTTCCTTTACTCATTGAAACGGTTAGCAAACGAAAAAAAATATATTCATTAAAATCAATTTATGCCCAAATCACACAGGCCAACGATGAAAAAACTTTTCTACTGAAAATACCTTATTCCTATATTTTTTAGGGTGCTGAATCCAAATATGAAATTAATAAAGCTGTATCACCCACAATTTCTTCACATTTTATAGTTAAATTTATTAAATTAAGCGATTTTTAAAGAATTGAACAGCTTTAATATTTAAAATAATTAACTGAAAAACTAAGTCTATTGGTGTGGATGAAGTTGGTAGCACTGCTGAAACACATTTTCTGGCCAAAAAAGTTTGATTCTTTTTTCTGTTAACAGCTGATGTTTTGTTTACTGTCAACCAAATGCTTTACGCTCTTGAAAACTCCTGTTCAGAACTAGATTAAAACCATGAGAAATAAGGTGGCAAAGTTGCCATGTCGTATTAGTGAAACTGCTAATAAATTGCTATGATTTTTTACTAAACTAGCAAAAAATAACAAAAAGTCGATTTTTGCAACTTCGGATTTATCCACTATTGATCCTGAACGCCTCAAAAAAAAAATTAAAATCAGATGGGGCCTTCTCGAACTCAATAGCTGAAACTTCAAATAATCGAACACAGCGGTATCATCGGGTTAACAAACAGTTCACGACTTGTAAGAAGGATAAATATTTATAGTGATATGGAACAAATATAATTTTTTTTTAAAATTATTTTATTGAATTGTACAGCTGTAATATATACATCTAATAAAATGGCTATAAGAATAAATAGTACATGTAGAGACACTACAGCAATCAAAAATTATGCAGCACTCTAATTACATTTCTATTTTTTTAGAAGATCCCGAATCCATCTTCTCTTCAGACGCCTAGGAGGATTGTCCGGGATGGAATTGGATGCAAGGATGGAAACTAGTGGGTTTGGAGGTGGCCGGGAGTTTATTACGAAATGATAGGTATCTGGAATGGGCTAAATCGGTAACATGTGGAACGTTAAGGTCATTGTGGATGGTTTTATTTGTGAAAAAATAAGGAGCGTATAGGATTTTGGATTGGAGGAGGAGTTCGATGGTTTGGTGGAGCCCAGATATAATATAGAAATACAAGAGACTTTCTCCCTCTCCCCCCCCCCTCTCTCTCTCTCTCTCTCTCTCTCTCTCTCTCTCTCTCTCTCTCTCTCTCTCTCTCTCTCTCTCTCTCTCTCTCTCTCTCTCTCTCTCTCTCTCTCTCTCTATCTACCTCTCTATCTATCTATCTATCTATCTATCTATCTATCTATCCATCTATCTGTATCTATCTATCTATCTTTGTTTAAGCGCTTCAGACTATCTTAAAAAAATATTATAATTTTTAGAATAAATCTGATATTAACTTTAAAAATACGCCTTAAATTGGGAATTAAACTTGGAATATCACAAAGTTCTCGGTATTCCGGTCTGGTGGATTCCAGCTTTCATGTTCGTACACGGAACTGAGCATCTCCTCCAAGGAATTGCCTGAAGCCTCTTTGATAGTTGTGAAAATAATTCGTTGAAGGGAAGGAAATATCTGAAATATCGTCGCTAGGTTATAACCCCTCCGGTTTGCTATATAATATCCAGAGATAAGACTATGAAGTAATTAAAGCTTTGAGAAGGAGCTGTGTTTGAAGATCAGCTCAAAGCTAATGTGTAACCTGCCGCTGCCTTGGAGAGCGATAGTCAGCCCTCAGTCCGTTTGATCTTCTCCTGTATCATGTTCTATTCAGAATCACAAATGCGTCACAATTAACTTAGTCACATAATAGGCGGATAATTCGAAATTTCCTGTAAATGTTTAAATAATCATTTTTGTTAAATGGGGTGTGGTTATGTCCTGGACGTGTGTTGTACGTGAATACGTTTATGTTACGGGTAATATTTTTTATAAAAAATATTATTCATGTATTCAGGAAAAACAAATAATTACTCTGTTATAAATTAGCTTTATTAATTATAGGTCTGTTTGACTCGGTCATATCGTGTTAATTTATCACCATTCTATCGCTCTTGAGAGGCCCTTTATAAGATTTCTGTATTTTGATTTGGCTTTTCAGCGCGTTTAGGGGGACATTGTTTACTTTTGATATTATTTTTTTTAGTTCTAACACCTTATTACTGTCACTATTTTAGACTAATGTTTTTTATGAAATCGATAGATTTTGACGACAGCTGATAATTGAAACCAAGCGAACGTCTTAGCTCCTCCGAGTCAAAAGTTATAGTGAATTAAAATCTCGATACGCAGCAAAATTACCTCAAAATGGCGGTGCTTCTCCCTCCGTCACACCCGATGCTTCAGAGTCCTCACTTATCGTAATGAATTCTTTGAGCCTTTAGAAATCCAGTGGTATTATTGAATTTTGGATGGAAATGATAGATACATAGTTGCAACACTATCCTGTATCCCTCGATTTTGTTATCATTCGTTTTTTTTTTTAATTGTCTCCCACTATTGAAGTAATTTTAAAAACGTATTCACATCAAAGAATGAATGAGGATTGCCAAAAGACGTGAAAACACAAAACTTAGGAATAACTGTAATCTTTTTGAATTTATCTATAGGATCATTTAAATTTCAAATTGTATTAACATTAGTCTGGTTTTTGCATAAATCGACTCATCCTAACAATAATTATATCCATTTTCATCTAGTTTAGCTATTTAACAAAACATATGATGGGCTGAACAAGCTTTAGTATTAATGCGACTTAATTGAAATAATAATTAGTATACACTTATGTTGTTTGTATTATCAAAGTTATTGTGTATTTGCATGTATTAGCAACTTAAAATTGGACATCTAACAATGACTGATACAATTTTTTAGAGGAAACGAAAATTTCAATCGGTTATTGATGTTTTATGTTATTATTAGTACCGATTGCATAACTACTAAATGACATGCTATGAAAACATAATAATTATTATATCAATGGGATTCTAAACTAAAGTTGATTAAAACAAATCGTATGACTGATTCACTAGGAGTCGCCAGTCTCGAGCATTTTGTTGACGCGAACCCACTAGCTTATCCTCTACCAAAACTCGCTAAAAGTGGCTAAAGAAGTTTTCATTTCGAAAAATCCAATGTGAAGATGACTCGACTCTCGTGCATAGACCCGAACTATTAATTTTTCAATAATTAACTTGAACAGCTCGACGGAAAGAGGGAAAAGTAGGCAGCCAAGAAGAGATGGTTGCTGGATGTAGACAGGAGAACATGGCAGCAAGGGATCTTGGAGAAGGAGACTGGTTCGACCGAGATCTTAACCGAGGGCTTTTAGAAACGAAAAGAAAGTTGTAAAAAATTGTTAAGTAAACAAATTTTAAATGATCAATTTCTTCAATAAAAAAAAAAAACTATCTTATTTCATAATATAACTATTTCATAAAATAAAGCTATTCATGTACATGCTACTGTTTGATTAATGGATAAGATTCAAAGATTATATTTTTATTATTTCGTTTGATTTACCCATTTTTAGCTAACACGAAAGATATTTTTGTATGCATTACAAAAAGTATGGATATATTTTTAATGATTTCGATTTAATAAAAAGTGACGCTTTTGTATAATAATTTGTAAAATTACTTTGGCATTCGCTTCTCAATCGGCAAAATAATTTTAATTGCAACAGATTTTAATTAATAAGCGTTTCGATTGGTTGTTCACATTCTGTTACGGGCAAAACTATTCAAAACATATCAATATCCGTTAAAATTTGATCAATAAAATATAAAATTGTACTCTACTCTTGTGGTTCAGTTTAATCTACGTAGGGCTGAATTTACAAACATTAGATAAAATACAGTATTAATGATACTAATTGAATTGAGAGGGAGGAAAAGAGAATGAGTGTGAGTGATAGGGGGAGAGTGTATGTGTGTGTGAGAGAGAGAAGGAGCGAGGAGAGAGAGAGAGGGAGAGAGAGAGAGGGAGAGAGAGAGAGAGGGAGAGAGAGGGGGTGGGGGGAGAGAGAGAAGGTGAGAGAGAGAGAGAGGGAGAGTGTGAGAGAGAGGGAAAACGGGCCGGTAAATCAGGACTAACTGCACTGACCGCAGTAGTGACCTCCCAATCTTGCTAACCACCTCGTTCCAGAACCATTTCCTCCCTCTCTACCCCCCCTCTACCTCCTCCCCACAACATCCTCCTCCGATACTCGATGATGGTTTTACAAATCGACCTAATGCCCTCTGTGCCCAATTACCGGAAAAGACCGTTTGGGTCAAATGGTCAGCTCAGACCGCTTTCTGGATAAATAAGACTCGTTAGCCTCGTTACCTGTTTTCCTTTTGTCTTAAATTTAAAATGGAACGTTCAACGAAATTGGTAGTTCAAAAGATAAAAAACCCTCAACATATCACATCATTTTTCCACTTCCATATTTTAATGAAAATTGGCAGAAACGAGACTTGTTGAAGACTAGGAAATAAGTTAGTCGTAATGCAGTTGTCAAATAGAAGCTTGGATTAGAAGATGAAAATATATTTATTTTAAATTGGGAGAGGTTTATATGGAGAGGCTAATGCAAGGAGAGCTGTTCCGAACGAGTCTAATGGCGATGGACTAACATTATTCATAGATAATGATAACAATCATGACAATAAACTCTCATTATACTGGCTGCTCTGCACGGTTATTTATAATCTTAACTCTCCATATTTCTTCCTGAATGACTTAGCTGTATCATATCATCTAATCCAGGAGTAATCATTAGTTAAAGGAAGTTTAAGTTGCTCTATGAATTTAAAGTTTTACTTTATAACCTGCATCAGATCTGAAAAAAATCTGTACCTCTATAACTCATTAAGGGTTCAGTACGTGGTAGAAACTGTACTGTTTGTAGAATAACGGTTCTGCTGGGAAGTGAATTTTCTAGGATCACTCACCGTTTATAGAGGTTGTGTGAGCTCCAGGAAGGTCTCCAGGAACCACGATTCCATCCCTAGCTATCAATAGCAGAAGACTATAACAGTGTAGAGACTGATTAGATTTTTAACGCTAAAGATTTTAAAGATGAAATGATCACATTCAGTCGTCTTACCTAAGTATGTAATAAACAGGAACGTCGGGCTTCTTAGGGGTACTATGTAAAAGAAGTTAAAGGTTATGGTAGTCGATTCAAGTTATTATTATGTTTGGAGGGCGTTGGGATGAAGGTTTCAGAGAGTAACTGGTTCGAAACTTTGCGGGCTCGATTCTCATCTGGATGTTAATGTTCATTTCACGGTGCACTTAAGAAATATATTGAGGATTACTTACTCTGACCTTCGGGGGATGGCAAAAGGACATCGAGGTCTACTTCGAGGACTAGTTTCCCCAGTCTCACTGTACATATCAGTAGAGTTATCACCACATAATTATCCTTGTTTCTTCCATATTAATAATTTTATCTGTTGTGATTGTTTATGATCATATTCTATCTTTCTATCTATTTATTAAAATTCCAGCTGATTCTGATCTATGTAAAACGAAGGATTCATATGGTCTGTATTAAGACAGGAATAAAATAAAAATTAATCACTTAATTGATATGATGGATCAATGATTAAATATCCCGGGGATAATTAAGGAGACTCCTTTGTACAGCCTAAATGACTATGCTAGTTTAATGAAGCTCGGAAAGGATCCTCTATGGCGGGAGTCCTGATCTATTATATGGCGGAGCTAAAGGTGATTAAAATGGATGGCCCCTCTGACAAATTGACAAATTCCTTATCTCAAAAGCATTATCACATAAAGGAGCCAATTTATCTCGTGATATTAATGGAAATGATTCCGCTGTAGGCAAATTGGTGGCTGGCCTATAATGCACCTGAGCGATAGTCCTTAGCTCTACGCTATCGCTGCCCTCTTCCATCAACTGTTCTCTTTAGAAGGATTTATCGGAAGGTAGCGAGGCGGTAATAAATTTATAGTTTGTTAGTGTTTTCAGTAATGGCATCATTCATTACGGCTCCTAGCTTCATTGTATAAATTATTAGAGGCGTAGAATTCCAAAACCAGTCAATTACTGAATTATAATCTTCCGCAGAAAGGCAATGGTCGTTATCAATCCACTACTGAATTTATATTATTCAGGTTTTGATTTATGTTTGCTTATACCTGACACTGCACAGAAATAAAAAGAAACGCGAGAAAAAAGAGGTATCAATTTAGCTGCATATGGCAGTTTTTGAGTTGAACCCTTTTTTGTTTTTGAGTTTGAGGGTTCGATTTCCATCTAAATCAGTCAACATTTATTCCAGGATGAACTGATGAAGTAAATCTTGATTAATGCGCGGCGGTGACCTGAGTCTTCTTGCCGAACTAGTTTCCCCAATCAGTATCAGTACAGTTATTCTTCTTTTAGATTTTCGGCGAGTCTTTCCATGAATGGTTGTGTTCATGTCCTGAATGTTCGAGTCATTAGGTCTCTATGAATAGGTCTGTATGAATTACTGGAATCCTTTTTTTGTGGACCCTATGCACTTTTGGAGGATCTAGGTGACGGTGTAAGATGTTAACTGTTCAGATATTCATTAACCGAATTGTGAATATCCGAAACTGAGTTTCCAAATATAGAGTCAAGTCATGAGAGCAGCACATTCTACATTCAGCCATAAATACTACAGCTGGAGGTTACCAATTGATTTGATACTGATACTGTGTCCCGAATTTAAATGGAAAAACTTCAGGAACTTATAGGAGACCGAAAAACTAAGACAAAAAGTCCTTTAGAGGTTTGCTCGTTTTTGCTTAGTTTTAGAGAAAATCGCAAAAAAAGAAACAAAACAAAAATGTTACAGGTAGCGATTATCACCTTTCAAAGTTCGTTAGGCTAGGCAGTGAGATATGTAAACACTTAATGTTATCCTTTAGATTCTTTTATTTGTTTACATTTTGGCTTCCTTCTAGGATTATTATTCCTAATTCAGTCTTCAGTCAGCTACTCAGATATTTTTGTGTGAATAGCATCATGATATATTTTTTGTGTATGGTTTCCGTAACGGCAATAAGAAGCGGTGCGGGAGTATGCGCGCCGATTTCCAAATAGAAGAGTGCCTAATCGACGAGTCTTTTCGTTAACTTTTAATAGACTACGAGATTCCAGGCAGCAGTAAGAGCAGATTATCGGAGAAGAAATTGTGTCCAACGCCACTTCGATAACAATCCTGAGAATAGCATCCGAAGAGCATCTGCTGCATTAGCAATATCGCGGCAAGCAATATGGCGAACTTTGAAAGGTGATAATGGCTACCCATACCATCTTCAAAAAGTTCAGAATTTATTACCTCAAGATTATGTCAAGAGATTGAATTTCAGTAACTGGTTTCTTGAAAAAATTCGCGATGAAAATTTATTTCCATTAAAAATATATGGACCCATGAAGCTACCTTTACAAGATGAGGAATTGTTAATCAAAGAAATTATCATGTATGGGCTCTTGAAAATCCCAGAGGTATTAGAGAGAATAGGTTTCAGCATGAATTTGCTGTTAATGTTTGGGTTGGAATTTGGAACGGATTACTGGTGGGACCATATTTTTTACCTCGAAGATTGAATGATATCACATTTACACATTTTTTGGAGAACGACTTTTCTAATTATTTAGATGACATTCCCTTACAACAGCGGATTGAAATGTGGCTCCAACTCGATGGATATCCAGCTCATTATAGCAGAGTTGCTCGAGCTTGGCTGGATATAAATTATCCACAACGATGGATTGGACGTGGAGGAGTAGTACCTTGGCCACCCAGATCACCTGATATGACACACATGGATTTATTCGTATGGGGAACCTTGAAGCAGAAAGTTTATTCGGTGTCAATCAACTCAAGATAGCAATTAAGAGACCAAATCATAGATGCAGTCCACCAAATATCATCAGAACAATGTTTTGCTGCAATTTATCAAGTGAGTGCTAGATGTAATGCTTGCATTGGTGCAAGAGGACAACATTTTGAGCAATATTTACATTAAAAATAATATAACATAAATGTAAATAAATAAGTATAAAAATGAAAACTTGATTTGTTTCTTTTTTTGCGATTTTCTCTAAAACTAAGCAAAAACAAGCAAATCTCTAAAGACTTTTTGTCTTAGTTTTTAGGTCCCCTATAAGTTCCTGAAGTTTTGCTATATAAATTCGGGACACACTGTATAAAGAAATGAGAAATGCACTAGAAAATAAATATTGATTTGTGAACACTTAAGAAATAAAGACACCTCCCAGGGTATCTTGGCTTCTTCCAATGATGTTTGGATCCTTCACAGCAGTCCCGCCACATACTCATTATCTTTTATATACATATATCGCCTTAGTACATTGGAAGGCAGAATTCTTCTCAAAGATTAAAAATACAGTAAGATTTGTCTTATTTAAGTCTAATTTTCTAAAAATTACCTTTTTTGGGATCTAAAGTATGTTAGGCGTGTGTCAGGTGTGTTAAGATTTAGGTTTTATAAAAACTTTTGTTTAGCCTCCTCGCTGGCAAAGTTTTGGAGCTATTCAGAATATCCTGCACGTATACATAATACAGTATTTGTACATAATACATAATGCATAGCAGTGGAGCAAGTACTGACCCCTGAGGTATGCCTCATAAAGCTGGTTGGCGGGTCGATAAAAACTCAACCAGGTTTCAATATTAACTGATAAAAAGAGAGGTTGAAGGATGAAATAATAGTTTCAATGATATAGAATATAATAAAAGAAAATCGTAAAAAAAATATGTTGTAGTTATTATTTGATATATAACTGCATATATTTCTACAGAATTAACGATACCGATAAATTTCGAGCATGGTAATGTTGTGTAAAACAAAAATCCTTTTGAGCAGAATAGTTTTATTTCTTACAGTTAGCAAAACCAAATACCAGTAAGCGTTCGTTGATATTTATATATGGTATTTTTTAAACAAATCTATTTTTAATGCATCTTTATTTTTTTATCATTTTCTGTTAAAAAACTATCTTAAAAGGCTGATAGGGGTTTATTAAATTTTACTTATACTAATATTATAATGAATAATAAATGCAGCGAATATAATTTTAATAATTTGAGAAATATGATATTTGATATTTCATTGGTGAATGTCCCTTTACCAAATATTGTAGGATGTGATTCGGAAACACGGTGCTTTATAAATGAACAGTAAATAAATACGTACTATTTGGTTATTTGAAATATGAAGGTTTCGAAGCGGTTCTACCAATACGAGTATATCACTGATTACATGCAGCACCAAAATATTGGATGACATAAAACATATTGGCCATTCTCCAAAAACTTTTATTCTTGTGCTTTTTATTAATATTTGATTATGTACTGGTGATGAAATTCTTCACGCGATATATCCTGCTTAAATTAGATCACATTCCTATTTTTTATTGTGATTTTGTCAAAATTCATGAATCTGGATGGTATCAGAATAACCAATCGGGACTTTTAGCTAGTCCAATCGATTTCCTGATCCATTTTTATAAATTATAGAATTTATAATTGTTGGTAACTGTAGCTTATCTAGAATATCTAGAAATGCCGCAAAACGTTAAGTAAAAGAAACAATTCCTTTTTACCAAACTTGGTTTTTGATATGAACCGCATTCACCTGCATCTAATCATAGCGAAAATTTCCGATTGCCTTTTTTATTTATTTTATTTAATTACTTCTTTATATTATTATATAATCAGTAGGATTTTTAGTAATGAATCTAGACAAAACTAGTAATGAGAAAGTGATGAAAATATGCATTGAATTATTTCAAAATACAATCAAATGAAAATAAAAGAATTCATTAGTTTTAAAAAATGAACAACTCTATTAGACTTGATGGATACAGGAAGATAAGAGGATAACAGAAGAAGCTACAATTAAAAAGATCTTTTAAAAAAAATAGAATAAATCCAATAGCAATTTATTTAATTTCACAAAATATTTTACCCTAAAAGGCATTTTCCCATGATGATAACATCATGAAATATTCTTATGATATATATAAAATATGATATATTTGATTAATATAATATTTTCTGGGTCTAGTCCATGAGCTGTCTCGTCGCTATTTCTTCCATATCCCTCTGATCTGGAATACCGACTATGATCTCAGTGTCTGCCTCACTCAAGCTGGACGTCTCACTGGACGACAGCAAGGGGTCGCCACCAGAATCTTTAGCAAGGATTTTCCTTTTGACCAATACTCCCTGATCCTACAAACAACATAAATAACCAAGTACTGAATAGGGGAGAGGAATCTTAATGTTATAGTAATTGATTTAGCAAGTAATTTTATCTAGCAAATAATTCAAATAAGTGTATCACAAATATTAAAAAATAATCATAGTTACAGTTAATAATACATATTATAGTAATATGTAGACAAATGTAAAATAACACCGACAGTTGGAAGCGGAAATGTAGGTATTGACTGGGCCGGACATTGCGGTATTGTGGGATTGAGTGCACATTCAGCCGCCCCTTGTGGCCCAATAACTCCACAATATATCTGCACAATAGCTTGGGATGAAAGAACAATGGATTTATCATGCATTAAATACATATACACATCTATCTATCTATATGTGTGTGTGTGTGTGTGTGTGTGTGTGTGTGTGTGTGTGTGTGTGTGTGTGTGTGTGTGTGTGTGTGTGTGTGTGTGTGTGTTTGTGTGTGTGTGTGTTGTGTGTGTGTGTGTGTGTGTGTGTGTGTGTGTGTGTGTGTGTGTGTGTGTGTGTGTGTGTGTGTGTGTGTGTGTGTGTGTGTGTGTGTGTGTGTGTGTGTGTGTGTGTGTAAAGAGATATATCCCATGTATACCTCGAAAAATTGAGAACACAGGGATATAGGATCGGTGAAGAGAATGGATTTGTCTGGCTGGAATGGGTGCCTTGGTAGCTCAGTGGTTAGAGCACCGCGCTAGAGACGCGTGCGACCCGGGTTCAAATCCTGGCCAAGAAATAATCTTTTCTCTTTAAAATTAAAAAAAAAATAATTATAGAATTAAAAAGAACCATAAATAAAATATATATATATATATATATATATATATATATATATATATATATATATATATATATGTTGTAAAATAAATTGTTTCAAGGTGTATTTTAGGCTGCGTATGAAGTTGTGACAACTTGTGAATAAGTGGTGAAGTAGAATTTTCGCCAAAATTAATTTACTGTACTTACGGAAGCGGAATGGTGTTATTTTTATAGTGAATAAGTACGGATAATATACAGATAATAATAATAATAATGCAGATATAACGAAACAAAAATAATAAATTGTAGATTACCTTATTGTAGTTTTTTTATTTCACTACCTTAATACAACATAACTTCGAAATGATGGTAGCATCGAAAAGTTGGGTATTCTGTTGAATAGCTGATAAAACAACTTATTCAATTCCTAAAGGCCATTGTAGGAAATTCATTCTATTCGTCTCCTAGTATTTTTGAAAATTGTTCATTGTTAAGTTCATATTGGATTGTAGCTATGATCGGCTGATGAAGCAATATTATAACACAGGATATTCATCTTTATTTTTATTTATTTAATTTTATAACTGTATTATAATACAACTAGTAAATATAATGAATTATAAGTAATTACATGAGAAAAAATCAAATAAAGAATATATCCACTGGTCATATTCTAATAGCAAATTTATCTTAGAAGGTCGCAAGGCCAACTTTTTTTATTACGTCTCGAAAGATTATCAAAAACTGAAGAGATAGCCCGCTGAAGAGGTATTAGTGTGAAACTAATGGGTTCGAGTGGTAATAAAGCTTGTCATAAAACGATTGATATCTGATTAGGCCCAAATCAGCAACAAATGGGATATTAAGGTTATTATGGATGATGTTATTCATAAAAACGTAAGTAGAATAGAGGATTCTGCAAATGTCAAGATCGGATACGAGAGAAATTCTATGACTTAGTTGAGCCACAAGGATCTACTCCGTAAATCCAAATAGGTCTTAAAATGTATATGACTCTAACATTCACTTAAAGTTCACAAAAATGGTTTTAAAAAATGTATGCCAATGCTCAATTACAATAAATAATTTTGGCTATTACAGAAAAAAACTGTGGTTCGGTTTCATCTGTTATCCACATTTTTTTGCTTAAACGAAGTTTATTAAATGGATTAACATTATTTTTTATCCTTTATCTTATTTCCTTCCTCGGAATTATCCTTCCCAAAGTTATTTAAATAACATGGGACCCCACCTGAGAGTACATCGGGTTGGCGAATTCTCTTGTAGGGTTTTCCTCCGGTTGAGGATCCGAGCCTGCACCGCCGCCCAGCTCCACGGCTCCTGATTGATTTTCAAATCTTGCAAAAGAAAATCTGCCGTCATCGTTCCGAGAAAATAATTGTCCTACGGATGTCCTGTAAAATAATAATGATTACTATTGATCATTATAATAATAATGAATTCGTTAACATCCTAAAATATTAAAATTAATATCTTTCACAAGAGTATACTGAAATGTTGATGTTTTATTGTTTAAAAAAGGGGTAAAGTAAAATAGATATAATGACGGTATGATTTGAATATTAAAAAATATATATTTTAAAAAATTAACTTTTTTAATCTTAAAAATTTGTTGGATTGAAATATTCAATTTTAAATCGAAAAAAGGTTATGTCAAATTTTGTCCAGAGAGAGTTAACTGTTTTCAGGGAAGCGGAATCGTATCATTCTGGTAGATATAGATTTGAAATGGAGTTGTAATATAAGCAATAACTCTATTTCAAGCCACTGGCTGACTCCACCCCTCCCTCCCTGACTCAACGACCCCGCTTCTCTAAGTACAATTATGCTCATTTTGAAGAAAATTCGACTAAACCACCACCTTTTCGCCGGGCCTGTTGATATATTTTAGGCAGCGAAATTTAGAAATGAAAATGTGATTTTAAATCTGAAAAGCGCAACAACAAATTCAAAAACACATTTATATTTAATACCAAAAAAAACATATTTTTAATAAATTAAAAGAAAAAAGGAATATATAATATATCATAAATAAATAATATAAAATATATCATAAAAACCCAACTTATGCGAAAACCTTTACCTGCGCCTTCAATTCCTTCATATACTATTCCGCAATACTGACCGGATCAGCGGGATTGAAGGTCTGTATGTTTTACTAATGAAGGGGCAATCTTCTTTAAATTAAAATAGCGAGATACAAAAAAATAAATAGATTTTATTTATCCGACAGTGAATAATAGATACATTAATGTATAAAATGTATTGTTAGTTTGTTAAAATGTATTCTATTTTGTTTTTAAATACAAAACAAATATGATTTTCATTTAATTTTAATATTTTTATTAATTTTTAAATATTTTAATAGATAAATAACATTTATTTTTTGCCTATATTGTTTTTAAAAAGTTGATAGTGTTTCCTATATCTACATATGTATTCATATGTATTCATCTCTGAATAAATAAAAATATAATATCCCGTATTTTGGCATAAATAATTATTTTATACCCTTTATTTATTTATTTTTTACACAGTATGGAGTCAGCTTAGATTTTTTTTGTTCTGATATTTTTTCATAATTAGAAATTTAAACTATCTATTTGCAAAATTGTTATTTTTTTTGGCATTTTTTAATTGCAGAAATAAGAAATAAAACCAATAAAAAAATAGATATTTTAATGTTTTAAGTAAAAAACAAAACAAATTTAACATAAAAAAATTACAACTGAGTATATAAAACTTTTTGCTATTTAATTTTTATAAAAATACTCCTTTTTTTTCTTTTCTTTTCCTTTTAAATTAACTCCTTTTAAAAAATAATTTTGCTTGAGACATGATTATTGTAGACATTATTTCAAAAGAAGGAAACGAATAACAAGGAAGTCACTTTCATTTTAATTTCTGTTTGAAAACGAAAAGCAAATGAAGTAGTATATAAAAAAAAATCCTTACACCCTCTCGTAATGGACGATAAAGAAGGTAAATAGAGCCACAGCAGCTACCATACTGAGGAAGAAGAAAAGCAAAGATCGCCCAGGTCCTCCGGGATACGCGGCCAACCCAGAGGATTCCAGCCTCGACCTCTTCAGGCCTAAGCCACCTGGAAGTTAATAAAGAATGCGAGTTATCTTATTTTTATTTCTTGTTAATGGGCAACACTGTTAAGACACCAAAGCAGGCCTTTGGGCAGCAGATCTCAGCAACCCTCCGGGATCCTCCGTTACGCCGTCCGTCTAAGACGTCATCTTTCTATACACCTGCTACATGAATGTTCTCACTAATTATTTCCTAGGGGATCACATTCTCTGACATTGAAGCGATAGAAGAAGCAGGGCCAGACCAGCTCAATCAAAAGGTTCACCAAGAAGGTTATATACTTTTACAAGCATTACCCCTTGGCCGTCTGTTCTAGGCCTATAAATGCATCGCAAAATTCTTACGTCTTATATAATCGTACGTACAACACTTTTGTAGTCCTTGACAGATATATACTCCTCAATTGTCTTTCTATTCTCAAAGTACGATCGGTTAAAAAAATAAAAATTGTGATCACTTTCTGTCAATTCCCATCGTTTATCAAACAATAAGGCGACTACTTCAAATTGCAGTTCAATATTTGACTTTAAAAGGAAAATTGGACTTTTGAGGAGTAGTTTAATCCCACTTTTGGTATGTTTAATTATATTCTAAGTAGAAGTGACTCTTAACAATTAACTTGGACTAAGTATAATGCTTAGGAGAGAATGGCCTGTTGGAGTTTAAGGGAATTTCCAAGAATTTAAAAGGAGTGACACTTAAAAACCTTTTGAAAACTTCCAGGAAAATTTGATCTGAATCAACTTGCTCTAAACAGCTACATAAAGCTTTATAAAACTTTTCTTTTTCATACAGTTTGAATTATTTATTTTCAAATAATTTTAAAACCTTTTTCTTCATTATCGCTATATATTTATATGAAGTAAAAACATAACATGTTCAATTTACAAAAAGCAGTTTAAAAACACTAGGAATCGCCATGTCTCCTGATGAATGGATGATCCTTTCAATTTTTATCTGTAATTTTCATAAATTACCCTTTTAGCCTCCAGACTTTCTACATCATCTGATCTAGAGGTACTCCAAGAGTAAGTCTAGTATATTCCTTCGTCTGTCATGATATGTATATTTTTGGAGTAATAATGTGTACGTAATTTTGTAAGTGCATTTCCTTAACCAGGAGGACCAATGTTTAACTGAACGATGTAATCTGTTCATCTACTCTATAATAGCTAGAGAAGTAGATAATTCAATCAAAATCTACAAGAAAGTTCCTTACATTACTTGACCATACATTGGTTGAAGAGGAAGCGATTAAGTATGTAAGTTCTCTTATAAAACATGCAATTTTATGCAAAATAAAATCTACATATGTAAATCAGGATCCCTTCATTCTTGTAACTAACTCTTTTTTAATGAATTTCAACCCAGTAGAAAAAAAGTGTAGTTGTTAAAGAATCTTGAATCTATTTATGTAGGTACTACTACCAAAGTCTTCTTGCTCCTCTCAGTGTTTAACCTGAAGTTGTCTTAAACATCATTGTCATTTAAATTATGCATTTAGGATATTAATTATTAATTATTATAAATTAAGTTTAGTACTTACTTGTTACCAACCTATGGTCTAGTTTCTCAGCCAGCTTTCCCGCCTCTTGGGAATACTCTTTCTCCACAATGACCACTTGGATGAAACCCATTGTTCTTCCAACGTGCCAATATACCTCATAGGATTCAAGCTCTTCCTTTACAACAGACTCCACTTTACTAACCCTTGTAGTGGACGAAAACCCATAGAGCAGGTAAGCCCCTAAAAAGTAATTAAATTTATTTATTTGGAAATGGAAAGGTGTTGGTGATGATGTAAAGGATACATTATTAATAACAATATATATACAATTCATAATAACAATATATATATACACCGATTTGACATTATTATCCCTTTCTTTTCCAAATGTTTAATTAAATTAAATTTAAATTAAATTACCTTTTGTATGAGCAACAAATAGTTTGGCATTCATCAATTATTCAAATCATGTTTACTATATAAACTTCATTAAATTATTTTTTATTTACTAAATCGCTTTTTGCAGTACAGAATATAAGTCGAAAGCCCTTCAAGAGATGTTTCTTTATCCTAGACCTGCACTCTCTTCTCTCTGGGCTAAAATTTCCCTCCCTTTTTCAGGTGACTTCCCTGGGCGATGACCCGATTATGAGTCACTGCCTGATCAACCATACTTCACAGGGTTTTTCAATATTTCGGTAATATAAGTAGGGATCAAAGTGGATCATGATCAAATCAAAGCGCATTATGTAGAGAGCTCACTTGATGTACTAAAGATACCGGGTTCAAATCCTGTTGTATTAATTAATCTATCATACATTCAAAGCCTGAGATGAACCCTGTGGGATATTTAGACCCCGCTGGGGCTTATCCAGTATACTCTCCATTGGGGAGAAACCGGTTGATTGAGAGTGGTCTCCGCCAATTCACATCCTTGCACAACCGTTGTTGTGGAAACAATAAAGTCTCTATCATGTACTCACCCCAAGGCGCCTCATGATGAGAGGTTTTTTCAATATTATAACCTCCACACTGTTCATCCGGCTTCTGCACCTACGTTTGCTAATCTTCTTAATATTAAAAGTGTTAGTGATGGAAGTTGAAATCAGAATATTTTATTCGTGGGAATGCTATATCAGTTGCTCCAACATTAGTTGGTCCAGTCAGTTTCCAAATTATAATTACAATTTGTATTAATTTGAAAAATAATATTACAAATGTAGGTACTGTTATAAATTTCGTCATCTCCAATAGACCTTTCGTCGGCTTAGTTAAATTTGAATAATTAGACTGATACTATTGTTCATGCTTATATACCGAAAAGGAAATGTAATATTGTAATGTTAAAAAACAAAGCAATTAGAAATGATAAATTCAAATCAGAACTAATTTGTTCTCAAATCCTAATATAGGGGTTTATCCAAATTGTCCCTGCGTAAATATTAAAGTAGCCAGGGAAGTTTTTTGAAAACCTGTTAAAAGAGATTTGAGATGGAAGAGTGAGAGAGAGAGAGAGAGAGAGAGAGAGAGAGCAAGCGGTGGGATGCATTATACAGTCGCTGCAAATCCTTACCTGAGGGCTCAGCGAGGGAGGCCTGGGAAAAAAGGCAGACGAATAGGATTATCGAGGATCGGGGGGAGGATAAGCAGATTAGGGGCATTGTTTAATTAAAAACTGGGCGCCGTCACCTCAGGTGCCCCGCCACCTCCTATTCAAATGCTAATCTCAACGATATCCCTTATAAACTCTGTCCCGAATGTGGTTTAAATATTTCTGCGGTCAGTCCGTCCCTCTGGGTTATCTGTATGTATGATTCTTCAATTGGAAAGGAAGCCAATTTATGACTCTCATCCAAAATTCAATGTCACTTTGTTTTTAACTTTGTCCTTATCTTCTTCTGCATCTTCTTCCAAACGGGGATTAGGCTCTTGTCTCATCCAATTCCGAAATACCTTCTGCCTTGAAGGTTATACTTGTAAGTTACAATTGTTTTCTTGGGAAGTCATTCATTTTTCATTCTTAGAACGTGGTGCCCCCACCTTTCTCTGCTCTCATTTATTCTATTTTATATATTCAGTTCGTTGGACATATCTTGCTTTATTATTAGGTCTCTCTTTGAGCAGCCCTGAATGTTCTCAGGAATCCTATCTTTGCTACTTGCACTATACTGTCCTTTAGTTGCCCAGTTTTATACCTTATCTTTCTTATATGTGTGAAGTATAGTTCTATTTTTTGTTTTTCGCTTTTTCGCTTTTCCCAATGTAGTATTACCGCTAAGTCAGTTCTTATATGACTTGTTTTTGAGCTGGAAGCTTTTTTTTTTTTTTTGTAACGAGTTCTAACTTTTCAATTGTTTCCTTTTTAATATTTGCTAGACGAAAAAAAATCTTCTGTATCTGTCAATAGAAAATATAAAAAATGTATATAATTCGGTGATAACTTCGAAGTACAGCTTAACTTAAACGTAATGTTAAAATTGGTTCACGGTATAATTTATATTTTGTGTTGGAGGGTATAAAAATCCTAAAAAAGATTCCCTTCCTAAGTAACATAAACATAAACACTAGGTATAAGGTGCCGACGTGGCCTTCTTATCGCACCGGAATTATCTTTTTTTTTCTCCCTTGTCACTTCTCACCATATCAAAACTGTTTATGAGAATTTACTCTTATGTTATTTTGTAAATATTTATATGGCATGGAATTTGTTCCTTAAAGCTGTTCGCAACCCAGGATTGATGTTAATGTTATGCTGTCTGACCATTAGGCCTCCCTAGGTTTTTTCGCATGGATTTTTAATTCAAATAACAAATTTCTGGGAATTGATATTTTTTTAGGGTTATGATGAATATAGCGCTTATCTTCAAGAAAAATTTATCTCAGTAAAAGGTCGGAAATCGTCAAGAGTATTACTGTTCTCAAAGAAGATCTGACATATCAAAAGGCATGATACGCGATTTTTTTTATTGATGTCTAAAACCTACAAGTGGATGGAATTCATCTTTCTTTAAATGTCTTTGTCGAATTCTTACAAAAAATTTTCCGATATCGATGTATGTGAATAGCTAGTTCAAATATTCAAAGTTACGGTATAGAATCTTCCGGTAAATTCAATGCTATTCAAAAGAAAAATACTTACTTTTAATACGCTAGATGCAAGATTTTTCTTATTATTTTTATAAATCCATCGGAAACTTTCCTTTTTCCAAATCTCTACTACACCCTTCCCTTTCACTATCCCTGAGTGCTGCTAAGCGAGGAGTAGCTGCCTCCGACCATCTTGTCTAACGGCCCCTGTCCTGTGGAAGCCTTCTCATCTCCGCCTTGGTGCTTCCTCTCGCTGTGCCGATTCTCTCAATCAAGGCTGCATACTTAAGGTTTGGTCTGCCTTTAGGTCGCCTTCCTCCCGATCTTGCTTCTAGAAACCACCTGGCCTTATGGTCATCTCCCATTCTGTTAATATGCCCGAACCACTTCAGCTATCTTCAATCGTCTCTAGAACGGATCTAACTCCTAGTTCATCTCGCACCCTTTCCTTCCTTATTTGGTCTCGCCTGGATTTTTCCTAATATTTTCCGTAGGAATCTCATTTCCGCAGATACAACCTGGCTGGCATGGTGGTCCAAGAAATTTTATGCCATAATGGCGTACATATCCAATACTATGCATATCCAAAAATCAATCTTAGTCCATTTTTTTTCATTACATATCTATATCAATACAATAGGATAATTAAATCACACTTTTCAACCAAATTATTACGTCCTGTTACTTCTATGTGTTGACCGGGGCAGCTCAAGTACGTAGGGTTCTGGGTTACTTCAGGGCCCCAATTTGAGACTCACTATGGCAGATAAATTATAATCAAATTATTAGAATCAAATCTGAAAGGTCTGGAGAACCTCCTGAAGCTTACCCAGTCTCTATTAAAAGGGTGCTCATATATGGGGAAAGCTGGGTGGTTAACAGGGATCTTGGCCAAATACCTTCCTTGTATAAGCGTTGTTTTGAAACAGAATGGTCCCTACTATGTATTGAACCCAATGGGTTGTAGGGGTGGATGTTACTTGTTGGATGAAGAACTTAATTTACTTTAATTTAATAGCCGGTAACGATTTGTATACAAAGCTCTATTTATAAGTTTTTTTAACTGTTCTAACCTATAACTGTTCTATAGGACGGAGTTTGTCAAGTCTATAACCATTTTACCACCATTGATTCGTTTATTAGTTATTAACGTTTGATGCCACACTACTTTTCAGAATTCAGGGAACATGTTTTCTGATCTGTAATAACTCACATAACCATTAAACGTGCACAGGCATGTTTTTATCAGTGATGATCAGGATCCGTTGCTTATATTTATATTATATTTACCCTTTTTCTATTCAACATTTTCTACGATTATCACCTAATCATCATCATATATAATATGATATAAATACGTACCATTGATGGGGAGGCCCGTCAAACGTGCAGTAATATCTGTAGAACGTTTTAAGTAAACATTAATCGACAAATATTTTTAGTGTCTTGCGACTCCTTTAAAATGGTAATTCTGAAATAAATATTACTTGTGTGTCTCACTCATGTTTCATTCTGTACCACTACAACCCATGAAGGTCTTGGGCTCAATACGTGTCACATACTGTACTGTTTCTTGGACAGTACTTGTGCAGGAAGGCTATTTGTCTTAAGTCACGCTCAATCCCCAGTTATCTCCTATTTGGGTACCCACTTTATATAGGCTGGGTGAACCCCATGAAGGTCCCGTAGAATCCATCCCGGCCGCTTACAGATTAAAAAATAGTCGGCCAGCAATGGGATTTGAACCCAGGACTTTCGCCACGCCAACTCAGCGCTCGTCCACTGAGCCACTCCGCCCTTTCTGTAATGGATGAGTCACAGTTTTATAACGGAAATATTAGGGGGTCTCAAATAAGCTTTTGACAGAGACACGAGAAGTTGATTTTCGGTCTGTGAATGAATATATAGCAAGGAGTAACAAATCGTTCCGAGATTGCTGGAAATGTTCCGAATCAGCAAGTTACTAACAAGGCCACGAACGATAATAAAATTACCAACGACCTATCAGCTGAGCCGCCCAAGGCACCGCGCCGAGCAATCATAACGGCACTAAAGCACCGCGGCTGGGATCAAATGGAGTTAATCAATCATGGGAATAATCAAAAGGATGATTAAGTCCTAAGTTAGGGCCCTTGTGCCTGTGATAAGTTCCTTATGCAAATCCTCCATCTTCTGCATAGCTGCTTGTCACTGACTTAGCAATTTCAGGCCTCGTTGTATGCTAATTGTGTGATGGATTTATCTTCCTCAGCTGGTGACAGAACGTGGATGTGAATATTACAGAGCTCACAAGAACAAGACACCATAAAATGAATACATATTATACAATATATATAATGATGGATTGAATTGGACAGGGGGTGCAGTCAATGATAACACACAAATAAGAAGAACTTATTTTTTAATTGTGCCAACGTTTCGGCCTACGGTGTAGGCCATCTTCAGGGCAAATAGCGGGTGCTTTGGCTGTGTTGACTTGTCAAACTAACATTTGTCAACCACATTGTCATAACATTTGTCAGATTGATAAATGTTAGTTTGACGAGTCAACACAGCCGAGGCATTGTCAATTTGCCCTGTTGTAGGTCATCACACCGTAGGCCGAAACGTGCGCACAATTAAAAAATAAGTTCTTCTTATTTTTGTGTTATCATTGACTGCACCCCCTGACCAACATTAGAATTATCCAGTAAACTAATTTCCACTCAAACATTCAATTTATACTTAAAATCTAGAGCATCAAAACTGTTCATATTACTCTTAAATACCATTAAAATAATAAGTAAATAATCTTAAATAAAGCATATTGAGTTCTTAGTTATTATTATTAAACTGGCTCTATGGTACTAGGAAAACACTGGCCTCCTCCACCACGACCAACCAATGTCCGTGATCCTGAGCTATCTTCCTCCATCCCTGTACACCAGCAGCTCTAAGTCCTCCTCCACATCTTCCAACCATTTGATCCGAGGACGTTCTCTACTTCGTATTCCGTTGGTTTGTTTCTTCTTCTTTGGCATCCTTGGTCCGGCATTCTTATTCAGGTTTTCTTAATCAATTCCACCATATCAAGTTCTCCAAACAGCTCCATAAGCTTCTCATTTCTTCTTCTTCTCCATGCCCATTTTCGGCTATTCTGACCCATATTCTTCTTAATATTTTCCTTTCCCAGGAGTTATTCATATGTTCTAATTATTGGGTCAGGGGGCATGTCTCGTGCCCATACATGACTGCAGGTCTTACTATGGTTTTATATTTGAATTAGTTGAAGTTGCAGTAGTTGAGAGAGCGACTTAAACTGCGAAACTCTCTCATCTGCAATCAGAAATAACATCTATTTAATGATGTGATCTTGGCTTGTATTTCGCACTCTACCTTATAGTAAACTGTAGCCACACTTCTCAGGTTCTTGAATTGGGTTACAGATATTAAACTGTGCTCTCTGAAACTCGAGTTTCCATTCTCCACCTTTTTCGACATCAGAGATGTTGATACATGTGATCGTAAGTTGGTCCTCCTAAATTTGTTTTGACTGTACTGATGGCTGCTTAGAGGGTTAAATTAAAAAGGAGAGGGAAGAGGATCACGCTATCTCAAGCCAATATTTACTTCGAACTTTTCCGATATTGCATTTCCTAGTTTAACTTGACTGAAGTCTTAAATTAAGTCATTTTTGTTGGCCTGGTTGATTTCTTAGGTATACCCACATGTATCATGACTTTCTCTAACATATGCCTCAGTGAAATAGACAATAGACAAGAGAGAATATCTGGTCTATTGTTGACTTTTCTGGTCTGAAGCCTCCTTGGTATTCTCCTATAATATTTTAAGTGAATTCCGTCAGCTTTTTATATAGAACTTCCAATATCTTATATATCGTACTAAATAGTGCAATGCCTCTATAATTATCAGACTCGAGCTTTTGTCCTCTCCTCGACGTTAAGAGAAAGTCAAAGAAGAGATTTTATCCTTACTTGTGTATTGCTGCTTTTTATCAATCTTTGGGAATTTTTTCTTCCATCTACATGCCCCAAGGAAGCTCATACAGCTGTTCGTATATCTCGTTGCCTCTCTCATCTCGGGCTGTCTCGTTATTATGCCAAATATTTCCCTGTGGTTTCCACTTCTTCTGCTCCTTCCTGTGCGTTCCCAAGTATTCATTGAGATCGCTGTTCTCTTCCGATATTTTTTCAGTGGTTTTGGTATCCAGTAATTCACTGAAATACTGGTTCCATCTTTCGAGAATGGCCAAATTTTCTCCAATCAATTCTCCTTCTTTCCCTCCCTATAATTCGTTTTTATTTCCTTTACACCTTTATAATTTTTTTTGTATCTTTGTTTTTCTAATATTCTTGCTACTTCTCCAATCTTTCTCTTTCTTATGCCTTCTTCTTCTGCCAGAACACTCTTTTGACTTCTCTCCTTTTCATTATGGAATTCTGTTGACTTCTTCTGGTATTTCCTTACTTTCAGCATGTTCAACCGCGCCCTGCTTCTCTCCAAGTACCTCTTTTGCACTTTCTATCACTGTCCTTTCACTTTTTCCTATTTATTGTTTACGTTTGTGTCACGGTGTTTCCATTTTCCCAAGAGAACTTCCCTTACTTTGTTTTTAAGGCATCTGCAACTTCAATTTTGATTTGCTTTTCTGAGTCATAGTTGTTCGTTCTTCCTCCTTATTTACCGTTATTTTGAAAAATCTCCCTCTGAGTCTTACTGTAAAACTTTGTTCGTTGATAATTTTATACTCTATTATCGTATGCCTGATTGATTTTTTAATTAATTTGTAACTTAAATCGGTCTATGATATTTCGAGAATACAGCGGTACATCCACCTTTAAAATGCATGTATTTTTTTTATTTGCTTGTTTCCATCATTCTCCATGCTCTGCGTCATATTCCATCAAAAAGCGGAAATTATAATACCTTGAGCCACATCATGCAAGATAACAAATATTGTCAACTGCAGCTGATTATGCAGAGAAAGATTGATAGTAGGAGGGGGCCAGGAAGGAGGAAACACTCCTAGCTGCATAATTTAAGGAAATGGTGTCTCACGACTATCCAATGGTTTAGAAATGATCCCAACGAAAATAGGTTCGTCATGTTAATATCAACGTCCGAAATTAATGTAAATTAAGGTATGGGAAGAAGTAATGTAGGCATCAGAAAACTTATGAATGGAGAGTGGTACTATATTTTTGTAGCTCACAAACTTATAAATTCAACTTAATATTTTCATAAATTATTTTAACAGTATACTTATCTATAACAGTACCTATACTAAAACCTATTTGGACATATAGAGCAGAACTTTGGGGTTCAGCAAAAAAAGTTCACATACACAAGATACAAATAACACAATCCAAAATTCTCAGAAAAATTATTAATGCACCATGGTATGTTTCGAATCACATTATACACAACGACATGAACATTCTCACTATAAAATCATATATTCATAACAAATACATAATATTCCACTCATCGACACAATATCACCAAAACCACTCGTTCTTCCGCTTTCCTACTCCCTGTTACCTGGATTTGATAAAAAAATATTAAAAAGACATTGGCCAAAATAAAAAAAAATATTACAAAGAATCCCTTCCAGAAAATAAGTTTAAACTTTAGCATTGAGTAAAAAGTATTATTGACTATAACTAGCCTCTTAAATAAAAATCACATAAGCATAATTTTGAAGTACACTTACTTAAAATATCACTCACTATATTTGCTGTCTGTGATAATTGAAACATGAAGGGAAGAGAGATGCCTGGCATTCCATTTTATAAAAAGATTTATAGAGAGTGAGCCTTGTAAATTGCCATGTGACACATCAGACATTCGATTCCAGCTATCAGTTCTTGCAATGTAGGCATTCTTAGGTAGGTACAGTCTCTTGACAGTTCATGGATTTTATAGAAAAAAAAGTTATATTTTCTCTCATTATAATTTTCTTGATATTGTGTATTTTCAATGCAGATCGCAAGCGATGTGAGAAAAAAACATGGTATACATCTTACAGCAGCAGTAATATAATGCAAGCTGATCCACCCGGAGAGAGTCATATTCGAATCACTCACTCACATTTTATAGAAAAACTGCCACCTTCCTCATGCCTATATTGCAACTGAGTTACAATGAAAACTATTTTTGAGTAGTGTATTCACAGCTTCCCAATGATGAACAATATAAAACTGGCCAGAAATTTATTTAAGGCATTTATGTGTTTATTGGCATCGCAGTTAAACTCACATAAGTACTTACTGTTTTGAAAACACGTGGCCTACAATATAAATTATTGTATGTAATCGTCCCTTTATTTTGTCCATCATCTTGTCTGTATGAGTGTATGGGTATTTTTGTTCATCAGTAATATTTGTATATAGAGCAACGATAGTGTTGATAACCTAAGGGATCTCCGCCTTTAAATACTTTATCATTATATACAGAGGTTACCCGCGGTGTGGTTCGCATTTGTTTGGTTATTTATTTAACTTCACTTTGTGCTACTAAGGTTAATCATCAAATCAGACAATGCTGATGTGCTAGCTCTGAATTTTGCCTATCAGGATTCAATTCAGATTTTTTAAAGAGAGTAAAAATATTTGGTTATGCCGTTCTTAGAAAATGTTAAATGGGGTTCCCGAGACAGTGCGATGTCAGTTACTGTTTTAACTTGCCTATTCTAATTATACCTGGATAGGCAAAATTCAATACTATTGTCTGCTTTGTCTAAAAGTTATGTTAAATGAATAAACAATTAACAACAAACTTTTCTATATACCAGAAATATGGTAGCGATTTTTTTGCTTTAATGACATTTCAGTTATTCAAGCATACTATTCTTAGATTTTATATCTTTAGCCCCGCTGAAGTAGGTCGAATTATGTCCAGAATGAGTTAATTGAGAGCGGGATCGTGTCATTCTCGTAGCTTTGTGCTCGAAATCGAGTCTTAATAACTTCTTTTTAAACTAATATCCAATTCCGGCCATACATTTACTTCGGAAATAAGCCGATTTCGCTATGTACAAGAGACTCATTTTGGTCAAAATTCGACTTAACGACTCTTTCACCGGGTTGTTGATGTAATGTTTGTTTTTTATAACTGAAAATAAAATAAAGAAATAGTTCGAATCGATAATTGCACTAGTTATGTTGTAGTAATAGATCTCACAAAAACACTGGTATTCGTCCCGAAATAAGGCAGCCAACGTTGCTAAGACTGAAGAGCTCAATAAAATTGCAAGAGAGGACCCGGTGCAGGAAGCCGTGTTATCTTGAAAGAAATTCTCCAGAAATAAATTAGCTGTCGAGCGGGACACACCCCTCCTCCTACCCTCTTCCTCCCCCCTCCTACCCCTCCTCCTTCCCAACCTATTGTCCTCCTGCCTATTTGCCAAACTGCCCCATCCCTCTCCCGTTCCTCGTCTATTTCAACCTTTAATTCAACCTGTTTCTTCTGGAACATGTCTTCTATTTCCTGGGCCAAACTTCCTCCCTCGGGGACAATAACTTTTCCCAAAGTGTTTCTACTTACGGCTTAATCCACCGTTAGAGTGCTTCTATTCAACTAAAGCATGGAAGAGTAACCATTAGTCCAATTTCCAAATAAAATTAAGAATTGTTATTTAAAATGAGTTACTAATCTAAACTTTTTTTTTAAAAAGGGCTCCTACATTCATGAAAGGTCAGGGACCTTTGTATAGATAGTTTTATTTGCTGCATCTATGCTTTCTTCGATCTTGCTCTGCGTTTTTCTCTCAATAAGATACGAATATACTGTGGCAAATCAGTCTGTTGTATAATTTGTGATTTTGTCATGTAAACTGCTTCTGATTGATGTTGTAAGCTTTTCTATGGCTGTATCAATATCTTGTTTTGTCTTAAGTGAAATTTTTAAGTCCAGTATGCCCTTCAAGTCATAACAAAAATCGTACCAGTTGACACGTCCTGTAATCAATGTGGGAGGGGAAGTCTTGGGAGCGAAACTTGAGTGCAAGAAAATGAGGACTGGACTATGATCTGATGAAAGAGCGTCCAAGGATTGAATGTTGGCTTGTGCGGGGGAAATCTGGGAAGCAACAAATATGTCAAGGATATCGGGACGTTTTTTGATGGGTGTAGGCCATTAGGTGGGATTTTTTGTGGCAAGTTGGAGTAGTTCTTTGAGGATGTAAGAGAAGAATATTTCCACGGGAGTTGGATGTTTGACAACTCCATCGTTGGTGTTTAGCGTTGTAGTCTCCTCCAGCAATGAAACGCGGTCCAAAAGATCGGAATAAGGAATCTAAAAGGTTATGAGAGATGGAACTACAGTATGCAGCAGAGCTAAGATTTATAATCTAAATATAAACTTTGTTTTTACTCAACTTTAGTTTAGAGGCTATAACTCGATTGATATAAGAATAATAATGTTTAAATAATTTAAATTTAAATAATTCAGACTAAAATTGATTTAGGAATTCGAAAAAAAGGACAGTTTTTCCAAATTTTTGAGTTTTCACTTTTATCAGCAGTCCTGTCTATTTAATTTTGTTTATTTATTGACGTGGTAATAAATTAATATAAAGAAAAAGATAAAAAAAAGTCAGTAAAAAATAAGAAAAGTAGAGTCTTTTCAATAATAAATTTATATATGTTCTTACTTAGACTTTTAGCAATCCGTTCTAAATTAGTCTCAACAATTTTAGAATACGATTGGAAAAAAGCAAAGCCCTAATCTCGAAAATATTTGGCATACTTTACAATATCCAATTTGTCACCATAAGTAGCATAAAACATTGCCTGACTAAACATCGATAATGTGAAAAAATAAAGTTTTGAAATTTCTAATTTGATCCTGAACACCACATCTGTTTAACCCAGTTTCAGAACTCAAGCAATAGATCTGAGGTTATTGAACAATGGCCCCTCAGTAAATAATAAAAACTTTATTGTAATAAACTAAAAGACTAAATTAGTGATTACATTAAGAAATGTTATCGTTGAGGAGGTGCTAACCAACCATTTCCCACGCCCCGTTCTTGAAATATTACAGGCTCCTGAACCGGATATTGGTACGATTTCTATATCATTCCCACGGGACAGAAAGTTATTAGCCAAATCTGGCCGCTAGCGCTCAGCACCATATGGGAAAGTATACAAAATGTTTACGCTAGAGGGAATTAACCTTTTTATAAGCCTTTTTTTTCCTTATGTCAGAATTTGAAGACTAGTACTTGTAATAGGGTCGTGATCCGACCGGAAGGAAGACTAAATGTCAAGATAGGAATCTATATTTTTCTGTAATCTGATTAGATTCGGGGTGTAGCCAGATGATAGTTCAGTTGATGATAGAGATCATAAATTATGACAAATTAAATATTTTTCTTTCTCTTATTTTATTTTATTTTGTAACATTTCGATCACTAAACATATGGGATGGTGAATCTTGTTTTAAATTGTAGTTATCATTTTCATTAGTGCCTTTAGGATTATTATTAGTTGTTGGGTGTGATTTTTTTTTTTAATACAGTAGTCTTTTATTTTTGAAATGAAGATATTTTGGGTTTATTTCATTACCAAATTTTCCGTATTTGTCCTTGATTATACCTATTTTTCGCACTCAGCCCATTTTAGGTGTCCACGAAGTCTCAGAGAAGAGCTGCGGGAAACATTATTATATTATATTCTAATCCAAAATTGATAATTATTAAACAGTAAACTGAACTGACCGCACTTGAGGCAGCAGTCACCGAGCGGCTGGATGGGTTCGAGACAGGCCGGGATGGGACAAGCCTTCTCGATGCAGATCCACCGGCTGAGGAGGTCGGCCTGGCACTCGCAGCCGCGCGGGTCGTCGCACCCTACCCCGGTGCTCCGCAGGGGCCCGTTCATGAACTGCCGGTCTCCTTCCGGGCTCATCGAGAAATCATCCCAGTCATCTCCGACCATTGTCTGCCAACAGGATCAACATTTAAAGTATGCAAGTTGCAACAAATTACATGCAGAGTTGATAACATTTTCTAAATATTATTATATCTGTTAGGGCGTGATTAGACTGAATGAAATTAAATAGGAAGCAAATGGATGTACTGCGGGAATTTGAATGAAATTTCAGATATTAACATAGCGTTTGATTTATTAATTTGAATAACATGCGAGATATCTTTTCTTAAATACTATGAAATATACATGTAAGAGAAGATAAAAATTAATATTAGCTTCTACAAGAATAACTTGAGATAAAAAAAGAGAAAAAATGATTAACATGAATGGGAGCGATAATTAACAATAACAGAAATGCTCCATGCTAGCATAATGGCCAAAGATATAATAACAACAAAATGGACTTGAACGTTATAATGAAGATTTCAGTAAGGCGCGAAGATGTGCGAATTATTATTATCTTCGCCAGTGATCACGGCATGAAGGAGCAATGAGTATGATATCATTAATTAACTTGAACTGTCCGGTGGGTACCATGTAATACGTTGATCATCAGAAGAAGAATTAGTTGACGATTTGAGGCCTTATGATAATGAAATAGGACTTACAATTTGTGTGATGTATACCCAATTATCATCATCTCAGCATAGCTTCTGGCGAGTAACAAGCTTTAAGACCTCTGGACGTTCTCATAGGAATAGCGGCTTGAAAGCGGAGTGATAAGCGGCAGTGTGCGACGGTCGTAGCTGCAAAGGTCTAGTAGAACAGTCCCGCTCGGCGATCAAAACAGCATGTGCCCGGGCGCTCCGAGCGTCATTCCCCCTCTCCTTGATTTTGGCGGTACAGTACATTTCCGAGAGACAAGGATCGGTTTGTTCCTTCTGGCGGGTAGTACCGGTCCGCGGCTAAACAATATCTGATCGGATAAAATGAAGAATATGGTCAGCAAAACATGGAGAAATTTTGGGGATTTTGATGTTGGTAGGAATAAGTTCGAAAATGTGAAGAAGCTAATTACTTAGTTTCTATGGTAATTAGAAAAAACGAAATTCAAGATGAAATAAAGGCGCGATTAAAAACAAGAAACGCGGCCTCGACATTACTAAACTCGTTTCGTAAATTTTGTCCCGAAATCTATAAATCAGAATTTATAAAATTATCATCCTTCCAACTGTTCTTTACGAATGTGAAACTTGGACCTAAGGTTTTCGAAAATAAGGTGCTGCGTGGATGCTGCGTAGTCCAAAAAAGGATGAGACCACTGGAAAATATCACGTGTGTGATAGCGTCGCGGATATTAAAATGGGCTTGTAAAGTGTAGTAAGTGAAGTGTAAGTAAGCTTAGTAACGAGTGAATACCTAAGATGTTAATAAGCACTGTGCCGATTGAGAAGAGTCTGAGGTGTAGACCTCGGCGTAGGTCGGACGATTGCGTTAAGATGATGCATAATAGCATAAGATAAAGGCAACGCTCAGTACTCAGACAGTATTCGAATAACGAACTCATCTTAGTAGGTTATGAGGCCATCTTCTTTTCAGATGCCTCAGAGGATAGTCGGGAAATGAAGAGGTCGCTAGGTTTGAAACTAGTGGTTTTGAGTGGGGGCACAGTTTGTTAGGGCAGCATTGCTATCGGACTCGGGCCAAATTAGCAA
Organism: Arma custos; assembly: GCA_037127475.1. Taxonomy (NCBI): domain Eukaryota; kingdom Metazoa; phylum Arthropoda; class Insecta; order Hemiptera; family Pentatomidae; genus Arma; species Arma custos. The sequence goes on from CM073762.1 coordinate 26,264,914, forward strand.
CAAATGGGATATTAAGGTGACTTTATTCGTAGTAAGGACTTTACGAAGGCTTTTGATTGCAAGGATTGGATACGAGAGAAATTCGATAACATAGTGGAGCCCAAAAGCTCGACTCCGTAAGTCCAAATAGGTCTTATAACAGTCATGTTATGAGTCTTTTTTAATTAATTGGGAGCTTAGAGTGTAATTATTATGAATGACACGGGTCAGGGGGACTTCATAGCCGTTGAAATTGGTTGAAAAAAGAGTCGCCATCAATCTGGTTCCAGAATAAAATTTCAACGTGTTGTTTCGACGTGTTGTTTTATCTACGGAGATATTTAAAATGAATCTCACCATAGAATCTTGTCACATTTAGTAAATAAATGCATAAATATCTATTACTAAAGGTATTTTAGCATACAGTATATACAAAATACTAAGATACCAAACAAAAGGTATTTAAATACAAGATACAAAATGAATTTTAAAAAAGTATTTTAGATACAAGATGAAAATACGTATTTTGTATCTTTTATCTGTATTTCAGATACTTGTATCTCAAATAAGTCACATCTCTGGCTATAACTGGGTTAGTGTTGACTGATAATACATATGTATCGTCAGTACACGTGGTAAAGATAATATTATAGAATGGGTTGGGCTGTCAGGTCTATAAACTGTGTAAAAGAGTAGGCGAGGATATTGCCTCGAGGAATACCAGTAGATTGACTAAAAAGAGGTGCATATTGTAAGAATGAAAGGTGCTATTTATATTTAGCGAGTGAGTAAGCCTAAAAATAGTCAATTATTCATTATGTTGCAATAAATCGTTTAATCATCCTCAATCCGGCGAAATAATGCAATGCCTGCCATTAACTTCATGAGAAAGAAATCTGAAAAGCTGCTAACGGCTGCCTCATGAAACATTTTTTATTATCCAATAATAATAGCCTATTATACAAAAGAGCCCATCATCCTAAATTCTGTATGAAATTACTGAAGCGGTGGATTTATATAGGTTCGGATTAAAAGGTAAAATTTCCGAGCTACATTAATATTAAATAATCGACCCCAAACTGGCTGAAGGGGCGAGGGAGAGGGGGTGCGATCGGAATGAACAAACGCCACGATGGGCCTCCAAACGGTCAGTAATGAGCACTTGTAACGCTTGGTCCATGTTTAATTGCTGATTCCGTTCCAACACTTCATTATAAACTAATGAATGCAATTTTTTCAACCCCCCTCCCTCCTGCAATTTATGTCAAAAGGGAACAGTTGTGGAATGTTTTTTTTTAAAGGACCAGACTACATTTTTAGCTCGAGTTTGTGGTGACCACATATATTATATATTATTTAATTGAGTAGTGATCCACATATACATATATTATATGTATTATTTAAATGTATAATGATAGATGATATTAAATATATAATTGGTTATATAATATGATTTGATTAGATGTATCCGTATTGATAAGTATAATTATATTGATTGATTTGTATGTATTATTTAAAGTATTAACGTATGGAGTTTAATACGCGTCTCTTTAAGAGATAGAATTAGGTATTCGATATTGTTTATTGTTGGATTGCTGTATTTCGCCGTTCACCTATGTACCTTGGCGGGATGAGTATGTATTACGTATTAGCGGGTTTGTATTCGAATATATGAGTATGTCTTCGTCTAGACCTGCCCTAAAAAATGTGTTGCTATTGGTTGATAAAAGAAAGGGGGGGGGTGATATGAGATAGTGGAGGAAGCGTTAAGCAGTTTGAGGCTGTATTATTTTTACGCTCACTTCCATTTCAGGACTCATTCCAGACGCTCACTTCCTGCTCTCTCAGACCCATATCAGGGTTGTATTAGAAATTATTTGAATAATTGTATTAAATATAATAAGTGATTGCATGTTATATTATTGTATGTATATATATATACACACATATATATATATATATATATATATATATATATATATATATATATATATATATATATATATATATATATTTGAGAATACAATTTTATTTTGGGTTTCCATTGTGGACTTTGTTTGTAATTGACTTTTTTTCTCCTCCCAAGGGTCCACGGATATATTAAATAATTATTAAATCAATTAGGGGAAAGGGTCATTACTAGTTTATTACTTGTAGATCGTTCTTTCAACAGCATTTTTCGATTTATTTAATAATTACTGTTAACGGATAAATATCGATCGATAATGTTAATTAAACAGCTAAATCCAACAGTTGAAAAATAGTGGTACGATGTATTCGGTCGTTATCAATACATATGAAATGTCCGTTTTCAAAGAAAAGGTTATTTAGTAAAACAACTTTATGAAATCAGAACATTGTTGTTCAAAATATTTATCCCAATTTTCTATGACATCTTATATTCCCAACTTGTTATCAAATTTTCAATCACAGAACTAAAAATTCATATTTCCGCAATGAACTAAGACTGAAAATGCGTTTTTACTTTTATATATATATATATATATATATATATATATATATATATATATAAAAGTAATTATAAGTAAATATATTTAATTTAAGTATTCAATTATACACTTGTAAATTTCAATAAATAATTTTTTTTTTTAAAACAAATATTTGAGAATCCTTCAATTTAAGTAGGTGCCGATTGATTTAACCTTCCAACTCCCACTTGTTGTATATTCGGAGAATGACAAACATTCCACTTACCTTCCCTTTGATGGTGACTGTGGCAACGGGCAACTCGAAGGGTGGTAGGACCACGTAGTAGGTAGATCCTGGCGGGAAGACGACTTGATCTGTGGGGCAGGGAACTTTCTCCAAGTCCGGGATGGCCGGGTTCATCATGGACCAGCTGTCGGGGTTCATCCACTTTGAAGGGAGGTCGCTTCTCCACGCGTTAACTGGAATAGGTTTCAAATAACATTACCCACTCATTTTGTATGCTATACTCGCGCTATTTTGATTATAGATGTTTAAAGAAAAAACCTAAAATAGTAAAAAAAAACCTAATGTTATAAGTCCTTATATTATCCGTCTTTATTTCTAGTGCTCAATTATAAATTGTAGCGGTCTGAAAAATATTGAATTTCACACCTTCACAATGATTGTTTTCAGCTATTCGATGGATTTTTTTTTTTTAGTCCACTCTTCCGAATCCAAGCTTCAGAAAAATAGAAGGGAAAACCAGACGAGACCGCATTCGTAGCTCAATCATTAGATCAAACCTCGGATTGAAACCAGCAGAAAAAGTTATTGAGAAAACCGTTTAAGATGGTTTTGGAAATGTCCTAAGAATGGAAAATTACAGGATGGCCTTAAGATGATTTTACCGTCGGCGGACTTTAATGTGTACATCGAGAGATAGAAATTAAACCTGAACCACTTCAACCAATGAGGATCTTGGTTTAAGTATAAATACTACATGCTTTGCAAGCCGAGGGTTGTATGGTTTATATTCAACCGTCAGTCTTCCCCTTAATAATAGAGAATAGAGAACCCCGAAGGGTATCCATATACTACACAAGTCAGTTCACGGATGTTAACAGAATAAATACTTTTTTATACAAGAGCCTGTTTCGAACTCCGAACCTAGAGATCAGTTAACCAGCATCCTACACACTTAGGTAAAACCTAAGATCGTGGAACCAATATCAGTATCCTTTATAAGTTGTATTATTAATTTTTACAGTGCTATATCGTCGAGTAATGCAGTAAAGAAAAAACAAAACCCCAACCCCTCAGTCTTATAGAAGTAAGACTGAATTTGTGAGGAAGAATCTTCGCAAAGGAGGGAAAAGAAATAGAAGGGAAGTAATCTAAAATGGGTTTACAAACTGCATCTGAGCGGAAAATAAGACGAGTAAGAGGACTATTTACGTCAAAGTTATCAGAAGTCGGGGCCAAGTTCCCTCGAAATTCCTCTTTTCTTGAACCAAAATCAGTTTACGGTTGCCCAATTTACCCTCCGTCAATATTCGGCTTAATAATATTGGCTAGGCCTTTGAGAAAAAGGTAAGATAGACCACCAGGAATTGTTAAATAATCATATATAATTAGTTATTTGTACATAAATGATCATCTATGTATATTACTTCATATAATTATATTATATGGTAATAAAATTAAAATATTATATTGGAATACAATATATATTTGTAATAAACTAATAAAAGATAAATAATTGAAATTGTAATTTAGATTAAGAAATTCCATTGTTAAGTTTCTCATCTATGGTCGAGACGTGCTTACAAATCATTCCCCCTCCCAGTTCCGTTGACGTTGCCGGAAATTAGTCATGTATTTCTCAATTCTTCTCACGGGAGCGAAAGAAATTATCCAACTCTGTCCGCTAGGGGGCAGCACGTTACATTAATGTAATTGAAAATGCTTATGGTAGCAGGAGTGAACCTTTTTAAAAGCTTTTGTTTTTCCTCATAACTCTGAGTTGAAGAGTGGTGCAAAGTCGTGATGCGACCGGAAGGAAGATGAGCCTTGAAGTTAGGAATCTCTATTTTTCTGTAGTCTGAGTTGATTAGGGTGTAACCAGATGACAGTTCAGTTGATTATAGAGCCTACCAAATTTGAAAGTAATTTTTTTTAACGTGAATACGTCTTTAAAATTTCACTTTAAAATTATAGTTGAACACAATTCAAAAAAACGAATAACAAAACCGGGGGATACAGTTTGGTGTTATAGCTACATATCTATCATCTCTATCCAAAATTTAATTAGACCATTGGATAGCTAAAGCATCAAAGAAGCTATTCAGCTAAATATATTATATCTAATTCATTACGATAAGTGAGGACTGTGACGCATCGCGCATTGCGGAGGGAGAAGCGCCGCCATTTAGAGGTAATTATGCTGCGTATCGAGATTTCCAATCAGTATAACTTTTGACTAGAAGATGCTACTATATTGGTTTAAGTTTCAATTGTCAACTGTTCTCAAAATCTATCGATCGAATATAAATAAATAAATAAAAAAAAAATAAAAAATATATAATATCGTCGAAAAAACAAATCCAAATACAGAAATCGTATATGGTTGGAAAGGGCTTCTCAAGTGCTACCGAATGATAACAATAAAACACCATATGACCGAGTCAAGAGTGCCAGGAACGTAAAAGAATGATTGCGACCGAGAGGATCAACGACTGTGCCAGTACACCAGTAGTTAGGGTGGTAGAAATTATGCAAATGGATGATGAAATCGCTTCTAAATCGACAACGGACTGTGTAGGCACTGATTGTGTACGATCGTCGGTCATGAAGACACATTGGGCAGCAGCTAGAGCACGCTCCAGAACTATGTTTGTCAACAATTCATTCGGACATAAGTGTGAAGTCGGTGGTTTTTGCCATGGTCATCTGTGGTTTTTGCGCTTATTGAAGCCAACGAAACAAGAACACTTACCGCTGCTTAGTAATACTTTCCTTGAAGAGCCATTAGCGGACTTTAAACTGTGCGGTACGTTTAAAAAATCACTGGACTCATTCAAAATTGTCACATTCGAACGAATTTTTGTATCCACCTAAGCAACAAAGGTTGCCAGTATTCGATCGGATCAGTGCATGTCCAATTTCACCGCACTGCCATTCATGCAGATAAGTATGTATCGTTACGTTAGCAGTTATGGTATCATCGGACATGTCATTAATACACCCGTGGATGTGGATACAATGGTGGAACGGCTAATGCGTCAATTCGACGATGATCAGGCGTTCCATGTTAACATACAGAATAACGTAATACATAAATTTATAAACAATTTTTTTGTTAATTTTTTTTTATTCTTTTCACTTACTAATTTACTTGTAATAATTAATTAAATGTAATTATTTTACTCTCTAAGACATAATAGCTTACAACAATACCTGTATTGTTATTCTATAGGGACTTGTCCCAGAATAAATAAAGACATTATAATTAAAATAAGAAAATAGACATTAAAAAAAGTGTAAATCACTGATAGTGCTATATATGTAACTATTAATTGTTTCTCTTATATAATTATTGTTAACTTATTTTATTTTTTTCTTTCTCTTCTTCTAATCTGTTTTTTTTTAAATATTGTTAGTAGAGGTAATTTGCATTTTTTTTGCATTATTATTATTTTTTTCCGTTTTTTTTACTCTTTCTCACTTACTAAATTATTTGTAATAATTAATTAATTGTATATTTTTATACTCCAAGGCACAATAGCTTACTATACCTGTATTGTTATTCTAAAGGGACTTTTCCCATAATAAATAAAGACATTATTATTATTATCATAATTACTGGCGGCAATTATTTCAACAGTTTCAACAACTTTCAGGGAGCGGGATAGCTCAGTGGGTAGAGTGCTGAGCTGCTATTTTGAAACTCCTGGGTTCAATTCCGGCTGACTTATAAATTATTTATTATTTTACCAGGGATGGATCCTGTGGGTTCTACAGACCCTCCTATGACTTAACCTCTATAAAGTAAGAAACTTTAATTGGGGTTCAGCGTGATCTCGCACGAATAAACTACCTGCACAAATGTCCTAGAAACAATATAGTCTCTAACTCGTAATGAATCCAAGACACTTCAAAGGTCGTAGTGGTACAGTTAATTTTTTTTTTATTAAAATTTTCTAAATTTTTGTTTTACATTCCCAGAATTGGAGAGCTTATTTCTAAATAAGCTCATTTAGTAAGAAATCAAATCCCTTAAAGTGAAAAATGTTTCCTAATAAGTCTGCGATTATAAATAAAAAAATTAGCGCTACTACAACCCAAGAAGATTCTGCAGGAAGGTTGTGGTGACCACATATATTATAAATTAACTAAATGATTAGTGATCCACATAAACATATATTATATGTATTATTTAAATGTATAATGATAGGATGATATTAAATGTATGAATATTGATTAGTATAATAATATGAATTGATTAGATGTATGAGTATTGATACGTATAATTATGTGAATTGATTAGTATGTATTATTTTAATGTATAGTTTAATTACGTATTCAATATTGTTTATATAAGTTGTATTGGATGTTCCGTTCACCTATGTACCTTAGCGAGATAAGAATGTAGGAACGTATTTACGAGTTTGTGTTCGACTGTATGAATTATTATGCCATAGGTCAGTTATGTCTTCGTCTAGATCGACTTAAAATGTTTTCTATTGTCTAATAAAATAGAGTGGGAGATGTAAATGTGAGGGTGGGGGAAGCTTTTAGGCATTTCGAGGCTGTTTTAACTAAGTCACTCTTTCAAGATCTTAGACGCTGAATAGACACCTCCCTGGATGCCCGCTTACCTCCTTGCTCATATCCCCATACCAGGCTTATATTAGTAATATTTGGATAATTGTATTAAATATAAGAAGTGATTGCATGTTATACTATTTTATGTGTATATATATATATATATATATATATATATATATATATATATATATATATATATATATATATATATATATATATATATATATATTGAGAATATAATTTTATTTGGGGTTTCCATTGTGAACTTTGTTTGTAATTGACTTTATTTTCTCCTCCTAAGGGTCCACGGACGTTATTTTAATAATTATTAAATCAATTAGGGGAAAGGTCATTACAAGGTAATTAGTCAGAGATGATGCGTAACCGCTGGTTTCCCCTCCTATTAAGATTGGCCCCTTTATATAAGCTGGGTAGCCCTAGGAGGGTCTCCAGATCTCGCAAGGTTCATTTATGACTGATAACAGATTAGATAATTTATCTAAGACAGCCCATGATCGAACCCGCGAATTTCCATCACCGAGTTACACCAACCCATATTATAAATAAAACTGAGATTTAATCGGAAAATAAACAAGGTTGATGGACACGCGTTGGATTCTATAATTTAGAAGTCAGCACCATTCCGAGCTCGATCACCTTCCATAAAAAAGATAATAAGCTATCCTCCCCCTCCCTTCGAGGATGATGGGCACTAAATGGAATACGGCCCTACAATGAGAGTTTATAAGCGTAAAATTCCGACAAAGGATCATTAAAACCAATGAATATCAGCCTTCAAAGGCTCTTTATTGCCCTAATGATGGTTGAATTAAAAACAAATCATAGCCAAGTTAGAGACTTTTATGCATTTTTTATTTAGGCTTTCTATTGTTCCTCTTTCCGTTTGGCTGGCAGTGCTGGTTTTATTTCTTTATATATCTTTATAATCTTTATAACCCCTTCAATTGTTTACAATATTTATTTTATCAATTATTGCTTCCTCTATTAACGAACTCGATTTTATGAAATTTTTATTCAATACTATAATATATTTTATGACAGTAGTTTAATATTATAACGATCTATCTTCTTCTATCATGGCTCCACATCCCATCAATGAGCCTTGGTCTCCACGATACGCAGCCTTCCGATTCCGGACATTTAGCAGGCTCCTGGAGTCCTCACCGACCCCATCCAGCCATGGGTAGCGTGGGCAGAACGCTGAGTTGCTGCTCTATACATCCCCGGTTTCGAAACCGTTTGTGAGGAATAAATTATTCAATCTGTTAACAGCCATAGATGGGTCCTGTACGATCAGCGTACTCTGGGGCTAACCTAGCCTCTATAAAGTAGGTCCCCTTAATTTTGGAGAAAACCTGGCGGTTGAGCGTGATCTTGAACAAATGACCACTCTATTCACCCCCTTGAAACAGTATATGCTCTACCAAGCTCCGGGGACGTTCAGCTCCCAAGATCCTTCATGGGTTGTAATGGTACAGATTTTGTTTATGGCATAACGGCAATACAGAGTATCAAATATTGATGATTTTCAATATGATTCCTACACCTCTCTTACTATTTGGTTGGCAGCGTAAGACAGTTTATAGTTTCAACTGAAGTATCATTTTATATAAAATATAGTATATTTGCAATTACATAAAACTGTTAAATTTAAAAAAATAATTAATTTTTTGAGAATCATTAGTTTTTAATAAAAATCCATTAAGATATTCAAGTACCATTGATCATTGTTGAGTCTGAAATTTCACCATGCAATGGCTGTCAATTTTTGTGTGTCGTTCTAATTGTCTTACCTAAGTTACAGGTTGAATATTTCCATGGATTCAGGATGGTAAAAATCGATTTGTCCAATGGAAGTCTAGAAATAAAAATTTGTCGCGATTAAGATTCTTCTGGTAATTATCAGTTCGTGCCATTCGGAGATGAAAGAGGCGGGGAGATGACGTCACCTACTTTACTGTTGGCGTCACTTCTCCTCCCTTCTAATCTCCGAATGACAAGACCCGATAATTACCACTCCTCTCTTACAACATTATAAGAAATAAAAATCAAACTACGCGAATAATTCTGAAAACAACTAAGGTTACAACATCTAACCTTATCCTTTCCTGTAGAGGACAGTTTTGTTACGTCTTGACTGTAAGAGCAGGCCTGATACATAAAGTTGGAAACTCGTAGATCGACGGTTGGTTGGGAGAAGGGTATTTTTAAAATTGTTTTCAAAGAAAATGTATTCATTAAATTTCAAACACTTATAAATGGTATGGTATGGAGCGGAGTGGCTCAGTGATAGAGCACCAAGTTGGCATGCCAGCAATTCTGGTTCAAATACGCTGCAGGCAAGATTTTCATTTAGTCTGTTTGCATCCGGAGATGGATCGTATGGGATCTAGGGCCCTCCTGGGGCTCACCCAGCCTCTATAAAATGTTATAAAAATAAGGTACCCAAAATAAGGGGGGAAAATCTGGCGGCTGAGCCTGGTCTGGGACAAGTCACCTCCTTGCAGAACCATTATCCATGAAACAGTACAGTCTCTTTACCATGTACTGAACCCGCGACACGCTCACAGGTTATAGTGGTACATGTTTTAAAAATGAAAGAAGAAACAAAATTGTAAGGTCTGAGAGATCGAAAAGAATAAAAATACAATCTTCGAAAGGTTGTAATGAAATTCATCTAAATAAGAAACCAGCGTTCATAATGAAAGAAATTACTCTACCGAAACATACTACTACTATTTCACTTTTAATAATATTTTATTATGTTTATTAATTCGGCACAACAACACTTGGACGTTTCCAGATCTCCTCGATCAGTACCCGCCCGTAGTTGCTGCTGCCTTCCAGTTGTAGACTCCTAGGTTCCTCGCATCTTCTGCCACACAGTCAATCCACCGCAGTCGCTGTCGGACGACACTCCTCCGTCAATGGATGACCTCTGTCAGTAAACGTTTTGGAATTTCCCCCTCGCTCATCCTGGCCACATGTCCAGCCCATCTTATTCGGGATCGTTTAATGACATTAACCACAATAGGCTCACCAAAGAGATCATATATTTCTTCACTTTTTCTTTGTCTCCACCTTCCATCAATAGAGAATAGCCCAAATAATTTTCGGAAGATTCTAATACAAGAAAATATCGGTTTTCGTCATTGCCCATGTTCCAGCTCCTAACTCTAATAATATTTGAGTACAAAATAATTGCATTCATTTTTAATATTAATGTCAGCTCAGAAGTAGTTTTGATATCGTTTTAGATTGTGGAAATTAACATTTTAAAAAAATTCTGTTGTAGGATCTTTTGTCTAAAGGTACAGACTACTACCGCTTTTGTCTAAGATCAGATATTAGAAACTAGAGTTTACAGCTGGAGTAGTAAAAAAGAAAAATATTAAGATTGAAAAGGTATTTATTATTTTTATTTTGATGGTAATTGTTGACATATGATAATGTATGTTGAAGAAATTGGTCCGGGTAGAGGTCACTGAATGAATTTCTCGAGTAGTTTGAGAAAATCTTTATTGATAGCCAACGTTTCAACCTACGTTGTAGGTCTTCTTCAGGGCTATATGCAAAATACAGACAATATAAGAAAACGGTACAAATATATTAAAACATTTTAAATATAGATAAACCAAAAGAATGCCCATAAAAAGGTATTTATTATTATTTTTTCAACAATATATAAACTGTATTATAGTATTAACACATGCATAAAGCTATTATTTTATTCCTCATTATTATGTTTATTTACTTTTAAAAAAATCTATGTTAAAGTAAATAAATAAAATAAATTATAATATTTGTTATTTAAATATTTTTATTCTTATAATTTTTTTCCTTTTTTTTAAAACTGGATTTATTTGAATTTCATCTTCAAGAAAAAAAAAATCGGCTTCCAGTCAACTCCTTTATTGTTTTATATGACAAAACGTTTCGACACTATGGTGTCATTTTCAATTATTTATTTTTCTGCATTCCTTAACTGGAAAGTCCTTATTTTTTAAAAATCATTTTTAAGGAGATCTTTAGTCCTCCATAGTCAAACTTATATTGTATAAGTTGTTAAGTTCTATAAAAATATAAGTTTGACTATGGAGGACTAAAGATCTCCTTAAAAATGATTTTTAAAAAATAAGGACTTTCCAGTTAAGGAATGCAGAAAAATAAATAATTGAAAATGACACCATAGTGTCGAAACGTTTTGTCATATAAAACAATAAAGGAATTGACTGGAAGCCGATTTTTTTTTCTTGAAGATGAAATATTTTTATTTTAAAGAGAAAAGATATGCCCCCGGCCGGGATTCGAACCCGGAACCTCTGTCTCTCCGTGACAGATCGGATAAGAGAAAAGATTTGTCCCTTGCCGGCAGGCGACCCTGGTGGCTCAATTGGTCGGAGCTTTGTCACGGAGAGACAGAGGTTCCGGGTTCGAATCCTGGCCGGGGGCATATCTTTTCTCTTTAATAAAAATATTTAAAAATCAAAATAGCTGACCAATAATTATAAAAAAATAATATTTGTTAGTTTTATTACTCTCATCTAACTCCTGTTAATTATATTTAATTTAAATTTTTGTGTTCTTTATCATAAGTATTTATTTACTCCTCATCATATTATTTTAATTTTTCTTTATTTCCTCCTCGTGGTATTATTACATTTGGGAGTGTCCCACAGGTGGCGGGTAGGAGGTGGGAATTCCTACCGGCTATCCAAACAATGTATATTTGAGAACCTTAATTTAAAATGTATAAAAAACTCTTATTTTTATTATATGTAACTGAAATTTTTATTTAAAAAAAAAGATTTTGCAAAATCTTATAACAAAAGAACTTTTTTTTTATATATGATCTTAAGGATATTTTCATCAGCAATAAGCAAAATATCTTTAATAGTTTTCTAAGGGGTTAGAAATCCCTCCTGTGCTCTATAATGTGGATACCCTTATATCTGGGAAAAAACAGCTCTTGAGGGTGACCTTGACAAAATCAATTCCTTACACAGCTGTAAAAACAGTGTGTAAAAACATTCATGGGTTACCACCTGGGCTGTAGTGGTACACTTTTTTTTAATGTTTATTTTTCAATACATGTTTCTTATTTCTTTGTTTGGATACAAACTTATAGTATTAAAATAATGCGTAGCTCTTCTTCTTTTAGCCAGAATATCCCATTTTTACAGTAAGTACATTGAAATGAAATATTTCTTGTTTAATATTTTTAAAATGAAAGTAGATTTTCAAGCTCCATCATTTGTTTGTACTTATGAATTATCATTTAATTATAATTACAAACTTATATTTTATAAATCAATATCATAATTAAAAAATAAAATTGACTTACTTCCTCCTTCACATGCACCATCGATCTTGTTTTGGCTGGATATAGAAAGACTGCCATGTTTAGAAAATATGAGTTCGCCATTTCTGGGTAATAATAGTTCCTTCAGTTTCAATTGGCCTCCAGGCAATTCAATAGTGAGCCTCATTTCTTCAGGAAATATTACTGTGTCAGTGCTGCAAGGTAGTCTACCTTTACTCCAATTTTCAGTGTGGTTATAACTAGTCGAATGTAGCCATATGAATTGTCTAGCACTGATTTGAGATATTATCTCTGAAACTATCCAAGATAAACCGTTATAAAATTGAGCTACACATATACTCTATGATGTATCATAAAATTATTTTAATAAAATAGTAAAATATAACAATTTCAATTTGTATTCATTAAGTAAACAAAAAACAAAAAATAGAACCATTAAAAACTGCATTATATATACATATATGTAATTCTGTATCTATATATTATTCTAGTATATAAAGAGTAATCACAGCTTAAACATCTCAATGTTTGAAAATTTATTAAATAAAACAAAGTCAGTAACAAATAACAAAAATTAATACAAAAATACAATTAGAAAAAATTATAATACCTGAATAAACTGAATTGTTGATGTTTCATTAGAATATAAGAATGCAATGAAATGACAATTGAAAAAATAAAATAAAAGACTAAATATAAATAAAACATATGTTCCAAAAAACTTATTAACTATTAAGTGTAGGTTACTCAAAAGCTTACATTATTACTCCTATGCCCATAAACTATTTTATGTATATAAATACTAGTTTAATCTTCTCATATCAAATAACAATCGTTACAGTAATTCCAACAGTGCTGCAGTGTGGAATGAAACTTATGTTTATTACCAATATTTATTCAAGGTATTATTATTATTAGAGTTTAAATCCGTAAGTGAAATCACATATTTGTTTTTTAATTGAGGAACAAATGAATGGCCTTTAATTTTGCCAATTTTTCTGGTATTGTTTCTTTTATAATCAGCTATTTTCTTTTTAAATATACATTGAAGTAATTAAAGAAATGAAGTAATTATTAAAAAAAATGACACATAAGTCATGAGCTTTTAATTGTAAAATTAATTTTAGTTAAATCAATGGAATGAAAATAATGCAACCAGTAGAACACATCTTAATCTTTAGATTAATTACAAGGCTATTCAGAAAAATACTTTTATATCAATATAGGAAATAAATTTTACAATTGTATCCAAGTTTAAAAAAATATATTAAAAGTAAAATTAGAAGGTGGAAATAACTTTGATTTAATTTAAGATAATTTGTTCACATCAGGTTGAGAAGAAATTCAGGCAAGCAGTTACTAATTACTTTCTTCATGATTTTGCATTGTTAAATATTTTAATTCACTTATTGCTTATTATCAAATTAATTTAAATATTTGATTTTATTGTATGAGTTATTTTTTGTTAGATCTTCTAATATGGACATATTTTTTCAAAACATAATTTCTGAAATTGTTGAAACAATACATTATTTAGCATTGATGTTATTTAAATATTACATTTAAAAAAATTAAATATTAAATGAATCAAGCCAAGGGAGAGGTACCGATGTATACTGTTCTTCTTCATGCCTCTCGTGTCATTGTATTTTATCTTACTGTCAGTCAATCTCCTGATTGTCATTGTTTTCATTTGACAGGTGTGGATAAATATATAAAAGATAAAAAAATAAAATAAAATAAAAATATTAAATGGACAAAAGTACTGACATATTAATAAAAAATAATTGTTCTAGGTCTCCAAGATATACATAATTCAAACTCATTAGACACTTATTTTTATTATTCATTAATCAGTAGATAAACGGCTTTTTTTAAATTTATTTATTGAGTTTCTCCAACATTAGGGTTTTCTCCAACCAGATTTCATGACTATATTTCTTTCCAAGCCTTCCTATCTTTTAATAATAAAAATACTAATATTAAGAATAAAAATATATGAAATATACGACGCAGAGAAATTGATGGGGAAAAATTGGTTTTCCATTAAAATGCTATATTAATTCACTCTAATAACTAAAATTGTTACAACACTAAGCATTTTTTCAAGTAAAACGAGCTATACACATAAAAATAACAAGTCTTATCTAATATTAGCAATATAAAATCAGTTACTTGCCATAAAAAATAAAAAAGGCAGAAAATTTCATTTTGAACATTCAAAGCCAACCCATGAGAGATACTGAGCAGGCCATGTGGTGTAAAAAGATATGTTATCAAGGGCACTACCACTGTCTCATTGAATTAAAAACTAAAACTCATCATTGTATTAATTCATACTTTATTACACATGCATCGATCAAAACAGAACCAATCTTCATAGCAGATGTGTTTTGAATAATCTTAAAAGTTTAATGGCCTAGAAAAATTTGCATTAGAATATCCCAATTTTCTTTTTTGTTGGAAATTTAATTTTATTCTACAATATGAAATTATAATACTTTCTTTGAAAAAAAAAAAAAAAATCACATTCTATTCCAATGTTTATTTCAACTTCAATTATAGAAGTTATTTAGAAATCACTTCCAATCAGAAAGAGGTAATTTATTTACACACAAGACCTGAAACAAAGAAAGCGGTTCAGGTACTCATAGTTGTGGATGAATTTGCATTTCAGAATATAAATCACTTTATTGTTTAAGAAGATATTCATAATTTGTTTTGCCATATTTGATTCCCCGTTGCTTAATTCTAGTGTGTATCATGATAGGAATTTTGGTTAAATACATTTCATATAACAAGTTTAACATAGAAAGTCACAAGGCCATCTTCTTTTTAGATGCCTCGGAGAATTATCAGGAGTTGAAGATGTCTAGGCAACCTCTTCTACTAGTTGGAAAGTGGTGGGTTTGAGTGGGAATGTAGTCGGGCCAAATCAGCAACAAATTAAGGTCATTATTTATATTAATTATTTTTTTTCATAACAAAGTAAGGAGCGTTGAAGATTTTAGGATTTTATGAAGGATTTTGGATTGTAAGGATTGAATATGAGAGGAATTTGATGGTTTAGTCGAGCCCCAAAGCTCTACTCCTTAAGTCTTGAGGGGTCTAATGATTTTCATGTATATGAGTCTTTTAAAATTTATTGAGAGCTTAGAGCGTTTGCCTTGTAAATGTTGAAGTAGCCTGAAACGGCGAACTGTTTCTTGTTGTTTCAGTCTAGTATGAGGATTCCAAGTTAATCTTTTGTCAAGGTCAATTGTCAAGGTGTAGTTTTGTACAGGTGTACCAGACCTGTTCTACAAGAATCAGTGGGATGTTATTAAACGATACAGGAGGACATGAAGTCATTGGTTTAGGACAGAGAGTTTATGGGATTGATTGATTTGACCAGATTTGTGCTAATTTATTTTAATCCTCCAGTTTTGACACCATTTTCCAAGATCAGTGCTATGGGATTGAAGAGTATATGGGATGCTATAACTGCATCAGTGTTGACTGATAATAGACATGTGTCATCTGCATATGTAAGGACAGTATTAGAATGGATTGGGATGTCAGCTGTAAAAACTGTGTAGAGGATTGGGGCGAGGATTCTGTTAGAGGAACAACAGCAGATTGAGAAAAGAGGAATGAAAATACTTTATTGTGATTTACTTTGAATGACCTGTTAGTGAGATAAGAATGAGTAAAGAGAAAATATGTAGGAGGTAGGAATTGGCTGAGTTTGTAAAGCAATCCCGGGTGCCAGACTCGGTCAAAAGCCTGTTCTATTCAGAAAAATACTTGAAATTGTACTTGCCCAAGATCATTCATGGTTTGCAATGTTTTATCTAGACCAGCAGTTTCCAAACTGGGGAGCGTGAGGACATGTCAGGAGGGGCGCGAGACAAGTTGAACATTAAATTAAATTTAAGTAGTCTTTCTAAAATTCTAAACTAACCATAATGTTTAGAAAATTGACCACTTTGATATAATGTACAAACATTCATTTTGGTTAAAATATTTCAAAGAGTATCCCAGTGCATCATGGGAAGCTCTTCGTTTATATTTGCCTTTTTCAAGCTCCTATTTGTGCGAAAAAGCATTTTCAATCCTTTTGGTAATTAAAACAAAGTATCGGAATAAACTTGATGTTGCTAGAGACTTACGTTGTATCAGCCACGAATAGGCATACTAGTTAGAAAAATGGAAGCCCATCCATCTCACTAACCAACCTAATCTATTTTTCTCTTATTAATAATTTTTGTATTTTATGAAAACTGATATTGTTGTACCTTATGGCAGTATAAGTAAATGTTTTGTTTTCAATGTAATATTTATTTGTTTTTGTTTTGTTCCTAGGCCCACACAATTTATTGTTAAGGGGAGGGGGGGCGCGAGAAGCTCTCATTTCAACAAAAGGGGGGCGTGGTACAAAAAAGTTTGAGAACCCCTGATCTAGACAATGAACAACATACTGATACAGGAGAAATAGACAACACTAGATGGTTAACCAAGAAAATTATGCTGTGCATTAATGTGGAAAATATTCCTTAATAAAAAAGATTATTCCAGCTTCATCTATGCTTTTACAACTTAAAAGACAAGACAAAGTCCATTATTTTTGTATTAGTATTTCCACTGGAGCTTTCAGAACAGGTCTACTTAACAGTATGCACTGTGAAATTTTATCTTTTTACATCTTTAAACTTTACATCCGTACAGTGGTTTTGTATCCAGAATAGAATATTAACAATTACAAGTAAATACCTCAACATTTTGTGGTATCCCTAAGATAAATTAGTGTTCTGGAAGGTTTCAAATGCATCAATATTTTTAGAACCTCTAAGATGTTTTGAAAGGAAAAAAAAAAAAACTTTATTACAAAAACTAAAAATATAGACAATCATAAGAAATAAGGTAAGTAAATGCACTAGAGAAGGATGAAGGGAATTAATTAGATACAAGCAAACAACTTAAAGGAGAATATTAAGCTAAAAGGTATTTAAATACTTCCACTAGAGATTCGGGTCTTGAAAATCATTTTTTTAAATTTCATTTCTTTTACATTATTTAATAAATCATGTTTAGTAACCCGCTAGTTAAGCGTTATTTCAATACAAAAACGTTATTGCTAGGTGTGAATGCATTATCAAGTTCTACCCTAGGTTGTTTATTTAGCTTTACCTATTTAAAACGTAAAAAATTTGAACCATAGTACACATGATAATGAATACATATGACAATAATATTAAAAAAAGTCTAGTTATTGGAACCAGAATCTATTGTCTTTATAAAAATAACCTTTAAAAAAGTAAAAAACAACTTAATTAAATTATTTTTAACAATTACAAAGATCTTATTTTAAAGATATAATAGGTTATATTCAATAACCACAATCAATAAAATTATCTATAAAAATGTAAAACATATTTTTTTCATTATTTTAAAAACTGCCTATATCACAACTTATATAAAATAGCGAATGAACAGATATTAAAAAGTAGAAAAAGAGAAAAAAATCTGGTAGAAGTACTAAATGGTAAATAAAAGATTGTCAACTATTTGTTTAATAGAAATACATGCAGCATTTAAAATAAAAGTATAAATTTATGTAATTTAAAAATTAAATTCGTAATAGTAAAAAATTACAAAATGGTTGTTATCTTAATCAATAGATAGCAGCACTGAGAAAACTAAACTTTTTTTTTGTTATATACTAAAATATATATATGTTTTGGTTCTTGAGTTTCAATCCTTAAACTAATTTTGGCGATGTTTCGAGACTAGCTTAGTCTCATACTCAAGCCAAGTTTTAAAGAATAGATCAGTTAATCATCAACCAGTTACTTTACAATATCTCATAAAATGTCGATACTACAATAGTTATGATCAATGAATGATTAACTGATCCATTCTTTAAAAGTTGGTATGAGTATGAGACAAATCTAGTCTCGAAATGTCACCAAAAGAAGTTTAAGGAAGGACTGAAACTCAAGAACCAAAACATATGATTTTCATAACAGTCAAGATAAGCAGAAACCAATATACTAAAACAAAAGAGTATAAAATTTGTTGTTGTTTTCACAAGAAAGTAAGAAGAGTAGCAGAGCTTGTGCTAGGATTCATATCAACAATAATACTGAAATCAGTTACAATTAGAGGCTGAATTTAATGGCAATATTAACTCTGTTAGCCTACTTATGATGATTATCTAAGTAAATATATTATGAAAGCCTCTCTTTATTTATTTTTTTAAATCATTCTACCTTAACGATTGTTTAGTGAATATAGTTTTATTACTCTAGTAATAAAGACATTCAAAATAATTTTAATCAATATTTTAGCATCTTTGTATACCACATGATAATGAAATATCTAAAATTACTGGATCATACATAATACAGAAACGCTATGTAAAAATAGAAATGCAATTTATAGCTTTGCCTATGCACATGTATATTTATATTTATAACAATTATTTCTAAAATAAGACTACAACAAATCAGAATGTTATAAAAATACATAAAACCAAAATTTGTTTCAACTGAAATAATTGTATGAATGTTGAATAAAACATTATGAACATTACTCAAATATTTATATATAAATAAATATTTTTTTCTGTTTTTCATTAAGTTACTTAGCAATTAATTAAGATGGTGAATTATTTTCTATTATATTAATTTAGTCTATCTAGAAACCCAACTTATTTCTCACAGCCTTTATAAATCTATTCTAATTTTCTATCCTCTTCTTAGAGGACCAGTGTTATGGTATCTTCATAAGACCACAAATAATCTGAAAAGTTGTGATGAAGAGTAGTTAGTAAGAGAAGCATGTAAAGAATAATTACAACTTTATAAATATGAATGATTAAGATAAAATATAACAGAACCAATAATTTATTTTTATCTGCCTTAACTGAAAAACATTTCAAAATGATATATATTTTAAATGAAAATCTTGTCTTTTTTTCCTATTTAAAAAAAATAAATAAACACCTTTACATTATATAAGAACTGGGAAATACACATGTTGTTAGTCTTGAATGAAGTTCAGTTAAACACAGTTAGTGCAGAGAATCCTACTGCATTGAAAAATATTTTTTAAAGCATATAATAAATAAAATTTACTATTAAACAATTTGTAAGAGTTACTGTGTCATATGTATGTATGTATATATATTTATATATAAAATAGAAAAATAATTTTATTCTGAGACCAAGTCCCTTAACACCATCACTGCGGTAATGAAAAAAGTGGTTTCTTTTACTGCCTGTTATTGGTCCCCGGGGACCGATGGTAGAACTTTCCTCTGGTGCGGTATCTGTCCTCAGCGACCAATAAATTATTTCTGTTTAATGCTGCCTGTAATTTTCCAATCAAACTATAACCTGATTTTTATTATTTCAATTTGTTTTTTTGATATTTTTTAACTTACTGCATGAAAAGCATTACTCTACAATAACCAGATCCGTCTCAAATGGTTTTGGAAATTGTTCTATAAATAAAACAAAAAACATGTCATTTGTTAAATTTTATTTGATAAAAAAAAGTATCCATTTACAAATTAAGTAATTCAAAACATAGCAGACACACACCAGGTTCTCCTGGGCATCCTTGACAAAAGCTTGCCGTTTGCCTCACGGCTACTTAGTATAGAGCGCAACTGCTTGTAGCATTCTCTACATAGTTTTCATTTCTTCTTACCAGGGCCTGTAGATTTAATAAATGTGAGTAACCCTTTTAGCTACAGGAAGGTTTACTGGCTCTTTTATTGCCTCCTCTGTTGTTAGGTTTAAAGCTAACTGTAGACTGAATTCTGTTATAGACATTTTTACTCTTGATATTTAATTAAATATGAGCCATGAATTTATGACCCATGTACCAAAGAGAGGCTCAAATATCACTTTTCTATTCTATTTTAGGCTCTTTCGCAACACGGAATGATATGAAGACATCTGGTCACTATAGTCGACTCCTTTCTAAGCCTTATTGTAATCTACAATGCATTTTGGTTAGTTAACTATTTCACCATTTCAGGGTTTTTTGGCAGTGGGCTCTAAAGTCACGACATGAGTGGGTCTGTAGTCAACATCAACACCGGTCTCTTGTCCACCCATTTTATAATTTTGATGCAACCTAACTGTTGGCCATATATATCACCTTTCTTCATTTTGTTAAAATACTCTTTGGAACACCTTTGCGATTCATCCGAAGAGTACCACAGTAAATAATTTTCTATTCATTAAGTTCCTTTGCCAATGGAATATTGGAATAGAAGTTATCAGCAAAAAGATAATGTCCTTCCTTATCATGTAATGTCTTTAAAAGTTGATAAACAATTGATTCAGAGTGAACAATACCGACTTCATTTTTATTTTTTTTCCGGAATAAATAATTACATTTGCTGTGTAGCCATCACCAATACATAGCTTATATATCTTAATGCCATATTTATGTGATTTATTCGGTATATACTGAAGTAGAATTAAATGTCCTCTAAAAGGAATCAATGATTCGTCTCTTACTAGTATCTTTCCTGGACTTAAGACTTGTTTAAAAGAATTATTTAATAATTCTACTAGATGATTTATTTTATAAAGGCGATCGTTATTGTTTAAAAATGGGCCTTCATTGTTACAGAAGTGAATGCATCGAAGCAATAACAAAAATCTATCCCGAACGATGGTATTAGCGATGAATTCATTCCTAAACATGGTATCTTTAGACCAATATTAATTTATTGGTGGTCAATGGGTAGGGTAACGGGGGGGGACTGGAGCGGGAGGCTGGTGCGGGAGCCTCCCTCACTCCTTGTGGAATGTTCAAGCTATAGTGCCCTATTCACTGCTTGTAACACCCCAGGTCCTCCTTATCCCTATCAACACATACTGTCACCTCCGAGCGGTGCCCCCTGGAGAAACCAAATGACTAAACTAGTCAGGTGGACTCGCGAACGACAGAGGCTGGGTCCTTGGAGGACCTTTAAACACCCAAGGCAAGTGTAGGGAGCTCGAGCTGTGGCTGGATGGCAGGGGGTGTATAAACATACACTGTCTTAAATCGACCCACTTGGAGCACCTGGCGCACCCCATTGTATTTAGCCCGCTGCAGGGAGAGAGGGTAGTAACTGCAGTGTATTTAGATCCCCCATACTCGTGGGAACAAAATGAATCAGAACATTTTCCAAATTATTACGACACCTTTATCTGAGGAAGAGCAATCTTCCTTAGACACTTCGCTGCTATCGAATACAGCAATGGATTCGATAGACGACTCATCCGTCGGAGCCCAGTTGCAGGCACTGACTATGGAGTCTCAAGGTTTGAGAGTCATCACGGGATCGGGGGAGGCTGTCGCAGCACATACTGGAGTTGCAGCGGCCCCGTCCGGATTCCCGGGGGTGGACCTCCATAATATAGGTCTGACTAACCTACAGGCCCCTGGAAGCCTTGTGGTTGAGGAAGGTGCACCAGGTCCTTTCCTTAGTGTCACGCAGAGGAGGAACAGGCGTAGACGCGCCAAAAGGGCCAAGGACCTCTTAGACAGAGACGCGGCTAGCGCCTCGACTGCGGAGCCGTTTCATGAGATTGCCGATGAAACTGCAAGGTTCCCTGAGGAACCGGCAGCCAAGTTGGCGGCTCGGAAAGGGGTTCCAAAGTTGGGAGGGCGTGACGTGGCTGAGGTACACCGGAGGGCGGCACCTGGCAGGGAGGCAGGGTTTCCTAGGAAACCGGCTGACAGGTCGGGTGCACGTGCTGGTGGGTCACAGAGGCACACTGAGGCGGACTCTGGGTCTATGCCTGTTCCAAGGAGCACTGCTGGTGGGTCGGGTTTCTCATCCAAGCCGACCACTAGTACAGGAGCACCGTATGCGCGGGCCGGGAAGAGGACCACCACGGCTGAGAAGAAGCCCAGGACATCAACTGGCAGCACGGCTCCAGTAGCCAAGAAGCCAAAGGATACTGGGACCATTACTAAGTCATATTCGGGTGCAGCCAGAGATGTGCTGGTGGCAGTGGTGCCCAGTAATTATCTGGAGGATAGGCTGACCCCGGGTGACTGTGACGTTGTTAAGGCCAGGATTCTGGACCAGCTGGATGAGATTGAGGTGGGCAGTGCGGTGCGGCCACAGTTCGGTGGCGTGAGCTATAGAATGGGTGGCTGTGTCGTTGCCTGCGCCAATCAACCAATGCAGGAGTGGCTTGCGGGGGTCATGTCTGGTGTTATCTTGGAGAGGGGTTTATTCCTTTGTGTGGGAAACATCAGTATACTGACCCAGCAGGTGAAGGTGGAGGCCTTCTTCCCTTCTGATCGGGTGATCTCTAATGAGGTCATCCTCAGGAGGTTGAAGGTGCAGAATGCTGATGACATCGATGGCGTATTCGGCTGGCAGGTACATCATGTTAGGGCCCTGGACAATGGCTTTTATGCCATATTCAGGATCCCTGAGACAAGTCTCAGCAGCCTCAGGAGGTGCGGAATGCAGGTTCATTTCAGCCTGCATCGAGTAACACTGAGGGTGCTGAAGATAAAGCCGGCTGAGCCTAGAGGTGTGAAGAGGACTGAAGACAGGACTGCTAGGTATTTTGGGATTCCTCCAGGTGGAGATGAGGAGGACCAGCCGCAGTCGGGCAGTGCCAGTGGCTTAGCCATGGAACCCCTTTTGCAGGTTCCGGAAGATGAAGTCGCTCTTGATGAGGTCGATGAGCTCGCATTGTTGGCGGGTTTATCGAGCTCGGAACACGACCTGGCATGAAGCTGCTGCAGATAAATCTGCATCACTGCGTAGCGGCTTGTCATATGCTACAGCAGTATGTCAGAGGTAGGGATATTGATATTATTTTAATACAAGAGCCTTATCTTTTAAATGGTAGGATTGCGGAGCTTGGTTGGCCTGGCTACGGCTTGATTGCGGGGTCTGATCGGCCAAGAGCCTTTATCCTACACAAAAGCAAATTTAAAATACTGCCCCTCTGGCAATTTTGTTCCAGAGATCTTGCAGCAGCTGTGCTATCCCCCTCTGGGGAGGTGATGAGGGCAGACATCACTCTTATAGCCACATATCTGCCCTATGAGGAAGTCAACCCCTTGCAGCATGTGGAGAGGATGCTGGATGAAGGGGTTACTAATATACTGGCGGCCCTGGATGCCAATGCGCAACATGAAGCCTGGACAAGCACCAGCAATAACCCAAGAGGTGAGCAAATATTTGAGTCTATCATAAAGTCTGGTCTTGATATATTAAACAGGGGCAATAGGTCAACCTTCTGTAATAGGTTGAGGTCGGAGGTGACATAACAATAGCATCTAACGAGGTAAGTACCTACATTAAACACTGGCATGTCTCTGGTGAAGAGACATGCTCAGAACACAAATACATTTTATTTGACCTCTGTATTAGTGATCCCCAGACCTTGCTGTACAGAAACCCCAGGCGCACGGACTGGGGGTTCTTCAGCAGCGGTCTGGAGGAGAACCTCAAAAGTTGCCCTAAGGGCATTAAAAACACATGGCAGCTGGAATCCCTTAATGATGCTTTGACAAAAGCCATTATAGATGCCTACACCAGCAGCAATCGTGTGTGCTGTGTCAGTTCCAACAGGAAAACTTCCTGGTGGAATGATAACTTAAATAAGCTGAGGAATAGCACCAGGAAGCTATTCAATGATGCTAAAAGAACGGGTAAGTGGGAGACCTACAGAGTGTCTCTCACTGAGTACCATAAACAGGTAAGGAAGGCCATAAGACAGGCATGGATGAAGTACTGCAGTGATGTGGACAATATTCCTGCTGCCTGTCGCATCAAAAAGATAATGTCCAGGGATGTGGAACACACAGTCTTGGGTACACTCAGGACAAGGAGCGGATACACGTAGAATGAGGAGGAAACCCTGAGGGAGTTGGCTGATAGTCACTTTCCAGGGTGTAAATCCCATTTGGCATGTGAGGTAGCTCCGGTGGAACACATCTTAGGAACGGATGGTGTACATTTGGCGAAGGCTAGGGAGATCATAAATATGAGCTCCCTCAAATGGACTAGTGACTCATTCGAGCCCTACAAATCGGGGGGGTCCTGATGGTGTCTTGCCGGTCCTGCTGAAACAGGGATTTCCGGCGATCAGGAACTACCTGCTTGAACTTTTGAGAGGAAGCCTAGCATTTGGATATATTCCTCAGAAGTGGAGAACGTCCAGGCTATGTTACCTCTCAAAACCTGGCAAGGAGTCATATGATGACCCCAAAGTATTTCGACCAATAAGTCTGTCATCATTCTTGATGAAGACACTAGAAAAGATCGTAGATAGATACATTAGGGAAGGTGCTTTGGTAACAAATCCAATACACTCGCTTCAATTCACATACCACGCAGGATAATCCTGCGAGGTTGCTCTCTTTAACCTGGTTACAAGATTGGAGAGATCCATGAAACAGGGCGAAACCACAGTAGGCATCTTTGTGGATATAGAAGCTGCCTTTGACAGAACACCTTACAGCACCATAAGTAGGGCGTTGAGGTGCAAAGAGATTGAGCCTGTTGTCTGCAGATGGAGCAGAGAACTCTTATATCTGAACTTGGTGGCACCAAACTGTGGATCAAGCCCAGAGGAGGCTGCCCGCAGAGAGATGTACTATCACCCCTGCTCTGGGCTCGGTTTTGGTGGCGGACTCACTTCTGTCAGTAATCAACGGAGCAGGCTTCTATGCACAGGGGTATGCGGATGATGTAGCTATTCTTGTGGAAGGCAGACATCACTGTGTAATCTCTGATCTGCTTAAGACAGTAACAAATATTCTGTCGCGCTGGTGCTTGGATAATGGTCTGAGCATCAACCCGCAAAAGATAAACGTTCTGGATTTTACGAGAAAGCGCAAGGTGGTCATAAGACTGTCAATGCTCAATGGAATCCAGTTATGTTGGAACAGCGCTGTCAAATATCTTGGGTTGATGCTGGATGATAAACTGAGATGGAGACAACACGTGGATAACACGACAAACAAAGCTATTAGATGCCTGTGGGCTTGCAAAAGGGCAGTGGGGAAGTCATGGGGCTTGAAGCCGAAAATGATCTATTGGCTGTATGTCACGGCCATTAGACCCATTGTGACCTATGCAGCCCTGATGTGGTGGCAAGGCGCAGGTAAGAGTGGATCCAGACTTAAGATGGAGAAGCTACAGAGATTGGCCTGCCTAATGATGACGGGTGCGATGAGGACGACTCCTACTGCTACAATGGAGATGGTGCTTGGGCTCAGACCATTGGCACTGGAACTTGAGTACCAAGCCTTGGTCTCCATGTACAGGCTGCTTAAACAGAACATAATCCCTGGAGTATCTGATATGTGTAGCTCGAGGGAATTGTTCACTAAAATTGAGGCAGATCGCATCTTAGCAATGCGGTCTGATCTTCAGGTTGGCGACGTGATGTCGCCTAATTATATGGTCAATATTGACACAACGAAAAGGCACAGGCCCTGCAACGGCATCAATTGCTACACGGATGGCTCGCTCACGGCTACTGGTGCGGGAGCAGGGTTCTGGAGGAGGGACAAACCTAGGGAAGGAACTTGGATCTCCCTGGGGAGGTACTCCTCAGTATTTCAATCTGAAGTACTGGCCATTAATTAGTATGCGCAGACACTGGCTGAGAGCAATGAGAGCAAATCCGGTCCTGTCAATACCATGGTATCCCTGGCAATGAAGTAGAAGTGCCTTTAAAGGAGGCACTTCTACTGGTCTTCTCCATTCAATGGACTCTCTTTTGCTGAGTGGGTCATAATATAGAACCATTGTCTCATACCCAGTTACACTGAGTCCAAATAATTCTTTGCGTCCGCATTATATTCGCATAAAAATTCATTGCAGCAGTGAACTCGTTCCTTTTTGAGCAGCAGAAAATATTTTTGGAACCCATCTTGCACTAACCTTATTTGTATGCAAATGTTCTTTGATGATCCTCAAAACACTTGTTTTTGAAAGCCCCAACCTCGCTGCTATTTTCTCAGTTTTCAGTCGCTGGACAGACAGCAATTCAGATTACACAAGTTGGATTATTTCAGAAGTGACAGCTTTCAATGGGCGACCGGGACGCGATTCATCTTCTAGACGTTCTCTCCCTAACTTAAATAATTTTGCCCATTCTTTCACTGTGGAATACGAGAGGGAGGACTGCCCTCATACACAATCCAAGCGTTCTTTAATTTGCGCAGGAGTAAGACCCTCTTTACAAAAGAATTTAATAACTGCATGGTACTCGAGTTTGAACATAGTAAAAATAGGGAGTTTCCATCAAGGCTGGACACAGACTGACAGGACTGAGGGATATGGAGTGAGCAGGCACGGACCTGCATCGGCGTGCAGGTCCTGGTATGCTTGTAGGAGGGGAAGCAGTACAGGCCGGAAACTACGTATGGACCTTACTACGTATATACAAGGTCAACTATTATTATTTAATATCATTAATATGTGACCTGAAATCAGTGGCTGAGCCGTTAAGGGGTGATAGTATGGGGCAATTCCAGTCGATATTACTATGAGACCTTTGTCCTAAAGTTAACCATTTCCAAGATATTCCTATTTAAAGAATTTTACAAAAAAATTCTATTTAAAATCTTAAAATAGCTATAAATTCTAAAAATTGGTCTTTCTGGCCTTTTTTTTTTTTGTTTGCAACAAAGATATTCTAAATAAGGAATAATAGTAATCAAATCTTCGTAATTGTGGATATCTTACCCAAAAATTGTTAAACAAAAATATTAAATGAAAAAAAAATCCCTCTAAATTATTACGTACATAATAATTTAAAAAACATCTACATTTCATTACCTTTCAAATGAGTTATTAAAATAAAAAATCGGTTAAGAAACCACGACTCTTGGGTGTTGTTCACAAAAATTAAAGCCGATCACATTTTAGCTATGAGATCAGATTCGCAGTTGCGTGACTTAATGTCACCCAAATACAATGTCAAAATTGACACTGCCACACGGCATAAACCCTGCAACGGCATCAACTGTTATACAGATGGCTCTCTCACGGCCACTGGTGCTGGGTTCTGGAGGAAAGACAAACCTAGGTTAGGTACTTGGTTCTCCCTAGGTAGGTACACTTCGGTATTTCAATCGGAGGTATTCGCGTTAAACTACTATGCACAGTCACTACTGGAGGAGCGGATGTCTTCCAGAAGGATAACATTCTTCACAGACAGTCAAGCTACCATTGGTGCATTAGGTGGGCATAGTACTAACTCACGGATTGTTTGGGACAACTATAGAGTTCTCAACAAACTGGCGGAGAATAACAGGGTTAGCATAGAGTGGATTCCTGGACATTTGGGCATCCCGGGCAATGAAGAAGCTGACAGGCTAGCCAGGCTGGGATCGGATAGCATTCCATGCACTCCCGAATCAGTATGCGGCTTTAGTCTCAGCTTCGCCAAGAGTAGAATAAAGGCTATTTACCTAAGGAAATCGTACCAATATTGGAGTGGGCTAAAAGGATTAAAACATTCCAAATTATTCCTTGACAGCTTCAATGAGAAGACATGTAATGCTCTTCTGGATCTGGACAGGAAAGCATTAAAAACAATTATAACGGCAAATATGGGTCATTGTAGACTCAACGCCCATATGTTCAAGCTTGGACTGGCGGACCTTCCAACATGCCGCTATTGTCGTACAGAGGACGAAACACCCTATCATGTTATCTGCCTATACGATAGGTTTGCTGGCCTAAGGCTTGCAACCTTTGATCAGGATAGAGTCACTAACCCTAGGCAGGTCGAACCAATCAACCCTGCAAGTTAATCGCAAATAATAATCGCTTTCATAGGGGTGCACAATAGACCAAGTATGATCGCAGTGCAAATTAGGGCCACATAAAAAAAAAAAAGAAAACACGAAGATATGATCAATGGAAAAAACCTGGGTAGAGCCGGAGAACAAAGGCTGTGACGTAGAAGTCAAGCACCTTGCTTTGCCCCTCCCTACCTCTGCTCTGATGGGTTTACTGTGTTCGGATGTGTTCTCTTAGGTTACTTGCTCTCAGATTGGATTTTTCTTCTCTTTTTTGTGATTAATTATTTTCCGACGATCCTGGATTGTGCCGTTTTCTGCGATTCCTTACAATTTGACTGCTGTGTGACTGATTGTCAGGTTAAACTGACTAAAAATGGCTATTAGAGAAAGAAAAATACCGTTTAGTATCAAAGAATATGCTGCTAAGGTTCCTGTACCTAAAATTGATTACCTGCGCAATAGAATTATAAATGCAGCGCAGAAAATGCAAAGGAAGCTCAGAGATTCTAGGATTGTGAAAACGGGTGTGATAAGAAGGGCAAGACCTTGCATTAGAAATAGGGGCGGGCATTTTGATAATGAACAGTAAAACTAGATATATTTTTCAATTCATTAATTCTTTATTTATTCATTTAAGATTAATTGGGAGAGAGACTAAATGGATTTAAAACGGTGTGGGAACCAATAAGAATGGCCTGAGTTTCACGGCATTTAACTTCAGTTTATTCCGGCTAGCCTAGGCACTGATCCTATCTAGGTCACTTTGAATATTGAAAAATGCCGCTAATATCTCAGAGGGAGGAAAGGACAAATAGATTTGGGAGTTGTAGGCGTATAAATGGTGGAAACAGAGGGGGGATTAATTTAGGAAGGTCATTAATGAAACAATTGAAAAGAAGTGGGGAAATACTAGAACCCTATGCTACTCCTGTGTTTAGTGAAAGGAAAGATAATAAGGGTTGATTTGGGATGGATACAGATAGTCCTATCCGAGAAATAATCGTGGGCCGAGAGTATGGAAATGTTAGAAAAATAAAGAGATTTTAAAAATATTTTTGTTTTGAAGAGAAAAGACAGGTTTGAACCCCGGCCAGGGCAAGTCTTTTCCCTTCAAAACAAAAATATTTAAAACGCAAATCCCAGCCAGGGCAAGGATTTTTTCTCTTCAAAACCAAAATATCTTTTAAAAAATTATGATTAATAAAAATAATTTATAAAGAGATTTTAATTTATAGAGAAGGATGAAATGGTTCAGCGAATCAAAAGCTTTAGTAAAGTCGAGTATTTGGGGGGGTCAACGGGTAGGGTAACAGGGGGGACTGGAGCGGGAGGCTATTGTGAGAGCCTCCCTCACTCCTTGTGGAATGTTCAAGCTATAGTGTCCTACTCACTGCTTTTAACATCCCAGTCCTCCTTATCCCTACCAAGGTCTGGTGTTTGGTGGCGGACTCACTTCTGTCAGTAATCAAGGGAGCAGGCTTCTATGCACAGGGGTATGCGGATGATGTAGCTATTCTTGTGGAAGGCAGACATCACTGTGTAATCTCTGATCTGCTTAATACAGTAACGAACATTCTGTCGCGCTGGTGCTTGGATAATGGTCTGAGCATCAACCCACGTAAGATAAACGTTCTGGCTTTTACGAGAAAGCCGAAGGTGGTCATAAGACTGTCAATGCTCAATAGAATCCAGTTATGTTGGAACAGCGCGGTCAAATATCTTGGGTTGACGCTGGATGATAAACAACACTTGGTTAACACGACTAACAAAGCTATTAGATGCCTGTGGGCTTACAGGAGGGCAGTGGGGAAGTCATGGGGCTTGAAGCCGAAAATGATCTATTGGCTGTATGTCACGGCCATTAGACCAATTGTGACTTATGCAGCACTGGTGTGGTGGTAAGGCGCAGGTAAAAGTGGATCCAGACTTAAGATGGAGAAGCTACAGAGATTGGCCAGCCTAATGATGGCGGGTGCGATGAGGACGACTCCTACTGCTACAATGGAGATGGTGCTTGGGCTCAGGCCATTGGCACTGGAACTTTTGTACCAAGCCTTGGTCTCCATGTACAGGTTGCTTAAATAGAACATAATCCCTGGAGTATCTGATCTGTGTAGCTCGAGGGAATTGTTCACTACAATTGAGGCAGATCGCATCTTAGCAATGCGGTCTGATCTTCAGGTTAGCGTCGTGATGTCGCCTAATTACATGGTCAAAATTGACACAACGAAAAGGCACATGCCCTGCAACAGCATCAATTACTACAAGGATGGCTCGCTCACGGCTACTGGAGCGGGAGCAGGGTTCTGGAGGAGGGACAAACCTAGGGAAGGAACTTGGATCTCCCTGGGCAGGTACTCCTCAGTATTTCAATCTGAAGTACTGGCCATTAATTACTGTGCACAGACACTGCTGGATGAGCAGATGTCACTTAGAAGGATTACTTTCTTCACTGACAGCCAAGCTGCCATAGGTGCACTAAGTGGACACAGCACCAACTCACGGATTGTACGGGACTGCTATGCAGCTCTTAACAAACTGGCTGAGAGCAACAGAGTTAGCATTGAGTGAGTTCCTGGACACCATGGTATCCCTGGCAATGAAGAGGCTGATAGGCTGGCTAGACTAGAGTCGGATAGAGTTCCGTGCAGTCCTGAACCGGTTTGCGGCATTGGTCTCAGCTATGCTAAGCGCAGAATAAAGGACATCTACCTTCGGAAAATGAACCAGCATTGGTGCAGACTAGGTGGCTTAAAATACTCTTAACTATTCCTTGACAGCTTCACTTCAGCAATGAGAAGTTGAGTAAAGCCACTCTGGAGCTGGGCAGCATTAAAAACAATAATAGCGGCGATTACGGGGCATAGCAGGCTCAACGCCCACATGTTCAGGCTGGGACTGGCGGAAATCTTTGTTCTGGATAGAGTCATAGATCCCAGGCAGCACGAAGTAATTAACCCAGCAAGCATACTAAAATTTGTGGGTTCGACTAACCTGAGATTTTAATAAATTACACATAGATCAGTTATAGTCGCAGTGCAAGTAATGCCCACTATATTCAAAAAAAAAGTCGAGTATTATCAGTACTGTTAGCTTTTTTTTAGTCCATGGCGGTATGTATACATATATATATATATATATATATATATATATATATATATATATATATATATATCTGCCTGTCTGCACGTGCGTGCATGTGTGCGTTTGTTTTATGTAAATAATTTTTATCGTTTCAATGTTCATCTTTAGATTAATTTTGTTCTTATTAATAAACGAATCAGGATGGAAATATTGTCGTAATAAAGAATTAGATCCCCAGGTTGACGCTTCGAGTAAAGTCACAAGTTTTCACTTTTCATTTTCCCATTTTACATTCTTGAGAACAAAAATAATTGTATTACAGACTGTATATAGTAACTATTACTGACTGTATATAGATTAACGAATCAACTTAAACATACTGTTCAGGTCATTTATTGATGAAATGATTAAAATAATTTACATATTGCCTATAATTGCACTTCTTTTTTCATACTAATATTTTTACTGTCAAGGAAATTAAAAATAAAACAAATGAAAAGCTAAAACTTGTTGTGACTTGGAAAAACTGGTATCTGTTCTGCTAAACACTGAACTTATATTTTGTAAACAAAATAAATAAATAAAAGAAAATAATGTTCAAATAAAAGAATGTAAAGGATAACATTAAATGTTTACATATCTCACTGCCTAGCCTGACGAACTTTGAAAGGTCAGGAAACATTTTTGTTTTGTTTCTTTTTTTGCAATTTTCTCTAAAACTAAGCAAAAACAAGCAAATTTCTAAAGGACTTTTTGTCTTAGTTTTTCGGTCCCCTATAAGTTCCTGAAGTTTTGCCATTTAAATTTGGGACACCCTGTATAACCCTGTCACTTTGTGTTAAATCAGCATTATTCCCATCCATAAAAAATCAGCTATTGGTGCATATATATACAAATTGAGCATTAATATAGTATTAAATTTCAAGCATACTAACATTAAATGCACATACTTTATATGAGGGTAACTAATTCAAAACTTTGTCACTAGGTTGAATTGATGAGGAAGAAGATAAGGACAAATTTCCTGTACTTTCTGCCAGTTCAATCTCGCCATCTAAAAAAAAAAAAACATACTTGTTTTTATGATTGGTGGAATATTTTATTGAGCTGTTGTAATCTGAAAGCAACAAGGCATTAAACAATCATGATGTATCTGTCAATCCATGCTATACACTCATGATGTCTACTCTTTGGAAGGTTGTACCTTCCGATATTAATGTTTCCCTGGAATCTGTGGAAAAACTAAAGAACCACAAACCACTTTGCAATAACTATCCTGTGGCTGAATTCCTTAAAAACAATACTAACAATGAATTAAATGAACTAAATACCTTAATTCTAAAAAAAGTGAAAAAAAATATCAGAATAATAATGGAAAATCAATATTGAAAAGACTTTAAACCAATGCAGTACATCATATATAGTAATAATTTAATATTACTATGTAGTTTTTGGAGTGAGTAAAAAAAAAGAAAAAAAAAAGCGACTCAAGGCCAAATTTTTATATTGAAATAACTCCTTGAAAAGTTTTGGAAGAATGAGACTGACCTCGATATTATTTTTACTGTTAAACAACTAGTGATTGATAGTGTTGACACTTATACGCTCATTGAGGGGTTTCATCCATCTAATTCTAAATCCCTCATAAACTAATAACACTGTTTATGATATTAAAAACTGTATCTGAAATCCAAATTTAACCTTAGCATGATGTTAAGCCAGTCAGCGAGAAAGGAAGCTATGAAGTAACCCAAATTTTTGTTTTTATCACTGCCAAGTAGCACAGCATTAACCAGGAACAGATAGTGAGTAGGAGTGAGATAAGTAGGAGAATCACCTTATTATGTTATTTTAAGTTAGTATGTAAATATTTTTTTTTAAATTGAATTACGATCTACCTGACAAGTCTTCATCGGATAAGTCCCTGGGAGATAACCTGCAACCTTTATTAAGGTAATTACTTAGTTTGCCGCTTGAGGCTAATATCAAGCCCAGGAATGGAGGAGAGGGACTAAGAGGCCTGGATAAATACTCGGGGTGAAATTGAACCGACACATAGAACGGGTGATCTTTCAATTCAGCAATTTCCATCCTTTTGTTTTCTTCACAGTGACCTGAAAAAAAATTAATTATAAATTTTTGTACAGAACCATAACTTCTGGGAATATTTTTAAAACATCTTTTACTTGATTTAATTATTTTAGAAATTTTAGTTTATAAAAATGATTTATACTTTATTTTAAAAATAAATAAATTGATAGTATTGAATATAATTTAGTTGTTTAAATAGTTGGAATGCAAATAATAACATTGGTATTTCAGTTTCTAGTTCTGATTTTAAATGTATACACATTAGTTTATTGAGTAATGAAAAAGAAAAAGATACGTAAAGGTAATTTAAGTAAACATTTAATATAAATTTATCTTATAAAGTAAATTGAATATTGTGTAGATACTAACCAACAAAATGAAGCCCATTATCCTCAAATTTTTGTATATATTCTGGGTTCACTTCATATCTATGCCTATGCCTCTCTTCAATAATATCTTTCTGATATAGTTTTTCTAAAATTGGTAATAAAAAAATAAATAATTATACTGTATATGTCAGTATACATATGCATATACACATATATATATATATATATATATATATATATATATATATATATATATATATATATATATATATATATATATAAATAATAAGTATAAAAAATATTAACTACACATATATACCAGTTCAGAAACATGCTTACTTAGTATTGATGAATCACTTTTAAATTCAGTAATTCTTCTTCCCAATCTCATCGTACCACCCATATCACTTGGATTGTATTCAGGCATTTCAATCACTACAGGATGTTTTGTAGTTTTATGAATCTCGGTGGTATTAGCATCAGTTAAGCCCAAAACATTTCTAGAGGAAAAAAAATTGATAAAATTTTTCATTAAAGGAATATCCAATAAGAAATTTAAAATCGACCAATAAGAAAATTGAAATAAGATGGCAGAGATGACTATTAGTTCAATCATAAGAGAAAATACCTTAACAAGGAAAAAAAAAAATCAAATTTTAACACAGTAGTAAGAAGATACAAAATTATTTCAAACTTCTAAATAAAATTGGCATTATTTTATAAACATATTTATTCCACATATTTAATTAAATGAAATGCTTTAAGTTTTTAACAGATAATCTGAGCTAAATTTATTCTTTACAAATCTACAAACCTCATATCTTAAAAAATGAGAACTACAATTTTCTCACCTGGCAAACTCAACGACAGAGGCTTGAAGACCAAGACATATTCCAAGGAATGGTTTATTGGTCTCCCTACACCACCTACATGCTTCTATTTTTCCTTCTACTCCTCTAGACCCAAATCCGCCAGGAACAATAACACCACTAAAAATTATTTTCAAGTTATTTTACTTCAACAAAACAAAAATTAACATTTTCACTGACAGGATTGTACACTTCACAAATTCTTAAAAAAGGGAATAAAATTTAGAGAATTGCTAAATTTACTGTCAAGACTTCACAATCATTATCATTACTATATGATTACCACATTTATTTTTTTAAAAGTATTAAAAAAAAACTAGTGATCATTAGTGATTAAAAAAAAAATAATACTTACTCGCTTTTACATAATTTCTGCCAAGCTTCATGGTATGAAACAGAGTTAGCAGCCTGAGTACCTTTCTCTAAGTCGACACTTTCAATATACTAAAAAAAAATATTTAAAAAAAATTAAATAGAAAAGACAATTTGTTTTAAATCAATTTTTTTCATATTAACATTTACATTAATGTTAACTCGATAACCGACTGCCACAGCTGCATGTTGTAATGCTTTTGAAACTGATGCATAAGCATCTTCAAGGGTTGTATATTTTCCCACTAAAGCTATGTTTATTTCTTTTCTTAATGAGTCAACCCTGTAACAAACATTAACCAGCATCTCTTAAGTATTGATGGTTGACATTTTAACACATAAATTAAAAATTAATTAATAAATTACCTATCTGCTAAACTTTTCCATTTATGCATGTATTTTCTAGGTCTTGGGAAAGGAATGTTCAACTTTAACCTCTTCATAAAAAATTCCAGTATTCCTTGCTTATCCATGAGCAATGGAACACGATAAATTGATGATACATCATGAATACAGAGGACCTAATTTTAAAATTGAAGAAACAAATCAATTATGATCACTTATAATGAAGTAGGTATAACAACAGCCAGTTTAATAATGTTCTAGATGAAATATATCTATCCGATTTCAAACGTATCAATGTTCATTAAATAAATCATGGGAAGTATTGCATAATAAACAAACTTAAAACATCCTGATGTTAATATAAAAATCACCATTTGTACTTAAATGTTTTTTATGGTGATCATCTAATTTTAAAAATAAAGGATAAATAAATTGAATCAGTCATACATAAAACAGTCAATCTTACTTGTTCTGGTGGAACATGACAAAACATCGATATCTTCTTCTTGACAGTTTCCGTGATAGGACATTCACTTCTGCAAACAACTAGGTCAGGTGATAAACCTAGGCCACGTAATTCTCTCACACTGGCTTGAGTAGGTTTTGTTTTAGGTTCTCCTGTTGCTTTTGGCTAATAAAAAAATTGAGATTATAAAATATAAAGATTAAAACTGAAAGTAAAACATATAATTAATGTAATATCCCTCACCTGTGGAACCAGTGACACATGAGCAACACAGAAATTTTCTAAATTAACTCGAAACTGAAACTGACGAAAAGCTTCAACAAATGGCATACCTTCGATGTCACCAATGGTACCTCCTAGTTCAATAATGCAAACCTAGATGAAATAAAAGTATTTAATAACAAATGAAGAACCCTGGCTTGTCATATAACAAATATCACAATGGACAATTGATGAACCTGACCCCAAGTCAATAAAAATGAACATTTTACAGGCACTTTTTTAAAATTGGATTAACTTCAACTAAAATGCAAATTCAAGAAGTTTTACAGTTTTTTAATTCAGACCTCAAATCAATATCTGCTTAGAGCTTTAATACTCTTGAATATCCCCCCCCCCCACAAAAAAAGACAGAAAACTATTACCACCTGATAGTTGATTATGATATTTAGTGTACTAAGAGTCAAATTGCGGTATACTATTTATTTGTTACTCACACCCTTATCTCAAATATCATATAGTTTTGGATTTTGGAGCATATTAATCTTAAAAAACAAACAAACATTATTTCGCAATCGTATATAAACAAATATTATCAATTAACAGCAGAGAACATAAGCATAATTGTAAAATACTTTGGATCCATCAATAAATTCATTTAATTTTAAAGATCTATGTTATGAATAAAAATTATTGCGACCCTTCACATTATTATTACAACAAATAACAGATAATTCAAACTATTCTTTATAAAAAAACTTCATTAAAAACAAGTGAAGCACATAAAGTTCTTGTTATGCCACTAGTCTTTTCATTTTAAAATATTACTAAAAACTGTTTATCAGTCAATAATTAATAGGTTTAATGAAAATTCCAGTGTGTTATTGTTCAATATTTATAAGTATTACTATTTCATCAAAAACTATAAAAAGATTATATGGGCATTTCTCACAAGCGGTTCAAAAAGAACCAAAGTAAAATTGTTTAACAATGAACCCGTGATTATCAGTTTAATCACGACTTACCTCAGGTGGTTTTCCATCTTGTGAAACAGATCTTGTAGCCACTTCTTCAACCCATTCCTGTATTCTGTCAGTTACATGTGGCACCACTAAAATAAAATTAGCAGTAATACTGATTGATTTAGTAAACTTAACAAGCACAAAAGACCTTCATTTAAGACATATGACAATTATTGAATTAGTTTAAAGTTTTTAATATGATCTGGGATCTTAAAAGCATTAATATGACGTAATCCGCTAGTACAGAGTAAGAACCGTACAGTGTGCAATTAAGTTATAGAAAACTAGTTAAACCTCACAAATAAATTACAATATGACTATTGTTAGTTTATTTTGAGACCAATAAATGAGGTAATACCATTGATGCCAGTACCATAACATTTGTGACACCCACCAAAAATACTGTTTGGAATGATTACATTCCCTGAATCCAAATGGGAAGATGGCTTAAGAATGAATTATTAACACCCGTACTGGGGTTTTCACCTCTAAGTGCAGTCCTACTGTCCAGCATCTTGTAACCAATGAAATTAATAGAACACCAAAAGTATATGGAAGCCCCGAATGTACAAACTTACTTTCCAAAAAAAGTCACCAATGGCAATCACTGATGTAGCAAAGGAGTGATCTGACAGGCGAGTTTGAACTATGAGGTTACAAGGGACATAAACATCGCTCCAGGTTTCACTAACAGATATTAAATCACTCATAACGTATATTTTACTTCTACTGTCAATAATTCTAGTGACACTATCTAAAGGTGTGGGATCCGATTGTTCTGGTCTACCTTTGATACTCCATAAATTTCTTCATAAATTCATAAAAGGATCACATGAATGCACATATAAACAATTACTAAACCTTACTTAAACCCAACATTGTGAAGCAATGACACAAGTAAATACAAATCCTTATTCATATGAGTAGGTAATAGATGAAAAAAAAATCACCTTGCACAGTTTTCCCCAGGTAGAAGCCTTTCCTTTCCTTTAAAATCACATCTTGGTAGATTTTACCAGTTGTTATGTTATTGTCTCTATGTAAAGTGACATCTAAAAATCTCTCGTAATTTCCTAAATCCAAATCCACTTCACCACCATCATCCAGAACATAAGTTTCACCTAGACATACAACCACATTAGTACCTCTTGTGATTTATAATAATAATAAAATAATATATAAAATAAAAACCATACCGTGCTCATACGGAGAAAAAGTCCCAGCATCAATGTTGATGTAAGGGTCAATTTTAATGCTAGTGACATTAATGCCACATGATTTTAATAGAGTTCCGAAAGAACTCGCTATTACTCCTTTACCAACACCACTGATCACCCCGCCGGTAACTAAAATGTATTTCATATTTCAAAGGAAATCTGATTTGACACCACGTGTAAGGTCCTATTTACAGAAAGCTCAGCGCGATGTTATCCCTCTCAGAGCTCGAGAGGCAATGTCAGCATGTGGCGGGCAGGCATGGTTTCTGAAAAATATATCGATGTACGCATCTTTCCAGAAATCGTTGCATTTATATCCTAAATGACAACGAGGCAATTTACTGAAGGAAAAAGTGTGTGATTGAAATGACGGTGTCCTTCTGGCTTCAAGTCTAATGTCAATTTATTAATACTCGCAGCTAACTAAGCAAGGGCAAAGTATCGAGATTAAGATATTCGATTACCTGCTAGTCGCTCTTTCAAAATATTTTCAAACTGGACAGGAAGATTACTAATTAAGTATAAGGCTGTCAACTGACAATCGTCCGATCAAACTAGGAAAACAGAAATGGATCAGCTGTAGGGCTTGGAGGAAATGAGGTTTCAAAAGCCTCACTAGCTACCACTTCACAATCACACTCACTAGTGATGGGCTTAACTGCTACTTTTCAGTAACAGTTCTAACTGTAACTGTGATTTTTCTTACCTGTGATTTCTTAACTGCTACTAACTGTGATTCGTGATTCTGTCGAAATGCTACCAACAATTCCACATCTTGAATATAACGACCACAGAATATGCATTATAAGGATAATAATTACTTGTATAATTCACTATAATCCTGTCAATATAAAAACAGAATTATTTTCAATATCCTATATAACGTAAAATTTGCTCTTATCGTTTAACCCATTCAAGATGACGATTTTAGAACACGGTCCCCAGGTGCGAACATTTGTTTTCCTTCATATTTTTTATTTTTAATAAGAAAACGTTTACTATGAAAATCACCCAATTCGTAAGTGAAATCACATAAATAAGATCATTGCACACCGGGTGTGCAGCTTGCTCCTCGGGAAAGTTTTATTAAAATTTTAACTAAGTGTGCAATGCAAGGTAAAATGAAAATACATCATTAAAAAATGTATAAACGTTTATTTCAAAAATAGTCAGGTAATATAAAATCGCTATTTTGTTTTCAATAATAAAGAACAGAATCTTATGCATAGACAATTTTTAAAAAAATATGTTTTTAGATTTTTTGGTAAACAGTAATACCAATGCCAAATTTTGTTTTCTTGTACTTTACAGATTTCATTAGTTCAAGAAAAATCTTATTTCGACAACTAGTTTACTCAGAATAACTGATAATTGCACATTACTGTTACTGCGAACACGGTTTGGAATGGGTTAAATTGTTACAAGATAATAAAGAGAAGTATCATAGACTTTTATGGGTAAAAGATAAAAAAAAAAACTAAATCCTCCAATAAAGATTTTTATTATTCGAATAAACAAGCCGAGTGTAAGGAAACAATCATAATTCAATAAGTGATTTATGATTTTATCTAAGCGATCTTCTGCCTCATTTTGCTCATCAGGCATTTCCTTCCTATGTACTGATTTTCGGTCTTTATATTCCTGATTTTGGTTTAAAAATACAAGCATTTTAGCATTATTGCCACTTAGTCTGTTTCTTCTCTCTGAAATGAACATTGCTGCTTTTGAAAATGTTCTTTCACAGGGGACAGAAGTAGCTAAGCAACAAAAATACTTTTGTACAATTTCCCTCAGGTGCGGATACTGATGCCCTTCAGTTTTCCACCACAAAAGTGGATCACCATGTCTGTCCAAGTTCTCGTCTTCTACGTATCGATCTATTTCTACGATGGCTCGTGATTCATTCGTTCCTGTTTTTTTTTTTCTTGGATAAAAGTTCTTCTAAGCTTGCAAATACAGACAATTCATCTTTGGATTTGCTTTGAATGTTTTCATTGCGAGGAGTCTCATTTAATTTTTCTTTGGTGCTTACAGCTGTCCTCATCTTTGATGCCACTAAGCCCACAGCTCTTTTCTTTACCTTTTCAGTAGTCTCAGGGTGTGAAAAGCAAAGGTTTTTAAACCTTGGGTCCAGAAATGTAACTAAAGTAAGAGTTTGGCTGTTCTCGTATGGGTCAAAACGATCCATTATTCCTTTTGAAAAACAGTCAACAACAGCCTGGATATCTGGAGAAAAATTCTTCAGTTTAAGTTTAGAAATTACGACTTTAAGAGAGTTAGACAATGGAATTACTAAAGATGCTGTTGCATATTTCTCCCCACTGACACTTTCTGTTATGCTGAAGAATGGCTTCAAACATATCATTAGTTCACAAGCCATTTTCCACTCACGTTGAGATAGAGTTGGTAAATCTTTATCCAGTAAAGCCACGGTTGCTTTCAAAGGTTCGTGAAGTAAAACAAACCGTTTGAGCATCAGAAACGTCGAGTTCCATCTTGTAGGAACATCTTGAATGAGTTTCTTGGGAGGATTTCTAGGGTCATTATTTTTTATTTGGTACGTGATCAATTTTTCTGTAGAGGTCGTGCTTCTTTTGAAATAGGAAACTATGCTCC
The DNA here is from genome assembly GCA_037127475.1 of Arma custos. Lineage (NCBI taxonomy): Eukaryota > Metazoa > Arthropoda > Insecta > Hemiptera > Pentatomidae > Arma > Arma custos. Next base: position 26,305,910 of record CM073762.1, read on the forward strand.
TTATTTTGTGTAGAAGCATGCCAACATTTGGATTAGCACTTAGTCCATCTTTAACTACCAAATTTATACTGTGAGCAAAACAACCAAAATGTTTCCATTCTAGGATGTCTCTCACAGCTTTTATTATATTGCCGGCATTATCTGATACTACCAGCATTACCTTATGTCCTATGTCCCAAACTCTGGCAAGTTCTCTGAGGGCATCTGCCAGATTTACAGAGGTGTGTCTCTCATGAAGCTGTTCTAACTGCAGTATCACTGAATGAAATGCAAACTCATCATCAATGAAATGTGCTGTAACAGCCATAAAACTATCTGTGTTCATGGAAGTCCAACAATCAGTTGTCAAGCATACAGTTTTTGCTTTACCAACTTTATATTTAGTGTCAATTAAGCACTCTTCAAATTTTGCTGGAAACATAGTTTTACTCAATAATTTTCGACTTGGTAATATATAAGAAGGATTTAATGTATAGGTGTATTCAACGAATCCTTCATCCTCAACAATAGAAAATGGCTGGAAATCTTTCGTGAAGAGCTTCATTAAAGCCTCATCAATTTTGGTTTTTTGACTAGCCGAAACTTTTTTTGGAATATAAGCCGACAGTGTTTGTTGACGGAGTGGTATTGACTTACTTCTTGACGGAGTAACCTTGTTTTGCTGTTGTTCTACCGTAGTTTTCTGCACGTGCATTAATACCTCATCAGAATGCACTCTTTCAGATGATGCTGCTGTACTTGCTGCCTGTGAATGTCCGAAGTCCTCTAGATTAAATTCGGCAGGAGCTGCTGAAGGAATAGTTTTCTCCAGCATTGGCATTTTCATTGGCCGTACTCCATCTTCATCATCTGAACCAAACTATAAAAAAATCATAGTTAGAATTTGTACATCACAGGTTTCATTTAAGTAGAGGAATTCACTTTTGCTATTAATTTCCATATTTGTAGCTCGAAATAAAAATGTTTAATGTTTTTTAAATTTAAAAAAAAATATTTTAATTCCCTACATAGATAAATAAAAAGGAATTGGTGACAATTTGAATAATTGTATGTTTAAGAAAAAATAAATTATGAAAATTACCTTTTGTTTCAAAAATAACCGCGGTCTCATATCAATGCATACTGTTGGATGCCTATTTTTCATATGTTTTTTAAGATTGCTTGTGCTGCTCTTGTATGATAATTTATGCTTGCATATATTACATATGGCAATCCCAGTGCTGGATTCCTTAGTAAAAAAATTCCAGATGGGACTTCTCACTGATCTTGACATTCTAATGTAGTTTTACTACCCTACTGTACTGTACTACTATTTAATATACTATTACCACTATTGAATACTACTATTTATATTTGAATTAACTATTATAAAAAAAATATCACTTGTAATTACATAAATAACAATAGAATAATAAATATACGGAAATACGCAGACTGCGACAAAGTGCTACTGAAACAATCACAGATCTAACAATGGCATCAAATCACCAATGATTCGAAATCACGCTTCGGCTATTTGTTTGCCGATGCTATTCGGCTACCGAATCGCATGAATTACGGCCTCACAGTTTGTAATTATAAACAATTTGTATGCCCATGTTCAATATTTTTTCTGTATTCAATTGTTCAATTATTTACTAGTTTAATTTTAAGAAAAATTAATTAATACTAATTTACATTAGGTGTAAATCACATAAAATTTAGTGGGCCGTGTTTCGGCCGCTGTTTGTAATTTTATATAATGTTAAATTGATGTTTAATCATTTTGTTTATTTAATTATTTAATAGTCTTGTAACGGGAGTGAAATAAATGTAGTGAAGGTAACAACAGCCGGGTGCGTAACCCGTCCCCACCTCTATTATTCTGCAAGCTCTCATTGTAAAAAATTTTTTTTAAAATTAATTCTGATCTAACTGAAATAAAGAGTTGTAACTTGAAACTTAGCTCTTTAAAGTCTTATTATTTTTAATTTTATAAAAACTAATTAATTATAAATTAGGCTATGTAATAGTTATTTTGTTTCTGTGTAATAGTGATTTAGCCAGAAATAGATATTACAGAAATTGCTGAATCACGTATTTGTTTTTTACCCAACGTCGCTAAATACTTTACTATTGTCTCGGCTAGCGTGCCTTACCTTCCTTTCTATATTACTGTGATTTGCCTATAAGTATGTACTGTAATGGATTCTCCTCAGTACAAAAAAAAAAAACCGTCTGGGGGGGGGCACGTGCCCCCCCCTTAAATCCGCCCTCTCCCCCTACATAGTAGTACCTACTAATACTACCATTATTTTTTGTGTAGGTAATTTACAAGTAAATATTTATACTTTACAATAAACAAGCTGTAAATAAAATCTGACTTCCCCTTTTATTTAAACATTCAAATATACTTTAAATTTATTACTGAGCAGTTAATTTTCTACACTAAAATTAATTGAGTCAAATTAAGGTAGCAGCCTATCAGAGTTTATTACTGTAGAAAAAGGTTTTCCAAGGGTGCAAATCCCTTACGACAGTAATCACTCATTTCACCTAAATCAGAGTAGTCACAATCACCCTTCAATTCCGTTCGCCGACGACCAGTTCTCAAATGCGAAGAACAGTTTAGAACTGTTGCTGTAGTTCTAATAACAATCACAGTTCAATTCCGTTCCCCGACGACCAGTTCTCAAATGCGAAGAACAGTTTAGAACTGTTGCTGTAGTTCTAATAACAATCACAGTTCAATTCCGTTCCCCGACGACCAGTTCTCAAATGCGAAGAACAGTTTAGAACTGTTGCTGTAGTTCTAATAACAATCACAGTTCAATTCCGTTCCCCGACGACCAGTTCTGAAATGCGAAGAACAGTTTAGAACTGTTGCTGTAGTTCTAATAACAATCACAGTTCAATTCCGTTCCCCGACGACCAGTTCTCAAATGCGAAGAACAGTTTAGAACTGTTGCTGTAGTTCTAATAACAAACACAGTTCAATTCCGTTCCCCGACGACCAGTTCTCAAATGCGAAGAACAGTTTAGAACTGTTGCTGTAGTTCTAATAACAATCACAGTTCAATTCCGTTCCCCGACGACCAGTTCTCAAATGCGAAGAACAGTTTAGAACTGTTACTGATGAATTTCTAATCACAGGTAGACCTGTGACTTTTGAGTAACAGTGAAAAAGTAACAGTTCGTGATTTCTGGCCCATCACTAACACTCACTATTTATCACTTTTGTGAGCCCCAAGCAAGTGAAAGGTTATAAATTCACTAAAACGTTTATTTCCTTTTAATCAATTTCGTTATATATTTTTAATAATAATTGGTAGTAGAAAAATAAACAAAATCATAAGATATTCAAAAAGAGGTATGGCAAAAGCTGCTTGAGGATGTCCTGATTCAATAATTGGGTTGTTGGGCCACTGATGAGATATTCATAATAATAATATAATTTAAACAAATTTTATCAATTAATTTTTTTTATATTATTCTTGAATAATATAAGTTAATAATAATAATAAGTTTATCATAATATAAGACTGTGTTTCGATTAGTACAAGCTAAGACAAAAGTCAATGTTTAGAAATCTGAAATATGGTATTGGAATATTGTAAACAATACTACAAAACTTGGTAATCTAATATTTGTTTAAGTCTGACATACTTCACAGCTTGAGGGTTAGGGCCTTAAGTAATCATAGCAATAGAATAGATCAGTGGAATTCAAGGCATCATTTCAACCTCAAAAATTGATTGTTCAACTGCTTTTATCAAACCAATCGTTGAATATGGATATTTAATTGTACTAGTAAGTGCTTTTTTTTTTAAATAAAAAAGTCGCCTGATAATCAAAATATATTTTTTTTTTAAATGGCCGGAGAAGTTTTCCTTCTTTTGAAACTTTGAAGTGATGAAAATGCCCTTGGCCCTTTTGCATCCGGGCTAATTTTCCTATATTTAATAGCTACACCTTTCCTATGAATAATAAGACACATTTTAGCCTGCACACTCGAGTACAACATTTTTTTAGAGAACTTTATTTCGAGAAGATATTTTGTTGAAGAATGGTTGATGCAGCCAAAGGAAGAAAGAAACTCTTTATCTCTTTGAGTTGCTTTCGACCAAAATTAGTTTTGAAAACATTACAGAGGACTCTGAAAGGAAAATAAAAATGATTTTGGCAAGGAATTCTTCCAATTTATTATATATCTTATTTAGCATTTATTTACCACAAAGCAAATTTAATTAGTTTTATGATTAAAATTTTTTGGATGGATGAATGATGAGCAGTAGTATATATATATATCTTTACGTTTCTTAAATTATTTTGTTGTATTTTTCTTTTCCATAAAATTTGTATATGTGTAAATATTAATAGTTTTCTTCTTCTTTATAATTATTGTTATGGTATTAATATTTTTTCTTTGATTTGATTGGTTATTGCAAGGTAACTCCTAATTTATATTCATTATTTTTTTATTTTCATGTATTTATTAAATTGTAATTGTATACTGTAAGACATTATAGTTTATATTTTATGTTCCATATCACTATTCTAAAGAAACTTGTCCCAGTTGAATAAATATGGATTTTTATCAGTTTTATTATTATATATTATCTTAGTTATACATGTTTCTTTTAATTTTCTAATTATTATCCTTGCAATCCTCTTAAATTCAGTTGGTAATTACCATTTTGTATAATTATAATACTTAATTAGTCGAAAGAAATGCAAAAATGCCGAGAAAAAAAAAAAGTCCAGCTAGGTCCTTCTAACCCAAACGCTGTGTGGCGAGTGAGAAGTGCCAGAAGCGAAGTGTAGAGCTCGCTGGTTATCGCCTAAGGCACTCCCCCCTGCTACGTCAAAATTACGTCACAAAACTGGAGGTTATCGAAGGGAGACTATATCTCCACAATTACCACGAAAAGACACGTCGATTAGGCACTCTTCTATTTGGAAATCGGCGCGCAAACTCCCGCACCGCTTCTAAAGCAATACCGTTACATAAACCATATACAAAAATCATATCAGCGTATTCAACATTAGAATATGTATGCAGCATTGTGGCTGATGCTATTCACACAAAAATATCTGAGTAACTGACTGAAGACTGATTTAGGAATTATAATCCTAGAAGGAAGCCAAAATGTAAACAAATAAAAGAATTTAAAGGATAACATTAAGTGTTTACATATCTCACTGCCTAGCCTGACGAACTTTGAAAGGTGATAATCGCTATCTGTAACATTTTTGTTTTGTTTCTTTTTTTGCGATTTTCTCTAAAACTAAGCAAAAACGAGCAAATCTCTAAAGGCCTTTTTGTCTTAGTTTTTCGGGGGGAAATGGTCTGCCTTTAATAGTGATTTAATAGAAACAGGTGTTTCGCCCCATTGCAGGAAATTTCAGGACACATGGCCTAGCCCTGAAGGAGAACTCTAATGTGGATTGAAACTTTGCTTTCTAATAAATAGTTTATCACTGTTTAAGTAATAAATTCTTTGACCCCCATCCAGACCATTTTCTTTCCCAGTCTTTATTATTATAGTAGCTATCGGAACTGTGTTCATTTTTCCATTCCCTCAGTTTTTCTCTCTCAGGGAGGCTGAGGTCTTTAGGTTTTGTTATAGGGAAGAGGGATTTAAGATCAGATAGACTAAAATTACTCCACACTACTATTGCTCCATGTTCCATTTTGTATGGAATTATCGATTAGAATTATAATAGCATCATCAATAAATTGTGTATATAATACATTCATGTTGTTAATTATATCAATATAAATTCTGGAGAATTTAAAAATAATTATAATTATTATTCATAATATCTAATCTTGTGTATGTAGCAACCTTAACAAAACAAAAATACCACTACTCATCTATAAAAGTATTCAAGTCACCTCCATACTCATATAATGATTATTAGTTTCTTCAATGACTTCTGTAATCCAACCTTAGTATATAATAATTATTACATTATTAAAAAAAGACAGCTCAAATGGTTCGGCCATGTCTGTCGCATGGACGAAGAATGGCTTCCTAGAAAGGTTATGGAAGCCCGCCCGATAGGCAAAAGACCCCGTGGACGCCCGAGAATCCTCTGTGAGGATTATGTCCAAAGAATAGGAGGAAAAAGAGGTAAAACCCTGGCTCATATGAAGAGGAGTTGTCGGGACCGGGAGGAATGGCTCCATTGGATTGAGGCCCCTCTACGCTGAATGGCACAAAAGAGGTAGCGAAAGAAAAAAAAAAACATTATTACAATAATATTCACACTCATTTATTGTAGGATATTGAAGGTGTCCCTCCCGTCTATCAATAAATTAGTTATGATACCGCTTTATCTAAAGCCAAGAAGCAGATTACTTCAATGCATAGAATATTCTGCTATTGATCTTGATTTCTGATAAATTAATTATTATTCTATCAATGTAATTTGTAATCATTCCCAAGGATATCAATAAATATTTTGAAAAAGTTTATTGAAAGTAGACTGGTAACTGAAAATATCGTTCTATACTGTTTCCTTACCAATCATCTTAAGGACAAATGTATAATCAATCTATGGAAGAGTAAATTTACAAATAAATATTCTTTAGGAACATAATTGCTGGAACAATCATTAATTTATATTGCAAAATTACATGTTTTTTGTATTCCATTTCCCCTTTTATAACAAATTAAAATACTTACAGATTCAAAATTTTCACACCAAACTATTCATGAAATTTGAACATAATAGATACAAGAATAATTGATTCGACTTAAGATAAATCAAAAAAGAAAATAATTTTGTAAATTTCAAGGTTGAAATTTTTTTTCAAACTTACCAGAAATAAGTAGCACTTGTTATGGAGGTAAGGAGAATAAAAAAATAACAACCAAATTTATAAGTATATAAAAAATAGGGTATATGCAAATTGTAAAGAATAAATGTTCATAATTAAAGAGATAACTATTCTCAATGGTACCATTACATTGATCACAATGGCTAAAAAAAAAAGTTTTCCCTATTGCTTGCTAGTCAATCTCAAAAAAAAAAATCAGGGTTGATCCATATTAGTGAGCTTGATAGATAATCTTTGAGCTTCATTCATTAAAAGTAGATCACAATGATGTAGGTTTATTTTTGTCATCCAATGAAATGGGTTACAATTTTACATAATGAAATAATGAAAAATTAATTAAACATTTATTATGGATTTTACAGTTATATACAATTACAATTTATATAAATTACATATATATATATATATATATATATATATATATATATATATATATATATATATATATATATATATATATTATAATCCAGTATTACAAAGATTAAGGAATAGCTATTCTTTTAAAAACAGCCAACTAAATCTACAAATACCAATACTTTTTTAATTTCTTAGTGGATATCAACTACATTACAATAGTGACTGACAATAATACCCATTCTCATATAGGGTAGAGCATTGAATAAACATACAAAGATATAATGGTATATTTAAATTCAGGCATTTCTTAAATATTCTACTTTTGATGTTAAGGGGAAAGGAGTTAAGATTTCTTTTACCCGTCATTCTTTTTTTGGTCCTTTAAAAAACTCTCTGTAAAATGCGTAGTAAATTTTATTAAAATGAAATGATCACTTACATTTATTTTTCTAAAGAAAATATCGTTATTATCCTTTCAAATAAATTGCCATTTATGTAAGCATTGCTAAAATCATTATAATAACTTAAGTAATTATTAAACTGATGGCAAGAAGGTAGTTCTATAAACTTGTTAATGAATATTTAAGAATAAGTAAATTAAATGCTATTAACATTTTCAGAATAGATATAGATATTTTTTAAAGAATTCAGAACGGACGGACTAGAATTGTACAAAATCAATTAAAATGGTAGAATTTCAAAGATTAAAATATTTCCTGTTTAATTATTCATAAACAAAATATTTCTAATCTAATGGTTTTAAAATTGTTAGATTAAAACATTTTATTATACATACATTTTTATAAGAAGTAATTATAGTTCACTCTTAATAACCCGAATGATCTGATAGATACTTGCATTCAAAATTAAATATTGCCTCAGCAAAATTAAAAAGTCACACAATCACTCAAAAATTTTCTTGATGATTATAGAAAAATAAGTTTAAAGTTAAAGCTCTATAGCTTTTATTTTAAAGCTCTTCATTAAAAAAAAAAAAAAAACACATTTCAATTTCACAATAACAGGACCATTCTCTCCACTATATACTTTTTTTTACTTATAAATTATATCACGTCATAATAAAATATCCCTTGCCTGGGCAAAAGTTAAAGTATTACCTCATCAATGTATTGACTAATTTTTTACACACTTTAATACTGATAAAAGTGATAGTTTGGTACATTACTAAAATTCTACAATCAAAGAATATGTTTCCAAAAAGGCAAAATAAAATATTATTTCTAAGAAAAGCAATAATAAAACTAAATAGTTATTACCATGTGTTTTCAAGTCTCATTGATTTATCCCTTATTTTTTCTCTCTATTATATTTCCTAAATATATTTTCCAACACCTTGGCTACTTCCAATATTTCAATAATCATCTGCTTTGAACTCAAATTTAACCTCTATTTTAATTTATTTTATAGTTAGTGGTTAGTGCCAATGATAATGCATTGTTGTTCGTAACTATTGCAAACAGACTGATGACTGATAATATACCATGTTTTTACATATTATTATTTTATGATATATAGTGTATAAAGCATTAATGACTATACATTTTTTGATGCTAGAATATCAGTATATCAGAACTTCGAGAGATCTCTACCTCAAAATAAATACACAGTACAATGATAATTTCGGTTGGCACTATAGGGATTAAATCAGCAGTTATTAATATTGCCCTAAGCATTAGTCAACAGAATATGACCTGGATCTTCAAGAGTCAAATCTACACTTAATCATTACAATCTCTAAATTTATAACTACTATAAGTTATTAAATATATTGTTAAAAAAATTAAACATATAATTTATTTAAGGCTTTGTTTACAATAGATATGGTTTTCACCAATAGATAGAGCGATTCACCAGAAATGTTTAGGTATATAAATTGCCGAGGTTTTGTGTAAATGGGTTGGAATATCGATGGGTTTCACCAAAGACGCTGCCTAAACCCGTGCAATTATCTAACATGCAAGATAATAAATTTGTATATTAAGAAATATTTGGTTTTGTTTTTCTTTTTATAATTTCTATATAATAAAGTACATTAGATGGGAAGAAAGAAAATCAAGACTCACAAAGAAGCCTAACCAATGATATTCGTGTGGTAATTAGTGGCCGGTACGTGGAAAAAAAAAATACATTACACAGATAATGTAGGCATAATATGCCTTAATACCTAGTAATTTATATAAGGCTTTTTTCCAAGTTAAAAGTGAAAAAAAATGTTTTGTTTTTTCAGGAAATACTTTGATAGAGTAGAAAAGTAACTTTATTCTGGGACTTAGATCCCTTTAGAATAACAATCATAAACAGAAAAAGAAACATAATATACATTTGTTCAGAAGGCTAAACAATGGAAATCATAAAATATTTATAAAAATGCCAAAAAAGTAAATAAAAACAAAAAAAAAGTACAGTTCATGACAAAATATTAAGCAACTACAGAGAATATGTAAATAAATAACAACAAATAAAAACATAAAATAGGATATTCATATAATCCGATATTTTTAATTTATATTTAAAAGATTGTACTAACACTGGTGATGATATGAACCAGTATGCTACGGAAACAATATACCCACTATGACCTATGATGAATGCTTTGCCATTTGTGAAAAATCTCACATTGTAATAAACGCCTCAGTAGCCAAGGAGTTAATTAATATTTAACGAGCCATCTTTCCAAAACCTTCAATGCTCTACATGACATACAAAATGAAAATTACACCAATGCTAAAGTCTTTTTAGTTAATATTCTTAAAAACTAATAAGATTACACAATTTAATACAAAATCTTAATGATTTTACATTATGAAGCACCAATGTATTTTATATTGTCTAAAAAATCACGAGTTTCACATAAGTGTGCATATTCGACTTCTAAACACTGAGTAATTAAACATTAACGTTACTATCAATCCATCACATAAACTAAAGACAATCAGCCCATTTGAATAAATGCCTTAGGTATTTATTTTTACCCTAGGAACGTCTTGCCTGTACCCTAGTTTCCTACAAATACAATAATAGGATATCACATTAATACCATTTACTTTACTGTTACAAAATAGGCCTACTTCAAGGCAAGAGGACCTCATCACAGTATTTCCAAATAACAAAGCTTACAGAATTATTCTTCATACAAAGACAGCTTACTAACAACATAAAATTTCATGACTAACAGATACATTCTCTGGATAGTACTCTAAGACATATTGATAATAATGAAGATTTTTATTTTATTTTTTTAAATGTACACAAGATTATTGGGACATTTAGAAAGATTAACACACTAAGCAGGTATTTAAACTAGTTAATAATGATAGCAGATCATTTTTTCACCCATACATAAAATGTCTTATTATGGAATAACAATATTTTATGTAATTGATATGGGTATGGTTGGATTTAGAAGTTATTATAAGAAGATATTGGTCCGAGGTGCGGTCAATGAAGAATTAACAGACTAATGTGCATAAGTAAAACTTATTTTTTATCATGTACTTATGAAATAATATAATAAAAAATAGTATTTGTAAAATTATAAATAATGTTATTGAGTATATGGAATTCATCAATGCTTTATTTACATATTGTTTGATAATGTAGAATTGACCAATATCAGCAAGGTCTTATTCTCAGTTTTAAAGAAGAAATAATATCTAAGGCAAAAGTATGATTCTCTTCAAGATGGAAATTTCTAAAAAAAATCTTTATTTTCAATGGACGGCAATATGCATGATCTAATTCTAAACTCTTTTATTTTCCATATTGTATTTCCGAGAACAGTGGTTCTTAAACTGATTTAGTCCACGGACCCTTTCTTGAACAACATTTTTTTTGTGTAATTTTTAACAATAACAATAATAATAATAATAATAATTTCCACTAATTATCATTTGTTTTTTTGTCAAATAACTATCTAAGTGACAACAAATAATAAAGGTATTAATCATGCCAGTCATTTGAATAGAATTTGTGGGAAGTTAAAGACAAGGTTCCCAAGGGTCCCCAATGGTTTCATGGACTCCAGTTTAAGAATCTATGCTATAGAATAAATCTGATATGCTACAGAACCCATGATTTAGAATAAAGATAGGGATAAATTTTATACCTATTCTATATAACCCATTTTACAGAATAAAGATTAAAATGATAAATTTTTATATTTTGTGCTACACATGTAACTTTAATAAATAATTTTTCAATCGAATTTGACAGAGAAATCTTTTCTTTTTTTTCAGATCTTTTGGTTTCCTCTAAACTAATGGCTCACTCATTATGTTTAATTTTTCATTCTCAAGAGGAATTCTGCCCAAAATATAGGTTACTTTTCATTTACCAGTAATAAATGTAAAAAGTACCCCTACTTTTATTTTTTATTTAAAATTATTTTTAGTAAATTTCTCTTAATAAGTTAACATGTTTTAACTTGAAAGATAAAGTAATTCTCTATGCCTTGTTGTGAGGTCAGTTATTGGATGGGAATAATACTTCAAAAATAATTTTATAACCACTTGTACTATTAAAAAGTTTTTAAAGTAATGGTGCAAAACTTCAATTATTAAAATTCTTGATTGAAACAAATACAAATAATGTGTGATATTTTTTGGCTTTATTAACTTGATTTTGACTTTTCTTTAATTTTCTCTATTATATTTTCTGCTTGTTAAATGTTACTTAAATCTTAAAAAATTAAATGTGATTGATTTCAAAGTTATCAGTGATGAGAAAGGCAATAACAATGTTTTTCAATAAACCTTCAAATTTGATATGTAGATACATGTGTAGATTCCATAATATTTTGATTTCTTGATTTTTGGCTTTGTTGTTAAATGAAAAATTTATTTCTAGCTTATTAAATATATTATGTGTAATGATAATCAATAGCGTTGACCTACAGTGTTAAGGTATCATCATACTATGTTAAATATTACAGGTAATACACCTTTGTCATGTGTAATGTGTTAATTTTATTTTCTAGACACCAAAATCACAATTAACTGTCAATTCAACTTCACTGACAGTATTAGATTCAAATATAAATGTAGATTAATTTGAAGTATAAAATGAGAATGCTGTATAAAAATGCACAATAGTTGCATGTTCTATCGTTAAAATAAATAATTTTAGTTTAATTTTAATATATTAAGATGATTTCATGTATCTGATATATAAAATTAACCCTTTACAAGATCTCATTATTATGAATAACTTCAATAATTAATCACATAAGAAATGATATGTAATTGATTTCATCATTATGATAAAATATTATTTATTGAAAAATATGGTTTATATCTATAGAACTATTTGAACTAATTTAACAGTCCATTATTACAAACATCATAATGCTATAACCAAAAATAAGCAGACATAATAATATTAGGTTTTAACTATTGGAATTTTTTTATTTATTTTTTTTTATTTTTTTACAAATACTTATGTAAAACTAATATACAATGTGAATACCAACAAATTTTCTTAAATTCAGAAAAGAGGTCAAATAAATCTAAATATTAAATTAAACTAAATTTTAAATGAAAATTAGCAGTAATATATATAAGTAGAAAAATAAAGCAAAAATTCTCATAAATTACTAATAAAGTGTTCTATATCACAAAAAGGAATCTTTTTTTTAGGGAATCTTCTTAGTTTATTATTTGGTAGGCAACCAAGAATGTTAGTATTGACTAATTTAGTTAAATAAAAGGTACTAAATTTATAACTTCTATGAGAGAAATTATAAAATATAAATACATTGCTTCTCGTTGGCAGAAACTATATTAAAACTTTGTCATCAATACTACTTTTATATTTATATATCAGGTATCAAAAAGCGAACCTTTCTTAACTAAAGGTTTCTATAAGCCTTCTGAGACCAATCAGTATGTACCTGACACCCAATTTTATATGAAATTAATACTTAACGCTTAAACTTATTGGTTTTTATTAATTATTATTTTATTTAATTTACATTTTCAAGAGGCAAGGTAATGACCATTCTACCTTGTTACAAGTATGATAATCTACACAGTTTCGAATATCATTTTTTTATCGAAATACATGTGTAGTTGACCAATGTTGGCATAAACTTTGTAAGTGTAAAAAGGAAAGCTCTTACATTTGAGTATTTTCATTTTTTGAAAAATCTATTATACAGCTTCCATTACTGACTTGAGAAGTGCTACCATTGGCATTCGTTGTTACTGTATCCTCGTCCTGAAAAAAAATAACATTAATATAGTTATTAACTTTATTATAAACATTAATTACTAACTAAAAATTAGAACAATATTACTAAGAACCATATATATATATATATATATATGAAAGGCAAAGACATAATACCTGTTAAAAACTGTTAAAGCAATAGAGAAAAGTAAATGTCACAGTGACATTTCTAAATAAATGGAGTCTAATTGTTCTGGTTCTTGACCAAGTTTCTAGAACTATTTCCCTGACCTCTGGTGCACCAGGAGTATTTTTCATTTATTTATTGATACTGGGGTAGTTGGCAATAATTACAAAAGAGCAACATTCACTGCCAATTTAGAGAATGTTGCCATTCAAAGCAGCAATATGACAACCAAAGTGTAACTATATCAGACCGAAAGTACATGGCAAGGATTAGATCTAAAACTGCTGTGCTTCAACATCTAAATGAACCTGGCCATCTTAGGCTGCTTAGTGTTTGCTTTCCAGAGGAAACACTAAGCACGTTGACTGTGGTAAAACATATGGTTCTTTTTCTTCTTCTTCTTTCGCATCACCCTTGTGGTGCCTTTCAGTGTAGGGGAGCGTTTAACTAGGACTGCCACTCTTCCCTGTTCTTAGCTAGGTTCCTCACCTGGCGGATATTTTTGCCTCTTTTCCTGCACAAACGCTTGACATATTCCAGATAGCACATTCTAGGGCGTCCTCGTGGTCTTCTACCTTCAGGGACGTTGTCCATTGTCTTCAATGGGTCCAACTTTCGGCACCATACAGGTAGATATACCAACTTGAAGATATTGAGCTTCACTTTTTTGCTTACTTCTCGCTTCCCAACAACAGCATTACAGATCTGGTAGTAGACCAAGTTTGCTTTGCTTATCCTGTTTGAGATTTTGAAGTCTAATTTCGCAGTACTGTTCATTACTGCTCCGAGGTAGGTGAAGTCCGTTACTGCTTCCATCTCTCCTTCGTTGCAGTATATATAGATTTCTTTCTGTACCCTTCCTACTTGCAGGATCTTGCTCTTGCCGGTGCCGATCTGCAGACCTTTCCTACGGAGCTCTTCATCCCATTTATTCAGGGCTTGCTGCAACTTTTCTGTAGAGTCCGCAATGAGAACAATATCATCCGAATAAAGCAGAAGCTGAATCACTACAGGCAGGAGGTTTCTTCGTCCCAGGAACGTCCTTTCAGTTCGCCTTTTGCATATTGCTGCTATTTCATCCATATAAAGTATAAATACCAACGGGCTTTAAAGTGCCCTTTAATTAGGCAACCAGACTCCTTCCCATTTAATCTAATAGTATCTTTTGGGTTTTGATATATGGACTTTACAGCATCCACTAGGCTTTTTGGAATGTTAACTCTGAGTGTTTCCCACATTTCATTTCTTGGAACAGAGTCAAATGTTGCTTTAAGATCGAGGAAGGCGAAGTAAATGTTCCTATCTCGGTCCCAGGATTTTCGTAAGACATTTCTTAGAGAATATGGTCTTGAGTTTGTCTTCCTGGCCTGAAGCTGGCCTGTTCCTCTCTGATGTGCGGCTCGACTATAGGTCTTAATCTACTTTCTAAAATGGACGTATATAGTTTGTAGATAACTGGAGAGAGACATATGGGTCTATAATTGGAACACTCAGTCTGGCTGCCCTTCTTGTATATGGGGATTATAATATTGTATTCCCATTCTTTTGGTATCCTCTTCTTCTACCAAGCTTTTTGAAAAAGCATTTGGAGAGACTTGACTAGTTCCATGCCTCCATTGAACTAACATTACAAACTCTCCAACTATGTTATTCCGTCCTGGAGCTTTCCCCATCATCATACTTTCGATAGCCTGTTTGAACTCCTCCTCCTCTATCACCTCATCAAACTCTGTCTCATTCCATTGTCCACCTTGGTTATTTATATGGTTCAGTAACTCATCACTGAATTGTCTCTCATAATGTTTTCTCCAGACCTCCAGAATGCCTCAATCATCTGACCGTTTCATCTTCCTCATTTTTAATATTCCTGATTTCTTTACATTTACAGCCCCTTATTGATTTTATTTTACTCCAAAAGAGCTTTATGTTTTCACCATGGCCCTGGTTAAGCTTTTCCCTTCAATTCACATACCAAGCAGGGAAATCCTGTGAGGTTGCTCTTTTTAACCTGGTTACAAGATTGGAGAGATCCATGAAACAGGGCGAAACCACAGTAGGCATCTTTGTGGATATAGAAGGTGCCTTTGACAGAATACCTTACAGCACCATAAGTAGGGCGCTGAGGAGCAAAGAGATTGAGCCTGTTGTCTTTAGGTGGATTAATTCCATGCTGGAGCAGAGAGCTCTTATATCTGAACTAGGTGGCACCAAACTGTGGATCAAGCCCAGAGGAGGCTGCCCGCAGGGAGGTGTACTTTCACCACTGCTCTGGTGTTTGGTGACGGACTCACTTCTGTCAGCAATCAACGGAGCAGGCTTCTATGCACAGGGGTATGCGGATGATGTAGCCATTCTGGTGGGAGGCAGACATCACTGTGTAATCTCTGATCTGCTTAAGACAGTAACAAATATTCTGTCACGCTGGTGCTTGGATAATGGTCTGAACATCAACCCGCATAAGATAAACGTTCTGGCTTTTACGAGAAAGCGCAAGGTGGTCATAAGACTGCCAATGCTCAATGGAATCCAGTTATGTTGGAACAGCGCGGTCAAATATCTTGGGTTGACGCTGGACGATAAACTGAGATGGAGACAACACGTGGATAACACGACAAACAAAGCTATTAGATGCCTGTGGGCTTGCAAAAGGGCAGTGGGAAAGTCAGGGGGCTTGAAGCCGAAAATGATCTATTGGCTGTATGTCACGGCCATTAGACCCATTGTGACTTATGCAGCCCTGGTGTGGTGGCAAGGCGCAGGTAAAAGTGGATCCAGACTTAAGATGGAGAAGCTACAGAGATTGGCCTGTCTAATGATGACAGGTGCGATGAGGACGACTCCTACTGCTACAATGGAGATGGTGCTTGGGCTCAGGCCATTGGCACTGGAACTTGAGTACCAAGCCTTGGTCTCCATGTACAGGCTGCTTAAACAGAACATAATCCCTGGAGTATCTGATCTGTGTAGCTCGAGGGAATTGTTCACTAAAATTGAGGCAGATCGCATCTTAGCAATGCGGTCTGATCTTCAGGTTGGTGTCGTGATGTCGCCTAATTATATGGTCAATATTGACACAACGAAAAGACACAGGCCCTGCAACGGCATCAATTGCTACACGGATGGCTCGCTCACGGCTACTGGTGCGGGAGCAGAGTTCTGGAGGAGGGACAAACCTAGGGAAGGAACTTGGATCTCCCTGGGGAGGTACTCCTCAGTATTTCAATCTGAAGTACTGGCCATTAATTACTGTGCGCAGACACTGCTGGATGAGCGGATGTCACGTAGAAGGATTACTTTCTTCACTGACAGCCAAGCTGCCATAAGTGCAATAAGTGGACACAGTACCAACTCACGGATTGTGTGGGATTGCTATGCAGTTCTTAACAAACTGGCTGAGAGCAACAGGGTTAGCATCGAGTGGGTTCCTGGACACCATGGTACCCCTGGCAATGAAGAGGCTGATAGGCTGGCCAGACTAGGGTTGGATAGAGTTCCGTGCAGTCCTGAACCGGTTTGCGGCATTGGTCTCAGCTATGCTAAGCGCAGAATAAAGGACATCTACCTTCGGAAAATGAACCAGCATTGGTGCAGACTAGGTGGCTTAAAACACTCTAAATTATTCCTTGACAGCTTCAATGAGAAGTTGAGCAAGGCCGCTCTGGAGCTGGGCAGGGAAGCATTAAAGATAATTATAGCGGTGATTACGGGACATAGCAGGCTCAACGCCCACATGTTTAGGCTGAGACTGGCAGGTGTCCCCGCTTGCCGCTTTTGTCATGCAGCAGACGAATCACCCTATCACATTGTCTGCCTATGTGATAGGTTTGCCGACCTAAGATTTGAGACCTTTGGTCTGGACAGAGTCACTGATCCCAGGCAGCATGAAGTTATCAACCCAGCAAGCATACTGAACTTTGTGGGTTCGACTAACCTAAGATTTTAATAAATCGCATATAGATGGGGCGCACAATAGATCAGTCATGGTCACAGTGCAGGTAATGCCCACTTTAAAAAAAAAAGAAAAAAAAAAGCTTTTCCCACGAATTCCTCCCAGGATTTCCTCTTAGCCTCCTTTACAGCTTCCTTCATCCGGTTCCTGACCATCACATATACCTGCCATTTTTCAGGAGATTTTTCCCGGCAGTAATCCTTCCATGCTGTCTTCTTTTCCCTAATCTGTGCCCTCAGTTCTTCATTCCACCATGATGTACGTTTGTCTTTCTTGGTTATCCTTTCACTCCACAGACTATTGTAGCTGACTCTAAGACACTGTTTTTTATATGTTTCCACATATCATCTAGGCTTGCATCTCCGTCTAATTCCTGTATCAATTCCTCTTCATCCTGGCATTTTTCCTCAGGGTCTTATAGCTTTTTCATCTCGATCCTTTCATAAGCCTTTGACTTTAGCTTGCATTCCTTTAGTACTTTTGTGTCCGCTACCAGTAGCATATGGTCACTTCCTACCTCCGCGCCTCGAATAACTTTTACATCTGTAATATATCTCCTGATGTCCCTCCCATAGATGAAGTAGTCAATATTATTTTCATTCCTTTCAGGGGCTGAGAAAGTTATCTTATGTACTAACTTGTGCGGAAAGTAGGAATTCCCTATGAGTGAGTCATTGTCAATGTAGAATTCAATTAAGCGTTGCCCACTGTCGTTCATTGTACTTTGACCTCCATGTGGGCTCATTGCTCCATGTGCTCTCATGTAGTCATTACCTATTCGTGCATTGAGGTCTCCCATAATCAGGATGCTCCTATTATTATTCCTGTATTTATTTACTATTCGCTCAAGGTCACTATAGAACTGCTCTTTATCCAGGGTGTTGGCATCATTTACAGGGACATATACTTGTATTAGGGTCCACTTCCCAATCTGCATATTTACATTGACTGCAAGGATTCGTGAGTTCACAGGCTCCCACTCTACCACTTGCCTAAAAATTTTGTCTTTCATTATTACACCTACACCCTCTATAGCTCTGTTTCCTGGAAGGACTCCTGAGTAAACCAGTGTGTGGCCTCGGTCTAACTTTATCTCTCCAGTTCCCTTCTTCTTCATTTCGCTAATCCCAAGAATGTCTAGCCTATATGTCATCATTTCTTCAATAATTTCTACTTCTTTACCCGTGAAAGATCTTTTATTCCAGGCTCCTAGTCGTATGTCCTTTTCCATGCCGGTTTGTTTCCCTATTTTATGTCCAAATCCGGGGCTATTCGCTATGTTACTTTGAATCGATTATACTCTCTTGCGGGTGATTAGCCCAGCAAGAAAGGCCCCGTATCCTCGGGACAACTGGCACAACATATGGTTCAGGAGGCTAAAACAACACTGTATCCGTTCCAAAAAGTATTGAGCACAATAGGTATTGCTTATTCATTAATAAAACTTAACATAATTTTATGTTGCTACGGCAATCGTAAAAATCGTACGATGCTACATGTGGAGTCCTAAATTTTGTACATCCTGTTACAATTAGGATAGGAATCTATAAATGCCTGGCACAGCACAGACTCGGGATCTCCATTTTACGTACCTTCCGAAAGTCGGCATAACCAAGGATTTTTTACTCCCATTAAAAAACCTTAGAGTCAACTTCCAGACTGTGAATCTGCAATCTTATGCATAGAAGATTGTTATGCTAAAAACTAAACCTCAGGTGACCTTGATGGGTAAAATTCTTATTTCTTTGTTTTAGTAAAGATATTTTCTGATACATTGAATTGACATACCTCCTGAACAGCTAATTCTTTTTTAGACAGGCTCTCAACAACAGCGCAACCATAAACATCACCAAGAAGATTATTTGTAGTTCGCATGCGGTCACTAAAATAAAAATAAATTAAAAGAATGGAAAAATTATTAGTCCAAAATGGAATTTGGGATAAAGTTTATATTCATCTTACTAAAAACTAATCATTTTTAGGAATGATTTTCAAACTAAAATAAAAATTCATGACAGTAATTAAATAAGTAAATGTAAGACAGTAATTAGACATAAAGATTTCCTTTTCCTTTGAATAAAAGTTTTTTATGTACTTTTTTTTCTGAAAGATTTCAAATATTAAAAAAAAATAAATTAAACTTAAAACTTTTAAAAAGTTCTTGTTCTTGTAAACTTACACAAACCAGTCCACAGCAAATAACAGAGAAACATCTTCTGTTGGTGCATTGATAGTACTACACAACATCAATACAAGTACCAAAGCAGCACTTGGTACTGTAGCTGAAGACATGCTAGCAACAGTACACGCAAGTCTGAAAAAAAATATGACAAAGGAATATCACCCTATGAAGAAACGACATTACTTTCTATTCTTCCTAATATTATTAGAAATTGAACTGGTACTTTTTACCATAATAAAATGCTACACTACACCATTTATATTTTTTATTGGAGATCCTTTTTATTTTAACAACAGCAACAAATCTAAATTATATAGACGTTGAATCCTATGCATGTTCACGAAAATGATTTTCATCTCATTTCCAATATGATAGTAGTAATTGTTATTTAAATTTACTTTTATTTAAAAAAAACTTACCCAATTGTCATAAGATCTCCAATTCCAAGAGCAATGTTATTCATCTGTGCAATGAATATAACAGCTACAGTAATAAATAAAGCAGTTCCATCCATATTGATTGTTCCAATCGGAAGAATGAATCTAGTTATTCTTTTATCTGCTTTTACTTTTTCATCCATTATTTGGAAAGTTAATGGTATAGCAACTGATCTAAAAAAATTACTCACACATTAATACACTACAGTATTAATACAAACACATTAATACACTTAGCAGTAATTAATAGAGTAGCAATTCAATAGTAACTATTGTTATAAATATGTGTGTGTACTGGTTTAGTTACAATACGGTTATCATATACCACTGTTGATCACACAAATGTATAAAAAATATATCAAATTACTATGAATTTTCATCTCTTACATGCTGTACATGATGTTATGGATTTTAATTATTGTGTTTTATTCAGTTTTAAACAACCTGATGTTTTGTTTTGTAAATAATATCAGCAACATCCCTTGGACATAAGGTGGAACAATGCTTAACCTTTTTGCCTATTTGGAAGTTCAGGGAAAGAAGAAGTATATATTTGTGCCTTGTTTGAAAATATGTTTAATATATGTAGCATTCTTTGATCTCAAGTGTACCCACATCTGCTAGGTAATATTGTATGTATGAAAATTTTCATCCCAAATATTTGTGATTGCTCTATTCTGAATTAATAATATATCTGTTCTGAATTAAGATAGTAATAGAATTGTATAGAACTTACTTTGAAGCAGTCGCAAAAGCAGTGATGATACTTGGTCCAAATGATAAATAATAGGATAAAGGGTTCTTTCTTACAATAATATAATAGATGATTTGTAGAATTATCAGTTGATGGATCGCAACTCCGATAAATACTGTTAATATAAACCAACTGAGTTGGGTAAGAGTGTCTGTTAAATTTCCAAGAGAAACTATTTTTCCACAGATCACGCTTCCAATCCCAACAGGTGTACACCTAAAAAGTTAAATGGTACCATGGTAAAAATGATTGTAATTTAAAAATAAATAATAAATCATAATAAATACAGAGAAATAGAATGGTTTGATTACAGTGAAAGAAATCGTTTAATTTGGTATAACTGTGGCTAAAAGGTAAGTAGCAGCTAAGATCATTAAAATAAAAAGTTAATGCATTATGTTTTAATGACTTTTATCTGCATTTCTGTTGCTAATATGATTCATATTTTTTATACAACAGTCCATATTTCAAATATAATAACATAATATCGCTCATACCAAGTTCAACTGCTGATAGAAAGAGAGTGAAAATGGAAAATAAATAAATCATACTAAAAGGACTAAGAGCTTAGTGATGACATATTATTTTTTAAAATAAAATATGCATAAAAAAGATTTTATAACAGTTTATTATATTACTATAAGAAAATATGGAATAAATGCACTGGATATTATGAACTCACCACATCGCACCCATCAGCATTTTCAACAAAACTTCGTATATCACATTAAAAAATGTTATAACAATTGCTTTATTAGGACCCAGTGTCCCCAGAACAGATCCAAAAATTAAACAGAAAAATATTATTCCAATTGTATTTGTTCCATCCCTAGAAAAAAGAAAACAACAAAAGTAAAATATAAGTGAAATAATAGTTCAATGAAAGAATAACTAAATTATACAAAATTTTGTTGTTTTTATTAATTTATTCATGGAAATTTACAATATTAATGGAAAAATACGAGTAAATAGCACAAATGGTACATAGAGGCATGGGTAAAGACAAGTAGAGAAACTACCCTGTAGTAGTACTCAAATAACAGATTAAACTTAGAATGTCAGGAGGCCATCTTCTTTTCAGATGCCTCAGAGGTTAAAAGAAATAGAAGAAATAGTAAGGCTTGTAACTAGTGGGTTTGGGTGGGAATGAAGTTTTTCATGAAAAGAGTGGTATCGGGTTTTGCCAAATCAGCAACTAATGGGACATTGAGGTCATTATGGATGACTTTATCGTAATAAAGTAAGGAGCATTAAGCATTTTACAAAGGATTTTGGATTTTAAGGATTGTATACAAGAGGAATTTGATGGCTTAGTGGAGCCCTAAAGCTCTTCTCCATAAGTCCAAATAGGTCTCATAATAGTCATGCATGTGAGTCTACAAAAAAAAAAAAATAATAATAATAACTTAAATAATAATCAATAATTCATATAATTTAAGGATTGAAGTATTATTATGACATTTTACATCCACAAATTATGAATTGAATAATTCATGATTTAACCTTGATATAATGGAATATCCATGCTAGTTCATTAAGGTGATTCTAATCGATCAGGTTTCTCTTCCACTCTCTTTGTTTTTTTCATACATTCAAACCTTCAATACATTCGTTTTTATTGATTCCATTCAATAATATTAATTTTTTTTTTTTTATCAGTTTATTTTATAATTTGTATAAATTAATCGAAAAACAAATAATGATTATAACTCATATAAATTTCATTAGATGAAAGTTTGCGAATATAGACATCTCCATTTATTTCCACTTAAACCAGAATAAAAAAATAAATAAAATGGAGCACTGCGAAATTTGGCTGTATTATTTTAAACTAATGTTAATGAAAAAGCACTCGTTCATCGTAATTCTCTTGGTTAATCCTCTTTATTCTGAACAAAAGTATTTCATTTCAAGTAAAGTATTTATTATAACCTAGGCCTATTTAATTAATAAAATAATATATGATATTACTACTACAAAAGCATCTAAAGAAAAATAAATAAAAAATGTTTATATTTATGACCATTTACATTTGGTCAAGGACTCATTAACTTTTCTGATTCAAAGCCTACCGTTACGGGCTACTGGGTGTTAAAATGAATTAAACTACTCCTAAATTCAAGATACCAATATTTATTAATAAAGTGACAAAAAGAATACAATGAAGTTACAAACAATTAAATTATTAAACTAATATAAATTTACAATAACAATAGCCTAAATATTTATTATAACCTAGGCCTATTTAATTAATAAAATAATATATGATATTACTACTATGAAATAGCTTAACTATTTACATAAATTTGTACAAATACACTAAAATTACACTAGAGCTTATAATTACAAATTAACACTTACAGTTCACTAATTAAAGTTCACCGACCGTAAGAATCTCCAAATTATAACAAACTGACACACAGTAACAAACAGAAACAGTTTATTACACTCATAAGACTGTCACAGTTCACTGACACAAGTTTATTAGACTGTCCGGTTTACTATTCCGACTGACTCACTTGCGGCGAGGGGGATGCTATTTATATCAAGGTAGAATATTCTAGACGGGCAGAAGTGCGGGAGGCCGTTCTAGTATCTCCAAGATGGTTCTAATCCAATCTTAACCACTCCCGCCGACGGGCTTAAGACGTTAAGCCCTTCCGCCCATCTGTCTCTCTCTGGCTGTAACACTACTTATGTCCTAAATATAGCCCTTCATGATGGGTTTTGTTGGGATTACAAGAGACCTGATTTATATGTTTATGATCAACATGCACCATCCTGGAGTAACACAAATTAAGGCGTTTCGGAGACCTCCGTAGGATGGAACCAGAAAGAATTGCCAGGGAGACTTACAAGACACGCATGGAGGAAAAAGAAGGAAAAAGGCTCCGAGGAAGGCTTCACATCTCCTGGGAGTATAGCATAAGGGATGCTTTCAGGAGGAGAGGAATAGACTGGAACCAAAGGAGAGAGATGGCTCAGGATAGAGATACTTGGTCCAGGCTCTATAAACAGCATCTTGACTCCTCAGTGGTAGAAGAGGGTAAAAAATGATGATGATGATCAACCAACCAAATAATTTAATGATTTAGAACTCAATTGCTGATGTTTCAGTTTTATTTATTATTATTATTATGTGGTACAAATATAAATAAATATATATATATATATATACAAATATAATATATATATATATACACACATATATATAAAAGAACTTATTTTTTAATGTATAATTACCTGAACTGAAGTTTCCTTTTTAATGTAGCTTTTTGTATGACTTCTACATTAGATGAGTTCTTGTTACCACCATCTGATGTATGTTCATATTTTATCGCTACTGGAACATATTCTGTGAATGTCTGTAACACACCAAGAATTGTTTTGAAGATTGGAATGTTCCATTTCCCCCAAACTTAAAATATTTGATATTTGAAAGAAAAAAAATTCTAATTTGAGACTAATGTATTTTAAATTGACAGATTCAGAAAGTTGTGTTTAAAAATACATTAAAATATTTAATTAATGCCTCATATACTATGGGCAAAAATATGTCTTCACTCACCTGTTCAAACGCAGCTTGGAACAAATTGTCTGGCACAAGATTTCTGTAACAAAAACGAGCTCACCTAGTCCATTGGAAGGAAATCCTTCCATACATAAAATTATAACTTTATGCCTTATATCTATAAAAATTCTCATAAGAGAATAATATTTATTATATTGAGAAAAATATTTTCTGAGAAATAGATTGGCATAGATTACAATAGACATTGGTAAAGAAATTAAATGGTTGTATAACATAAAATGTCAGTTTTAGAAAAAACAATAAAGTTATATTTGACCCTATTATGCAATAAAAAAATTATAAGGATCTAGAAACAAGGGTTAAAAGGCCTCTTAGTATTTATTCAAATGCAAAATAGAAGTTATTTCTAATTATTTCATGCTTCCTCTCACAAGTTTTTAAATTTATGTCTGGAATGATTAAAGTTAAGTGGTATATTTAAAAATATAGGACTAACTTCTCCTAAAAAAGATGCTGCAAAAAAGAGATAAAAGGTGAAAAAAAGCCTTCTTTGTTGAATGACGACAGGAAATACATTCACACACCATGCATTCATTACAATTATATTCAAAACATGACTGACACCTAATAGATGACAGCTAAGATGTAGTTTTTAATTATTCTGACAAGATCTTAAAAGAGAAAGAGAAAGAGGAAGAAGCAAAATTAAAACTCTGAGAAATAAATAAAAATATTCAATAATTTAGTCTAAGATCATTTAGTTCTGGAATATTAAACCTGTAGGACTGTTATACTACTACCCTAATCAAATGATCTACAGGGTCCATCTGTGGCACTTAATTGATTAAATAAACTCCCCGTCAAAAGTATCGTAACACTTTGAAAATTTGAATTTTACAAAAACATCTGTCTTTTCATAATAAAGAAAGGTTCTGAAGTCTGTAATAAGCATTTTTAAAATGGGCATAAACAAGTCATATTAAAATAAATTATAATATCTCTTCCAATAAACAGAATGAAAAGAAAAAGAAAATCTCGAGAACTATGGGTGTTGCAGTACTTTTGACGGGGAGTTTGTTTATCTGCACCTGATGGATTTGAACACAGGACTTTCAGCACAGCAACACAGTGAATCTTTGTACCACTAAGTGTAGTATGTAATGAATTTTTTACAATAATGAAAAATAAAATAATAATAATTAATAAAAATAAAGTCAAGAATTTTTGTTCTACTACTAACATTTTATTTATTTTTAATTTTATGTGCTAACATAAAAGAGTTAACAATGAGGAGCTATTATTTCAAATAGTGTTAGGAGATGAGTTTAAAGTTTTATAATCAACTGTTAAGTATGTAAATCAATTCAATATCGGATTTACTTCTAAACAGCTTTTAAAACATATTCTGGGACCTAGGAAATACAATTGTTGAATATGACCCAACAAATGACACTAATCTTCGAATTTGATATTTCATGTGATACTACCATATATTCAGTATTAAATAATTCAACCTATAAATGCTTAGGGTTAATTACTAAAATTTTATCAATTATAAGCTAATAAAAGAATAAATAAGGATATTAGGGCTAACCTTCCCATATCCAAGAAGCCATCCAGTGGTTTTGTTATCTTCACATCTTCCGTATCGAGTGTAGAGTTAAATTTAACAAGTGGATTCCCTGGATGAATAGCAGTCACGAGTATCATCCCCAGAATAACGTTTATTAATGAAGTTATTACAAAATATGTAATGGTTCGTACAGCAATTTTTCCATTCTTACTTATATTCAATGTAGCAGTACCTAGAGAAAAAGTTAATCATATCATATTTGACAGTAATACTAGAAGAAGTAATCTAAACAATTTTATAATGATATCTTCATCAGACTTTAGCCTTATATTGGTATCTTTGTGGTTTTTATGCGGAAACTTGAAATTAATAAATATTTAACTCTAATAAGTGAAAATCAGAAAATTTTCAATAGACCACAGACAAATCATATAGTTTGGCATGATAATGACAATTTATTAATAGACAGTAAATTATTTCTGTGCAGTTAACTAGAAATATTTTCTAAGCTTTGTGAAGCTATGGACAGAACTACCTCTAGTTATTGAGAAGTATTGCAGAAGAGTATCTCTGTTAAGAGAATAACCTCACCACACATTTCAGAGGTTAGAGTCAGTTTCCGATAATTGAGAAAATTATTAGCACTAGATTAAATAAAACTTGGGTTAATTAAGTTTACTTATAAAAATGACATATAGACAATCTAGTCTGGATATATATATATTAGGATGAGTTGGGATATCAGCTGTATAAACTGTATAAAGGATTGGGCCAAGGATACTACCTTGAGGAGCACCAGCAGATTGGGAAAAGAGGGATGAATAGACATTATTATGGTTTACTTGGAAAGTTCTATTTGTGAGATAGGATTGAAGGATGAGAAAGTATGTAGAGGGCAGGAATTTACGGAGTTTGTAGAGCAAGACCGGATGCCAGACTCGGTCAAAAGCCTGTTCCACGTCAAGAAAGACTCCCAAACAATATGATCCACGTTCTAATACAGAGGAGACTACATCCACCACAAGATGGAATTGCTGAATGGTGGAGTGGGATGCTCGGAATCCAAATTGGTGATCTGGTATTATGTGATTTGCATCAAGGATGGGGTACAATCGTTAAAGGATGAGTTTTTCTAGGATTTTACCCATGCGAGGTAAAAGAGAGATAGGACGATAAGAGGATGGGTATTCTGTTTATTTTTTAGGTTTGGGCATCGTTTTTACAACGGATAATTTCCATAGGTCAGGAAAATATGTAGAGCGGAGTACAGCATTATATATATAGTTAAGGAATAGAATGGCTTTTCTAGGAAGGTGTTTCAAGATATGAATTGTGATGAGGTCGTGCCCAGGAGCTTTGGGGAAAGGTAACCTGTGAATAATGTTGGATATTTCTGAAGGATGGAATGCTTCGGGTGGAAGGGATATTTGGAGGGGAACATCTAACGCTTCTTTTATATATTCAGTGTGAGTTGGGTTAATGATATAAGGATGTGGATGAAAGATTTTGGAAAGGTATTGACCAAATAACTGTGATTTTTCTCCGTCAGATCTTGTCCAGTTATTTGATTCAGTAAGGAGTGGATGATTAAATTCTTTGAACTTCAGGAGTTTTTTGGTGGTCATCCATAATGTTTTGTCGGTGGTTGTAAGATTTTGAGTCCAGGTAATTAAATTTTGAATTTTGAACTTCTTGATTCCTGCTTTTAGTTTGTTAGTTAATTTTGTATAGGTAGTTTTATCTGCTGGATATCGAGTTCTATGCCACTTCGATCTTGCTCTGCGTTTTTCTCTTAATAAGATACGAATATGCTGTGGCAAATCAGTCTGTTGATAGATATTAATTGTATGATTGATGTTGTAAGTTTTTCTATGGCTGTATCAAGGTCTTTTTTTGTCTTAAGTGAAATTTTTAAGTCCAGTTTGTCCTCCAAGTCATAACAGAAATCGTCCCAGTTTACACGTCCTGTAATCAATGTGGGAGGGGAAGGCTTGGGAGCGAAACTTGAGTGCAAGAAAAGGAGGACTGGACTATGATGTGATGAAAGGTCATCCAAGGATTCAATATTGGCTTGTACGGGGGAAATCTGGGATGTAACAAATATGTCAAGGATACCGGGACGTTTTTTGAGGGATGTAGGCCAATAGGTAGGATTTTTTGGGGCAAGGTTTGAGTAGCTCTTTGAGGATGTAAGAGAAGATAGAATATTTCCGCGGGAGTTGGATGTTCGACAACCCCATCGTTGGTGTTTAGCATTGTAGTCTCCTCCAACAATGAAACGCGGTCCAAAAGATCGGAATAGGGAATCTAAAAGGTTATGAGAGATGGAACTACCGGGAGGATAGTATACAGCTGAAAGTGTGATATGGAAAGGGCGTGATGTTATGGATACTGATGTTGATTGAATAGCATCAGTTGGAGTGGAAGGAACAAGGGAATGAGATAGAGTTTTGTGAATGAGAATGCAGGATCCAGCATGTGAAGTGTTGTCTGGGTGGTCTGATCTATAAGTGGTGTAGTCCCGTATATAGAAATGTGTACGTTGAGTGAAGTGAGTTTCAGTCTATTTATTTGTCATGAAGAAATACGTCTAGTTCGTCACGGTGATTGATTAGGCCATTTGCATTCCACAAAAGAACAGGTAAGGGCTTTATACTCATCGTGGGAGATTAAGTGGAACTTCGGTAAGAAGTCTTGTGAGTAGGACGATGAGTGGTTTGGTGGTGTCCTGAAGATCTCTCAGGATGGAAGAAAGGATAAAGATTATGTCTGTTAGATGATGGACTGGATATACATCTGGAGGTTGGGGTGGATAATTTATCTGGAAAGGAGGGTCGGCTGGGAGTTGAATCTGTGGAGCTGGATTTATTTTTGTTCTATTTTGATTTAGGGAATTCGTTTGAGGATTCTGACTGGATGGGACCGGATTTTTTTGTTGCGGCGGCAATTTGATACGTAATGGTAGATGATAGGGAGGAATTTGCTGACGTGGAGGTTCACCTGTAGGATGGGATTCCCAGAGCTTGGATTGAGAGGTCTGAGTCTTGTTAAGGGAAGTCTGAGGCTTGAGTTGAGAGGTTTGAGGCGCCCGATTCCTAGGCTGCTGCAAATTAGTTGAAGCGCTGTTATCCTTTCATTGCTTTGTGGACGTTGTGTTAGTAGATTGTTGAAGTTGCAACGAAGTTTTTGGCAATTCAGGGAAGATTGTAACGTTGTCAACTTCAGGTGCCTGAGTAGTAGTCCTCTCTAATCTACTATCTTTTATTTTAAGAGTTCTCTGGCGATGAAAGTTTTTATAGACTGCACAGCCTCTATAGTTTGCGGGATGATCTCCGCCACAGAGGGCACATTTTGCAGGTTCGGCATTAGATTTCTGACAAGTGTCAGTTGGGTGTGGACCTGCACACTTGACGCACCTGGCTTCGTGGTGGCAATACCTCTTAGTATGGCCCAAGCTTTGGCATTTAGTGCATTGTACTAAGGTTGCTCTTTGTTTGGGCTGTTCGAATTGAAAGATAGAATATACAAGTCTTGAGACTTGAAAAATTTCCTCATTATGATAAGATTTGTCCTGTCTCAATTGATAACAGTGAAAATCATATTGTTTCACAGTCAGGTGATCTGTAAGTTTTTTGTAAGCGTCTTTCTTTTGAGTATTTATTTTGATGTGATTCACTCTGGAATAACAACTAAAGTCAATTCAATTCAGCAATTTCTTGGCCGAAGGCATAGAAATTATTTATTTTTGATATGTAGATCGGTGGTGGCTTCGGGTCAACGAATCTCTGGTTTATTGTTTCCTGTTTAGGAACTGGATTATTTGAAGTAGAATTACCGCTAGTTGAGGCTTTTGGTGGTTTATTTTCCTGGCTGTTAGTTGATTTTTTGGCTGCATTAGTTTTATTGCGAGTTTTAGGACGGGCTGATACCACATTGTTTGTCTTTTTTAAAGTTGTCTTGTTTTTTTTCTTATTGGGAGAGTTCCAGGCCGAGCCCGGTGCAGACTTTCTCTCTCTCTTCTGTAGGCTTCGTCTTTTGAAGTACTGTGAGTCCGTCTCACTTATTTCAGAGAAAGGAGTCTATTCCTCCGACACATCACTACACGTATTGTCAATATCCTTTGTCTATTAATAAATAATAATAAAAGGAAAAACAATATATGTATATGTATATATACATTTATTAATATAAATTAAAATAAGGATATTGTTAAGGCCGGATAGTTCATTTTATAAAAGATTATTTTAATCATAAACAAAACAATAAATATTTTTTAAAAGAAAGATTATTTTCCTTTATTTAATTTTTCACATTTATTTTAACAATAATTTAATTAACTTATAATAATTGTTTAATAGGTAAATAGGTATTTGTTTAGTTATAAGTCTGATATTTGTCATAAGTTTGAAAACATATGTTATAAAAGTGAAGTGAGAAAAACAAAAGGTAGTCGACCGGCTTTTCTTCGCGCCGGCTCACAGTGGAACGAATTAACGCATTCGTTGGACATTGGGCCAATTCTCGAATAACTAAATTTGTCCTTTATTTTGATCTTAAATTATACTTTATACTTCTTCTCAACAAAATACATAGATAAATTAATTGTGGAATCAAATCAAATGAAAAAATCTGAATTGAAATATAAATTTTTCTAAAAAGTCTCATATTTTTAAAGCAATCCCCTGTTTAAGGTAATGCCTTAAATTAATCGTGCACCTACTGGAAAACAACTCACCCAGAATAAGATATTTTAGGCAAATAAAACTTGGGATTATTTCAAACGTCTTGGATTTTTCGGTGAAAATTGGGGGATAAAACTAAAAAAATTAATTGCGTAAATCGCTTAAAATCGCCCACAGTTATTACCTTCACAGTAAATATCTAGAATGTTTGAAGTTTTTTTTCCATTAGTCGGTTTCTGCTACTAGGTGCTATTTTACGAGAAAATGATTTTTTCTTTTCTTTTCTGGGCCTTGAGAATTAATTTAAATTTCTGTTGATATTGGCGTCTACTTTACGCAAGTTTACTTTTGTTTACCAATGTTCGTTTACACTCATTTATCCGAATAATCCTTATCAAACATAATAGTATTAACAATGAAACTCGGTTTGTGTGTGGTATTTGAACGACATAGGTGCAATGGTTCTTACAACAAATCTTCAAGTTTTTCAATTTAATAATATGAGTTTTAAAGATTATGACCTGGCATTGGAAGCATGGATTAATTCGTTTGGACTGGAACAAATTTCAAATACCGCAAAGTTCTGCTTACGGGAAAAATTAAGAAAATTCATTGATAGCTTGTACTCTCGCTGGATTTCGTCCCACAGGAATATCAATTATTTTCTGGAGAAGCATGAAAACTGGTTAAATTTGGATTTCATTGTTCCTGAAGATGTTAGCCAGGACCTACCTTCATCGTCATCATCAACAGCTGCAAGTATACCATCTCGTTCTTAGTCATTCAAACAATTAACCGATTGACAAAGACGGATACAAACGGAAAGTTTTAGAAAATGTTCAGAGGATATGTTCGCTTTTTTCATGAAAAAAAGATTCAAATCTGAGGACAATTCGGATCCTTTAATTTCGACTCTTAGACCGAAAATAATAAACATTAAACGTGATTTATTACCAGAAGCACAATCACTTATTGCTTCTTAGAATATAGAAAAACAAACCCTAATTAAAATTAAGTTGTTAATTTTGGTTTAAATGTGTTCGTTATTTAAATAAAACCATTTTATATAGGCACCTACATTTATTATAATTTTGATGTATCAATTATACCAAGTATATTGACTAACAAAAGTAATTATCAATTATTATATTAATTTTTTCAATGATTAATTTTTTTGTATGAGATAAAAATAGTTGACTGGATGATCTAATGTGAAGGAGATAGTTGGGGGGTGCAGTCAATAAGAACACAGAATAAGTAATAACTTATATTATGTGCCGACGTTTCGACCTGCAGTGTAGGTCATCTTCAGGGCTAACAAAGAAACAAACAGAACAAACAGAAGTGGCAAGTACTGCTTATATTATGTGCCGAAACGTCGGCACATAATATAAGTTTATTACTTATTCTGTGTTCTTATTGACTGCACCCCCCAACTATCTCCTTCACATTAATTTTTTTGGTTTGTTACTTTTCCTTTGTATATCTTTATTTAATACCTATGTATCTTTCTTTCCATAGAATACTGTATTTAACAAAAAGAAGAAAGACGCTAATGACCATAGATGTTGTGCGTCTATAAGCAATAAAACCTAACCTCAAATCGAGAATTTTTACATGTTTCCCCTAAATGATCTGATCCTTTTTAACATATAATTAAATAGTCCATTCAAAAAGCTTTAAAACCGTAGCAATAGCCTTCTTCTAGGAGAAGCAGAAGCGGAGATATTAATGAATGTCCAGTCCTCCCTAACGCTCGTTCCACTGTGCGGCTATACCAAGCGGGACAGTACTGGCACGAGCCTCTTTACGTGCACATCTTTAGCTGTAGCTCTCAGATTTGTTGTGGATTTTGACTTTACTAATTCGTTGCCCTACTGCAGTTGGGAATTAGTAATATTTTAATATTAACACTTTATTGAAATATTACAATCTGCCATGGGAATTAGTACAGTATAGTTTTGTTTTCGCCGTCGATTTGACCACATCGAGTCGACTCTTCACTTGCATGGACATTTTCGCTTGCCCTGCCGAGACAAAATTCCTGGACATTTTTCGCTCGCCCCGACGAGAATTCCAATGATCATCTCGAAATCTTCAAGCGCCTCGCGGAAGTGAGTCTGCAACATTTTCAATCGCTCATCGATGAAAATCCACGGACGTCTACATCTTGTCGATCGCCCAGCCGGCGACAATCAGATAAGGAAGTTTTGTTCTTTTATTTCACATATATGCAAATCAATTGGCCAGACAAACAGTAGAGTAATTGATAAACATTAACTTAATTTTACAATTGATCAATTGATCATTTTTTATTTACAGTCAAAATAGTTTAGATTTATCTTCATAACAGAAAGTTATGAACTGTTCTTTTTTTTCTTTCATTTTGTTAATTGTAATTGTAATTTCCAGTCTAAGTAATTTATTTTCATTGCATAACGTTTAAGTTTTTAATTTAATTGAATTAGTTTAATATCAAAGTTCGTTTTTTATTATTTTATATATGTGTATACCATGATTTTATTTTTAATTCAATAAACGGATTCATAAGAATGACATGCGGTCTGGTGTTTTGAATTCAGCATTATTTTCCCATACATATTTTTGGAGCTCTCATCGAGAGGTCCTACTGTCTCGCGAGAGCTCAAACAGATTTAATCATTTATATATAACTTTAATATCAAAATACAAATCTCTTTGTGAAGGATTTTTTTTTCATTAATAAATTTAAATTTATTTAAAACTAATGTTGAATATTCTCTGATTTATTTAGTTCTTTATTAGCATATTTTAACCAAAAAATAATTTCTTTTTGCTTTGGTAAAAAATAAAAATTTGCCTACTTACCCATAATCAAACACGATATCACAAAGGGTAGAATCATCAACTTGAGGACTCTCATGAAAAGTTCCCCAGGATAAGATATCAGCATTATCACATCTTGGCTTGGTTCTAGTGGTCGCACCGCAATACCTGAAAGCGCAGTTATTGAAATAACTATTAGTTTAAGGTTCAGGTCATCTATACAATTTTCATAATTATAATTTTCTCTATTTATTTCAATATATGGTCAAACAGTTGTATTGAAATAAGAAGTTACTATATTACACATTTTACAATTTTGTTATGTTCGATAAGACCTTTATTTTTCCCTTTATATTCATTTCGAACCCGGATCGTCCATCTCTCCGTGACAGCATTCTACCAATTGAGCTACCGGAGTCACCTCTCAATCGGGACAAATCCGTTCTCTGATCCCATGTCCCCGTGTTCTCGCAATTTTTGCGATGTATACACGAGGGCGAATTTGTCCCGACTGAGAGGCGATTCCGGTAGCTCAATTGGTAGAGTGCTGTCACGGAGAGACGGACGACCCGGGTTCGAATCCCGGCCGGGGCAAATCTTTTCTCTTCAAAATAGAAATATTTAAAAATTAAAAATTAAATCCTGATAGACATTTAAAAATTAAAATAATTACCAAAAAATTATAAAAAACTTTCTGTTATTAAAGTAGTTCAATAAATATTTTTAAAAAAACAACAGTTACTTGTCGAATGATCGTCATGAAACTTGAATTATTATTTTAATTAAACAGAACTATATATATATATATATATATATATATATATACACACACATAAATATGTATATATGATGATGTTTTTTTGTTTTTTTTTTAAAAAAATAAAAAAAGATAAATAAATATAAAAAGGGAAAAATAAAAAAAAATAAATATATATATATGTGTGTATATATATATATATATATATATATATATATATATATATATATAATTTTTTATATGAAAATTGAAAATGACCAAAACAAATTACAACAGATGGATTTAAATTTTTCTTTTTAATTATTGAATCTCTTACAATTGTACCTGATGAAAGTAAGCCTGTGTTTTTATGGTTTTCCTTATTGTTATTTTGTTTTTGTTGTGTTCCCAAATAGCAGTTATAGACTTAAAGCAAATTTCGTAATTTGATATTAAATTTTCACCATATCTTATATATCGGAAATTCCCATGTAATTTCCTAGTTCAATTGGTTACAATGAAATGATATGGTCAATGATTCCCAGTTTGATTGATTTGACTATTTCAGTATGTGTCTCGGTCTATTCCAATTCTGGCAATTAAACCAGATATAGCCAATTCGACATTGCTTATGAAATAATAGAATGTTCATTTCTATGCTCATGAGTTGGCTTAGGGACAGTATAGTCTCCAATATTAAAACCCAGTACCTTTCGTGGGTTGTAGCGCTGCATCAAATTTAAAAAAACTTAAACAACCCTACAATCTGCACAAAATCCTACTTGTAGAGAAAAATATGTATCAAGTTCTCCTGAAATCGGTTTTCATATATGTCTGTCTGTTCTTAATCAGATTATAAGTTAGATATTTAAAAGTTAGAATATTATTATAAGTTAGATAATTTAAGAAATGACCGTGGCACACTGATATATATATATATATATATATTACTCAAATTCGAACTAGTTAAATATCAATTATAATTATGTTAGAAAAATGGTTCTTGCCTTTTTGACATGTTTAAAAGATGAATTTAGAATGACTTGATATCTGAAACTACCAGACTTATTACTTAAAAAAAAGTATTAACATTTTTTTGCGAAGCAAGTAGATTTCAAGATGTTAATCATTGCTTGAATAATGAGCGAAGGTTAAGAAAATAAAATAAAAACTGTACCACAACACCGCTCTACCACTTAGCCACTCCGCTCCCAAGAGGGAACATTTTAGTTATTTCAAAACAAAATCCTGATAAAATAGGAGGATAAGATATATTTGCTACTAACGAAATTGTTCAAAGAATGTTCTTAAAAACTATTGATACTCTACTGTAAATGTTCCATGGACACTCCATTTTCTGTAAGGTATGTAGAATTGATGGCAACCAGGCATTGTCAAACGCTCCCTTAATATCAATAGGTGGAGTTTTCTACTCAAGCCATATTGAATGAAATCAGTTGCATTTTTTTAGAGCATCTACCGTAGAAGTTTGGGGGATGAAACCAAATTGATTTCTATGAAAGTGATCATTGGTATATAAATAATGTGATAATCGTTGATGTATTAATTTCTCGAGAACTTTGTCTCCCGTCGGAAGCAGTGATATCGGCCTTATGGCAGATATACCATTATCTTTTCGTCCTGGCTTAAGAAACAACACAAGTTCAGATTTTTTCCACTCTGTAGGAAAAATTCTATTAGATAATCACTCCTTGAACAACTTACTGAGAAAATTGGAAAATATTCTAAAAGTGTATTGAAATAATGGGGTGTATAAAAAAAAAAAATGAGCGTTTTTTAACCAAGTATTTGTATTATTATTTCTTTGATCGATAATTCGACACACCACACTCCCTGACAAGTTCGCGAGTACTTGTGGACGGATTTGACTCAACAGCTTCCTTTAGAACCTCATCAATATCCATTAATGTTCGCCCGGAGCCCTTCTTCATTTCCAACGTCGTATCTCCACTGCTAAATTTTTCAAACCAACGCCAAGGACACCTTCCCCTTCATATTTAATAATTTCACGAGTTGCTTCAGCGGCTGTGAAATTTGTTTCCAGTAATGTCTTAAAATTAAGAGAATTTCGTCCCTGTCATGTTTCATCTTTGAAATAAATAACTAAACTGAGGCTTTTTTTGAAGAAGGACAGTGTTAGTAAACAAGCTTAGAGATTGCTCTAAGGGGATTATCAAATGTTAGTAAATAATAAATAGCATTAAAATATTTACAGACTTTTGAACTCTGGAATTTGATAAAACGGTCATATTTTTTTTTATACACCCTATTATTTCGGTGGTCATGCCGTCTAAGCACGGAGCTGTCCTAGTTTTTAACGTATAAATCGTGTCAGTTATTTGGGAATCTGTAAGGCAGATCATCTTGTATTAGTCCGAGAGATATAATCTACTGTCTAATATCTGTATGATACTGAGAATCTGTACTTGTCAGGTCAGTTTCAATGGTGTCAAGTATATGTTGATCTGTCAATAATGTTAGTTGTATATGTCCCGTCTTCTTTCTTAACCGCCTTTAGAGTGTAGTTTGCCAGTTGCATACTTGTAAGGCCATTTCCAAGGGTTCGTATGGTCAATGTTAATACAGTAGGCTATCCAAGAAGTCAATTTGAACCGTCAGCTGAGCCTCACGTATTGCCTTCTAATTTCAAGGTATTGATTCTTCCTTGGAGTAAGAAATTGTTGTCCTTTGTCATTTGGTAAATCTTTCGTAGTCGGTTAGTTCCTTTCCTATATTGCGTCAGTTGGTCATTCCACCAGGGCTTAGGAATATGAATCCTAGTTGATTTGAAATTGCCAACTCGTGATTTAAAAGATTTTTTACATGCTTTGTTTATACACAATGAGAAGTTTTTCAAAACTAATTGAATATTATCGATGTTTAAAATGTCTCTCGTGCCGATATTTATAAACGTATCTCCTGCTATTCGGAATAATTTGCATGTTCATAGTTTAAGTATATTACCGAAATATTCCCAATCAGTTCGGTCTGTGTTAAATCTAAACTCAGATACATACATATATGTATATATATCTGAATTTAGATTATTAGAATAGTATCATATTCTAATTTAAATTCTAATACCCACACGTAGATATTAATAGAGCAAGTCAATGTCAAGTGATCCGAAACTTTTCAGAAACTTTGAGAAAAACTTTTCCTCTGTCCTAATTTCCCAGTTATGAATGTTCTGCATTAAAGATAAATTAGTCATAGTCAAATCAATAATATTTTGTCCTCTAGATATGCCAAATATCGGTAAATTCTTATTTTGGTTAACAATATCAAGATTATTTATTATTATTAAATTTTCCAATTTTCGTCCTCGTCTGTTGGTGTATCTGTCAACCTCTAACGTAGACCTGCAATTACTATCGACTACTATTAAAATTTATATTTATTTTTTTTATGACCAAATTTATCAATTATTGACTGTAACCAATTAATTCCAGCATTCATGTCCCGTGTTACTTCAAAATAAGCATTTATGATTACCAAATTGAATATATATAATGATAATTATTCTAACACGATAGAATCCCTATCACTGCAATCGGTATGTAAAATAGCATCTAAAATATGATTGTTGATAAGAGTAAGGGTATGTGGATTGCAACCTCCTATATATGTGGTATAATTACCATATGATTGGTGCAACTGTTTGTTATAAGCATATAGTTCCTGAAATAGTGCTATATCTATGTATTTATAACTAAGATAATCGATTATTGTTGAAGTGAATCTCAATGAATGTTTTAGATTTAGCTGGAATACTTGCAATACAATATAATACTCGTAGAATCATTATAAGTTCCTGCATACCTTCGGGTAGTACAAGTAAATTGTAATTATTGCTGTATATATATATATATATAACAGATAAATGCTGATGTAGATACAGTAACTGGAATTTCAGTATGTCCTGCCTTCTTTCTTCCATCAATTTTTCTTGCACTTGTTGAATAACCGCCAATCCTTGAAATAACTGCTGTTTCAATTCCTTCTTTAAGGCCACAAATTCACCTACTGGTTTCAAAAGGTCCACTGCAAAATTAAGTAGTGCTACACAGTCCGCCATCTTGGATTCAATCCACACACACATTAAATATATGTATACATTGAAAAATGAGCCGGTGTTGGGAAGCGTTGCCACCCGGTCGGGTTTTACACCCAAATTGACTGGCTTTGTGAAGTTTTAAACCAATTTAGCACGTGTGACTGATCTCCTCTGCAAACCCCCTTTGTCCCGGCATTCTGCTTTCATACCATAGTCGTATTGATCCCACAAAGCGTCAAATTAAATTATTAAGTTTTAGGCCCAGTTTTCCCTGTCATGCAACTCTCTGGCTAATTGGTATAAACGAAATATCATCGTAATAGCGCTTACTGCAGTTCGGCTCAGGAGGAAATGGTGGATTTGTTAGTATTTAAAACGTAAAACCTAATACGCGATGACAGTTAAGCGTTTATTCATTGAATATTAAAAAAAAAATACTGTACATTATTTCATAAGAAAACTTGTTTCTTATTAAATACTAAATCCTGCTAGTATTTCATCAAATGAAACTTAATAAGATCCAAAGCGTAAAACTCCAAAATTTCAAAAGTTTACTTTTCATATTTCTCATCAGTTCAGTCAAGCAATTTTGTCTAAGAAGAGACTTTGCATCCTTATTTATCATGGTTTCAGTCCGGTTCTGAACTTGAAGTATCGGGAGATTGACTAAACTAGCGAGGAATGTGAAAAAGTCAATTCTATAAATTTGGAGTTATCCGTTTTTGTTCCTGAACGCCTCATATATCAAATCAACAAATAATAAAATAATTGTAAGATCATATACGATAAAGTTGTAGTTGCCTTAGAACTTACGTCGTATTCCAACAGATATATAAAAAAATACAAGTATATGTTTTAAAAACTTTTAATATTAAATTACCCAGACCAACAAAAAAAATATGGATTTTTATGTGCTGAATCAAAGTCTGGCTTTAGTTTTTTTGTATCACCCATAGTTTTCCAGCAATATGCTTTGTAAAATATGTAGTATAAACCCCTCTCTAAACCCCTAAACGGTATACGGAGGAATTAATGAAATACTATTTTACATCATAAGCATGGTTTGTGGCTACATAAAACAGTGAAATAATGCGCTAATACAGGTTTCACTTGTCCACTGGAATTGATCTACACTTTCTTTCTCTTTTTTCTTTCAAGCTTCTTGTGTAGGATTTTCTACGATGAGTCGCTTGTTGAACTTCCCGGTGAAGTGACCAACAGTAGTCCCCCATCATGTTGGTGTTACAGCGGCCCTGGTAGCGTTATTCCATCACTTTAACTTCCTGGTGAAAACGCTCACCTCGCTCCTCACTAACATCTTCCAAATTGTCCGAGAAGTAATCAAGGTGCCTGTTCAAAAAGTGAACTTTCAGGCTCATCAAACATCCTAACTTTTCAAACTTCTGTAACATGTTAGCAACAATAGAAACATACTCTGGGTCTTTTTCATTTCCCAAGAACTTTGTAACGACTTGCTTGAATGATACCCATGCTTCTTTCACATTTAAGGCCATTGTGGATTCTTGTTTTTTGAGTTATGACCAGTAATATCGACACTACAAAACTAGCAATCATCGGAATGATTTCTTGGCTCCCTCCATATCATAGGAACAGCGAATTAAAGTTTTTTCTCCTTTTTTGGCCATTTTCTTAGATCTTCGACACATACATAGTATACCTTATGCGGAGCCCAAGATTTATCCTGATCACCAAGTTTAGTTCCAAAGTATGATAGATAAATCTTTTTGACAAAATCTGTAATGTTTCTTTGGTGTTTTTTTAATCACTAACTCACCACAAATATAACAAAAACTGTCAGCAGAGTTTTTACAACCGCGATTAGACATTGTACTGAGCACATGTACAGGAAACGTGAAAGTGAGGTTAGGTTGACAGTAAGAAAAATATCAGCTGTTAACAGAAAAAATAATCAACCTTTTTTGGCCAGCAAATTTGTTTCAGCAGTGCTACCAACTTCATCCACACCAATAGACCTAGTTTTTCAGTTATTTATTTTAAATATTAAAGATGTTCAATTCTTTAAAAATCGCTTAATTTAATAAATTTAACTATAAAATGTGAAGAAATTGTGTGTGATACACAATTTAATAATACTTTAATACATTAAGCTTTAATTTCATCTAACTAAAATTCTTTTGGAGTTGGTCTAGGCTTGTCAACAGATTTAATAAAACGATAACCAGCCGAGAAATTTCCTAGAGTGAATAAACTGGAATTTGCCATTCAGATTCTTTTCTTTACCTCGACCTCAGGTACACTACATAGATACTAATTCAATAGTACTTATTAAATTTTCAATTGTTCTTAACTTTCTATTTATTCTTGTTTTGGCACATTCAGATCGAGCTATTCATTCATAAAAATGTAAGCATATTCATCATACATAATTAAAACGTTTATTATTATTTAAAAAGCAAATATTTTTTTATATTAGGGCCATAATTTTTATCGTATTTTCGTTGATTTGATTTTGTGAACGAAATTTTATTTTACCTCGTTCTCCACATTTTAAGATTTAAATGAAAAGTTCCGAGTGGCATGCATTACTGGCACTGATTTAGTCGAATCTGGGAGAAGAGGAAAATGAGAAAAGTTGGCAACGAAATTGAGCCGGGGAAGTTGAATGATGCAGATAATGTCGGAAAGTTAGCTCCGTTTTTCTTGCATATTATTGCCTCATGTCGAGCACATTATTTATGAATAATGTAACCATTGGAGGAGGTTTTTATTATTCATCGCTAATGATTTTCGCAGAGTCCAATTTTTACATAATCAGTTTTATCGCCCTTCTTTTGTTAATGTTAATAGGCCTGAGATTTTACTGTTCTATTGGCGTTATAACTTCCAGTAGATAAGAAATACATGCTTATTAGCATATATATTTTAGTTTAAAATTATTTATACGAAAAAATATATAGTATAATATTGAGAAAAACCCGTATCGAAAAATTCATGAAATGGTGCCAAGAATAAAGCTATTTTGTCTCCCTCAATTTCTCCATATATATATATATATATATATATATATATATATATATATATATATATATTGGTTTCTACTTATCTTGACTGTTATGGAAATTATATTGTGTTTTAGATCTCGAGTTTATTGTTAACTTCTTAGGTGACGTTTCGAGACTAGGTTAGTCTCATACTCATGCCCTTACAGTGAAAAAATGAGCTTTTAGTAAAACATTAAACAGCACACTAAAATTTTACAGTGGGCATGAGTATGAGACTAACCTCTTCTCGAAACGTCGCCTAAGAAGTTAACAATAAACTCGAGATCTAAAACACAATATATATATATATATATATATATATATATATATATATATATATATATATATATATATATATATATATATATAAATCCTTTACCCTTACAGTCCATGAAGGGTCTAGGGTTCAGTACGTGGTTAAGACTTTACTGTATCTTGGGAAACCGTTGTTTTATAACAGTAAAAAAACAACAGAAATATTGCTATGCAATTCAAATACATATAAAACTCACTATAGGATGCGATTCCACCAGCCAGCGGTGACAGGTGTATGTTAAAGATCAGTATCCTGATTATAGACAATATTTAGGCCTCCTACTGTAGTATAATCTGATCAGCCATAGCATCACTAAGCGATGTTAAAAAAATAAAAAATTTTATCTGTATTGGGTATTTGTGTTCCAATAATTGATCATACTCGGTTCATCCAAAAACTTTCATTTAGTGGATTTAGTTAAGCAAAACTAATTTATGAGGAAGAAAATGGTCCGGGTAGAGGACAAGAACATTCTCAATTATAGGGAAAATTTTTAATTAGTACGCCAACGTTTCGACCCACATTACAGGTCTTCTTCAGGGCAGTTGATGGGCAGTAAAACTAATTTAATTTAATTTAAAAGGTTTAGTTATATACTTGTAAACGTATTTTACTTGTATTTTTTAAAATTGTCCCTATCCCTAAATTGTCCCTATATATCCCTCATTCGGATTCGAATTTTTATTTTTAAATAAATCAAAAGAATAGATTAGTTTTTATACTTTCAGGATAATTGAATCCGAATGCTTGATTAGTTCACATTGCGATTACCT
The DNA here is from genome assembly GCA_037127475.1 of Arma custos. NCBI lineage: Eukaryota > Metazoa > Arthropoda > Insecta > Hemiptera > Pentatomidae > Arma > Arma custos. The sequence continues at coordinate 26,348,306 of CM073762.1, forward strand.
CTCACATACAGTTGTTCTAGGATTTACTCCCATTTATATGTATCCCAAATTCTTTGGCCAATTTCAAGATGGCTGGCTCTCGATCTTACTCAACAAAATGTATATTTTGTTACATAACTTTGAAGTTGTAACTTCTAAGGAATCATCATCTTACAATTATTTCATTATTTGTTAAATGTAATGTGGGGAAAATATATTCTAATTATTCCAAGTCAATGTTAAAACACATAAAACAATTGAAGCTGTTATTGCAAATGTGCCTAAAAAAGTGAGAGACTGAATAATGAATAATCCTAGATGCAGAAGGAATTGTATTTGAATTGATCACTTTGATGATGAAAGAATCTCTCTAGCGAGGCGTCAGTTGAGCCCCGGTTGTTTTTTTCCAAGAGTTACATCAACTAGCATCATCATATCGCTCCTTCAAAAGAACAGTTTCATACCTCGAAATATGATATTTTTGAGGTAAGCCTTCAGTAGCAATTGCATTAGTTAAAGCTTTTTAATTCAAGGACTAAAACTAACAAACAATAACTACAAATTAATAAAATCCACTAAATACAAACTAACTCAGGTTTTAACTGAACATGGACATACCAAATCATACTTACACAGATTTCACATAACCAACGATAGTACTTGCTCGATAGACAAAGAAGAACAGACATTTAAACACATAATATATGACTGCCAATTGTATGAAGGACAAAGATCAAAATTAATTATCTCCACAATATTAAGAGGGAAAGTTTGGCCAGTTGCTGAACATGACCTATACAATCACTTTCGACCCGAACTCACTAAATTTATTTATAGTATTGATTTTGAAAAGTTGACATCCATATAAGAAACTCCCTGTACTATACTAGGAAAAAAAAAAAGATAATCATTTTGTAAATTAAAAAAAAAAAATGTTAATTGTTAAATTTATAGTTGTTAAATTAGTTAATTATGTTAAGTTGTAACAGCATGTATATAATAATGTCTTTTGCATATATTTTAGAATTGTCCAACTGTAGTTAACTATTTGTAAAATGAATTTATAATGCACATAGTATACTCACGTATGGAATGTGCTAACAAATAAACGGTCCTTTCAAAGGGTTACTTTGAAAGGAAAAAAAAAAAAAAAAAAAAAAAAAAAAAAAAAGGACGACTGATATTCCATTTCCAATTTTTTTTCTTTAATAAAGTCATATTTTGAGTTGTATTAAGTATTTGAACTTGAAGTTTTCAGAGAATAATGACATAAGTTGAAATAAAATAAAATCTAATGGTTAATAAAATATTTTCAATACCATCATTGCTAAAGGAATGCTTCGATTTATCTATACCCAATTAATTTTGATTTTTTAAACTTATATGGAACTTTCAAATACATCTATTGAAAAAGTAGATTTTTCGAGTCATGACATTGTTCCTTTGAAGGAGCGATATGATAACTGAGTAGTCAATGAAATAAAGAAGCAATTGTCCTTAATAGAAAATTCAAATTAAGAATTAAGTTTGAGTGACATCGATATATAATGTATAGGCATATAATATATATATATATATATATATATATATATATATATATATATATATATATATATATATATGTATATATATATATATATATGTATGTATGTAATATATCTAGGTAAATATTTATAAAAAAACTACTTATACTAGCAACCCTAAGCGAAATTCCAATAGATCTTATCTCTTTTAGGTGAGGAAAAACGTCGACGTTTCGACCTACATTGCAGGTCTTCTTTAGGGGTGAATTATTCCATTTTACTTTTGTAACTGAGGTATAACCATGCTGCAATCTCAGGAACATATGTTTTTGTATTTAAGAAGCGACAGTCAGAGACATATTGTGATTGCTACATTGTGTTCTGTTATAAAGATTGTTTAGTTATAAAGATTGATTATATTAACTTTAAAAATTCTCTATCAAATTTCGAGATGGTTGGATTTTTTTTTTTTTTTTTTGAATGAGAATCAGTTTTTTTAAAAGAAATATATATTTTGTTATTTATGTAACAACATTTAAGTTATATATTTTGTTATACATATATGTAACAATATTTAAGTTATATTTTGTTATATAATTTAAAAGTTGTTTAGTGCGGGGCTAGCTGGCTAAACAGTTATCAAACTGCTTTATATTCTCACTAACAAGAGTTGTGTGATTCCACCTTCTGACCATGTTACATCCTACTCCATTCCTAGTAGTTGTAACAAAGTTTTCAGTGTAATGTGAGCTTACGCGGAGGAGTGGTTTATACAAGTTTGTTTTAGCTAATTAATTTAATATTTTCTTTACTTTTCTCAGTTTTCCTTCTTCATCACTATGATTATTGTAGTCTATAACTATTTCTTAAATTTTAGTTTCTCGGATCATGGCAGCCATTTTGTTTTAGCGGTTGGAAGGAGGTTGGCCTTGGTGGTTTTATTTGTTACTATCGATTATTATTGTTTTTTTCTGTCTTCCGAAAAAAATCCTTATTGCAATTTATTATTTATTATTACACCAAGGCCAATTCAATACTTAATCATTTGACACAACTTGAATTTGAGGTTATCCTGAGAAGTCAGTACTTCAATTGAAGATTTAAACGAAAACGAGAGCATTATCACGTGGAAGTAGGCTGTAAATCGTAGCTAACCAACCCAGAATCTAAATTTCTACTTTTCCACAATGTTTTTATTTGCCTCTTAAATTTAAAAAAGAACTGAGAAATTGAAAATACAGTTTTAAAAATTAAGTAGTTATTGTATTTTTTTAATGTCAACGAAATTCCATTTGATTTGATTGCTTAATTAACCCCCTTTTGTTAGAAAGATACGGAAAAATTCACATACTCATTTCATTTTATATTATTGATACTCAGATCATACTCATCATCATTACATACTCATAGAGAAATAATAGAGATTTCTGCATCCTGCTTATTTTGTGTTATCATTGACTGCACCCCCTGACCAATTCAATCCATCATTAGAATTGAGTTGACAAGTGTTAGTTTGGCAAGTCACCACAGCCGAGGCACCCGCTATTTTCTCTGAAGATGGCCTACACCGTTGGTCGAAACGTTGGCACAATTAGCTCAAGTTCTGCTTATTCTATGTCATCATTTACTGCACACCCTGACCTATTCAATCCATCATTATAATTATCCAGTCAAATATTTTCCACTCAAACTGAATATTTTTATTCTGTTAGTAAGAAAGAGGTCAATAAATTCTGATTTTAAACTACCTAAATTAAAGAAATATCCCTTCTAACTTTTTGTTCGATAATATATGGAACTTCACATATTTAGGAAAGTGGATAATCATTATTTTTGTTAAAATCTCTGCAGATTCCTGGTACTGCCAATCTGCCATTTAACAGGATACTTGAGATGCTTGAAACCCAACTCGGGAAAGCCTCCTAAGCTCATTTTTTCATAACAGTCAGTTTTTTCCCTGAACGGAAAAACTTCTTCAACCGTTTTGAGCTGTTTCAACTCGTTTTTAACTACCTTGATGTAGTTTATCTGAAAAGTTAAATCTTGAAAATCGTTGCTAATCAAAACGCAATTTTCCTTAAATTTTTACTTTTCCGTACTGTTTAGATTTGCCTCTTAAATTTTAAAGGAACTGAGAAATTGAATATACAGTTTTAAAAATAATTAAAAAATAAGCAGTTATTTTATTTTTTAAATGTCAACGAAATCTCACTTGATTTAATTGTGCTAAATTCACCTCTTTTTGTTAGTATGATACGGAAAAATTCACATAATAATTTCATCTTATACTATGATACTCCTCGTCTCATAACATACACATATTCGTAGAGAAATCTATTAATCATATTAAGTATTGTAAATTGATGTCTAGTAGCGATGAGGATAAGATCTCGAAACTTCTAAGTTAATGAAAAATGCGACTGACAAATAAACTAATTAAAATAATTCCTTACTAATAACTATTCAATGAGTAATGTAAGAATTGGTCGGGGGTGTGGTCAATGAATTGTACACAATTAAGAAAAACTTATTTATTATGTGCCGAAGTTTCGGTTTTTCTTTTAGACCATACAATCGTGCTCGTCAATGAAAAATCTATCAGAAACCACTGATGCCAAATTTTGGGAATAAATCAAGCCACCTCGTTTCCCTCCCTGTAGTTTTCATTTTAATTTTAAAACGCAAATATACTAACCTGAATAATCTAAGTAAAATACGACACCCTTATAAAAATATTCGACAAAACTAAAAAGACAGTACTTAATTACTATTTATCATCCGAAAATCATGTACCTTCATATATTTTGCGAACTGAAATTGATCCGGACAAACCGGTCGTCCGGTATCGTTCATAAGGAAGTCGTAGACTATATCCTAAGATTATGTTACTCACCGATGAGGACTCCAGCTACGACGCCGAAGAGAGTGCAGAGTAGGAAGAGGTTGTCGTGTATCCACCTGTGGCAGGAGTTCCTGGGGCGATCCTCCATCCTGGTGAAGATGTAATCTGGGAACACAGCAGGCCCGGACATGTTGAGAAGGCGAGTGGACCCTGAGGGCTGCGCGCCTCTATCGATCCTCTCCCCACCTCATCATCGTCTACATTAAACCTCACTCTATCTTCTCCATTAAACATCGAACTTGTCTAATCACGTCATAAATACAACTTTTTTTATTTATAAAATAGTCCGTACAATAAAAATTAAAAAAAAAATGAAAACAACCCTTAAAAAAAAGGCACTCCAGATCATGTCACCTATTTGAGAGAACTCTCAGCTCTTTGATTTTTGGTCCTTATTTCAAATTTTGGGAGAATCAATTGAGTAATCTGTAATTTAAGATTGGTATTTTATTTTCGAAAATGAACCTTTATAGTCGACCAAGAAAAATTCTAATCCCTTTCAACAAAAAAATATTTTTTTACGTTTCAATATACGTAGAAACCAAAAATGGAACACAAATAGTCCCATATCCCCGCATAGTGGACCAAAAATTTTAAACGATCGCAAAAAGAAGAAAAAGACACTCCAGACTATTTTCCATATTACTAATGTTTATTTTAGGGACATTGCTCTCAAGAATTAAATGAGATTTCGATATTTTAAATTGGTTTCTTATTTTCAAAAACGAACCTTTATTGACTATAAAGAAAACAAAAATGTTAACCCCTCCCATTTAGGTTTTTTTTTAAAGATAAGCAGAGACCAAAAATATAACAAATTTTTGTCTTTTCCGCAAAGTGGACAAAAAAAATATTTCAAAATAGAAACGATCGCTTAAATAAAAGGGCTCTCCAAACCAATCAACCCATTTTCCGATAAATAATTTTCTTCTCAAGGACATTACTCTCAAGAGTCATGTGAGGTATTGATATTTTATAATTATTTTATTACTTTAAAAAATTAACCTTTATTGTTGGCTAAAAAAAAAATTAACCCCTGCAATCAAAATTTATTTTTACGTTTCAAAATGAACAGAAGAAAATGGAAGAACGTTTCCCAGGTTTATAGGCTCAAATGACATATTTAGAGCTCTAATTTCTTATCTCAAAATCCTATTTAAAAAAAAGTATTGAAAATACCAACTACGGACCTGATCTGTTTCTTTTCATATCAATAGCACAATAATCGTAATATAAATATAAATAAATAATGATCTTATTTATACGCGATAGTAATGAAGATTGAATTAGTGAGATTTAATGTATCTGATCACACAATGTTATTTAGTCGCCACTAAGTTTAAGTTATGAACTTGAGCAATTTCAAATTTACAGTCCCTTTAATTCATGAATTTATCAGATATATGTTTGTTTAAGAAATTTTTAATAAACTGTAATCAAGGACTCAGAGAGGTAAACAGCAAATGTTTTTCCCATAAAAGGTTGCAACTCAAATTCGTTACTTAAACGTGGCAACGATATATAATTTATAATACTCATACTTACACATACACACACATATACTTGTGCGTGTGTGTGTATATATATATATATATATATATATATATATACACAATATATTTTTATATATATATATATAATGTTTAAACTTAGGTCAGTAAATATCATACCTTTTGTCACCAATTCGATTTAATGACAAGTGTAGATGAGGGTTATTATTCTAAACATTCAAACTTTTAGCTTATCCAAATGCATATTTTTTGTGTGTGTAACGTTTAATGAATTGTTGTTTCCAATAAAGTTTTCAACCATACCTTTAAATGATGACGTTACAAAACATAACTATAACAAATAATATTAACTTTTTAATGTTAGTTAAATGAAGCTTTAATTAATTTATTAAAGATTTAGTAAACATTAGAATATGATCTGCCACTCGTGAATTCATTTAAGTCATGTCCTTCCAGTTGAAATAAATTCTGATTTTTCTCAATATTATGTCCATTTACATTGATAAAGAATGAAAAAAAAAACATTAAAACATTTGACATTTTACATTATACATTTGACACTATATTTTCAATTGACATTTGCGATTAACATTCTTTTCATAAAAAAAAGTTCCTTTTAATAAGATTCTTTCGTTGTTTAATAGACACTTTCTTCCTACACTTAGTCCAAAAAAGCACAGGGTGTAAAATATGTAATATAAAGAAAACACTGGACAGAACTATCAACCCTTTAATTACATAGCTTTAAGAATTCAGCAGTGAAAAATAAAATAGAGAATTCATTAAAAAATATTAATCTTATCTGTTCTTTACGGATGTGAAACGTAGCAGATAATGCTGAAGTATGAACAACGCCTTTAGGTATACCAAAATATCTTGTTGTGTAGAATATTCGGTCCGAAATAGGATGAGACTATTGCAGATTTTAGGAGATTACGGAATGCAGAATTATGAAGTATGCATAAGATTAATATTATTGAAGTGTCAGCCCAATAACATGGGCTTAAAGTTTTGGGGTAAAGTAACAAACGAATTTCTAAAAAGTTAAGAGTGACTGGCGGATTTGGGACGTGGTTCGTGGACGGTAATTATTTATTATTAATAGCATTTTACCATCCCTTCTGTGTTTGAATATAACAACAAATTAAAGATTGTATAAAAATAACTAATTTATAATTTTCAAGAATTCGAATTCTTTATTAGTGTGAGTATCGCACTTCTGATTCATCTCATGTATTTGTTTTAGATGCTTATACTATCTGTCTTACGATTTTTTTTTTTTTTTTAAATGCATTAACTGGTTCGGCAACAACAAGTATCTTGTTGTCGGCTACAGCCTAGTAACTCCTCTTATTCTTTTTAAGTATTTGCTTAACAACATAGCGTAGCGCCAAATATATTTCAGTTCCCCCAAATTAAATGGCCAACTTGGTGTCCATAACTTACTTTCAAGGGTAAAGAGAAAAAAAACCTTTTAAAATACTGCAAGGTCGTATGACAGGATGCCAATTCATTTGTAGAAGGTGTTTGAGTTGCAATGGAGAGTTTTTGAGATCAGGTTTAAATTATTTTCAAACATTCTAATAAACAACATAAAACATTTTAGAACCTTTTCTAATATTTAAAAGTTTAAAAAATTTTATTTCTAAATGTACTTTTACACTATAATTATTTTTCTATATTAGAATCAATAATAATTTTTTTTTTTAGTTTTGTTTATATATACACTTTGTTGAAATATTATAATCTGCCACTTTTAGGCAATAAGTAATAGCGCTAAATAGCTTAAAATCATTCAAATATTAAGTAAGCAGTCTTGTATTTTTTAATCTATGGATAAGCCTCTTTGGCTTCTATGCAAAAAGTTTGTTAATTTGATTTTCATTGAACCTTACAGGCTGAAACGATATAAGTTTTAAATAGAAAATATTTCAGAGGTATTAGTTATAAACTATACATCAGATATTCTGGACATTTCTTTTCTTTTGTTGTATTTTTTATTTTATTTTCCTAATTACCATAAGTCCTAGAATTGTGAACGCAAGAGCTTTATAATGCAATATTTAGTACCGTATACTATTTGATATTTCATTCAGTCATATTCTAATTACACTTTGTTAAAGATTAACTGTATGACTACAACCCATGAAGGATCTTGGGTACAGTACATGGTGGAGACTTTATTGTTTCCAGAACAACAGTTTTGTAGGGAGAGGATATTTGTGAGATTACTCTGAACCGCCAGGTTTTCCCCCCAATTAGTAGTACAATTTTATAGGGGCTAGTTATATCCTAGGAAGGTCTGCAGATCCCACTAGCTCCATCTGTAGTTGTTAGTAGATTAAATAACTTTATCTGCCACAGCCGGATCTGAACTTAAACCGTCAGCATAATAACTCAACACTCTACACACTAATTTAATATTAATATACATACTTTAAGTAACAACCAATCAACGTAAAAACCAATCAGAACCTAGGAACACCGTCGGCAATGTTATTCGCAATGTATGAGCAGTGGACTAGTGGACAAGTCCATTCGGAGCTAAAACATATCTTATTCTTTCAAATGCTTTTGATGGTTATTTAAAAAACACTGTATATTAATATTACACAAAAAAAAAAAAAACACTGTACCACGAAAACCCGTGATGGGTTTGGGGTTCAATACATGGTAGAGGCTGCACTGTTTCTTGGTCAAACGGTTGTGCGTGGTCTTGATTTGTCCCAGATCACGCTCTACCGCCAGAATTACCCCGATTTTATCCAGGCTGGGTGAGTCCCAGGAAGGTCTGCAGATCCAACGGGTGCCATCAGTAGCCGTTAGTAGATTAAATAACTTTCTGCCAAAGCCGGAATTTAACGCTGAAACCTTCAGAATAGTAACTCAATAATCTACTAACTTAATTACCTTGCTTCTATCAATGCACTTTAAGTAAATACGTAAAAACCAATCATAATTTATGAACAATGTCATTATTCTTTTAGGTTTCCACGGCAACTATTATTACAAAAGACTTTGTTAATTCCTCAGCCCTGAGGAAGTCAGCAGCATGGTTGTCGAAACGTCGGCAAAAAATGTTTGTACACGGTCTAAACCAGAAAAAGTTAACAAAGTCTTTTGTAATGTCATTATTTTTATTAGCGATTTATGAGCTTTATATTTAATAGTCGTTTTGGATCTAAAAATAATGTTTTATTCTTTTAAATAGTTTTAATGATCATTATTTCATAATAAAATTAAAAAGGTGTATAGGGTTTAAATCACTCTTTGATATTTTTAAAGTAATTCAAAGATAAACCTTAAGATTTCGGGAATTAGAGAAAAACGGACTTATACCACTTTCGAATATAACAGCTCATGTCTCGACTTATTTACTACCGTTAATGCATAATATAAAATATTTCAAATTTTTATGTTTATAAACATTTCTAATTTTGAAATCAATTGAATTGCGAGCTTCCGTCAATAAGAGCTGACTAATGGCGACATCTATATCGAGCCTGGTGGGACTAATATAAGACCAGCCGAGGCCGCTAGTCACTAACCTCTCAATAAATGACACTCTTCGATCTTCACAATATCGATCTTCACAGTATCGATCCAAGGCAAAAGGCGATATTATATTATTAACTCACTGGCTGTCTCCTTTTCCATATCCCATAGGGCGTTCGGTAATGACTCGCTCCTATTAGGGCTGCCCTTCCTAAATATTTGATGATCGGAAATCGCGAATTCATCAACTTTATTGGACTCGGTAGTTGCTGCTAATTGCCTGATGACGACCCGCTTCCATTAGCTGTTTCAGCGAATTGGTTTTTATCAGACTAACCCCTAACCCTTAGCTGGTTCGTTTGCATCAATAATTATGTTTTTGAATGAATTTGTGTTACCCAACAATTAATTTCGCGGTAAGATGAACGGTTTAATATTGTTTATCTCTATCGCAATAAATTTTATGTAAAAAAAACTCAATCCTGTAGAGTAATACTATCCTAAAAAGCCCACAAAAAATATTTTTTTAAACTATTGTAATGCCTATACTGCAATCTAATGTGAAGAGGTAGCTAGGAAGGCAGGGCTAATTATAAATAAAGATAAAACAAAGTACATGCTCTAATCCAGGAAACTGTCATCCAGTGGATATCTCCAATGAAGAGGGTGCTATATTGAAAATGTTAAGACATGTAAATATCTTGGTACCATTATGATAGAAGATAACAGAATGGAACATGAGATAAATGTGAGAATTGGAAATGGTAACAGATGCTATTGGTCCCTCAGGAACGTGTTTCAAAATAGAGCTATACCCCGCAGCCTCGAAATAAGGGTATATAAGACAAAACTTCCTCCTCTATTCATATACGGTGGAGAGGCGTGGACTCTATCCATGCTGCATGAGAAATTATTGAATATTGGAGAGAAAGATTCTTAGAAGAATGTAGGGCCCAACCAAGGACGGAAATCGTTTCCGCATGAAAGGAACCAAGAACTTGAGGACTTATATGGAAAACCAGATATAGTTTTTTGTATTATATAAGCAAGATTGAGATGGTTGGGGCACGTTCACAGAATGAATAAAAAAGGCTCTCAAAGCTGATCCTGGAGGGACATCCAGATGGAGAAAGAGGAAGGGGAAGGCCTAGAATGTGAGGGCTGGACGATGTGGAAGCAGACCTTAAGCTCCTGGGGATAAGAACATGGAGAAGAGCAGCGGGAGATCGTTCAAAATGGAGGAAAATTGTCGAGGAGGCCAAGGTCCTCAATGGACCATAGCGCCGTGTGATGATGATACTGCAATCTGGCTGTGAAATGTGAAATTTGGAAAGGGAAATAAAGAAAAACTACTCTCGCGGAAATGGACCTCTGGAGAAGGGCAAAGGCGGGACCCCCAAAGTTTTCCTTCTATTTTTGGGTGCCCTCTTTATAAAGGTTGGGTGAGCCTCAGGAAGTGTATTATGTATTAAGCTCCAATAGGATCCATCTCCAGCTCCTAACATATTAAATAAAAGCCTGCTAGCAGTGGGATTTGAATCCAAAGTCACGGCAACTCAACGCTCCACCAGCCATTCCGCTCCTCATCGAGTGTTAATGGATTTTCATAATACAATCCTAGAGTGATTTTGACATCCAAAGAGGATGGAACTTTGAAGAATACCAAAAATGATCCTGCACTGGTTCCCTGAAGGAAGAAGAAGAGGGGGTGGCAGTGTACAGCCTTCATGAATGAATTTTGTTAGACAGGAAAGCTAGAAGTACTGTCAAAATTTGGTTTGAGAAAATTCCAACTTAAGAGAAACTCTCAATAAATAAATAAACAAAGAATATTTTAAAAAAAATGTTTTATTTATTTTTTAAAATTTGGAGAGAAATATCTTGAGAACAAATAGACGAATACAATCTTATGAACTTCATAATGATTCTCTTCATAGGAACAGCATTAGTAGTAAATTCGGTACAATTCCATTTTACACTTATTTATCTCAATTTATTTATTTTATTTGTAAACTCAAGTTTGAAGGTTCATTTTTTCATAAACAATATATATATATTTTCATAAACAATAATAATTTTTAATTTATAAATATGTTCATAATAATTAATTTAATAATATATTTAATTAATATATTAAAATAAATTATAAATTATAAATGTATTAATTCGAAAGGAATCACGAAATAATAACAGGGGGAGTGGAAAGTGTACAATCGTGTTGCAGAATAACGCTTTTTCGTTGGAAATCGCTGGCCGCTTTTAAATAAATGATTGATTCGTTCGATCCGACACTCTGTCCAGGTCTCGGCACATCAAAATGAACCACCCTCCGAATACTTCACTTAACGCATAAAAGCGCTTTTTTTGGAGCGTAAACCTCGCTTAGCTGTACTTTGTGCTGATTAATTCAGAGACAGCAGAGCCTTTTGCGTTTTGGATTATCAAATAGGACCCATGTTCCATATCCAGTGATCAACCTTTTTAAAAAATGCTTCTGTTATGTGTCGATTCTCCCCTCCCTCCCCAGGACGATTTTTCGTGTACTGTGGAGAATGCATTACAGTATATACTTGTAGGCAAATCACATGATCATAGTTGTTAAAATATATGAATAAAATAACAGAAGGAACATGAGTAAAACTATTGTTTAGATATTTTAATAAACCTTTGAAACCTTTCTATAAATACTACAAATTTATTTCTAAGTTATTGGTAATTCGTTTGTCCGTCTGCCTCCTGTTTGTCCGTTTGTCCGTCTGCCTTAATCCTGGATCCGCCCTTCCCGCTGAAGCTATTGGCTACACGTTAGTCTTCGAACTGATTAAGCGGGACCCAAACACCTGATCTGCTTACTTTCCCAATATGCTGCTAATGTTGTTGCTTGGTTGAACAAGGTTGCTAAAGAGTGTTCGACAGCTCTTCCATTGTCTGACACGGATTAGTTTCCACTTCCGCCCTTAACATTGTATGAAGTTGGTCTTCCTGATCGATACTAACCGGAAAGATCAAAGGATCAAAGGAAAGGATTTGAACCCTAAAACCACATATAATTTACGAACGATTAACGTGTTAGGATAAACATTATAAAGTTTTATGGTAGCAACTGCTGCATCGGATGAATCTTTTGGCATTTAAAAGAAAAGTTTAAATTTAATTATGTATGAGTTAAAAGTCACTATAATCATGAAATATTGTTACGGCCGCACAAAGGAAGGCGGAAGCAAGGGATTAGCGGCTTAAATCCGTCGGCGGGAGAAGTTAAAATAGGATTAGGACCGTTCTAGATCGTCTCCTTTTGTCGGAAAAGGATTAAGAAGATTCCGGAATTGTCTGGCCCCTCCGTGTTCTAGAATGTTCGGCCTTGCCTACTTAAATACTTCCCTCACCTCGAGCCAGTCAGTCTTAGCCTGAGAGTAGACCAGAGAAGACCTGTGATAAGTGAGTGTCAGTGTGATAAACTAGTCAGTGTTGAACCGGCCAGTGTAATAAGTGTATCAGTGAACTGTAACAGTCTCGCGAGTGTAATAAACTGTTTCTGTTTGTTACTGTGTGTCAGTTTGTGATACTTGAAGAATCTTACGGTCGGTGGACTAGTGAACTGTAAGTGTTAATTATTAGTTATAAATTGTAGTGTAATTTTATAATATTCACAGAAACTATTGTAACTAGTTAAGCTATCTAGAATTAGTAATATCTTATATTATTGTAATAATTAAATAGGAGTTAGGCCTAGATTATAATATTTAGAATATTGTCATTATAAATTTATATTAGTTTAATAATTTAATTGTTAATAGTTTCATTGTATCCTTCTTATCAGTTTTGTTAATAAATATTAGTATCTTTAATTAAGGAATTGTTTAATTCATTTTAATACCCAGTAGCCCGTAACAATATCTTAACGATTTTGAAGTGATGAGCTGATAAATGAAAAAGGGCTATCACAATGCACACAATATTCGGTCTTTTCTAATAATTCTGTTTTAAAGAAATGAACTTGAGTTAAAGTTCCGTTGAGTAATTTATAATTATCTTATATGCCACTACCACTACACTGTTTTGTCTGTATAGTTTCTAGAACAACGGTTGTGCAGGGAGGAAATTTGTCTTAGATCACGCTCAATCGCATGATTCCCCCTCCTATTTTGGGCTATAGAGGCGGCGAGTCCCAGGAGGGTCCTACGCCCATCTCCGGAAGTTAAAACAAAAGTTTACTAAGCAGTAGGATTTGAACCTAGAACCTTCGACACGGTAATTCAGTGCTCTACCACCGGGCCACTCCACTGCCCTTACAATTTGATATAGTATATAAAAATACAAAGCCATGTTTATGAACACTTTTTATTATATTTATCCAGACAAAAGAATTACATCTGAAAAGAAGTAGGTAGTAATTTATAAATAAACATCAATCAATCCCTTTACGGCAGTAAAAGGAGGTGAATGATTTGAAAGGAAGAAATAATAGATTATCGATTTTGGGCCCTACAGTTATCGAATGTCAAGGTGAAACCTGAAACTTTAACGCCTTTATTCTAATAATAGTGTATAGTATCGGAATATGAATATGTAAATATTATCCTTGGTTAAGTTTTTCATCCGATAGGTTTCATCTTTCGGATAATTTAGGAGAAACTAAAGAATTTAGGAGCTGACTATAATCTCAAGAAAAAAATAAGAATTGATTTTTATAAGTGAATATTGGAATTAAATTAGAAATCAATAAATTTGAATATAAATTAGGTAAAAAAATACGACTAGTAGAACTCCGTCACTGAGTAGTATTTTCATTCAAACACAACAAATGCCTGTAACCACTATGAATAAGTGACTAAGTCGTATTTTGCCCAGAGTGAGTTAAGTCTATTGAGAAAAGCGGAATATTGTCATTCTTGTAGTTTTTTGCTTGAATAGGAGTTCTAATATAATCAACAACTCTATCTCAAGCAAATACTTCACTTAGCCACTTATGCACTACGAGAACAAGATGAATCCGCTTCCCTAAGCAGAAGAAACTCATTTTGGGGAAAATTCTACTTATTCACTGTAGATATACGTACCACGTTATAGGTACTACGAAACAAAGTTAAAATGCCTCTCTATCCCCCTCTATACATACATACGGTTCAAACCGTATTTTAATTTTCAAGGTTAAAGACAACTAAAAATCTAAGTAAATAGACAAATAAAATGGTTAACGAAATAAAATGGTTCGTTAATTGACGAGAACGAAATAGCGAGAAGTCTTCCACGAATTGAGAATAGAGTTTTAAATATACGATTTGTAATGGAACATTGCTCAATAAAAACATTTATTTTTTCCCCCAAAAAATATTCAAGTGACATTTAGATTTTTTCTGTACATATGGATTATTGAGGTTGACTATACGGTTAAACTATCCTCTACCATAATCAATAGAGTTCACATGTCATGCATTCCAGTTTCTTCGTCGCTTTAACTCTTCCTTCTTTCTTTCCATCCTCTATGTTGGTATCATTGCTGGATATCACTTCAAGGTTAATATTTCATAATTACATCAGAATTGGCACCGATTAGTTTCGTTTAATGTAATCCAGAAAACTTTAACAATCATAGTTTTTCTTTTATCCTCTATACTTTATTTTGATTAAATGAAATACTTCTTTTGGCAATTATTCTACATTAAATTTCAATGACCTGATTCGAAATCAGGTATATTTCGTTTATAACTTTTATGACATTAGAGGACGAACATTACTTTCAATAAGTAAACTTCTCTCAGATTAATGAGCATCTTAATTGGGTTAACATCTCGCGTGCTTCCCCCTCATGTGTCTAAAGATTTTCTCATCCCGTCAAATTTATCACTAGGACTGAATTTTCTTCTTACACGTCAAGTTCATTCCAGAGATTATCTATTAGGTCAGAGTCAAGGTCACGATCCGACCTTCTTTTATTCTTCAAAAGTTCCATTAAAATTCTATAAAATTACGGTAGTGCCTACGCACAGTAAAGGTGTCTACATGATATGCCTCCAAATATGGCATATCAAATTATCATATGCCAAAGATTTTTTTTATAGCGATATAAGAGGAAACCGTTTTTGAAGCTTTAGTTCTAGTCAGATATATAGTTGCTTAAGGTTTTCTAGGTATTTTATTCTTTTGTATATAGTATTTTGAGATACTGTATTTATTTTCTTAGCAATAAGACCTGTGTATCTGAAAATGTATCTCGGGTCTCCTGTAGTATTGTGGATAGCGTAACAAATTACTATGCTCAAGATCGTGGGGAGTAAAAAAAGTATGGTTATGCCTACCTTCGGAGGGGGCATAAAATAGAGGTCACGAGGCTGTGTGGTGTCAAGTACTCATTATAAATCCCTATTATAATTTTACCTGAGTTTAGGCTAGAAACTGCCTTAGTTAGTCAAAGTTTAGGGCCTCCAATTCACCATTGTTTTATTAGACATATTAGTAGATAGTCACGTGAAATGAATTAATAACAAACAGAATAACAAATAAAATTCTTGATATATTCTAAAACAATATTCTTGATTTTGAATGAAATCAACTAAACAAATGAAATTTACCCTTTTTCATTTGGATGAAAAAACAAACGCATAAATTTATTTTATTTTGAATTTTTAGAGATAGAGGGTGATATAGTAAATACATAATCAATTTTATCGTGATAAAAACAAATTGAAATGGGAATTTATATTTTTCTTTCTGTTAGTCGTTTAATACAACTTTATTTATTACTTTAGAAGAATTGTGAATCATGATGCCGCCACATATAACAAAATGTGAAACAACCGGGAGTTTTAAAAGCTGTGACGTTTTATTTATTACGAGAGATGGATAAAATATCAATTCAGGCAATTATAGGAGTGATTTAAAGCCAGGCATTTAGTAAAAATAAACACCTCTAGTATTAACAAATAGTAAAAAAAAAAAAAATGAAAACAAACAAATTTCTAATGTAAATATAGTAAAAGAAAAATAAATAAATTATAATATATAGTTTAAAAAACTGATTGAAAAGTACAAATAATCCATTGATTTATTTATTTATTAAATAAAAATAATAAACGTATACAACAATTATTTTAAAACTGGACCATGGAGTACTTGAATGGACGGAAGATGAATGATGGGAGAATACTAGAGCAAAGGATCAAGGAAGGAGTAGGATTTGGAAATGGTGGACCAAGTCAATTTACATGTTTACCTACACTGTAGGTCGAAACGTCGGCACATAAATATAAGTCTAGTACTTATTCAGTGTTTTTTTTTTACTGCACTCCCCAACTATCTCCGTTCTATATTTAATTTAATGTTTGCAATTTCTTTTAATTTTTTCATTTTCATATCTCTTCTACAATATGATGGGATCAAATATATACATACCTGCTGAAGCCTGAATGGGTGAAAAAAAAAACGATGGGCGATTGTTTATTCACTGGTAATTCAAAGAATCCTTTAAACAATATCTTTAGAATAAAAATTATTCATCTAAAACAGTAACTATTGTTTCCTTTTGTTGAGCTTATCACTACTTTATGCGAGCTATTTTACGAACAGGTGATAAATTGACGCTGCACCATCCATCACTTCAGTTAATGATTCTTTGTCAGCTTCCAATGAGAGGGGAGTATCGCAGATCAGTGTTGGCAAGGTGGCCGTGGGGTCCTAGCTTCATTGTATTTCTTAATAAGTTCTTACAATAAGCAATTAGTCGCTTAATAGAGCTTCGAGGCTTTATGAGATGGTATTAATAAAGGATTTATTTTCACTCTTGAATGATAAGTTGTTGGTGTGTATAGAGGAGATTGACTTAGGTTTGTACATCTTATGATCGTCAATTATTAATAATTAGGAACATGAATGTTTGTATGTTTTATTAAGATATAATTATAAGATAATGTTGTTTTTTGAAACCCCAAAACAATGCTATATAGACCGTTGTTTAAATATAAATACATACATACATACATGTAGAATCGTATTCTACACAAAAATAATGAATCAGAAGGTTAAACATCTCCTTTGATTCGTCTTTGTAAAGCCATAGTGGAAATGCAAATATTATTTGCTAACCCCAAAATCATAACAGTGGAGAAAAAAAAATTACAGAAATAATAATTAATCGGTTACTGTTTATCTTAACCCTTTCTTGATAATGTATTTGTGGATATACAAAAGAATTTAGCGGAATGTATTTCTTAATGCTCTTGGCAATGTATCCCACAAAATACATGTGATTTTTTTAACCACCCTCATGAGATTTTTTTTATAGACATCCTTGAGCCATAAGGGTTAAGTGGTATGAATATTATTCTGAAATTAAAAAAAATTAAATTCTGCCAAGTTAAGGGTTAATTAATTACGTCTTCGAAGGTTTGAAAAACATTGTATTGAAACATTTATATAAATTACCTAAAACGGCAGTATTAATTTCCTTTTTTCAAAAATGTATTTATTTTCACTATATATACTTATGAATAAAACAAATTGAAATCATAAAATATTTTTAAATTAAATAAGAGTATCATTCACCTCCAGGCACGGAATCAGTAATGATTTTGTAAAATTGAAAAGAGAAACCAATATTTAGTTAAGGGGAACAATATGCTATAGGAAAATATTTAGAAATATTGAAGCTTCGATGCCGATACCACCCAGTTTACCAAAGCATCTCGAATCAAATTAACATTTTAAAAAAAATAGCTTTGAAAAAGATATTGTTTATAGTCGTAAATAGCAGAAAATAATTTTGGTGTGTTGTGTATGATAAAGTTGAATGTATTTGCTCAGTAGATTGAGTACATTTCTACATACTACATTTTTTGTTTTGTTTTTTTTGGAGGAGAGCTAAAATATAAAAAATACAAAAATAGAAATTTATTATTAAAAAAAAGGCAAACTAACCTAGTAATGGGTTGTATCAATGACAGAGAACACTACTCAACGCCTGACCAGCTCTACCTCCCTGTCATGCTGGACTAGTTTTATAACATTCAGTTTGTTCTTCATTTAACGTCACTTTTTGCTGCTATGGCTAATCGGACAATGCTACATTGGGAGCTCTAAATTTCGCCTATACAGGTTTAATTAGGATAGGGATTTTTAACGAGTACCTGATATCGTAAAGGCTCGGGATCCCGTTTAACGTCCCCTCCGAAGAACGGCGTAACTAAGGATTTTTTACTCCCTTAAAAAAATCCTAGGGCCACCTGCCGGGCTACGAACCCGCGATCTTGGGCTTAGTAGTTTGTTATGCTAACCACTAGACCACAGGTCGCCCCGTAACATTCAGTTTATCTTGGATTATAAAGGAATATTCCAGAGGGTATAATACAACAATAATATAATATTTTCTGGTCTAAATGGGAAACAACACGGCGATTGTTTACGGTTTAACTTGGGTTTTTGGAATGTTCTGTCATTCTACGGACCAGGAGCACTTAATGTGCAGTGCAGCTCCTAGCATATCCGACGACATCGACATTGTAGGACGCTCTAGAAATTCAGTTGAGGAGGCGTTCCTTTCTTTAGCAGAAGCTGCAAGAAAACTTGGTCTGGAGGTCAACCATGATAAGACCAACTATATGATAACTGACCAGCACCCAAGACATCCTAGTGAGAAAGTTGAATTTGGGGCATGCTCCTTCGAATGAGTTTCCGAGTTCACGTATCTGGGATCACAGGTGACATGCGATAATGAAATCGGAGCAGAAGAAGGGTATTGGCCGCAAACCGATGTTACTTTGCACTGATGCAACAAATAGCAAGTAGGGTAGTTACAAGGAAGACAAAAATCCGCCAGACTAATAATAATAATAATAATATAATATTTTAAGTAATTTTGATTTTTTATATAAAATATATTACTTGCTTAATAATTTCAGACTTATTAAACATTTGAAATATATTCCACTCTCTCACAACTTCAAATATTCCTTCCATTTTCAGTTTTTTTCATCTTGATCGGAGATTCCTTCGCATCCTATTCCTTCTATAGGGCCTCCAATATTCGACTTAATAAGCTCAACTCCAAGGTTGAGCTGGTCTCAGTTAGGAAGTGGATGGATATGTACATAAATTGTCCTAGTTTTCTTCTACTATTTTTTCCTACTTTCGGACTCCACAAATTTGATTTATCATCTGTCGGAATCCGAAGGTATTACACAATCTGAAGTATCTGAGGTTTGAAACGTAAGGCTTAACGTATGCTTATCATAAATTATTCGTGCCCCTGAATGGCTCAAATGTAGAAAAATGTGTATTTTACAAAGTCCTATTATAGCAAAAATGAATAATATTATTAATAATTATTAATCAAAGTACTACATAACAGCCGCCAGACAATATTGTTTTAAGTAACAAGTTTATTGGTAATGTATATTCCATGAATAAAATTTATTGTACAGTTTATTAATTTGACGATAGTTTAGTATGGCCACTTCCTTAATGATGACGAGTCATAGCTATGTTATTCAGTGCATATATATGGTTATTCATAAACTCGTGGATCCTAAACATACAACTGCTTCAGTAAACTATGACTTTCCATAAAGGTAACATATAACTATTTGGAGCTGAACTCTTATTTATTTATTCGCAATTATCTTGTTATATAATTTTTTTTAAATCCATAACTCTAGGAAGTATATAAGGCCTAAATTGAATTAGTAACTAAGTGCTATGGAGAAACCTTTTAAGATCCTAGTCACTACATCCACTGGCCTTTATATAAGCTTAAATGCTCTTTCCATTCCTATAAAGCTTCATCTCTAAATCTGCATTTTTTCTCCATAAAGAGTGAAAAAAATCACAAGTTCATTAAAAAAGTCTTTTGAAACTCTATATATTATATGTTTCACTAATAAGATAATTAGAGCATCATTTAGTCTTCCAGAATGCGAAGCTTTCTTTACCTTTTCAAACTGACAAAAACAACGATATACAGTACTGGATATGGTTTTAGATTTAACTTTGAGAATAAATAAAAATTTGGTTCCGTTCCTACAACCTTGTAAACAAAAACAGACAGTTTTTGTTCATTTTGTTAAGGAAACCAGCAGTAATTAATGGCTTAACTATCCAGAAGTTAATTACCCCCAAACCGAAATCCATAAGAACACAATATTCTCCTGTTTTCACCTCGGTCTTTCCCTAGGACGTGTATCGAATCAACTAAAATTTACTTTACTTGACTAAAATTTCAGAAATTCGTTCGTTACTGAGCCGTACTATTTTGCAAGCCCTTCAATCGTCGCTATGGTACGACTTAAATTATATCAGTAGAATTGAAACTTCATATTCTTCTTTCTTTAGCCTCTTAAATTCATCCAATGGATTCGTCCTATGTCGGTTGCGCGAAACAGGAAATACAAAACATTCGAGAACGTATGTCATCACCGGTGGATTTGGAGGGGGTAGCTGAACTTTCTTCGGAAGTTCCTCTCGGCTAAATCCGATGGATCACAATAATGAGAATAGCCCTATGCTTGCTGGAGCGTATGACGTAGGCTTGAAAGCACTAGTCACATATTTTTTAGTCCAAAATTAGACATTTTGAAGGAAGAAAGTGTCATGGGCTTATCTTCAAAGAACTGATCTTAGGAAATTTTTTCAAATCAATGAATTCAAACCTATCTCTCTTTTTATTCAACAAAACATTTTAACCATAAGAAAATAATTCTGTCCTCAAAATGCAAAGGATATGATGAAACTGCCAATTGGTACCATACATGTGCTGTTGTTTCTGACAACATTGCTCATAGTGAACACGAACATGAAGAAGGTTATGTTGTTATAAATAAGCTCGTTCAATTATATTCAGGAAAGAACTCACGATAACACTTTGCTGGTTAATTAGTAATTTTGTTGTATGAGTATATAACGAGTAGGTTTTTATCCTGCACGGTAATTTTGAACCTTTATAATTTCAAAATAAAGACATGCTTTTTATTATTTCAATTACTTAGTCTCGTTCGAGGTGTTTTTTAATATATTCTAACAAATTTTTTGATGTGTTTAAATGTTTTTATGATTTTGGGATTGGTTAAAAAGATTTTAACTTTAAAAGTCTTGGGGCGCCCATTAGTGGTATATCGTCAAAATTCAATTAAAATAATTTGTAAAATTGTTCAAACCAATTTCTATATTCTATTATTGGCACTTATTATCAAATTTATAAAAAAAAAATTGGAACTTTTTCGTGAAAAAAATTTCTTTACTGAATATTTTCCTAAATCAGCCTGACGTGATATCAATGAGGTACTGAGATATGCATTCGATTTTAAGATCGATATTGTTCAATATCCTCGTTTATACGGGGTTAATTGTCCTCTATCAATAGCTTACACTAATGTAGCAATTAGACCAATTATTCCTAAAATATTAATTATGTAACTGAAAAAGGATTTTCCTGAAAAATAAATTTCCTGTATGCCTAAACCGTTAGTATCGTTTTAGGTAAACAGTAGATTTTGTATTCGAATATGAGTTTATGGAATACAACTAATCGAAATTATTTCGTACATTATTTGGAAGCATGGGTTACTCACTTTTGACGTAGGTTCGTACTTTGGACATGGCCGTTCCTGTGAGGACCTCGGGCACAACTGAGTTGGCCAAGTTCCCTAGATTGCCTCCTAGACCTACCCCCACCTCCCTGACGTGGTATCGGGTCCTTGTTGCCAGGGGTTACTGCTCAGGGGGGATGTTCCCGTGTAATAGGCCACCACGAAAAATATATCGAATATTCATTCGGGGAGACAAAATAGAATAAACAAAGCAAATATTTAAGGTTTCCGGCAATCGCCCTAAAAAAATTTCCTATAAAAGAAACTCAACAAACCATAATAGTGTTATAGTAAAAAAGCTAATACCATAGAAATAGGGTAAATTTTCTGAGAAAATTCTGCATGACCAAAGTTTATTTTTCATTTTCTAAAATTTCACGGTCCTTAACTATAGCCCAATCAACGAATTTCTACATGGATGGTCAAAAAGCGAAAAGACCAACTATGGTGAGTTTTTTGGTGTAGTAAGTAGTTAATATTAGTCAATCATTCACGTGAGTAAATTAAAAACCTTTTCCAGTCATTATTATTTTTCTTTATTCTAAAAAACGTTTCGACAATTCCATGTCATTTTCAATTTACATCATTTTTTTTATAAGTCCTTCAACACTATTTAATTTTAAAAATATTCTCTAAAAATTTTTTTAATTTAATTTTGTACATTTTCAACCTTTTTGGTTAATTGTCATATAATTTAAAAACAAAGCTTAGAGTTATAGTGTACTCCATGGTCAATTAATAATTTTTTTAATTAACAAAAAATTATTAATTGACCATGGAGTACACTATAACTCTAAGCTTTGTTTTTAAATTATATGACAATTAACCAAAAATGTTGAAAATGTACAAAATTAAATTAAAAAAATTTTTAGAGAATATTTTTAAAATTAAATAGTGTTGAAGGACTTATAAAAAAATGATGTAAATTGAAAATGACATGGAATTGTCGAAACGTTTTTTAGAATATAGAAAAATAATAATGACTGGAAAAGGTTTTTAATTTACTCACGTGAATGATTGACTAATAAAGATGCACTCCAGTTACAAAAACAAGATTTTTAAAATAGTAGTTAATATTCTGAAAGCCCTTGACCCTGGTGGTAAGGGAGGTAAAATGCTACTTTTTATAGGTTTTTCGCTTTTATCCCAGAAGGGGGTTGATCGTACAAAGAAAGAAAGAATGCAAGATTAAAGCTAAGAATATTACATACCTTTAATGAGATATGCGCTCTAGAAGATCGGTCATGGTCTAAAAAAATTTTTTGCAAAACATTTTTCTCCCACATCTATCTCTAGCGCCTCATATCTTCATCCTACAGAAAATTGACCAGGGAGAAAGTTGTAGACCATTAAATTTCTTTCAAAATGGGTTTTTAGTTTAACATTTTATTTGAATCTGATCGAATGTTAGAGGTTTGTTTACTGAAATGTGGTTCCGCTCTGAACCAGCGCTAAGTAAAAAATGTTTTTCTGTACACCTTCAACTCGCTGTACACAGTACTTATAATTACTGTAGATAGTATTTAATAATTTATGGGGTTATTATCTATAGAGGCCGCAATTTTTTTTATACCATCCTTACTATTCGGATATTTTAAATTTCTATTTATATATATCAGACCGGAAGATGTTCTATGAAGGTAGAAATCTTTCTTTTTACTGTAGTCTGACTAGATTCTGGGTGTAGGTAGATGGTGGTTTCAGTTGATGATGGAACCAATCAATTATAACAAATAAGTATATTTTTCCCTTTGTTTGTTTGTAACGACTCGATCCCTAAACAGATAAGATTGTGAACCTTGCATGAGATTGTAGTTATTATTATTGTTATCAGTACCATTAAGATTTTTATTATTGACAGTTGTTGGGTATTTTTTTAAAATTTAAATATAATATTGTTTTGTTTTATATTTCAGGACGTTTTGGGTTTGCTTTTTTTCCCAAGTTCCCCATATGTGCCCTTGGCTGCGCCTTATTTTCCAAGCAGCTCTTTTCATGCGTCTACTGTGCCCAAGTACATTTTATTTCAGTTCTGCATTATATCTCAGTTATTACTAATTTTATTAAGTTACCTAGTAGACTTTTTTTTAATGATTAATATGTTTGGGCATTGGGTTTCATTTGTTTACATTTTAACATAATCTTTAAATATTCAAAAACAAAGCAGTTGTTTATAAATACTGGTGGACGATGGAAATATGTGGATAGGACATTGTCAAAATAATACAGGTGTGAGTAAATGTAACAGAAACGATTTAGCGAACGCTAAGGAAACCTTCGAATCGAACATGCCGATTTCAAAAACAAATTTGAATTAGGTTTAAAACGCAAATTCCAAAACCTACTCCTCAGTAGACCTCTCGGGCGTTTGTCAAGCGGCTCACACTTATTGGCATTTTCGGCATTCGTTCACTACATCTTTCCAAACCTATGTATTAATTTATCTATTAATTTTATTACCTTAACAAAATATATGATTCGCCATTCTGTGTAACCTCCTCATTTCTCCAATGGAGTTATCTTTCGCACTGAATATTGTACGCAATACCTTATTTTCAAACAAACTTGATCGATAGTCGGTATGATGTCATGATCATTATCACAACAGCATATAGACATGTAATGCTAATGATTCATTTTCTTCCAAAATCAATAATATATATTAATTTTTTGTTTTTATGTAATATCAATTTACCAATGATAATAGTAAATATACATATATTTATAGTTTTTTCTTACTTTTTTATGATTAAATAAAATAACAACTTGAAACTAAACCATAATTTATTTCTTTAAAAATATTGGATGAAACAATACCTGCAATGGATTATGCAATGCAATGTGAAGAAGCCAGGCTTCAGGAAATCCTCACAACCTAGAAAAATGAAAAATATCATTCTTTCATAGATGTTTACTTTCTGAGGCTTCCTGGTTTAATTTAATCCTTTTGCCCTTGAAGCCCACCGATGACATTAACATTAAGTTTTACTTACAACGAAGCCACTAACGACTATATTCTGCAATACGGTAATAGGTGCTTTATAGTTAGGTATGGATAAATAAATCGATAATTAAACATCATAAGATTCATAAATCGAGAACATATCTGGTAAAGCAAGATCGAATGGACTTATGTCAAGAAAATCTTATATAGAACAGAAAGGATCGAAAAGTAAGTTTATTATGGGACTAGGTCCATTATAATTGCAGATATCAACAGAAAAAGAAACATGATATACATCCGGGCAGAAGACTACATAACACAAATCATCAAGTATGTACGAAAGTGCCGACAAAATAAATAAAAACAAAAAAAGTAAAGTTTCTTGACATAATACAAGCAACTTAAGAGAAAAATATATTATCGAATAAAACATAAAATGTAAAGAAGATACAAGAAAAAACACTACATAATAAAAGCCATTATTTACAACTGGTCCATTAAAGCAAATAACTGGACTAACCCCTAAAATAACATTGTTTTGAAAATTAAACAGTTTTTGAATGATCAATTTGACAATTCTTCACTATTATGGCAGAGTAATTAATTGCACAATGTTTTAGAAACTGGATAGCGGCTAAAAAACATAAAATAAGTGTTTCACTGTAGGTATCAACTACCTTTTTTGACTGTTGCCATTTCATGATCGAGATTATTCAAAATAACTACATGATATTTTAAATATTTTCTATGTTTGTTTCTACCAGTTGGTCCTGTTCGATTTCTTCTCTCACTGTTTAGCAGATGAAATACCTTAATTCAGTCATGATCATTAAAGACTAAATAAAACTAATAAATAGGATCTATCGTATTCAGTATTTCGAAATTGAGTATCTTTGATTAAAAAATAGAAATAAGTTTATGTTAACATTTATATACCTATAATTAAATATATTCGTTTTAGCAAAAAAATAAATTACGAATAAATTCTGGAAAAATAATTTGAAGATATATACAAATATGACTTCTTGAATGATAATAGTTAACCTTGATAATATATGTGGAAGAGAATGGTCCGGGTGGTCAATAAATTTCTCCTAGAATTGGAGAAATGCTTATTAAATAGCCAACGTTTCGACCCACTTTCCAGATCTTCTTCAGAGCTAAATATGCAAAATACAGACACTTGGAATATTTATTAATTACAATTACCATATTTATTAATTTTTAATCCACTCAGATACCTTAATACTTATGTATTTTAGTTTCAATATTTACCATATTTATTAATTTCAAACAATTTAGTAATTTCCAATTTTCCAATTAGCCCTGAAGAAGACCGGCAAAGTTGGTCGAAACGTTGGCTATTTAATAAACATTTCTCCATATCAAAGATAAATTTATTGACCTCCACCCGGATCATTCTCTTCCACATAAAAATATGACATTTCTTGCGACATTAGCTTATAAATATAATAATAATATATAGGGTACTACTCTATGAACCATACTAAAATACTTGAAGGTTGTGAATAATTTTAGCTTTAGAAATAAGGAACAATTAAAGTATATTTATGGGCTGTTAAGATAATCCTTAATGCGTTCAGAAAAGTATTTGTTTCAATGACCGTGGATTCGAAAATATATTAGAAAGAAAAAAAGTAAAATGTCTCTTTTTGCGAGATAACACTTTATGCAGTCATTGCAGAAAAATGTCTAAGTTAAATATTTAATGTTTTTGTTAAATATTTCATCAACATTTTTTTATTTAGAAAATTTCATGATTAATAAAAAAAAAGTGTAAACAAAAGTTAAGATATCGCAAAGTAGTTAAAATATGTTAATTCATATGTATTAATGAAGAACAAAAATTACCTGCTGGTTGTTGAGTTGTTGACGGAACTGTAGTACCTGATAACAAAGATAAAGTTGAACGACAGTTGCCAGAGGCAATCTTTATATCCGGAAATCCCTAAAAAAAGAATGAAAACGATCATAAATTACTATAATAAAAACCGAGGAACATAAAACTGATGTTTTATAGTTTTATTTTTTATTCTGATTACATTTTCTGATATGGTCAATTCTCACAACTACTTGTGAATTAATTTTTCTATTTATGCGCTCTATCTGATGTTTATATGTATTTTGTTAACCAAATGTACGCCAAATGGCGAGAGCGACATCAGAAAGTAAATAAAACCAACAGGTGTAAATCTCCGACCCCGTGTCAATAATACCGGCCATTTTGAGCACTTGCGTTGTAAATAAAATCATAGATGAGAAAAGAATAATAAAAATGTTATTAGAAAAAAGACAAAGATTAAAATGAGAAACATTGACATGAAAAAAATAAATTTAATGAACGAGAGAATTACCAGTGAAAAAACCAAATGATTAATAAAATATACAGAACAATGAAATATTAACTATTATTGTGCAAGCCTGTCATTTACAGAATAAATTTAACATTGACAAATGAAAATAATGAAATAAAGGAACTATTAAATTAAAAAAAAAACAATAGTCTTAAACGTCCATAAGTGATAACTACAAGAAATCTCTACGACGTCTTATTCTCAAGATTATTATTCTAATTTGAGATACCTGATATTATGGAGCAGTACGTCGGAGCGGCCGGAGGCATAAACTCAATAATCAATGCAGCCAATACTCCCAATGAATGGAAGGATAATGATAAATTATGACTGAAGAAACCCAGGAACTCGTAAAGAGCGAAGAGTACGTACAATACTGTTTCAGATGCAATTGGCTACAAAAGTACTCGTAATGAGTGATGTTCAGTTCAACACTGACGGAGTGCAACTGCCAAAAAGTACTCATAATGAGTGATGCACATTGAGTGAAGTCCAATTCAACACTGTTCGTAAGCGACTCACAACACTGTTTAGCGCCGGCTAAAAATAATCGGCGGTCGCTTATTGTCAACATATGAATTAATATGGTGAGTCGATTTATCCATAAACTGTAATATACTAAATTCTAATAATCCAATTAAAGTTATATGCACAATTATTTTAATACTTTCTCTCGTTCATTATTAACCAAAACTACTTACAAATTAATAATAATTAGACATGAAACTATTCTATTTAACTTTGATAATAAAGATATACAGAGTAAGATTAATGAAACTAATTTAGAGTGTTAAGGCTAGATAGTTTATTTGATTTATTAAAAGAGTATTTATTTTAATCGTAAATAAAACAATAAATATTTTGTGAAAGAAAAGAACATTTTTCCTCATTTTAATATCACCCCTTTTTTGTAAATATAATAGTATAAACATTTATTTTCATATTGTTATTATTTGTTTATTATCATGTTTTTTTTGTTTTTTTTTAAATAATTATATTCAGTTAATTTTATTTATAAGTTTAAAATAAAAAAGACACCTGCCGATGGTGGATTCGATCAACTATTGTCTACTTCGTCTATATCAAGCTAGAGAGTGCATATTATAAACAATAGTGCAATTGTTATTGTTGACTTGAACTAGACTAATTCGCTGCCCCACGGTAGTTGGGAATTAGTTCAAATACAGTATTGGTCTGGCAGTCGATTCGACCACATCGAATCGAGCCGATATTTTGATTTCGAATCCTCGCTAGCCCTGTTGGAGTGAGCAGCTTTATGGGCCCTTTCGCTCGCCCTGACGAGGAAAATTCATGGACATTTTTCGTCGCCCCGCCGATGAAAATCCTCTGTCGTCTCAACCATCCAGCTCGCCCTGCCGAGAATCTACTATCTA
Source organism: Arma custos (assembly GCA_037127475.1). Classification (NCBI taxonomy): domain Eukaryota; kingdom Metazoa; phylum Arthropoda; class Insecta; order Hemiptera; family Pentatomidae; genus Arma; species Arma custos. The sequence goes on from CM073762.1 coordinate 26,377,004, forward strand.
CGGGAATCTACTGCGACAGACAGATAAGAGTTTATTTTTTGTTTATATCGTTTCAGCTACAAAGCCAGATAAACATATACTATTTTGTAATTGACTTTGTCCGCACATTTTTTTATTTGTAATTAATGGACTTAAATTTATAATCGTATGATTGAATAATAATTGTTTTCTTTTGATATTAATTAGTTGTTTATAGTTTTGTTAGTATTTGTAACTTTATTTTGTCATTATAAAAACGTCTAAATAGTTCATTAATTCAATCATTTGTTTATTTTCTATAAAAGTATTAGTTGTTAATTTATAATAGTGTTTTGTATTGTTGGTTTTAATAAATGGTTACATAAAAAGGCATGCGATATGGTGTAATTGAATCAGTATTTATTTGTCATAATCCATTTCGGAGCCCTCATCGAAAGGTCCAATAACTATTTCGAGGTTGCTCAAACATAAACACTGAGTGTCAACACCGTGCATAGTAACCCAAGGTAATGTGCAACATCACTTGAGAAATTTTTCTTTCAATATTTTTTAACTACTAGGGCGGTAACCCTTTTCCTTCTAAATTCTAACTAACCACAATTTTCCAAAATATACAGTTCATTTAATTGTACAACTGTAAGTACTTAAAGCTTTAGTAGAGAATTATTCTAAAATTTGAAGTTCAATTCATCATTTATTTTGTACACCACTAGTGATCCTGTTAAAACATGAATACCTGCCTAATATTGTTTTCAGATATTGAGTATTTTGCATTAAATACTTAGGATTCTTGAATTGAATTGATTCTTGAATTCTTTAGGATTTTACAAAAATTAAGACTGAAGAATTAAAGGAAAACGTGATTTGTTTTGAATTAATTCAGAGAATAGAACACACGGCCCCAAACATTTGCGCCCGGCTAACGGAAAAGCACCAGCAGGACAAAAGATTAAAACAAGTATAGTTACTCAATCCATTCCTAGGCGACATCGATAAAGTATCATCGATACAAATGCTAAGTATCGAATATGAAAACAACACATTTTTCTGTAGTGTTTGCTTGAGGATTTATAATTGGTCAAAAAATCGTATTGAGTCATTTATATGGCACAAAAACCTCGTGTAACGACATAAGGTAAATAATTTTTAATAATTAAAGTGAGGTAAATAACATAAAATGACAGGTAAAACACGTTTGACCATACGTACTAATTTTGAGTGAATTTCGAAACAGTTTTTTCAATCTCCTGAAAAGTGTTTTTTCGAAACTTTGCATTTATTTATTTTTATTTTATTTTTTGATATCACAACATTTTATATAATAGAGAAACAAAATATTATGATAAAGTATTTTCCCAAGAACCTACGATTACTTTTCCTTGTAAAAAATATACTACATCATTTTCTCGAAAAAAATCCATTGTTCAAAATTTTCGAAAAGTCAATTAAAAGTCTCAATCATTCACACTTTATTAATAACTATTTAAGAAAATATATTAGATATTAATATTAGGTGGAGAATTGTGCTATCCGGAATTGCTGGAGTACCTGCTGACTAAGATCTTAAATTGAGAAACACCCACACGCCTTACGAATAAAAATAAATATCCAGTTTATTCCAAACTTTGGGTCAGTGTTCGTTTGGCAAAGTGTAATCTTGTCCCAGTTGCCTTCCTGCCAAGTATTCATATCAATGGGTTATGCAGCCTTCTCAGTTGCCAAAATTATCTACGAGACTCTAATCATTTTATTTTTCACTTCACATTTTCGCTACTTCAACAACGTCAGAAATAATTAGTTAAAATATAATTTAAAATGTATAGGTTGTAATTACATTGTTTGTATAATTTCATATTTTTGTTTTAACTATAGATAGTTTGTTATACTGTATTATTCGTTTTATCATATTTTTCAAATGTGTTTAATATTATAATTGATGTTTAAATATATAATATTGACATATATTCCATGTTCGTAAAATTAAAATTATTGTATCTAAAATTATTGTTATCTTATTTCTATGTTATTTTTATTTCTTGTACTACGTTTTTTTTGTTATTCTTTAAATATCCGAGGTAATTCGTATTTTTCCCCCATTATTTTTTTCTTATTTGTTTATTTAATTGTATTAATTAGTTAAATGTAATCACATTATACTCTAAGACCTAATGATGCCCTGTATAGAAACCTGTATTGTTATTATAAAGGGACTTGTCCCAGAATAAATAAATGCTTTATTATTATTATTATTATAGTCGATGTGAAATTATTGTGGCAAATTTCTTTCATCCAAGCGCGCTTGGAAGGAAAAAAACGAAATTTGTTCCCCCTTTTTATTTATATAATCCCAGTATTCGTTGAGGAAAACATAAATACAGAAATCTAACATCTAACATAAAAACAATCCAATGTTTTTTTAATTAATAAAAAACTGGTAGTTCAGTCCAACTAACATCAACATCCACACCATCCAGGCTTTATAAAGTGTTTAAGAAGTAAGTACTTCAATATATTGACGAAATACCTCCCTGCACAACCGTTGGCTTAAAACCGTTATAGTCCATCCAAGTGTAGAGCATATGAATAACCTATCTAAGCCCAGTGTGTTGTGTAGCAGTTTTCAAGTGTTAATTGTTTTCTCTTAATCTCATTAAAAAGCAGTGCATTTTATGATCAGATTTGAAATATGACAAATATATTATTGCTAATTTATTAGATTTTTTTAAGAAACTATCAACTGGAAAATAAAATTTGAAAGACAAATTAAATGGAAGAATAATCCCTTTTTACGGGATTTATTAGAAGAAATTCCCTGGTTTTATTTTAATGGACGATATTATCGGTAATTATTAGATTCGCCATAAACAAGTTATTACCCCATTCCAGTGTTTGTGAAGAAGTTACTATTGTTCAGCCAATAATGTTTTTACGACTTGCTGAAACTAGATCTACCCTATCTTGATTACCGAACTCGAAACTTTCCAACTAAACTAATAAAAAGTTTTTTATGATTATGTTGTTCTGAATTCATGACAGTCTGATAGCAATGTAATGAAAATCGAAATAAATTATTAATGTAACAATGTCATATAATAAAAATAAAAACATCAGCTTTTGAATCTTACAAGGGCCAAGTATGTTACCAGGAAAGTACCAAAACAACGTTTGTGCAAGGTAGAGATTTATCCAAAGTTACGCTCATCCATTAGGCTATCGTCAAATAAAATTTAACAACTTTATAGAAAACGGAATCACAGGAAAATGAATAATGAAATGAAAAACTAAAATCAGAACCATTTCGACTCCACATCCTTCTCTTAATATATACAAGGTACAGGGGAAGAGGACCCTTCAGAACACCTTTGTAGAAGAACACAATATAAAAGTTCAAATCCAAGAGGCTATGAAAAAAACCCAAATAAATAAACCAAAGTACAACAGACATGAATAAATAGTATATATACACAAAACTTTCTGGTTTAGACCATGTTGTTGAATTTTTCTTCGCCAACGTTTCGCCAGACATACTGCTAGCTTCTTCAAGGCTGGATCGAGAATGAACAATCATTATTGTTGAACATGAACATCATTCTCGATCCAGCCTTGAAGAAGCTAGCAGTATGTCTGGCGAAACGTTGGCGAAGAAAAATTCAACAACATGGTCTAAACCAGAAACCACTGAAGTTTTGTGTATAAATAATGGCCGTGGAAACCTGAAAGAGTATTTAAATAGTATATAGTTTAAAAGTATATAGGATATAAATTATGAAAATATAGGGCATATACTTTAAGTAAAGCATGCATAGCTTTTTAATCAATTTGTATAAAGCGATTTATATAAAATAACTTGCTATTTCCGTAATTATTTCGGTATTCAGTACATATGTTTACGGTATCCATGTCATGTATTGTATTTAATTTATTCTTAAAAACATCAGGAATGAAATAACAATTATTAAATTGCAGTTACACGGTTCACCGAGCAGCCGCTCCTTCTATTTGCCTTGATGATGACCTACAAAGTAGGTCGGAACGTCGGCAAAAATATATAATAAGTATTCACTTATTTGGGGTTTAATTTGACTGCACTCCCAACTATTTACATCCTTACATTAGATCTTCCAGTCAACTAATTTCCTCTCTAACAGAAATGACATTTACTTTTCACTCATTAAAAATATTTACAACATAAAGGCAAAGGGGTTAAAGAGGTGGGAAGAGGGAGTGTATTAACATTTTCCAAAAAATAAAATTAAAAAAACAGGTCTAAGTAGCTTTTCCAGAATATTTTACCTATATTGAAGCTTGCACGGCGCTCTGGTTAGACCATCCCACAGAATTCGTAGACATTTAATACTCATGGGAAATATTTAATAGAAAGAAATAAAAAGACAATTTAAAATACTAGAAGTAAATTTGGATATTTGGATTATTCTTGGACAAATTTCAGTTTATTTATTATTCATAATTGTGCGCGGATTTTCATGATTTCGAATGTGTGAGGAGGATCTTGAACTAGGTGATTGAAAAGTTTCTATTTCCAGTTAAGGTAAACCATTTTATAGAGGCTGGGTGAGCACCAGGAGGGTCACTAGATCCCACAGGGTCCACCCAGTCATGTTAATAAAAATAAAACAAATCTGGCACTGCCGTATTCGAAAACAGAACCTTCAGCACTCTACAAACTGATCTAGCCTGTTTATTTTCAATTTAAATTAACGTTGTTAGAATTTTGCCTAATCCAAATTACATGCTCAAAGAAGATTTGTACGAATTTATAAATAGTGGATGGAAAGTTATGTGAAGCGGAATAAAAGAGTTTCAAAGAGCAGAAGCCTAGGAAAAGGCTGCATAAGGGATGCCCTTAAAGTGATCGATACAGAATATTGGATTAGGAAGGACAAATAGCTCCTGACATATTGCTATTATTTATTACCACCCATCGATCCGGAATGTACGCTTTATTGGAATAGTTCGCCTGTCATACTTCGCTTTGCGACTTTCGATAAGGGAAAAACTATCGGGTTCGCTTCAGCAATATGAGCGACATGCTCATGGCATATTGCGCGATACTGGTGACACCTAGCGGCCTGTGCATTAGTTATACAATGTTTTAATCAACTCAAGTTTGAAGGCTAGAATCCCATTGATATAATAATGATAATATTTAACTAATAGGTCGTTTAATAGTTGTGCAATTAATAAATACTAATAATAACTTAAAACATCAATAACTGGTTGAACTTTTGGTTTCTATTAAAAGATTTTATTTCTCATAGTTAAATGCCCTGTTTTATAAAATGGTTGAAAGTGAAAATGATCTAAGTAATGTTGAATTTAACATATATGTACTACAAATACAAGTTATAAATAATCATCGAACTAATTATTTCAATTAAATTATTAATATTTTGTACAGACCATCATATGTTTTGATTAGTAAATAAACTATGTACTTGAAAATGAATATAATTTATACCATACCTAAGTGACACTAATACAATTGATATAGAGAAATAAAACGCCTTCAAGCAAAAATGAGGAATCAGAGAAAAAATCAAAACGCCTTACATGATAAATTGAGTAAACTCAGAGAATGGCTCACTGACACATTCATCTAAGACCCAAATCTCCTGTTGGTGAGAGAGAAATTATTTATTAACTCCCTTTTCTTATTGGAAAATCGAGTTTATTGCAATTTGAATTGCGCTGCTCCAATGCTAGAAATCTAACCTTTATTGAATTATTTTGTTAAATCGACGAGAAAACCAAGAAATCAATTTCATGGACTTTTTCCCATTTTCGCCTGAAAACAATTTTTTTTAAATTTTTACTTGAATTATCAAAAATCTACCTTTCCTACTGCCGTAAGTACATCTTAGCATCTTTCCTTCACCAAGTTATCCAATCCCGCCGACCATCTTACATTCAAAACCACAGTCCTCTTCCGTAACACCCGTTCCGGCTCTCAGATCTATATACAGCATCCCACCGAACAGCAGCTTATGACAGAGCTTTCCTTATCCGATTCTCCTCCCTTTGGAACTCTATACCTTCTTCCATTCGTCGTTCCAATAATCTTCCAGCCTTCAAATCCCGTACATTCCATCACCTATTATCCCTACAATTCCCAAAAAATCGAAAATGGTCGGGGATCAGTTTTGACTTAATGTTCTCTTTATTCGATGAATGAATGATGTTTTGGATGTACATTTGTGTGAGTGATTATGTATTTATATATATGAGTGTGTGGAATTTAAACCACATACATATGTATTATTAATATCATCTAGATAGATATTAAAAAAGAAAAAAAAGACAAAAAGGGATAATTTTTCTTCATTTTTTGGAGGGTTTTCTTTCCATAAATTTTATATATATGTAACCATAAATTGCTTCTCTTATATAATTATTGTTAACTTATTTTAATTTTTTTTCTTTCTCTTCTTCTTAAAATATTGTTATTGTAGGTAATTCACATTTTTTTGTTCATTTTTTTTATTCTTTCTCACTTACTAAATTACTTGTAATAATTAATGAAATGTAATTGTTTTACACTCTAAGACATAATAGCTTACAATACCTGTATTATTATTCTATAGGGACTTGTCCCAAAATAAATAAAGATATTATTATTATTAATAAATTGATGTTATGCAAGCATTTCCAAATCTTAACCAGTCTACAAATCTATTTATCTAATTCATCAGTTACATTAAGTTCAAATTACAATTCAAAATATAAATCCACATTTTTAATAACAATAATATAGATAAAAAGTAGTTGGTAATCACGTGGTATATCTAAAACTTCGTGGAAGGGGATAGAAAGATACAGGCACGTGGCGAGATATCCAAGTCATTACAAAACGAAGCTAATAAAACAAAGCTTTCAGCTAAACAAAGCTAAAAAAACAACAACAAGATGCAAGAGTAATGTAAAATAAAATAATAAATCTGTGCCTCAAAGGAATAAGACGACCCCCTGTGGGATCTGAAGACCCTCGATAAAGTGGGTATCATGGGGGGGGAAAACCTAGCGGTTAAGCATCTGCACAATCATTGTATTAGAAACAGTACAGTCTTTATCATGTACTCGTACTGAACCAAATACCCTTAAATGGGTTGTAGAGGTGCAGGTTTCAGGTTATATTTAAATAAATAATTGGCTCTAAATATAAATAACCCTTTTTTAAATGACGGTTGTGTGCATTCCTAACGATTGCGCAACCAACATCTGCCTCCGTCACTTTCTACTATTTTGCATCACTGATTAAGAACAGTTTAGAACAGAAAAAAAAAATCCTCACCCAGCTCACTTAATTTGGAGATTCTAAATTGTATGAAAATCTGGCGGTTGGCCATTATATTGGTCAAATCATCTCCCTGCAAAACTGTTAAATCACAGTAACAGTACAGCCCTTGTCAAATCATAAGACATTTCTTAATATATGTCTCGTGTTTTTTATCCCAAAATATATTATCCTAATTCACATTATAGATTAAATAAAATATAAATTTAATCATGATTAAGTTAACTGAATTAAAATTACTAAAAATAGTCTTAGATATAAAAATAGACTATAAAAAAATAAAATGTTAGTTTCGCCTATCTTTGTGGTATTCTGGATCAACATTAGTGTTTGTTCCGCTATTTTCTTGGATAAGGAAATGGCTATTACTGTGCACAAGATGGATGCCAGTTAATAGATTAAACTATTTTTCTACAACTCCGGAGTATTTAAATATACCAGATTTTTATTTAAAGTAAAATTAATAGATTCAGTATGCTTATGCTTTTAATTGCTTAGTTACTTAGTCTTATTCTGAATATAATATGAGTTTGAGCTTTCTAATTACTCGAATCCAAGCTACTACATTTCTACCATTTATTGAGGTATTTTTCAATAAAACAGTTAAATTATCTATTCAAATAAAAAAGTAACATCATTCCTCGACTATAATTGACCAACTGAAGTAAGGAGTTGTTCTGGGATCTGTAGGATGGCAAAGTAACTACACAAAAACTTGGAGTATGACGAGCCACGATTAAATCAGGGTCGAAAGTTACAATTAATATTTAATTATTTATAACTTACAATTATAATTATAATACTAAAAAAAAATTAATTTCCTCAAGAAAATAAAGAGCTTAAAGAAGTGAAGCATTTTTTTTTAATAAGACGTGAACAGAAAACGTTATAGACGATTAAAACGGAATTTGCTAAGCACAGAACGTTTTGAAATCACCGAGATTTCCCAACAATACGCCAATTCAGTTGTAGGATGATCGGATCTATCTTCTACATTAAATTGGTTTAGAATTTTGTCGTCATTTTGGTTTTATATGATAATATTTTAAGTGATTTTTAAAATTGAACTAACCCCTTTGTTCCATTGTAATACATTATTTATTATATATTGTTGAAACTAAAAAAAATTGTATTTCTAGTACGATTTAAATACTAATAAAAATAATTCTAATGATGTCAAACATGTGCAGTTTTGTGTCAGTTTTAGACAAAATAAGTCTGATGGGCATGAAAAAAAAACAAACAAACTATACCACTACAAGCCATGAAGTGTTAGGGACTCAGTAGATGGTGGAGACTATACTGTTTCTAAGACAACGGTTGTGCAGGGAAAGTATAATCAACGGTACTTTACTGAGGCTGTGTGAACCCCAGGATGATCTGCTCGTCCCGCAGAGTCCATATGTGGCTTATAATAGATTAAATAATGTATCTGCCACAGCTAGATTTGAACTCGTGGCCAAATCTAGCCACTTCAGCACAACTCAGCTCTCTACAAAGAAATTAACCTTTAAGAATTTTACATTTCAATAAATGTTGATACTTCTTCATTTAATTACAATTTTTTTTCATGTTGGATTATATTAATTGACGTTATATGAATGAAGAATAAAATGGTCCGGATGGAGAACTATTTCTTTTCTTCTTACAAAAACCATTTTTTCCTGACCTCCACCCGGACCATTTTCTTCCTCTTATTTATTTGTCACTATTTCGAAAAGTTAGTTGAAATATTATATTGTATTGAAATCGATTAGTGAGTCAAAGAGACTCATTATTGGGAGCGATACTGAGTTTGGACAAGTGGACAAATAACTAAGCCTGATTGAAGGATCAGGATTTTTTCCCCGAATAAAAATTTAATATTTCTCAAAGGAAGATATTTTACTTCTTAAGTTTCAAAACTTATTTATTTTTCTTCAATCACACACACATCTAATAAATAATTTGGATAATTATTCCAATACATATAAACGCATTCAAACAAGCGTTAAAAAAGCTTAACATGTTTATATTGTAGATTTAGAAAGAAACTGCTAATGTAGAGTAAATCAAATGCAAGTTTGTTGATAAAGTTTTTGCATTATAACATGTGAGCAAGTTTTTTGAATTTTGGAAATTATTTACAGTACTGTTTTTGCTTCATTCCCAAAACTACAAGTAGGTTATAAATTTTGTTTAAAAATTACAACAAATATTATTTCTACATTGATTTATCTATATGATGTAAATTGATTTTGCTGATTTTTTAAAACAGGAAAAGAAAATATTCGAGCCAACCATGATCAGAAATAAAACAGGCATTTTTTGAATAAATAACATTTTCCTAAATAATTCTTAAGAAACATATTTAACCAAAACAAATGAAATTATTGACCATAATAAATACTTTATATTTGGGTAATTTTATAGAAGCGTTTCTTACACCAATCACTTTTTTTTTATGTTAAAATTTTAGTGACACTTTTTGGAAAATCCCCCCTCTTCCGGACTATCCTAAAAGTTACAATAACGAAAATGCAAAGTTCATACTATATATTAAAATATGTAAAATAAATTATGCCTACATAATTTGTCTGTGTAATATATATTTTTTTTTTATCACGTACCGGCCACGAAGGACCACGTGAATATAATTGGTTAGGCTTCTTTGGGAGTTTAGCTTGTCTTTCTTCCCATCTCAGCTAAAGTACTTTATTATGTAGAAATTATAAAAATAAAACAAAACCAAATATTTCTTTATATACGAATTTATTATCTTGAACTTAGATAATTGCATGGGATTAGGCAAGCAGCGTCTTAGGTGATACCCATCGAAATTCCAATCTATTTACACAAAACCTCAACAAATTGTATACTTAAACCTTCCTGGTGAATCACTCTATCTATTTGTGAAAACCATATGAAAATCCGTGCAGTAATTATTGAGTTTACCGCCTACAAACGCGGCCGAGGACTTTGTTTTATAATATGTATAGATATCTTTAAAAATTCACAATAAATTACAATAGTTTAATTACCTTTCATCAATCTCAATTTTGTTTAACTCTTTAAAAATATTTTCTTCTGCTATTTATCTTTTTTGTTATATTTTCGAATGAGAATAAGCACAATTATTTAAAAACAAAAATATAAAGGTATGTCATCTACCTCTGCATAAATCGACCCGTATTTAAATTGATAAATGTCTTCCAAAATTTATCATAAAAAAATTATAAATTCTTTATTTTGGAACATCTTCTTTTAAAATAATTTTACAGATAATATAACAAGGGCTTTAACACCTTTGAGTAGAATAAAAAAAAGAGGAAGATAATGAAAAATTAGGAAGATTAATGAAATGCTAAGGAATAATAATGGCATTATTTATTTATTAATAATGAGTATTAATTTATTAATAGCCAATATTAATTAACAAAAACAGAATTCCAATATTGATAAACTAAAGATATCTGTGGTTAATTTAAATTAATATAATTAAAACAAAACCGGCATTGTAAAAATATTGACTAATTATTCGTAAGACCCTCGCTTAGATTATATCAATAATAATAATTTATCCCAATAAAAAATACATTTCTTACTCTCCATTAAACGAATAAATATGCCTAATAAAACACCTTATCTCTCCAAACACCACCCACCTTATCTCTCTAAACACTCGTATAATCATTTCTGCTGATAATACTTCAACTGAACTGTTTCGCTCATAAAGCTAAAAGTAATTGTGTAGTTTACACAAACAATATCCCACTTAATCCCGGTAACGTATCGCCAATCATCATTTGTGTAGCTGAAATGTCGGGAGAAACAAATTAGTGTAAAAAAAAAAAAAACTCTCTCAACAGCTAATCTCAACAACTACCCTTAATAGCTCATTGCTTAAATGGAATTGCTGGTTCGCGTGGTATCAACAACTTAAAGAAAGGTGTAATTTCATCTTTTGTCAATTTGGCCATGGACATCATTTCCCTCTTAAGGAAGTTTTTTCCATTAGCTTACGCTATGATACGCTATAAATCAAATGGAAATATGTTGATCTACCCATAAGAAATTTTATAAGAGAGCAGTCTTATCAGACCCTAGGTCCTCTAAAAACTCTAATATATTAAATGCTTTGATTAAATTTTGCATTCCATGATAATTAATTGAAATCGATTATTACGTTATAAAAAAACCATAATGTATACATAATAAAAAACTCTTTTTAATATTTTTTTTCGATGTTTCAAAGGACGGCGTGCATCATCCCTCATCTGGAGATTTCATTCAGCTGTTTTTTTGGGCACTTGTGTTTTTGTCAGGGGCAGTCGTTTGTAATTTAATTATATTTTAACCATGAAAAGTTCTGATTTGCGAATGAAGAAATTGTCAAAGTCAATTTAAAATTTCACATAAATTCTGCATTTTTTTTTTTATCCAATAACATTCTTAAAGTTAGTCCGTTAATGAAATAATTGTATCATAAAAGCTTGATTTGAAAATTGTATTCCCGAGACCAGAATTATATTTCAGGCACTTGTAATTCTTTTTTGATGATATTCAAATCTAACGGATCAGGAAATTACTGGTTTCCAGAGTAATGCCAAAACCTGTTCCTTGTTAAGCGTTATTACGTCTACAAAATTATTTCGCTTTCTATAAAATTACTCCCTCGTCACACAAGAAAAAATGTTGTTCAATCTGTATTTCATATTCATATAACTTCAATATTAATTTTTTAAGTGTTTTATTTTTAATCGAACAGAATAAAAAAAAAAACTGTCATTTTGCCCTCAAATGCTTGCTCGTTAGATATCCTCAAAAATCAAAGTAGAAACATTCTGTTGTATTTGGACCTCAATATAGATCGAAGTCTCAAAACATTTAAACACTCAGGCTAAAAATGTCTATGGATCTATTGTAAACATATCTGGACATCTCAGTAAGATAAAAATAAATTGCTTTATCTTATTTATTTGTTTTATCATTTTATTTTTATTTTTTAAAATAAAAAATAGCCAAATAACTGTAACCAACCTATAAATTTTATGTATAAGATTATTATTGATTTATCTTTTATGATGCAAACTTGAAATACTTTTATTTTTACCAACAAAAAAAAATTATAGGAAAAGAAAACTCACAGCCTTCGATTAGAAATGGATGGATAAGAAAGGACATCTTGTCAAAGGCTGCTAGTTACCCAACAGTTTCCCATTTACGGTCTTGCTCTAGAAGAGGAATTCTTGTCAATAGGAACTCTGTTGAGCTAATTTTGTTTAATGTATTGAAATATATGACTCAAAAAATTGAAGTAAATTTTAGTTTGACATATAAAACAATAGAATCCAGCTTAATCAGATCCTCAGTGGTAAAAAGAAACAACAGTAATGTTTTTTCCAGAGTGGATTATTAATATATTTATATATTCATAATTGAATTTTTCAAACTAAACTGGCAGAAACGGGCTAATCATATGAAAATATTAATGAAATCGGTAAAGTTTATCCACTGCAAAAAACTTAATGTGGTGCGAAGCTAAAATAAATTAATAATAATATTTCATAGTAGCGTGTCTTTAATGATTATATTTTATTTCTATGCTATGTAAAAACATCATGGCCGAAAAATCAATAAAACACTAAAAACCGACAAATTTCTTAAAAACGCAGACAAACTTTCATACATGTAAGGTGAACATAATAAACATTGGTTGATTCCATTTAAATGCTGCACCTTCAAGGATTTATCAACAGAACTAAAGATCATAATTCTATGAAAGCACTTGGAAGTGCACGCTCATTACATTACATAACTATTGCACTTTGTAAATTTCAACTCCTTTACATTTTTTTTCTCTTGATCCTTTCATCTTTTATTTTTTTCTATTCTAATTTTCTTTCTCTTCCACATTCTCACTACGCTCTGATTCTCTAGAGATATTCTTCCTCTCTGGCTGGACAAAATGTTTAAATATAATTGAAATTTATCATGGATTTTTTATACCCCTATGAAAATTAGGGTATATAAAAACGCTTTAAAATTACCGCAATGGATTTCTTAGAACCTACGTGCATTCTTGTTTATTTATTTAACGCCACCTTATGCTGCTATGGCTAATGAGTCCTACGACGATTCTACAGCGAGAGTCCTGAATGTTACCTATGGACGATGCTACAGCGAGAGTCCTGAATGTTACCTATCCAAGATATAACTAGGATTGGATTCTTTAACGAGTACCTTACACCGCGCACCGCGCACCTCGGGACCTCACAAGGACAGCATAATTAAGGATTTTTTAATCCCTTTAAACAATTCTAAGGAAACGTCCCTAAGAGCTATGACCCCGCGACCTTGGGCACAGAAGGTTGGAACATAAGCACAGCAAGGACATCTACCATTTATCTATGTTTTTTTAAAATGAACAAAAATAATCTTGTGAAATTACCATCTCGAATTTTTAATGAATCCATAAATAAAAATTAGACGTTTAAAACATGAAGCGTCCTTGGATACAGACCTGATTACTGGCGTTCTTTTAAAAAATTCTCCATGAGTCGATACCAAAGACGAGCCAGATTGTGATGAAGTCAACATTACCATCGCGATGCATCGGTCCCCTACAATTAGAGCGCCTCTCCTGCCCTTTCTAACGAGGGTGCGAGAATAGTCCTCTGTAATCAACAACCATCACGACAAACGATATGTCAATTGAAGTCAAATAGATGTGGGTCCTGGGCAATCAATTCGATTTCAATCAAACTTCATTGATACCATTACATAACATTTTTAACACTCGTGAACCATAAAATAAATTATTTTGTATAGTACTTTATAGAATAAAAAGACCTGTACCACTACAGCCCATGGAGGAAATTGGGTTCAGTTCGTGGTAGAAACTGTACCGTTTCTTGGACAACAGTTGTTCAAAGAAAGATTTGGACTTGGACAAAGAGATAATTTATCCTAGATCACGTTTAACGTTTAAGGATTGGAGATTAGATTTTCACCCTGTTTTGGATACCCACTTTATAGAGGTTGGGTGAATCCCAGGAGGGTCCTTGATCCCACAGGATCCATCTCCGGGCGCTAACAGCTGCAATAAAAGTTGCCACAAGCGAGATTTGAACTTTTATAAAGAATGATAAAATTCAAAAGTACGAAATACAGATTATAAAATACACGCTTTTTATGAATATGTTATTACTTGCAGTTAGGTAAATTACCTAAATAATCCTAATTATGAGGATATGTGTTCAATTGTTCATTTTATGGATTAAATAATATGTATATGATCAACCAAAAAGTAGAACGAAATTAAACTCAATATTACATTAGTCAGAAATTCGTTGCGCCCTTTAAATTTATCCGGAAGGATCAGCCTAATTTTCCTGCAATCACTTGGAGTAAGAATACAATAAACAAAAAAAAAACGGTTGTGCAGGAAAGTGATTAAGCCGATTTCACGTGATTTCGGATTTTTTTTCTCAGTAACGGGTACTCAGTTTATAGAATGTCTGGCACTCCTTATGTTTGTCTATAGATGGAAATAAAATTTAACTGTCATATCCCGTCTCGAAAGCAGTGTTCTCAATTTTAAATAATAAAATTACTTAAGAATATAATTGAGGAGGTGATTTGCAAAACTCGTTTGTTCCACAGGAACACGTTTTTCAGGGAACTCAAAAAGTTACCTCGTCTCATAGTGTGGCCAGATAAAAATTTTTTTTTTGCTTTCTAAAGGTACAGCTTCCCTGTGGAAGTGAGCTTGGAATGAAAAAAAATTACTGATTTAATGATAACAAAAAAAAAGTAACTAAGTATGAAATGAGAAAGTTTTTTCAAAAAAATGGAACGAACGAGTTTTGCACCTCACCTACTCAATTATGCAAACATTTTCGTATATATCATTAAGTTATAAAGCAGAGATAAAGCATAATAAAGCCGAATTTTATTGTTAATCCTGTAAAATAATTTTAAGCAGGTGAATTTGACTGCGACCGCCGAGCTCATCAAATCCAGTTACTGAAGTGAGGTCGTCGTCCCATCTCCAAACCGAATTGCGGCTTGCGATAATAAAAGGATGAGCAGTAATAATGGCAGTAATAAGGTTTGCCGAGATAGCATCACGTTTTATCTCACTTGGTTTATTACCTTATTCAAACCATTACTAATCTTTCAAAATAAAATATTTATTCAACTGTTTATAGGTCTAAGACTTTGTTTTTATTCAAGTATTTTTTTAATAGCAATTATGTAAGCTCCTGATTTCTATACTAAAGGAGAACATGTATGCATATATGTGTATAAATTGGTCAAAGTAAAAGGGGGCCAAAGCTTTTGCATATCAAGCGCCAATTTTTCAAACGAGTTCATATCACCCGATCTATTTTTATCACATTTTAATTTTAAGGTCCGGGGTTAGAAAACAAGAATAGAACGCAGAAGAAGGAATGAAATAACTCAATTTTGCAATACAAATAATTAATTGAATCACTAAAATATCAAATTGCTAAAACAAACCAGAAATGGTCTATTTACGAGAAGGTGAACGCTTCGTGATGTAACAGCACTAAAGCTGGCAGATGATCTCGTTTGGTGAAGACTACTTGAGGCTGCAGTTGGCACTGACTCCCTGTCACCGATCTCCCTGATTGCCTTGGAACACGGCTCTGTCTACGTTTGTTTCCTATGTTTGTCTGAAGGGGACCTGGCTCTAGCGTCTGTTTAATAGTCTGACAAATAGAAGTTCAGTCATAAATATAATTTATAGTCTTACTAATATTATAAATGTGAAAGTTTGTATGTTTGTCTCTCTTTCACGCAAAAACTACTGAATGGATTTGGATGAAACTTTACAGTAATATAGGTTATACATCAGAATAACACATAGGCTATAGCAAGCGAGGAATTTGGGAGGGGGAGGGGGTAGGGCGCACGAGGGCACGTGCTCCCCCCCCCGAAAGTTTTTTAGGTACTATAGACAATCCATTATTGTACATAATTAAAGGCAAATCACATGATAATAGTTGTTAAAATAACAGAAAGGACAGGAGTGAAACTATTTGTTTTGATATCCTACAAATCTTACTAATATTATAAATGTGAAAGTTTGTATGTTTGTCTCTCTTTCACGCAAAAACTACTGAATGAATTTGGATGAAACATTAAAGTAATATAGGTTATACAGCAGAATAACACATAGGCTATAGCAAGCGCGGATTTAAGTGGGGTCACGTGGGCATGCCCCTCCGTTATAGTACATAATTAAAGACAAATTAGGAACTTAGCCTCTTGAAATTTGTACCACATATTACACATGATAATTGTGGTTAAAATAACAGAAAGGACAGGAGTGAAACTATTTGTTTTGATATCCTACGAATATTATAAATGCTAATGTTTGTTACTCATTCACGCAAAAACTACTGAACGGATTTGGGTGAAACTTATTGAATAAAATAGGTTATACATCATAGGCTACATCAAGGGCAGATTTATGTGGGGTCACGTGGGCATGCCTCCCCGTTATAGTACATAATTAAAGACAAATTAGGAACTTAGCCTCTTGAAATTTGTAGATAGGTTCTTTGTATAGTTTAAGAAAGAAATTTGGATAATTCCACCCCAAGGGTTTCCATTTTAATATAATGGGGGTTCAAATGTTGTAGAGAATCCGTCAGTTTTGAAGTTAGACATCTGAAATTATGAATGTACGAGTAACTTATATTTAAAAAAAATAATTAAATTATTTATTTAAAATGATCTTTCACGAAACTTTATGTGGCAGGCCGAATTCCACGTGAGCGAAGCCGCGGGCATAAGCTAGTAGTTTATAATCAACTCATTCAATTGTATTATGTATTGTATTTAAAAAAAAAAGAAGTGTACTATTGTAACACTCGAAGGTTCTACTACTTGCCAATTTTGGTTCAATGATATGCATAGATAGGTAGATCGTATCTAAACTTTTTTTTAATGTAAAGATCTAAGTTTCGCCCATGCGATCATAAATAAACAAAGAAGCAACACGCAAAAAGTAGTTACTGTATTTTTGGGATACCTTGTATCTTGTGAGAGATAAATTGGTTTTTTCGATTTGTACTAAAAAGAAATGAACGGAGATAGTTCGGATTGAAAGGGTAAAAAAATCGCGTATCCGAGAAGGTCTACTCAGGAGAATGGATAATCTCCCTCAATAGCGAATATTTCACTATTTCTTTAAGACGTAGGAATAAATAAATGTAGGTAGTAAATGAGAAAAAAATTGGAAACTATCAGACTTTCTTTTCCATGTTAGAATGAAGTGAATTTGGGAATGAAAAATCTGGATGAAGACTAGAGAAGGTTGAACGAAGAAAACGTGCCAGTGAACTCTTTATGGAATATTAAAGACAGAGAAAACTCCAGCAGAGACAATTAAAGAAATATAGTTGTTTCTTGATGCAAAGCGGTTTATACGAAATTAAAGAAAAAAGAAAGGTTAATGTATTTAATGAATACATAATAATAAAATTATGACAAAATAGTATTATTTATCTCATAAACAGAAAAACTACTTTCTATTTTAATCTTTTCATAGGAGATATGTTGTCTGTATCTTTTAAGGTTTATCTCCTCCATATCAGTTTAGTACAAGCCCTTCGGACTGTTTTAGGACAAAAAATTCAATTTATAGGCCAGCGGCCAGGTACCAAAAAGGGCTTTAGGTTGAAGAGAGATGAACTTTTGATACATTGTACTGGAATATCTGACTAGTGGAAATCCAAGTTTGCTACCAAAAAAACGGATGGGAAAACTTTTCGTGACCGAACAACCTCGAAATTTTCGGAGTTTTTGGCCTATATCCCCTTATTGGTGCGTTTTGATAAAAAACATTAGAAACCATTTTTAAAGTAGATTAAATTTTATTAGATTAAACTTTGAGCCCAACCGCAGCTCTGTAGCACTAATAGATTCTGAGTTACATTTGAAAATAGGTCATTTTTTCCAAACGCCCTTACAACATATCAAAAATGCAACTCTCTTCGATTTTTGCGACCCCACCTGGCCGCTGGCCTATGTTTAGACCATTTGGAAAACATGACCAATGGACGTTACTTAGAATCTATTAGACCTACAGACCTCGGTCTTTGCTTAAATTAAAGCTAAGTAAATTTATTAAAGCTTCATTCACACGACTTACATCGCAAATTTAGATTTTTTGGAAAATATGACCAATTTTCCAAGAGACGTAACTCAGAATCTATTAAAGCTACAGAGCTGCGGTTCAAATTATAGAAAATTTAATCAACTTTAAAATGGCTACTAATGTTTTTTATCAAAACGCACCATAGGGCAACGCATAGGAGATATAGGGTCAAAACTGAAATTACTCCGAAAATTTCGAGGTTTTTCGGCCACCAAAAGTTTTACCTTCCGTTTTTTCGGTAGCAAACTGGGATTTCCATTAGTCAGACATGCCCTTACAACATATCAAAAATGCAGCTCTCTTCAATTTATTGCGACCTTCAGGTACCTGGCCGCTGGCCTTTTACTATTTTCGGAAACTAGAATTTTCTGAAAATATTTATTATCAATAATAAGAGAGCAGACTAATTTATTTTAAATATCGGTGTTGTAATTTTTTTTTTTAATTTTACGGTTATGCATTAATGATTTCCATAGGTACTAAATAATGCGACTCATTGACCCAGAATGTAAAAATTGGTAATGTTCTTACTCTACAGCATATACGAATGTATTGCAAGTTTTTCTTTTAAAAATTCGTATATTAACTAATATTATTCATTAAAAGTTTTTATTAGGGACCAGCTCGATGAATAGACTCTCTTCTTTTTCTCCCCAAAACTTTTTTTTCCTTCCAGTCCCCGTTTCTACGGAATTATAAACCATTTGATTATTTTCTAATAACTTTTAATTAATTAATTTTAAGTAGAGGGCACGGTAGCTCAGTTATTTTTTTTTTCATTAGGATTTAAAATAAGAATACAATAGAAATAAAAAATATCAACGATCACTTCTTAAAAATCATTACATTAAGTCAATCAACTAGGTCCCTTTAAAAGCTTGCTTGATTTTGCGGGGGAGGGGGTTACGATTATGCTGTTTATAAACAAAAAAATACAAAATTACAATGATCGTTATCAAGGTATAAACAATCAAGTAGATAGAGTTTGCTCCTCATAAGCAGTCGCAGTACGAGTGAATGTTGATTTATTGAAACAAGCAAGCAGGGCCTACGCAAACGGGAGATCAGATATATGACTTCCTCCGAAATTTATCAACAAGTATTATTTTCATGCCAACTAACATAAGAATTATTCATTATTTAATTATTTTGCAATAGAATGACGAATAAAGCAATTGATAACTAGGAATAACAAAGTTAATACCATTATAGGATGGTACCAAAGGATATTATAGATACTTGTGGCCACAGGGGGTAGCTAGCCATCCTATCATACTCCCCAAAATGAATTTTATTACAACTTGGGATTAATAAAGAACGAAACATCAATATATATATGAGATAACTTTATTACATGTTGTAACATAAGGCCTCAATAATAGACTTATAAAAATAAAGAACGAAACATCAGAACAACAATCAGACATCAGAAAAACAGAACAACAACATAGAATTAAGAACGAAACATCAATATATATGACTCGACAACTTTATTACATGTTGTAACATAAGGCCTCAATAATAGACTTCGCAATGTCATTGACTGAAAGTATGTCAAGCCTAATCCAAGTTATCAATGATGAAATGTAGCTGATACATCACCCCCGTAGTAGGAAACCAACGTCGCATCTAATATTGTGAATAATTATTCATTAATTATATTTCCTCCATTCAAAACTCTTTTAAAATAGTGGTAACTAAGTGGTTAGGCCGAATTTTCTTCAAAATGAGTTTCTTGTACTCAGGGAAACGGGATCGTGCTATTTTAGTAGTGAGTGAGGGGCCAAGTCAGGCATTGGCTTGAAAAACAGTTATGGCTTATAATACAACTCCATTTCAAGCTAGAAATTACGTTAATGACAATATTCCCTTACTCTACATGCATTCACTAGAGGTTCAGATATAAGTGTTTACTTAACTGTTAGTCTGGTAGTTATAAAATAGGAAAAATATTACTGTTATCTATAATTAATAATATAATAATTAAATATGAGTAAATATTACTGTTCTTAACCTACGGTTTTGAGATATTTATTTTTTTTATTTCTGTAGATGAAACAACATATTTATTTAAACGACAAAATTTTTGTTTAAATACAGTTGTTTTCTCTCTTTGTTATTTTTATAAATAACGTTATTATTTGGAGTGCTACCGATGGGTAGTTTCTCCACAAGTGTTTTTTTTTTTCATGTCATTTGTTCATATTAGCAAATTTACTTGTTGTAATATTATTACACTTGTAAATATCAATGAATTAATCTGAATAAAACAAAAACGTTATTATAATCCTTCCTTTTTTTTTTTTTTTTGGTATCGGAGTTAAGTCACAAGTTTTAACTTTTCATTCATTTTTTAAAATAATTTTAAAAATTAAAATAATTTTTATGACTGAATGTATGTATTAGTCCTGAGTGTATATAGATTACACACCGATATAAATTATAGAACCGACTTACACAGACTGTCTAGGTTATATCTACAGAAAGTCTGATTTTTTCCAAAATTAGTTTCTTGTACTTAAGTAAGTGAAATCGAGTTATTTTCGTGGTGAATAAGGGGCTAAATAAGGCATTGTCTAGAAAAGGAGTTATTGTTCATATTACAGCTCCATTTCAAGCCTAAAACTACGAGAATGTTATCTGAAAGCAGTTATATCTCTCTGGACACTGTCCAACTTAACCACTTATTCACCGGGGCTGTAGATATTATCATCTATACTTCGATATTGCATTTTCTTGACCTCCACCCGGTCAATTTTCTTCCTTATACTTTGAAATGTTTTTGAAACGTTCATTTCTTGTTGATTACCGATGTATGATTACCGTAATATACACATTCCATAGAATTAGATTTTTTATCAGGCGAAAATTCACGATTATTTTTATTTTCGAGAATACTATGAATCGAAACTTGTGACTTAACTCAAAGCCACAACCTGCGGAACTCATACCATTATCTTTAATGATTGTAACATCTCATCATTGACCCTCGACGGTGAGAAACTTTTCTCAACCGTGGAAATCATTGATTAGTGTTAAGTTAAGAAGCATAAGTGATTGAACAACGTTGACGGATGTCCGTGAAGAATGAAATTTTCCACATTTCTTCTCAGCTCAATTTAACCATGCAAAGGCCAAGGTCACTATTATCATCCATAATTTATATACAAGTGAAGTAGTTTATTTAGATTAAATAGTTTTTTTATTCAAGATTTATGAGATCTAAGATGGTACTACGTTTCAATTTTTACATCTTACATAACCAAGTTTGGGAAAAAATCATTAAAAAGTTACCTATTTCCTAAAATGAAAAGACCCAAAACATTCCTAGGCCATACCATAATAATTAATTTCTTTTTATTAAAATTACTCAATTATTAACATAAAATGTTCTAATTCTTCTTGTTTTCCTTTTGTTGTAAGGGAATTATTCTTCTTGGTCAGTGCCAGCCTGTCCATTTTATCAATATTATACTTTCTTTTTTCATTAACAGTTTTGCTATGTTATATTATTGTTTGTGATTAATTCGTCAGCAGTATAAATAATGTCTCCTACATCAGCTGTATTTAAAGGCTCGTCATTTCGATTTCTTCCCAAGTTTCCCAAGTAACCTGTTTAACAGGAGGAATGACTTTCAGCAGATCCATCATGTCTCTCCTTTTTCCCTTGTTACAGATCTACCTTTAGGATATAATAAAGGCTGATCCACATTTTTCAAACTTTGTTGTCTATCTGCCTGTCGCCTATCTGATTTCCTTAGATTGCATTAAATTTTGAATCTTACGGTCACCTGTGGTCTAGTGGTTAGCGTAACAAACTACTAAGCCCAAGATCGCGGGTTCGTAACCCGGAAGGTGGCCCTAGGATTTTTTAAGGGAGTAAAAAATCCTTAGTTACGCCGTCATTCGGAAGGGGCGTTAAACGGGGGTCCCGAGCCTGTACGTCAGGTACTCGTTAAAAATCCCTATCCTAATTAAACATGGATAGGCAAAATTTAGAGCTCCCAATGTAGCATCGTCCGATTAGCCATAGCAGTTTAAAGTGACCTTAAATGAACAAACAAACAATTTTGAATCTTCATTATAGTCGCATTTCAACTGGAAAGTGTGTGGTTTGGACCTTTCTAACTAGATAAAATTCATCATTTAGAGCTTACTAATGCGTTTAAATGGTACTATTGCAACGATTTGCAGTAGAGTACGGAGTTAATCAAAATTACCTCTGAAAAAAATGATTTATTATACAGTGGCCAAAAAAAATTTGTCTTTAATGGTGTTAACCTTTATTGTTTGGGAAAGATTTTATTAATGTAAAAAGTTATGACTATACCAAGTTCTTTTACACTTGAATTTAAGATTTTTCAAAAATTGGAGTAAGTCAATTTGTGCAGTGAACGGCTCAATTTTCACTTGAGTTGTGATCAACTGTTTCTAACTTCTTGAACCTGGCTCTACGTTTCTTCTATACACTCCTCGGAAATATTTCTATGTTATTATCGGAAGTATTCGGGTATTTTTCTCATATCTTTCCCCTATTTTCTCACCTTGTTTTGCTCATATTTGTCTATGATGTCACCCAACACTCAGAGCCTTCTATTGAAGTAGGTATATTAAAGGGAGAGAATAGACATTTCTTTCCGTCAAACAATTGTATAATATATGTTGCAAACTTTAGCGAATCTGCTCGACACTTCAAAGCCTACACTATAAACATCAAATCTTCTTCATTAAAGCCTACTAGTATTAACTATTATTATTTTTTTAATTTTAAAATAATGAAATATAATTTATTTTTACAGTAAAAAGGCTACACAGTTTGGCCCGTCAAAACCTTAAATTAATAAAAAATATTTATTGAAATTTACAACTGTATAATAAAAATACATCAAGTAAATAGAATGAAAGATGAACACGGAAAGAGATAAAGGAAAGCAGAGAAACTAGTCACTGGTAGTACTGAAATAACAAATTCAACTTAGATGGTCACGAGGCCGTCTTCTTTTCACACACCTCGGAAGATTATCAGGAATTGAAGAGGTTACTAGGTTTGAACTAGAGGGTTTGAGAGGGAATAAAGGTTGCCATGAATGGACTGATATTGGGTTCGGGCCAATTCAGTTACAAAAGGGACATTAAGGTCATTATGGATGACTTTATTCGAAACAAAGTAGGAAGCATTATGTATTTTACAAAGGATTTCTAGGGAATGGATACGAGAGGAATTCGATGATTTAGCCCAAAGCTCTATTCAGTAAGTCTAGATGGGGATAATGATTGGCATGTATATGAGTCTTAATATATTGATTAGGAGCTTAGAGCGTCTGTCTACTAAGTGTTAAACTGGCCTCAACACATTGAAATTATTATAGTTTAAGTTATTTTATATTTCTCCCGATTCCATGATAAAACTTAATATAAAAATAAAAGTTTGTCTCAGATAAGAAAGTATTGTTAGTTCTTTTTACGTTAGAATTATTAAAAGTTATAATCTATAAATAAACAGGCAAACGGGTCTAATAATAGTCATGTATATTAGTCTTTTGTATTTAAGTGGAGTGTTTGTCTAGTAATTGATGAAGTAGCCTGAAAAGGCAAAAATTAAAATGATTTTATGTTGGGATCAATACCAAGTTGAAAAAGTTTTCATTTGTGCGTAGAATCCTTAAATTTGCAAGAATGTGAATGATTGATTTAAAAAAAATTAATGGTAAATTAGCAGGTTAATAGTTCAAAAACTAAGGTCTAAGAATTTAGTATAAATTTATATTTTTCTATATATATAATTTCATATATAATAATAATAGTAAATTCTTTATTTATTTTGGGACAAGTACCTTTAGAATAACAATACAGGTTCCTATACAGGATATATACAGTATAGTATATACAGCTTTAGCGATAGCTTCTTTAAGCTGAGTGATCCCCTCCTTGTCTCTCCTGGCTCTATGGATACACAAGAACCCTCCGAGCAGTGCTAGAAGGAAGCGGGCAGTTGGGGTAATCGATCCACCATTATCCTGTTGATCAAATGGCCAGGGGATAGAAACAGAGACCGGGTCAAGAACATATCCCGACAGTTAGTTTGTATTCTTAGTGTCGCTTCCTAAAGGTCATCTACTTGACGCCCGTTCAAAAGCCGCTGAGTCCATGCTGCTACCAAATTAGTATCTAATAATTAGCCAGCTAAATCGAAATAATTCCTTTGATAACAATAATTTCATTTTAATAGATCAGCTCACAGGAAAGGCTCGTCATTTGTATAAATAAAAATCATTAGTACACTTTTAAAGAGTCTGTGACTGTAGCTTTTTTATAAATAGGACTGTTGTAATAAATATTCTGATCATTGAATTGAAATTAAGTTTGAGCAGTAAATCGTTGTAACATTGAATCACTAGAAAATTAAAACAAAACTGTGATGGCAGCTATACACGTACGAGATCATTTGTTTGTTTGTTTGTTTTATTTTTAAGGGCAAACAACTACAAATGGTTATAATTGCCCTCACCACTAAAAAATATACATGTTTACATTATCTAGATAATTACAACTACTTAATAGAAACAATAGATAATAATAATAGAAACATATTACATATCGTAGAAACATATAATAGAAACAATAGATAATAATAATAATAGATAATAATAGTAGAAACATACAATAACAAGAATAATAATAATAATAATAATAGTAGAAACATATTAAACATATAATAGAGACAATAGATAATAATAAAAGAAACATATTACATATAGTAGAAGCATATTAACATATTAAACATATAATAGAAACAATAGATAATAATAATAGAAACATATTACATATAGTAGAAGCATATTAACATATTAAACATATAACAGAAACAATGAATATTAATAATAGATACATATTACATATAGCAGAGACATATTATTAAACATATAATAGAAACAATAGATAATGATAAAAGAAACATATTACATATAGTAGAAGCATATTAACATATTAAACATATAATAGAAACAATAGATATTAATAATAGAAACATATTACATATACCAGAGACATATTAACGTATTAAACAGGTAATAGAAAGATAAATACTTATATAAGGTTATTCATACTAAAATAAAACGTTATACGTATTTCTATATAAAATTTAAAATATAATAAAATATAAAATTTATAATATTTATATAAACATTGCACAAATTAATAGTTCAAACATAGTTTATAACGTTGTACACACACTACAGACATTACATTACACACACATACACATATACCTTTACGTATATGTCAAATTGACTGGAATATATTGATGCTTTTAATGAATTCTAAAGTATTATTTACACATTGTTCGTTATCGCCCAACGCCTTAACCATCTGCCGAGGCACGACAAACCTTTCCATTACACTACTGTACCTAGGACAATCCTCGAAGATATGGCGCACTGTAACTGTCACCTTACACAGTGTACATTGAGGTGGGTCTCTCTTTGTTATGAGGTATTCGTGGGTCAAACGACAGTGACCAATCCTAAGGCGGGTAATGACTACTTCTTCTCTCCTACACTGCCTAGAAGATGAAGCCCAGCTGCTGGTAGTCGGTTTAATTATTTTCAGTTTATTGTTCTCTAGCGATGTCCAAGTCCGTTGCCATTCGCTTAGGATATTTGCTTTTATTTGTTGGAATAAATCTGACGGTGGAATATAAGAAAGCGTTATTTCTTGTATTGAATGAGATCATGATGAGATCATTTGTTATGTTTAAAATGGTTTTAATAGTTAATCAGTAGTAACTACACAAAAACCTATTAATGTAGCAATATAAGTACTAGAATATTTTGTAATCAATCATTTTTTGTTTACAATTGTTGTGTTAGGGAATAAGTTGTAAATAAAAACAAAACTGTCATTGTAGCATTATAAGTAATAAAATATTTTGCGATCAGACATTTTTTTAAATCGTTGTAACAGTAAATCAGTTTTAAATAAAAACAAAACTATTACGATGGGTTTATTAGTATTAGAATCAATGGCAATCAGATTTTTTTTAGAATTATCGTATTAGTGAATGAGTTCGAAATAAAAACAAAACTGTAATGATAAGCTTTATACATACTAGAATCATTCGCATTCAGTCAGTCAATTTGTTTACAATAATTATATTAGTGAATGGATTGTAAATATGTAAAAACAAAACACTTTGTTACTTCATAAGCAATAGAATTTGTCATATGTGTCTTTAATCGTTGTGATAAATAATCAGCTGTAAATAATACAAGAGGAGTAGAAAATTAAAAAAAAAATGTGTAATTGCTTAAAAAGTATTATGATCGTATTATAAATTAAAAATAAATAGACAAACAAAACCTGCACCTTTACAAACCAATAAAGGGCATAGAGTTCAGTACACGACAGGGACTGTACTCGCACTAATGCCAAGAAAAGGGTTGTGCGAGGAGGTAATTTAGCCGTGTTCACGCTGAATTCTTTTCTTGCCTAATTAAGGGTACCATTTCAAAGAGTCTGGGTCAGCTCCTGGAATATCTCCAAGATCCTGCAGAGTCGATTGCATTGGGTTTGGAACCAAACAGAAACTTTGTATTCTTAAATTTAAAAGTTTTAAAGGAAATGAGAAAGGTAGTATCCATTCATTAGCATACTTGTCAAAAACAAGGGAAACCCGGATATTCAAGTTTTCATACCAACGGATGACAGTTTCTATAGGTCAATGTTTCCTACATTTAGTTCATCCGAAAAAGTTACAATACAAATAAATCACCAATCCTTAAGAATAAAATGATAAAAAAATTATAAATATTTTATTTTGAAGGGAAAAGATATACCAAGGGCCGGTATATTAAATAGGCAGTAATTAAAAATTATAACAATTAATAAAAAATAAATGAGAAAAATTATAGATGAGAGATTGTTAAAATGTAAAAAAGTTGTAATATCTATAGCCCCGGTGAATAAGTCGGATTTTGTCCAGAGAGAGTTAATTACTTACAGATAACCGGAATCATATATCATTCTCATAGTTCTTGTCTTTAAATGGAGTATATCTAGGAGTATAAATATATGCAATAACTCCTTTTCAAGCCAATGCCTGACCTGGCAACATATACAACTACGAGAATAACACAATTTCACGTTTTTATATACAAAAACTTATTCACCGGGGCTGTAGATATAATATGAATAACAGATTAGTTTTTCGATAAATATTGGCAAACTGAATGTGATACTTTATTTTAGGGTATAAACAGAAGTTGGTAAAAATAAAAATAAATTAATTTAAACTAATTCTTATTAAGTTTTAAGGTTTTCGTTATTATTTCATTGAATATCGCATTACTTAATCGTCCAATTAAATTTTCATCAAAAAGTATATT
Source organism: Arma custos (assembly GCA_037127475.1). Classification (NCBI taxonomy): domain Eukaryota; kingdom Metazoa; phylum Arthropoda; class Insecta; order Hemiptera; family Pentatomidae; genus Arma; species Arma custos. Next base: position 26,404,851 of record CM073762.1, read on the forward strand.
AAAATATATTGCAAAAATTTTAAAATATGATATACCGGAATTATATCAACCAAATCAAAATTTTACAATGCTAAACAAAACAAAAATCTTATAGAGCTCAAAATTGTAAACATCCAATTGCAATATTTATCAGACAGGCAAATCCGAGAGCACTAAAAGTAGTTAACAAAGAGTAATCAGGCATGCAGTAATTAACATCACAGCGTAATTAAAAGGGCTATTAAGATAACGGACGAACCTTACCGAAACAAAATATTAAAAAACAATGTTTTCAAGGTTTATACAATTTTTTTGACTTAGTCTATTTAAATCAAGAGTCATTATGAAAATTAAAATTCCAAGCATTAAAGAAAATCTAAATCACCTGTTAATTTTTTCATTTCACCGCAGTATTCTTCAGAAACAAAATACGTACTTATAATGTCCATGCGGCTTCTCGAAAAATCTTAAAGCCATACAAAGAAACCCTGTTACTTGAGTTACTAAGTTGGTCATTTCACATTTAGTTAATGCAAACTAAAATACATTCATTGTAAACATTTAAGATATTAACAGTTTAAGGAAATATGCAATATTGTTTTATGAAAAAATATCTTATTTAAAAAAAACGGATGAAAATATATGGTTACGGTCATAGATGGAAAGACGGGTTGCAGGGATTAACGTCTTAAGCCCGTCGGCTGGTGAGATTAAGACGGATTAGAAAGATCAGGAAGATCTGAGAACGACCTCCCGCGCGTCTAAAACGTTCGACCTTGCCTATATAAATACCGTCCGCTCCTTAACTAGACAGTCAGTAGTAAGTCAATGTGATGAACTAGTGAGTAATAAGTGAGTCAGTGATAAGTCAGTCTGCAATAAACTAGTGAGTAGTAAGCTTGTGTGTCAGTGAACTGTGACAGTCCGCGAGTGTAATAAACTGTTTCTGTTTATTACTGTGTGTCAGTTTGTCATATTTGGAGAGTCTTACGGTCGGTGGACTTTAATTAGTGAACTGTAAGTGTTAATTTGTAGTTGTAAACTCTAGTGTAATTTTATTGTATTTGTACCAATTTATGTAAATAGTTAAGCTATTTAGTATTAGTAATATTATTTTAGTAATGAAATAGAAGTTAGGCCTACGTGATAATCTTAGGAATATTGTTTTTGTAAATTTATATTAGTTTAATAATTTAGTAATGTCATTGTATTCTTTTTGTCAATTTTTAATAAATATTAGTACCTAAAATTCAGGAGTAGCATAATTCATTTTCACACCCAGTAACATTAATATCAGGTATTTCAACACTCGTACGACGTTCAAAAACATGCATTAATGATATGAATCCTGCCATTCTTGAAAAATATTTAACTAGGTTTATATATTTATTTTGTTTATAGGGTTTATGGCACTTATATAACGACTCAAACGGTGATAAAAATATTTTAAGCTTTTCTAGCTTGCGTGTGGATGCGGGGTATATAAATGAATCATCAAAACTATAATATTACGTAACGCATTTTTGATCCATCTAGTTTGATCACATAAATGACCCAGCAACGTTTGTTTAAAATCTCTATGCAGTATGTGAAATCTAAAAAAAAAGTAATGTTGAAAGTTTTTTTGTATATTTTTTTCTTTCTTCTTTTAATTTTTCTTTTTTCATTGTATATTATGATTCTTTGCAGATACATTTAAATTTGTCCAATGGTAATTTATGTAATAATTTATGTATTGCAGCAAATTATATAAGAAATAAATATTAAAAATAAAAAACGATGATTTATAAAAAAAAAAACTCACGACTTGGTGAGGGCAGTTCCTAGGCTAACAGTTAAGCAAGGAGGTGATTGTGCCAAGTTTAAGTTTTACCGTCAGGTTTTTTCATTAATTAACCACTTTTACAGTTTTTAATAGGTGACTTTAAATAGGTCGATTGATGGGTGACAATAGGAAAGTATAATTAGATTCTAAATAATTTAATTGCTATAATCGGCCTCGAATCGAAGTTTATTCACGAATAACCGTATAATATTATATAATTTGGATTTTCTATTGAAAATAAAAAACATTTGCAAATTAACACAATTAATAAAAAAATATAAAAAATTAAAATAATATAATGACGTAAGTCTACGTAAGATCCTAATTAAAGTAATGTTCAATGAACATTCTTCCTCGTGTATACATCGCGAAAATCTCACGGGGATATGGGATCGGTGAAGACAACGGATTTCTACTGACTGTGAAGCGACCCCTGGTAGCTCCAATGGTAAGAGCGCTGTCACGGAGAGACGGACGACCTGGGTTCGAATTCTGGCCAGGGCAAATCTTTTCTCTTCAAAATAAAATTATTTAAAAAGTAAAACAATTAATACAAAATTATAAAAAAATTACAAATATTTGTATTTATAAATATTTTTGTATTAAAGAGAAAAGATTTGTCCTGACCGGGATTCGAACCCGGGTCGTCTGCATCTCCTGAGCAACAAAAATATTTAAAAATAATCACCATCAAAATAACAATTAATAAAACTAAATTTTTATTAATATTTTCATAAATTTATACCTAAAATTAAAATTAAAACTCGATTCTCAGAGACTCAGTTATTACTTTCCAAAATCTTCCATTCACACATAAAAAGTTGTTCGTTTAATTTTATTTAATGTACAACTAGAGACATTTACTATTTTAAATGGTTACTTTTTCCCATATAAATTTGGAAAGATTGAAATAGTCCAGGGAAGTAGAAAATTAAAGGGATCATCAAGACAGTGCCATTAAGAAATGACGATGACATTAAATCTTTGATCCGTCCAGTAGGCAGGAGAGGGGAGGGAATGGCAAAATGAAATACCCTTAATAACCTACTCTCCATGGCTCCAGTCAATTCTGGAAAGCTTCCAGGAATAGGAATAGGGCACGGTGTTTATAAGCCATGCATTCAAAATGGGACCTGATACTGGCGTGGGAGGTGAAAAACTACTTTTAGTAATAATTTTTTTCTTCAACTGTCAAGTGAGAATATTACTCAATCAGTTATTGGTTAAAATGAAAATGTTCAAGATAGTAATTAGTAATAGCAAAAATACACTAAGTATTCAGGGTTCTCTGTTTTCTATATTTTTCGCGATTTTACCAGTTTTCCGTTTTCGCATTATTCAAATTTTGAAAATCGTTCCCGTTTCAGTTATATTTCAATTTTAAGAGGCACTCCGGTTTTCGCAATATTCGGAATATTCCTATTTTCGCAATATTTCAATTTTCAAAATCATTACCGTTTTCATCAATTTTCCCGTTTTCACCTAATTTCGTATATTTTCCGTTTTCGAAATTTTCCCATTTTCAGCATTTTTCAAAGTTGCTCAATTTTGCCATTTTTCCCCGTTTTTGGAATTTTCCCACTTTCGCATATTTAGTTTTCGCAATGGTTCGTGTTTTCACAATGTTACCCCGTTTTCGCTAATTTTCCCGTTTTCTCCTTATTTCACGAACTTGCGATTTTCCCATTTTCTCCTCTATTTTCCCATTTTCGAATTGTTTTCATTGTTCGCAATTTTTTTCCGTTTTTGCATATTCTCCCATATTTTGGCAATCTTTCTCGTTTTTGGTATTACTATTTTCGAAAATTTTCAATTTTCAATGAAAATAGCATTAACAGGGGAATGATTTCATAGATTCAGCGGATAGCTATGTTCCGAAGGTTACCGAGTCCTTCAATAAGAAGAAAATCCTACAATCTACAAACTATTCTGTTTCTAAGCCTACGATTATGAAGGGAGTTAATTTAGCTGGAATAAGGCTCAATCGCCAGGTTTTTCCTCCAAATCGAGATATGTCGCTCCATCAATAAGGATCAAAGAATTTATTTTTTTCACCAGGACCCAGGACCGGGACTCGAACCTCTCCGTGGTGACGCCTCAACCATCTCGGCCACCCTGGTACGTTTCTCGGCCAGCTCTATCAATTCTTTTCACTGATCTTATATCTCCGTGTTCTCGCAATTTGTGATGTATACATGGGGAGAATGTTAGTTGAACATTAATTTATTTTTGGATCTTGTTGACTTTAAGTCATTAATATTATTATAATTTATATCATATAACAATTAAATAAATTATAAATTACTTTTTACATTTTGAACAAGAGCAAATAACTTACTAAAATTAGTAAAACACCTCAGGGATATATTAAAATTAGTCGTGCATAACTGAGGATAGAGATGGCCAATAAACAATTTTCTATTTAAGCAGGAATGTATTTTTATATTCTGGCACCCGAGATTTGAAACAACTACATTATGACACGCTAGACAATATTTGTCCTTGACAAAATAAGATCATGAATGGATTAGTAAAAATAACAAAACGATAGTTATGCGCTTTAGGTAATTTATGTGAGGTAAACAAATTATAAGAAATTATTTTGTTATTATCTATTATTAGGATGTTCAAGACATCCTAATTTTTGACGTTTTTGGATGATTCCTTATCTTCGAGGCATCGGGGGTTGCTAGACCTTGGTAGGCGTGTCAGCGATGGTATGTGAGTAACTTCAGGGCAGGTCCGAGGGGAGTTCTAAGAGCGGAAACAGTCAGGGCAGGGCTTTTGGATATTTCCTTATCTTCGAGGCATCGGGGGTTGCTAGACCTTGGTAGGCGTGCTAGCGATGGTGTGTGAGTAACTTTAAGGGGAGTTTTAAGAGCGGAAACATTGGGGGAAATATTGATGGTTTATAAGAAAAATACCTTAATCTTATTTCATTACATTCTAATTCTATTTTTCCAAATAACAGTTTTAAAATAGAAATATTGAGATAACATTTAGACTGTTTTATTATTTAAATTGACATGTTACATTTACTTTCCAAAAACAGTGCTATATATTGTGCAACGGCTTAATGAAGTCAGGAACAGCTGCTTTGTGATTTGCCAATTTTTTTATTTATTGTATTTTTGCCAAGATAACATACGTCAGAACAGCAGTAAACTAGAATAGAATATTTTAAGACGATAGTGATAGAAGAAGGATTCAATAGATAAAAATTTCTAAATATTACAGTAGTGTAATATAATTTTTCTATAAAGAATAATGTAGATAATTATCTACATTATCCTTTATGAGCTGCGAAAAATGAGTATATTGAAAAAATTATATTTTTACCATTAGGCTTTGCGTGTGTACATCATTATTAAAATTCTATTGAATGGGTAGGCACATTTTATAAAAAGCTTTTATTAAAATTTAATAATATTATATTGAGTTAAAGAAAAAATGTAGTACTTAAGTGAATTTTCAAGATATAATAAAATATAAAGGAATAATACAATAATAAATCCCAAAAGGGCTTTAGTACTGATTTGAATATATACTATGTAAGTCAAGTAGATACAAATCGATGTTTTGTTAAGTTCGATTTCTAAGTTTCGATATTCTTAAACATTAATAGACCATAAAAAATATATTTAAACATAAACCAATTTTTACTGGTAGTATTCAAATGACGGCTTTTGAGAGTATAGTCATATTCTTTTCTAACCATTTTTTTTTCCTTCAGATACTTAAAAAGAGTTTTTTACCAATGTCATTTATTTGATTAATGATTAAGTTATCTCCGTACTAATTTTTATTATTTTAAGCTTATTAACACACACAAATATGAACAGATACGGGCATTTACATATACAAGTCTTCTAAAACGAGTAAACACGTCTATAGTCTCTTTTATCGTATATATTTTTTCGTTTGTCTGTTTTTACTAATAAAGGAATCAGTTAAGTAAATTTTAAACGTCCTATGCATCCACTGTCCATTATATAATAATTTGTCTGGATTATGGTTTATTTGATTTAAAAAATCAAAATTCCGTTTCTTTATTGTGTTCTCACCACTGAATGTTTTTTAAAGTCCGAGGTTTTATCCAGAACTATGGCTAGATGAAATATGGAGATTCTTGAAAATGATGGCTTTATTGTAAACCTGTTCTGACTTATTCTCAGTCTAGTCAAGGTGGCCTTCTCCCGATCACATTTAGGCTGGGCATACTCCAAGGTATGGATTCCTTTTTAAAATATTTGTTGGATGGATTTCCGCTCAACTGATTTCTGGAAGATTTAAAGCGCTCAAACAGTGCAGCTAAGGACTATTTCGTGGCTTGAATAGGCTAGTTCGTTTAGTATTGTTGTTATGTGTCAAGGAGCTCTCATAAACTTTATTCGCAAGAGGGGCAAACCCTATTAGTGAACTGGCCGAAAAAATTGGTTTTCATAATTACATTTATTACTGATATTAAACATGTAAATACAAAAATATGTCGGAAAAAAAGGTAAACAAGATCTTATTATAAAGATATACATTTTTTTTTAAATGAGATTAGATAAGATGACGAGACATTGGTTGACAAAAAAGTTTTTAAGTATTAAATTGACATTTTAGTATTAGCAGTAGTGTTTACAAGTCCTATTGATTCAATAAAACGTTTTTTGAGCTTACATAATAATAATAATCGTTGAATACTCCGCTCAAATTATTTTTATTATATTACAGAAAACAGCATCATTGGAGGAAGTGATGCATTATTTTGTTTTGAATATTCACAACCATCCTACAATTTCTCGAGGAGATAGCTATTTTAAAAAGCTCTTTAAAATATTCTAAAATAAAGAATTCTATAACACGAAGCAGAAACCATCTCTTGCGGTTTTAAACAACACAACGAGCGCATCTAACTGAACCGCAATTTCCGCATCGTAGTTGAATAATATTATTGAAAATAATATTTGTAGGTTTTGACTTAAGTAATAGTCCCCTAGTAAGTATTTATTTTTTAATAAAGGTAGTCATCTGTTAAATTACCTTTCCTGAATACATAACACTGCCTCCAGATTAGAAAAAGTGTAAAAACTTAATTTAAATATTTAATTTTTTTTTATAACGACGTATGGCAGTATAGTTTTTCATTAATGCTTCACATTTTTTCCATATCGATCAATGCAATTGAAGGAAACAATTCTTCCAAACCCCAAGACAAACTGAAATGGTTGTGATGTTTAAAAAATATTTTCAGTTACCATGGAAATGCCTACAGTTTAATGAAAATGGAAAACTTATTTACCTTATTTGATAGCATTTGTTCGAAAAAAAAACACAAAGAAAACCAAAGCACAAGCATAATTAATTAACCCATTTTTAACAAGCTTGTTTGGGTTTACTCGTATTGGTCATCCAACTCACTGCCCTTGTAGACATTTGTTATTTTACTTATTTGTTTGTTTATTTTTTAATATCGGTTCCTGATTAATGTAGTCGAATTAAATCTATAGGACAAAATTATCTTTATATATGTTTATTCATATAGTTAGTTAGGGTATAAGAAACTCGCCCTAATACATATTTCAAATTGCTACTAAATGCATTTAATCTATGTCTAATCCCATTTAGTTAGAAAGATAGAATTAATAAATATATACAGTATTAAAATTTAATTCATCCTGAATTACCTAATCATACAAATAAACTGAAATAAATAAATCTGGTAATTATTGAATCACTTTTACAGTAAGACTATTAAATCAAAAAAGACAAACATTAATAAACGTAGGTATGCAAACAAAGTTATATACTTTTCATTAATTAAAATAAACATGTGTAAAACAATCAATTAAAATCACATCCTGTCTTCCAAATCATTTTAAAAATTATGTAAAATAAGCTGATAAATAATTCAATTAGGTATATCAAATTAGAAAACCGACGAAAAAAAAGAAGAAAATAAAATAGTTATGAGCCATGCCCTCTTCGTTACCTTGGTGATGGTGAATTATTATGCTGAGGGAGTCAAAAATTTTATGAATATTTATAAATATTTTTTAATTTAATATATTCATCAAACATTACGCTACCGCATCATTCTTCCCTAGTACTGCAGTCTAACAATAGAGTAAGAAGAAAATTCATAATATAAAGTTTAAACAAATTATTTTGCTGTTTGCATTTTCACTTTTACTTAAGCGTGTTAATATTCTTTTATAGCTTTTTTCGAGATTTAATTATTTTACAAGCTCCAGAAATACTATTATATAATAGTAATTGTTTCCATTGCCAACGTTGACACTAGTTTCTTAAGAACAACTTTCTTCTGAACTGCTGAAACGTCTTCTGTGAACTTGTTGGTGTGATTAAACTTGACTTACGAAGAATGCAGACAGTGTTGAAAAAATATATCATGAGAGTCAGTGATGTAGGCAATTAAAATACAATCTCACACTTGCTTAAACACAATATACCTTCACCGACTTGGAAATGTTTTTCAACATAAGCAATAATTAAATGGTTTTTACTTGCGTGCATCGTGTGATAAACATTATAAATATATAAACAAGAGATAAAAAAAATTGGTACCATTCTTGCTTTATTTATTAAATAAAATTATGAAAATATTTAAGGTTTCCATCATAAGTTTCCTCCCAGTTTATTGAAATTAATTTCATGGAATGTAATTCTTGATTTCTGGTACAATATAATTTTTTTTTAAATGGAGAATATAGTGTATATATTAGAATATATTAGGTATATATATTAGGTATTGTATATTTTAGGTATTGTTTATTCAAATAAAATTTGGACAATGAGAAAAAACTAGATAAATAATAATATAAACAATTATTTTGTAGATTTCATCGTTTTTTTTTACTATTTATATTAACTGCTACAAAACAGTCTTTTATTTAAATTAAAGTGAATCATAATTATAATAAATTAAAAATTCAATAAAAAATTACAGTAAATTGAATGAAAAATTTATTTTCATTCACTTTGAGTGTTAGTGTGTGATATGATAATTTCAACAAATATTGGTGATTCCAATTTTACATTGATATATTGTTTTTTTAAATCTGTTATGGTGCGCACATCAGACAATTACCACTCTGATCTTTCAGTCCATTTAATTTTTAAAATACTTTTAAAGACGTCACATAAACAGTACTAAAAATATTCTTATTTAATGCATACTCATTTTTACAATTTTTTTTTATAATCACAGTACAATAATTCCATTCGGCATTTGAGAGTATGTGTATTTTTATTAGTCCTTGTATGTATAAACACAAAATTAAATTATTTTAATCAATAAAAAATAAACAAATGAGAAAGAAGTGTGTAAATTATAATTTTAAATTTTTCTTTCGGTTTTCACGAAAAACATTTTTTCTCATACAGAGTAAAGAAAGGAATTAATTCTAGTTTATTTTATCAAAGTAAAAATATATATTGTAAAGTTAATAATTTACTGAATAGTTTTATTTAATTGCATTAAATTTATTAATTTAATTAACTGTTCCCATTTAATTATTGTATCGGGCTTTTAATTAATTACAATTGTTTTTTAAAAACGGTTGATCATAAAATAGTTTTTATGTTAAGCATAAACAAAATTTAAATTCTTATAATCCGATTGGTTTAATTACTTAGTTGGGGTTTGAAATATTCATGTATATAATATTACCCTATAGAACAGTAATTACTTATGATGAATACATATTATACGGTGCAAGTACTTACGCTAAGACAATAGATAAGAGAGATACAGAGAACCTTCCCCACACAGAACTAACGTGGACTGAGAGATCAGAGTCCCCACCTTGTGGCTTAGGGAGGGGTGTATCATAGCAACTCCTTACCTTGGATCGCCACTACCGTTGTAGTAGTCGGGGTTCATCGAGGTGTTGAGTCGAATACCGCTCATTATGAATGGAAACAGAAGTGTGACAAATATGAGCATATTAGGAAATGTATGCTAACACAGAATATAGGAAATACAAAACCGCCATATAGAAACGAGCAGAGTAGAGATGGACAAAGTATTTCCTTTTTACTGAATCGTTCCTTTTGAGATAGTTCATTCCAATGAACTAGTTCAAATGAACTACAGAGTTCATTTTTCAAAAGAACTAGAAATGTACTAAAATTATTATAATAATTCAATTATGTTAATTATAACTAAAATGACCGGTCTTAATTTATTTAACATTACGATGTCATAACATGCGCTCGTATCTGTCAGATATGCAGTGCAAATGTTCTTCTAACTTTCTTAGATCCTTTTCGGTTTTAACATTTCCCTCTACTCACGATCAAACCCTACCACAGTCTTGGCCGAAAATTCCTACAATAAATAGTTAGGTTAAAATGTTGTGTATCTGAGGAATAAGTAAATTCAAGTAGTTTTTTATATCTTATTTTTAATTATTCAATTTAATATTTGTAATTCATTGGTGATTTAAACAAGCAAATAAACTCAATATATTTCTACATACTCTGAATATCTAGTACAAGTAGTGTAGAGCGACAAGGTACTATTGTTTAGCATTTCTTTCTAAATGAAGCCCTTTAAATTAAAAATATAACAGGAATGACAATTTTTTTATTGAGTAATAACTTAAATATCTCAGTATAATAAGTTACGATTAAATTAAACATGCGAAAATTCAAATTCCAAACGTTCGACAAAATAATAGGATTGCAGTTTAAAAAACAATTTTGTTGTTTAAAAAAAAAACTGGAAAGTTTCACCCGAGTTGACAACAAACTGTCGATCGATGGTGGACAATACTTATTGCGTTTAAATTTGCCTAAATGATGACAACATTTTTTAGAATTTGTCAATTTTTGTGTAACCACAGCTATGAATTCAATGGTTGGCAACACCCATTGTTAACGGGGCTTAACAAAACTTAAGTACTTCAGTAATAATTAAAATGCGAACCGAAGGTTCGTTAGCGATACCACTAGCCACTGCTTATGGACCACCATCCCCGAATTATTACCTTATCGCAAATCCGTTAGATCCCCATTAACGCAATCCTCTCACCTACGCCTCGGTCTATCCCTCGACGTTTACCAGTCCCCTCATTGGTTATTAACTTTTTAGGAATTAATTCGTTACTGAGCCAACCAGCTTTACAAGTTAATCCTAAATCCACCTTAACCTTCGCGACTTTATCACTTCAAATAGATGAAGCGGATGCATCATATGCAATCCTAGTTGTGAAACCTCCTAAATTCTCCATTGGTCACATACTTTTTTGGGACCGAATATTCTACGAAATACTTTATTTACGAATACCTAAAGATGGGAATACTTCAAAGTTAACGAATATCTTTCACACCTATGAAGTGCAGTTGGAAGGGCGATAGTTTTACTTCAGTACTTAAACTTCTCGATATGATCAAACTTATTTCCTCCTATGACAAAATAACCGAAATCACCGCCGTTTCTATTACTTAGCTTATACTTTATTTAGTAAGATCATTAACATTACTGTACTTAGGTTTATAGCTTTCACATTCTCTCCCATCAGACCAAATCGTCTGGAAACCCGAGCACGGATTTTAAAGCACTTTAATATATATTTTAAACCATTTACTACAGAAGGCTGTATTGCTAATATGGTATTTATTTAAATAAACCCATATTTTGTTTAATATTTTCAATATGTATTATGGTTTGAATTCAAAGTTAATGGATAGCGATTTAACGCATTAGATAATAATGACCAATACATACAATAAGAGAATTTAAAAAAGTACGGATCGTGAAGGTGTGATCGCCCTAGATATTTTATATAAAATCTATATTGTTTATTTTAGAGGTCTCGCGCAACAAAACACAGACAACAAAATAATAAAATAAAATAAATAGGATAACAATTTTAAAATACAATATAATTGAGCCAAACACCTAAATTTCATTTCGCAGAACCCGATATACAAGAAGGTCAAATGTACAATAATAAAATTTGCCTTCTAATAAGAGTTTTGAGAATAAACTTAAGGAAGGTACATTTTCAATTGATGAAAATTAAAACTAACTGAAATAATTGTTAATTATTATACATTATATAATTGTTATATTAAACTATCTCGCAATCAAGCAATATAGTTTATGCATTAAAAAATTTAAAATAATTTTCTACACAGATACTAACTAAATAATCAGTATCTACCAAAGTGACTAGATTTTAATTAAATACGTATATTAATTACAGAAACCTTAATAACTTGGCCTTTAAAGTAAACTGTTAGATCGTCAAGAGTTGAGCAAACTTTAATTTACTAATTTCAAATTAAATCTTATGTAAAATCGTTTTAACAATGTTTTTTTTTTAATAATAATGGGATGTTTAAAAGAGATGCACTTTAAATTTACCTGTTTGAGGATCATTTTTTTCAAATAAGAATCACACAAATCTTTAGTTACCACTTTCGTAGAAGAATCTCAAATCTCATTACTCATTTCAAAAAGCAATGTTGCCAATGTAACATGCCAACAATACAGCCAATGTAAGTTATTCCTTAGATAGAATATTATAAATAGTTATAAGAGTAAAGATATAAATACCTATTACTATTTAAGATGAATTATTTCACTTACATTTATGCAGAATATGAATCTATATGAAATCAAAAACAGGATTTAATTCAACGCTTACGGAAGGGGAGGGGGGGGGTGTAAAACTTTCCCATAATTCTCTTCTCTTTTCAAAAATATTGTACAGATAAAATCTATATTTATCAACTTAAGAAGGTTGTGATTGTAGGTTTTCTATTTTAGTAATTCTCCCTAGTATTGTCTTCCTTCCTTCTTAACAGTGCTAAGTTTGCTTGCAGATGTTGCCCTAATAGAAGTTATGCCATGTAATTCAGAAAATGTCCTTTTAAGATATGGAATCTTTTAAACATTATTAAATGCATTGATTAACTTTGCTAATTAATTAATTGATCATTGAAGGATAAAGTAAATTTCAAAAAGCAATAATGGGCTAGCTCTACATCAGAATAAGTCACCCACTTCAAGGTGACCCCAATACATATAGATTGATGTTCTTAAGCAAGTCTTCTGTACTCACTAATTGTTAACAATCATCTCTACCGGATACTAACTGATACAAAATGTCATCTAGGCATTTATTTTCCAAAATATTATCTTCACCATTTGTCTTATTAATAATTTTATCATTTTACAGGCATAAAATTTAATTTTTAAAAATGAATATCTATTATGTGGAAGAAAGTGGTAGAGGTCACAATGAGTTTCTCAAATTCTACAAGAAACTCATTGTGATCTCTACCCGGACTACATTCTTCCACATATATTATCAAGGTCAACAATTATCATTCAATATGAATACCTATTAGATAGATAATTTATAATATATTAATATAAAATTTATATTAAGCAAAATAAGTACTAAATGATGTAATAATACACAGGTTACAAAATCCTGAATTAGAGAAAAATCTGTAGTTTCATGTAGAACTGAAACATAGGCATTTAAAACAAAGGAGCAACAGGTATAAGATAATAGCATGCAGCTTTGCCAATATGCAAACAAGACATCTAGCACATAAGAAATAAAGCAGAACTGAATTAGATGACCTTAATAACCAAGAGGAAACTTTGAGATTTATCTAGTCCAGAGAATAAACTGGCTCGGTAATGTTAAAAAATAGCCTAACAAGCAAATGGTGAAAAGTCATAAGAGAACCCTTCTTCGGGAATGAAAGCCAAATACTTAGGATAGAAAGGAGAGGAGGCACATTTTTAGAAGCTTAAGTCTATCTTGCAATATAGAGCTAATCAATTAAAGTACAGTCTTGTGTATTCAACTAGTTCTAATGCTTCTTTATTTCAATTTTTTTGTTAAAAAATAAATGTTTATGATCAAACTGTTAGGTATTGGGCGCTACTACGTAAAAAAAACTGTACCATTACAACCCATGAAGGATTTTGGGTTCAATACATGGTTGAGACTATAGTGCTTCTAGTACAGTGATTGTATCTTACAGGAGCTGGGTGAGCACCAGTAGGGTTTCTAGATCCAAAGGGTCCATCCTTTAGCCGTTAAGAGATTAAATAAATTATTTGGCACAGCAAGGAAATGAACCCAGGAAAAATGCTTAAGATATGAACCCAGAATCTTCAACATCTCTCGCTACAAGCAGCTCTGTAAACACTGAACTACCCCGCTCCTCAACCTTGTAAAAGTCTGTATTTTATAATTATATTATTACTTCTTTTTTTTTTTACAGGAACTTGCGGGAAATATTCACATTTTTCATGGTGTGGGGAATGGGATGATGCTCCTTCTCCAGGATATACAACCAAATAATTATAATTGATAAAAGCATAGGACAGAAAAAAGCCATTTTGAAGAAAAACATTAAACAAGTGTAAGGTAATTCAACTTAATATTAAGGTAAATGATATTACACCTATTATAATTTAATTTTCAGCTTTTTAAATCCACTATATCACGATAATAACATGTAGAACCTAATTAATGTAACCTACCTTAAAAGGCAACTTTAGGTAAGAATAAGTCACCAAGGCTCCAATTTCTAGTTGTTCTTCCAACCAATTTTACCTCAAAAAAAAAGAAAGAAAAGAAAAATCCCTTAAGAACCCTCATTAATCTATTTTAGTAAGTAACTTTGTTATCATTGCATTCATATTCTTTTATAATCTGTCCCAGAAGAGATATTACTCCTTAGCAGCAAATAAAACAAGGGTAACAATATATTTCCTTTTTGATTGTATAATTAAAATCAATTTGTTTAATTTTTAAAGAGAGAAAATGTTGCTGAGGTCATGAAAAAATAATAAAACTTAAAGAAGCAAATTTAATGGACATGAATTTTTTAAAATTTCTTTTATTCTCAATATTTGTTATTAATATAAGTATATACATATATAAACAGGGTGCCCAGAAGTACCAAGCATATTATTTACGAAATTATTAGAACCACAGAAATAAATGGAGACTTTCCTCACAAATATAACTTAAAATAGACATCCTGGCAATGGTGATGGGAATTGAAATTAAAAAACAATTGTTAAAACATTAAATAAAAAAGTGAAATACAGTGTTATGATAAAATACTGTATCTATTATAGAAATAAAATAATACCACTTCTATGTACATCAATCATGGTTTCTTCCTCATCCAATATTGTAATTCGAGAAATAAGAAATGATTTTATAGGAAGCAATAAAAGTTGTTGCAGAAAATCTTCTGAATACTTCACTAACAAAAAAAAAAATCACAAAATTATTTGTTTTTTTACAATTTAGTGGTAAGGAGAATATAAAAACAAAATTACAGTTATAATGAATCATATTTTTAAAAAATCATAAAAAATGAGGCAAAATTATAATTGTTATTAAGTCCCTAAACATTTTAATTCATCATTATTATAATTATTTTATAGCTCGACCACAAGTCCTTAAAAAAAGGGGATTATCGCTAAACTTTTTGAATGCTCATTAATTGTGAGGGTGAAAAATAATAGAGAAAGAACATAATATGTTCTTTAAAAATATATATTTAAGATTAAAAAAAGGATCCATATGGCTTGAATTTAAATAGAAAAAAAAATATTAAATAAAATTTCTTTCTTTTCACATAAAAATGAAAAAAAAAAAAAGAAGTACAAACTACTAGTACAGTACTTCTTCATTACATGTCAATATATATTTTTTATAACTTTGAATTAAATGTGTAATATAAATTAGTTATAAGGTAAAATTGGCTGGATTTATCTGTGGTTTAACAATTTTTTAAATTTTATTCCTTAACAACTCCATTAAATTACTGTTTTTAATCTGTCTTTTGCCATGTATGCTAATAAATAGTGAATATTTGTGATTCTTCAATAAATCATTCCTTTTTTTTATTTAATTTTAACAGAAAGTGAAAGCTTTCATTCAAAATAAATAGTTCATCAAGAATTCCTACTTATAAATATCTTCAATAATAATTTGTTGTTCCCAGCTTTACTTTATCAAAATATATATAAAAGTGAATAAAAGATTTTATTAATTTTTTCATAAAAAGTTTTTTACAGAAAATATACGTCATCGCATTATGCATGTATCAATATTTATGTGAGATTTTAAGTAAAAAATAAAATGAGAAAAACAGTCTTGATAAACATATTAGAGATCAAGAAACTTATTCATTTCCTGTCAATAACTTGTTTAATATCATTAATAATTCTTTTCTCTTTTCTTTAAAAAAGTATTTAAAGTTATTAAATTAAAATGAATAATATTATTCTTAAAATGGTTCAACTCAATTTTATTGGAATTTAGTAAAACTGTTTCGAGAAAATAAATGTGATTTTTTGAAAATTGTATAATAAATAATGATAATTTCAACAGAAATGATCCATAGCTTCAATTATCCTCTGCTACAATTATTCATTAATTGTTGGTACATATATGATCAAAAAGAGGTAAACGCTGATCTATTTCCTACAACTAAAACTAACAGAAATCCAATAAAGTAATTTATTAGAATGCAAATTATCTTTGAATTCACTTTTTTTCATTGATTTTACATTAAAATTTAGGAAAGAAAATTTTTTTCTGAGATGCATTTAACTAAAGTGAGAAAAAAAATCATTCCCTTTTATATAATTAAACATATTCTTTGATCCTTGATGAACATATTCTTTGATTCTTTGATCTATTTAAAGCAAATATATAAGAATATCTAACTTTTTAACTACAATAATTTCACACATGATTGAAAACAAGTGAATTTTAAGAAAAATAAAAATGGTTAAGTGTCTTTCAGTCCCTGGATTATGATAATCTAAAACAACATTGAAAAATCAATCAATTTTGAAATTGAAATATTTTAATATAATTATAATTGACCTACAGTGAAGAAATAACGAATAAAATTATGTATAGAAAAAGTTTACAAAACAATAATAAATAAATAAAATAACCAAAAAAAAAAATTGTATAAAGAAGCAGCCATTACAACACAGGTTATTTACATTACTTAATGCCTTGCTAAATTGATAACAGAAAATTAAAGTACTATAATAATCAAATTAGTTCAATCAATAAAATATAATTAGTATATATTTTATTTAGAAAAAATACAGACACTTAAGAAGTAATAATACCTTCTCTTGATCTTGTGTGTCCTGTAAGTAACAAAACAAGCAACTTCAATTAATCAAAATTTTTATTTCGGTTCAAGCAATGAAACAGGAAGTATTTCCTCCTGAGTTTAAAATAAAGTAAAACGAACAATGAAGATCGGTTTGTCCTTAACACTCATCAGTATATAAATATTAAATATTAACTGAGATGTACAATAATTTACAATTTCGCACATCCTTGAAGATGTGTTCACTAATATACTTTATTATAACATATAACTTCAAAACAAAACTTGTTTCAATTTGCAATAAATACATTATTTCATTTCTTAAGATCAAAATAAAGCACATTTTTAACAATTTGTGGTATTATGAGTACACATTAACTTATCCAAGTAATAACCCTAATTTAAATTTGATCACAAAATTTATATTTTATTGGCTTGAAAGCTTAATACAAAGTATATTAAAAAAAAGTCTTAGCCCAAGATATTCAATTAATAACATTTTAAAAGTTGTACTAATTTGAACTTAGCCCACTCGTGCCAGTGTTCACTTATGAGCCTAAATGTTAATTTGAACTTCATATGCTAGTAAAGGCGGATACTTATAAGAAATATTAGCAATAAATGGACCTGATATGTCCCACTGACTAATTTATAACATTAGTGTTCGACTCGCACCTAGGCCTCACCAAGACAGGTATGTATTAGCGCACCACTTTATATAACATAATCACGTTAACAAATTTCGTGTTCATTATAGTTTATTGTGTATACACTACTAATGTAAGGCATACTCAAGTGTACTTCAGTGAGTCTCATTTCGACATATAGTTAAAATAAGTAGTATGAATATATAATATATATATGTATATTTATCAAAATATAATTGGAAGTATAACAAATCAAGGGCAACTTTTCTCAGAATCTTAATTTATTTAAATTACATGAGGTTTTAAGTAACAGAATTGGCCTTTACATTGGTATACTAAAACTAGGCCACTTATCTTTATTGTAAATTTGCAAACCGTTTTTATGTGAGTTACAATTCCTCACAATTTCATTTTTTTGTTTGTTTTTTATTTTTACTTTTTTTTACACATTTTAACAACTTTATACAAAACAATAATCTGTCTCATCATAATAATATCTACAATTCACATTAGACACAGAGTAATTGTATTTTCACCTTTGTCCGTTCCCACTTGGACTCACTTAGGAACTGGGAAATCGGGCACCTCCATTAAGAAGATTATTATCAATAAATAACAATTCTTTCATTTGGTCTTTGCTTTTTAAAATCACACCTTCCTCAATTTTAAATCTAGAGTTACCATTAACATTATTTTAATCTCAGTCAACTGCTTTATTCTTGAGAAAATGGGAACAATTATATAAACCCTGTTTATAAATACAGTGAAAATGTTTGAAAATAACTTCACACACGCACGCACTCACATAAGAATAAAATATACAGAAATATACATCTAAAACAATCACTGACGTCAGTTGAATCCTATGACGATGGATATAAAATAAATTAATTGATACAAAATATCTTAACAATTAACTAATACTAGAAAAAAAAATGACTCAAAATGCAATATTCCTTCATATTTAAGATTACGGTGAAAGTGCTAAGTGTTTGAAAAAAAAAGAAAAGGAAAAAAAAATGTAATATCCACATAAATTAAAAAAAATAAAATTATATGTATATATAAAATCTGACTGAGTGAAAAAAAATGTTTTTTTTTCTAAATGTAATATGGAAAAAATCCTAAAAGGAGTAAAGGAATAGGTGATCAATATTGAAGATTATGAGGCGCCTGAGGTGATGGGCGGAGGTGGAGGGTTGAGGACAGAATCCCGTGAGTTCGACTGCGAAGTCGCCTGGAGCAAAGTTACTGCCTCTCGTTCTGGGCTGCATTCAACCACCCCTAGTCACTTCCCGCGCCCACCTTTCTTCTTCTTCCGTTTGAAAAAGCAGCAGCACCTGAATAAAGACAGCGGAGGTCTATTGTCAATAACAAAGACTGTTACTTTTTTAAATCAATTTAATGCCCAAACAATAATACCAATAAATTTGATAGTTAATATTGGTGATAAAAATGAGCATTTGCCCTGAGCATTTAAAAAAAATGATACTATGTACATTTATTAAACTTATTATTTCATTTCTTCCAACAAATGTATAATACGAATAAATTAACCAAAAAAACAGTAATATATATATATAAATTATTAATAGTGGCTTGTAGGGATCAAGTCATTTTATTTATTGTTTAACATTTGTATATATTGATCTTTTTTTTTTCTTTTACTGATTTGCATCTATTTATACAAACAAATATTTATCCTTCCTTAATTATTGACTTTTTAAAATAGAAATCATAAGAGATTTTATATCAAAGGAGTTTAGAGATTTTATAAAGAATCGAAATTTAGGTAATGTTCAATTGTATCTATTGCAGTAAATTTTACTTAAAATCGTAGCATATATCGTCTGATCGATCTTGTATCTGGTTTATGTGGAGAAGTAGCACTGTCCAGAACGAAACAGAAGCCACATAAACAAATTAAGAATAAAAGTTTATTAATATATAAAGATTTTTGAAAAACCGAAAAATATATATTACTAGGTAAGTTAAAAATTTATATTAATTCCTAAAAAAAAAGACTTATGATACTATTAAAATCTGGGTATAAATTAAGAATTAAATTATGAAATAGAGAAACTAGACAATTATCTCAATAATTGATGACACCTCATTTATCTAAAACACTGCATTGAGATCGACATTAATTGGAATTATTTCCGGAATGAACACAGTACTTTTTAAAATTTTCTTTTCTTTTTCAGAAGATAAGTGTGATTCGTAATGTTACAAACTACATTTACACTTCATTATGATGTAGACTGTTTATGATTGTTATCACCAAGAATATTTCTACAGCCCCGGTGAATAAGTGGTTAAGTCTAATTTTCTTCAAAAGAGTTTCTAGAAATTAAGGAAGTGGAATCTGTTATTTTCATGGTGAATAATAAGAAAAGTCAGGAATTGACTTGAAAAGGAGTTATGATATTAAAAATCCATTTCAAGCCGAAAACTATGAGAATGGCATGATTCCGCTAACCCCAATGCAGGTTAACTCTCTCTGAACAAAATTCAACTTGACCACTTATTCACTAGGGCTGTAGATATACTAATGTATATCATAAATAAAAATAAACTTTTTCTGGAATTATTCTTTTTTTAATTATTATAGCCTTAAATCGATCACTGTTATTGACTACTACTCCCTACAAAGATAACCTAAGGAGTCTGTTTTATTGAGATGGACAACAAACGTATATTATAGCATAAATCAATATATTTTAACTTTAATGAATAAATATATAAACAGCATTCAATAGAAATATGGAAACAATTTATTTAATAATATTGATATTGACTTCTTTAACATATTTTCAAAAAAATAAAAATCTGTTTCCCTATCCCTTTTGAATTACCAATACGCAAAAGTTAAGTAAAGTAAAATACTTTGTTTCATCCACAATTTCAACTTCTGCTTGGGCAGTAATGGGCGTATTAGAATGGCCAGCAGTCGGATCATCATTAGCCAATTCTCCATTAGTTGAACTGACAACCTAAACATACATATTAATCCATTAGTTTATGATCATGTATTCATGAAAAAAAAGAAAGTAAAAAATAAAACTCTTCAAACAGTTTTTGCAGATTTATCGCATAAGCTGTAAACGGGTGTTCATAATCAGTTCATAAGGTACTTAAAAAATCGAAATAATAAAATCCAGCTTAGTAGGCATTTCTATCTGATAAGCACTAAACTTAAGAGTTTATCTATCCTGTATCTTTTTAAATAAATCAAATGCCTTCAATAAAGGTTAACTTTTGCTCACCTTTCAACAATTAGTCAATACAATAAATTAATATAGAGTAAACAGCTTCAGTTCAGGAAATACTACCTGAATCTATAATAGCTTTGGATAGATATAAGTGTGTTACTCTAACAGGTATAACACACAACACCAATTATATAACCATTGATTATCTACCATTTTTTTTTAATTTACAAGATGATATCTCTATAATTAAGATAATAAAAAATATATTATCATAATGCTATAAAAGCATAAGTGTTAAAAGTTTTATCTGTGGGCTAATTTTATTGAGAAAACATGAGCAGTTAAAGATATTAATTAAGGTTTTGAAAAATTGAAAAATAACTTCTGGAGACAACTTTTTCTTAGTTACTTACAGAGGTAAGTATATCATTAAAAATAAAACCAACAGCATTTACATGTATGTATGTATGTATATATGTATATATATATATATATATATATATATATATATATATATATATATATATATATCTGTTAAACACTTGATTATATTGAGCATGTACATCGATTGATCAACCTTGTTTAATGTTCAATATTTTTTCCATCTCCTCCTGAAAATAATGATATCATCTAAGGATAATATTAATAAAATATCATTAAAATCTTCAAATGCCAAGAATCCATTCCAAAGAACAAAACACCAATCATTTTCCATTACAGACATTGAATGCTATAAAACTGCTTATCGGGATCCAGTGAAACGTTTCAATTAAATCTCTAAATTAACATAGCCACAATACAAGTTTTAGCCCGACAACCACCCAAGCAATCTGTTTTCCACTTGATCTCATAATATTATATAATATAAAAAATATTATAAAAATAATTAGATGATTTAGATTTTTTTTTAAATGACTCCTGATTCATCACACATTAAATTAATAAATATAAGTGATGTTTATTATGATTTTTTTTTACAACCAATTATGAAAGATATAAGATAAATTACTACATTATGATATATGTATTATAAAAAAAACATTATATTTCAACATAAAATGAAATCATGACTTAACTCCAAAAAAGATATGAATATGAATAATATAAGAACAATACACAACCAGCCCTATTATGTTAGTACTATAAACAAAGAAAAAAATTGCATCTAATGATGTTAATTAAAAAACAAAACAGAAGTAAATAAAAATAGTGAGATAACTAAGTTAAATTATTATATAAACGTGATACCTGAACAGAGCCATGCCTATCGGCAGGTGTAAGGTTTCCTAGAGTGTGACTTGGCTGTTTTGAGACGTCCGGCCAAGCTGGTACTCCTTTAACACCACCCTGTGAGCGTCAAAACACTTCTCTATTAACATACGCTTGTTCAAGCCAAAACATGCATTATGGTGCTAATACAAACCCGTTTATTAGAATATTCCTCTGCCTTCCATCTTAAATAAACACTTTTTTTTGTCTTTGTAATAGTAGATTAAATTAAATGATTTAATCAAATAAAAAAATAACTCCAAAACACAAATAAGTTCTTAATGTTAATATATTAATTACTGCAATATGGCAAATAAAATTTCAAAGTCAAAACAAATAAGCTTCATGAATAAGGAATTAGAAATATAAGTTACTTTTATGAAAAACATAAATTTAAGGACTTTAATTACTAAAACATTGATTTCTTTTAGCTCATAGTTGATTACTTTGATGCATCTAAAATAAAATTTCAAATAAAATGGAAACTTATTGAAGTTTAATAGATTGAATAAATAATTATAGAGTAGATACTTATTTATTAATTTAAAAAACAAAGTTTTGTAAATACTTATTTATTAATTTAAAAAACAAAGTTTTGTACATGCCGACTTTAATAATGGTATATATATATGTTGGGAACCAATAGTTACTTTAATTGATATTTGTAATATATTTTTCGATAAAAACAAGAACTCATTTTAATGTTTAGTAGATCCAAAATCTGTTCATCCATGTATCCTACCAAGAAAGCCTATTAATCCAAACTTTTTTTTTTTGTTTTATACACATAAATCATGTTAATAAAAATAATTCATTATGGACTGCTGAAATTTTTTTTTTTTTGGTAATGACTAATCCTACCTGTAGTTAAATAGAATCCTACAATTTGGTCAAACAAGATTTAAATGTAGTTAATCGAGCTTCCATTTTATTATCCATATAATACTGTTTAATAAGTTAAAATTATTTTTGTAAGTTGTATGAATATTTAAATTTTTAATTTAAAAGTAATTTTACATTTCATTTCCTAATGTAAACATGAAATAGATCAATAGTGAAGCTCTATTTAGACAGACACTACATAATAGGAATGAACATTAGTTCAACAACAAAGCAGAGAACTACGTTTACAATATTATATCGAGGAAAGCCAAATAAATATCAAATTACAACATCAACTTTGTCAAGAAATAAAGAAAGACAACCCATGCATTAAGATGTTCATTATTGATATAAATATCAAGTTGAAAAATGGTGTTTATATGTGTGATTATGCCCATAGAAGAAACTTTAGTTTAGCTAACAATTTATTATTATATATAACAGAATACATACCATTTGAGATGAGCCATTTTTGATAAGTTGGTTTCAAATTAAATCTTTCACTGAGTAAAACGACTTTCATTGTTTTTATTGACTAAAATATACATTTTCTTTTTCATGCAATCAAGTACAGTAAAATATGTTGTTCTATTATATATTGCTAATAGTAGTTGTACCAATTAAGGGGAAACTAAAATAAATACTTGCAAAGAAATAAAAAATTAGGGAGGGAAGTGTATTGTTTTCTGTTCTATAACTATACCTATTAATAAATCGTTTTGATGAAGATGTTCACATTCATAATACAAAAGTCCATTTAAAAATCAAAGTTAAGATTAATTAAATAATTTGAGCCAAATAAGATGTATAGGATTTAAAACAAACTTATAGAACTAACTAAGTCAAAGAACACATCCCTAATGCAACGATTCAGAAATAATCTTGAATTTGAAGCAATTAAGAAACTATTTTAATAATTTTAAATTGTTACACTACATATCAAATAAATGAAGTCTATAAATCCAACAAAACCTACTTAATTTATTATAATTATACTCCTTAGAAAGAAAATTGTATGGATCGATACAAATTATTTCGTTTCTACATAAATACACTATAACATACAAATTATGTTTTGACAAGGGTCTAGACATAGAGGCTTATAAGAATTACCCTGACCTCAGACAAAATTGTGTCGTTCATAAAAAATAGATCATCTTCATCATCCATGAAATCAAGAAACTAGGTGCATGAAAAAAAAGAGAAAAAGATTTACACCAACGGGTAATTTTAAATATGTAGAAGAGGTAACAAATTAGAAGACGAGGTTATTGCAGTTATTTTCTCAAGGAACTGTAGTATAAAATTAAATTTAATGTGGATTTAGGGAGGATGAGGTATGATATATATTTATTACCTTGTTGCCAGGAATGTGACGATTAGGCGATGTAACGATTTCATGTCCTGTCGGTAATGAACCCACTGGAGTCGACTAGAATGAAAGAAAAATAATTAAAATAGGAGACATACTTTGATCAACAAAACAAGTGTCCATAATAATAAAAATCATAGGTTGTCATAACTCAATCTATGGACTAGCATCACACATAAATCATTTTATACACCTAACAATCAATCAACTGGAAAATTCATCATAAATATAGATATAAAAGAATACCTAACTAAGCCTAAAACAGACCGAGGAATCAAAATTGTAGTGGGATCTATCACAATGAATAAAACATACACAACATTAGGTTGCTCATAGGAGTGAGGCAGTCTAACAGGGTAAAAATAATCTCATAGATTCTTATTCTAAAGGATCCCATACATACAGTTTTGCCATAAAATAAATAGGTTTTATAATATATGGGTTGAATACATTGTTATCATTTGGCAGAATACAAGACCAATGACGAAATACAGAGAATTTGAAATAACTAAGATATTTTTAATTGCATATAAGCATGCAGATTTAGACAGGTTGTCTGTAATTACAACGAAAGAAGATCAAGTGCAGTGGAAAATACTGGATGTTATAACACAGGCCAACGATGAAAAAACTTTTTTAATGAAAATACCTTATTCTTATGTTGTTTAGGTTGCTGAATCCAAATATGATGCTTAAAAAGTTGTATCACCCACCATTTATTCACATTTTATAGTTAAATTCATGAAATAAAGAAATATTTTTAGAATTTAACAGCTTTTTCATAGTTAAGATAACATGAAAAAATAGGTCTAATGAACAAAGATGATGTTGGCAGCACTGCTGAAACACATGCTAAACAGCTGATGTTTTGTTTATTTTCAACATAACCTCACTTTTACGTTTCCTGTACATGTGCTCAGTGCAATGTCTCATCGCGGCTGTAAAAACTCTGCTGACAGTTTTTGTTATATTTGTGGTGAGTTTGTTATTAAAAAGCACCAAAGAAACATTACAGACTTTGTGAAAAAGGTTTATCTAGCATACTTTGGAACCAAACTTGGAGACCAGGATAAACCTTGGGCACCGCATAAGGTATGTTATGTATGTGTTGAAGACCTCAGGAAATGGTCAAAAAAAGAGAAAAAACACTTTAAATTTGCTGTTCCCATGATATGGAGGGAACCAAAAAATCATTCCGATGACTGTTACTTTTGCAGTGTAGATATTACTGGTCATAACTCTAAGAACAAGAAGGTAATAAGCTACCCTAACCTTCCGTCCGCCATCCGACCAGTAGGGCACGGTGTAGATTTGCCAATCCCGGAACCACCAGAGGACTTAAATTCTATTGAAACAGAAGTATTTTCTGATGTACAGTCGGAGTTAGATGAACACGATGAAGAATTCCAATGTGTTACAGAAAATGTAGAGCCTAAATTGTTCACTCAGGTCGAGCTTAATGACTTAGTTAGGGATCTGGGCTTAACAAAAGAAAAAGCTGAACTGCTTGGCTCTAGGCTAAAAGAAAAGAACTTGCTGGCGGCTGGAACCAGCAAGGTCACTTCACCGGGAAGTTCAGCAAGCTATTCATCGCAGGAAAAGCTACACAAGAAGCTTCAAGGAAAAAAGGGAAAGAAAATATAAACCAATTCCAGTTGACAAGTGAACCTTGTATCATCACATAAAATTACTATTCCAAGTATTTTACTGTAAATACAAACCATTTTTACGATTCTACAGTGTTTCATTGATTTCCCTATATACTGTAAATGGGTATTAGACTATATAATAAAATACATTTTGCTTGGAAACTAAGGGTGATACATAAAAACTACGAGCAGATTTGGATTCAGCACATAAAAATCTATCAAGATCAGCTATTAAAATTAAAAAAGTTTTCAAAAAGGTTTTTTTTGTTGGCCTGTGTAATTAATGCCAAGAGAAGAGGATGACCATGCAATATGAAATTAAAGAGCACATCATACTGCTAGGGGGCAGATATTGGAAAGAAGCTGCCATGGATACAGAAAACTGAGCCAAATGTAATATGGATCTGTAGACCCATGGAATAAGTTAGTTCAAGATCACACCTAGACATCACAAGTCAGGAGGTTAAGTGGATATTCTGACTTATTTATTTACATATAATTTAACTTGTATATTAATTTTTTTTTTAAATAAAGCTGTCTTTAGATCCTCCTAATTTTTTCCTTATGTTACTTGGATGTCAGACACCCACGTCTTTAGCAATTTTGCCAACATTACTGCTTTGTGTAACTTAGTTAACAATGAAAATGATTGAAATATTTTAAGATACATGCAATGTACTATACATAAAAATATTGGCAAAATTAAGCAAGATCTTGCCAGAAAGTCCTGTCATAGGGAGCTTGCAAGTTTTATGACCCTGCCAGTACACAACTGTCAATAAAAATATATAAATGGTGATGCAAATATTTTATACAAATAGGAAAATCTTAAAATAAAATATACAATGTTTAACAAAAAACAAAGAACAACATTTTGAAAGTTAAATGTTTTTTCAGCCAATCTATCCAACTAAGGACTACTTAATATTGGAAAATATATCCATGAGAACTGCCATGAGATCTACAAGACGAGGACCAAAACTATGAAGCAACCAAAATAAAACAAAGGGAAAAGAAGTCCTCCCCAAAAAATCAACCTTGTGTATGCTGCCGTTATGATAGGAAGAAGAGCAAACTTATGTATCTATTAATAAAGGTTTTAGCTCAGTATTTGAACAAGATTTACTAAAGCTTCAGTTATGTCACCACCAATTTGTGTTTTTAAACAATTTTTTTCAATGCTTTCATATTAGTATCTCATGACTAGTGACTGAAAATAAATAAATCAACTGTACATTTTTCGCAAATGCATTCATTAAGTTGTTCACAAAAGAAGAAGACCACCAAAAGTTTTTATGAGTTGATGAAGAAAGCTTAATCCATTGAAAATACCAAACTCATAGTATCTACATACAAGTACACACTTTGCCAAAAATGGTGATAAGAAATTTTTTTTCAAAAGCACAAATTTCATCACAAAGTACAGCCAAGTAAATATTTGTTAATAGATTATTATAATAGTATTAACATTGTTTAGACACATTTCACTATTTATAATTTATAAAAGCAATCCAAAATTATGATGATAAAAATCTATAATTAATTTGATATAATTACCTTAAAATGTTATTTACCTTGTCCGATTTTGTTTTGCCAATATGAGATGGAGGAGCATTTCTCAGGATTCTTAACAATTCATAGTTAGGAGGCTTTACATGCAGCATGCAAATTTAGTAAACAATCAAATGATTATAAATTTAAATTTAATTATTGAAGAGTGTGTATACATCACAGCAAAATACTGATATCTAATAAACTATCTTTTAGTTGTATATTTGTAACCAATGCATGCATATTAATAGTGAAAATGCAGAATGCAGAATAAATTTGTTTAGCTTATGGAAATAACTGTATACACATTTGATGTAGAAAATGTTATTTCCGCAAGAAGTAAAGCAATTAACTTGGAAGATATGTGATGGTGTTACTTAAAAAATAAAGCGAAACAGGCCTAAATAATGTATTTTTTAAAGAATAGTTGAGGAATATCTGAAATATAAGCACATACCATATTCTGTGTGCCCAGAGCATATCTTGAATTCTACATATCTTAGAAATGCATCTTGAAAATGAAAACTATTATTTTAGTAAATATTTTATTTGAAAAGAAAAGATATGGACAGGACCGGGACTCGAACCCGGGTATTTCACCTCTCCGTGGTGACACCTCAACCTTCTTGGCCACCCTGGCACGTTTCTCGGCCAGCCTTATCAATTCTTTTCACTTGATCCTATATCTCCGTGTTTGCGCAATTTGCGATGTATACAGGGGGAGAATGTTAAGTGAACATTACTTTATTTTTGGATCTTGTTGACTTTAAGAAAATAATTGATAAGGCTGGCCGAGAAACGTGCCAGGGTGGCCGAGATGGTTGAGGCGTCACCACAGAGAGGTAAAGGTCCCAGGTTCGAGTCCTGGTCCTGGCCATATCTTTTCTTTTCAAATAAAATATTTAAAAAAAATTATATCATATAACAATTAAATAAATTATATTATTTTAGTAGTTTACTGTATGTCATTGATAAGAATAAGGACATATTTTTTCTTTTTAAAGATTTCACAATGATTAAGACTGTTCCTATCATAAATGTTTTAACATATACAATACTGATGTTTGTTAAGACGATAGTCTAATCTAACTGTATGATCTGGTGCTAATAAATTAACTATGAAGCTTTCATAGATTTAGATTATTTTATTTGTTACTACAAAGCAATAATATTTTCATTAGGCTTAAGGTTAGTACAACCTAGTAGGATTTAGGATTAAAAACAAGAATAAAGTGACCAAAGCTATATTTTCTTACCTCCATCATTCAGACATTAAAAGAAGACTAGCAACTGTGGTTAGAAATAAGACTTTCAAGTAAAATTAATGCCAAGGAACGATTGGACAACATTCCTAAAATGTTAGGATGAGGGTGATATATAAAGATACTTTATTGACAAAATTGAAAAATTACAAGACATTAATGTTTCAGTTTTATTAAGTTTTTTAAAAATAGATTAATTATCTGGTATTATTATAATTTCATTATTTGTAATATTTGGAAATAAAGAAAACTAAGGAAGGCAATAAAACATTATTTTGTTCCCCAAAATTAATAGGGAAATTTAAAAAATATATTGTATACTATAAGTATACATTATTAACCCCAGGGAACTTTATATAATAGAAACTTAATGTAGAACTTATTTGATAATTAAACTTTAATGAGTTGATAAAACAACTCTTGTGATTTAGTCATGTTAAAACAAAAGGGGAAAGGGGGTGACCTGTGGTGTAGTGGTTAGCACAACAGCCTAATAAGCCCAAGATCATGGATTCATAGCCTGGCCGGTGGCTCTAGGATTTTCTAAAGGGAGTAAAAACTTTTTGGTAATGCCATCCTTTGAAAGGGACGTTACACTGGGATAGGAAAAATCCCTATACTAATTAAACCTGGATAGGAAAAATTTAGAGGTCCCTATGTAGTGTCGTCCTATTAGCCACATTAGTCGCTTAAAGGGTCATTAAAAATTAAAAAATAAACCAAAGAGGAAAAATTGTACAGATAAAAATTTTTTTATTAAAAACACTCATTCAAAACACAATCCTCTATAATTTCCTTTTTTCAGCAAAGACCTTAATTTCACAATACTATAACATGCTATTTATTAGTTCAATATTTATTAGAATTAGAAAAGAGATAACATTTATTAACCAATCATAAACAAAACATTGTTTTTTAGATTGATCAATAAAATTTTATGAGCATGCCCATAAGTTCTCTAACTACAGAGCCTGATATCAATTCATTGCTGCCATGACCACCATCCTGCTGTTGAGTGTGTAACCTTCATTAGATTTAGTGATGGGCTTAACTGCTACTTTTCAGTAACAGCTCCAACGGTTACTGTGAATTTGTTACCTGTGATTTCTTAACTGCTATTAACAGTGATTTGTGATTCTGTCGAAATGGTATCTACAGTGATTGCTTCAGCGTACTTAATACCACATAACGATCACAGAATACGCATTATAAGGATAATAATTACTTTGAGACTTGCATAATTCACTATAATCCTATCAATATACATGGAATTATGTTATATAGATGGAATTATTTTCAATGTCCTATATAACATAAATTTTGCTCTTATGGTTTAAGTTGTTACAAGATGATGAAGAGAAGTATCATAAACTTTTATGAGTAAAAGATAAAAGAAAAACTAAATCCTCCAATTAGTATTTTTATTATTCGAATAAACCCATTAATCACCAATCATCGTTCGCTGTCGACCAGTTCCCATTTGTGAAGAACAGTTTGGAATTGTTACTGTAGTCACAACCACAATCAAGCTTCGATTCCTTTTGCGTTCTATTGCCTATCACCGTTCGCCGACAAACAGTTCCCATATGTGAAGAAAAGTTTGGAACTGTAACTGATGAATTTGTTATCACAGGTCGACCTGTGACTTTTGAGTATCAGTGAAAAAGTAACAGTTCGCGATTCTGGCTCATCCCTAATTAGATTGTTATATGTCATTTTTCAATGCACTGGGCTGGATATTTGTCTTGAAATTTAATTATTCTTTTAAGGTATATAGTTGATTATTGTTTAGTATTTTTATTTTTAATATTACTGTTTAAATCATTTATTTTCGTTTATTGATTATTCTAATTATTCTTTTCAGACTAATAAAATCTTATATTACTCCAGCCTACTTTTATTAACCTTACATATTTAAAAAACGAAACAAATAAAACATTATTTATTGTTAAAAATAATGCATAATTAAAAAAGGATGCAGTATATCTGTAACCAGAGCAAGCATGTTGTTTGTGAAAAAAAAAAATTGGAAATCTATGAATTTGAAGAATTACTAACATCATCACATATGAACGGCCCTTCATGGATACAGATTGTTGCTCTTAGTAATATATTTTCAAAAGCTTAAATAAAGAATTTGTTAAAAAATTAAGGGTTAAAAAACATTGTCACACTGCTATCGGTTCAATGATTTTCATTTTATAAGTGATGTCAAAAAAACTGGTGTTCCAGGAATTAATAATAAAACCATATAAAAATGCAAGTACACAATTGCCTTGAATGGTATTGGTGTGTACTGTTTTGATGCAAATACAGAAATAAAGAAATTGCTCTTTCAATGGTTTTCTAAAGTTAATAATTTATCAATATATGAGAAAATATTGATTGATTTCTTGCACATGCTAAATTACAAAATAGTTAAGATAAATACAACCATATTAAATAAATTAGAAATAAAATTCAAACCATTTCAAAACTAACTTTTATTGTATTTTATAAATTGTTACATCCTAACTGGAACTGTTAATGACCAAGTAATGAGACTTGTTATCAAAGTAATCTAAAATAAAACTGCAAAAAACATAAGCATTATTTATTAGAATGTATAAAAATTTAGAATCCTTAAAGAAGAATCAGATTGAGAATAGATTGCAGCTGATCAGAATTTCTTTAGTGATCAGTATTTTTTATAGGTAACTCGGCAACACACCATAGCTTGATAAATTGGTGTTTTTATTTATTATTTCCCGCCACTTTAGTTCCGAATCTTGAACAAAATATCATAAAAATGTTATCAATATGTAGTATATTAAATTTAATTCTAAAGTTGATTTTTATCTTTATACAATTAAACTATGTGCTGTTTAAAAGAAATGATTAATAATTAGCATTGGAAATGTAGCATAAATAAATTTATTCCTCTTTATCACAAATATTCTTCTGTAGAACTAAAAAAAATTCATATAAATCCACATTACATGCTGTTTATTTTTAATTAAAATTTGTGAAACAGTAGTTGAAAATTCTTTTACAGTTCTATCTGCATAGTTCCTCGCTCATATCTTGGTTTATTCGATTTTTGTCTTTTCAACCCTCTTGTGAACATTACTATAGATAGCATGATGAAAATAGCATTGTATGCCTATTTTAATATGTATGTTTTTCTTTTCTTCCATTAATTTATCTATTTTACCAAATTGTATCCTTTACTTTTAAATTTACAATCAATAACCAGTCAATTCCTTCAGATTAATGTTAAGTAATTAGTAATTAATAAAGTCGGTGTGTGTAATATTAGCAACTTAAATGGTATGGCAACATGCAAGAATAATATAAAAAAAGAAGTACTGTTAGAAGCAAGGCCTATTAATAAGCAATCTCAAAGTGAAAAAAAAAGTATACAAACCATATTTTGGTTGATATCTTAGAAATGTCTCATGTGTATTAGAGATGTTCGTGTGACTAGAAAAACTTAAAACTGAAGTAATTCTTAATGCTAAGATAAGTAAAAAATCACTAACAAAAATCAAATTAATATAGAAAATAATATGGACGATACCAAATGAATGAACAAATTTCACACGCCCAGAGAATGCATGGGATTTCATTCAAATATTTTTTTTTTTTTTTCGTAAGACCAATTGTGTTTTTCTTGTTTCACAACTGAGTGTAATAAAACCCATGATATGGCTATTGTCATAACTTTAAATTTGACAGGCAGGCTCCTACTAAACAGCAATGTGTGATATTTAATCTGAATTGTACATACCTTCTGATCGTGCATAAGTTTAGAGATACAATAAAATAAATATAGTATAAAGCAAAGATAAAATATAGTGGTTTAACGATTGACTAGTTAAAAAATAAAATAAAATAATCTTTTTTTCATATTTCATCTTCACCAAATTGAAGTTTGGTGACATCAGGGTAATTAAAAATACTTTCACCTGAGATTGTGTTTGATTGAATCAGAACTGTGATGAATTTTTTCTTCTCCCATTTAATTGAAAAATATACATTCTAATTGGCGAAAACCTAAACTTAAATCTCAGGTAGACATTTATATTTAAAAAGTTAATTGTAAACAATAATAATAAAGTAAACCCTTATTGTTGTATTACCCAAATACAACAATTTTTCATAATAATGTAAATTAGGATAATAGATGACAATTTTACCATTGTTTTGTCCGACCAATCGAAGTCTGCATCATCGATATAACCTCTCTTTTCAAACAAATCCTGGAAAAGTTTTCGTAGATATTCATAATCAGGCGTTTCGAAAAAGTCCAGCCTCCTTACATACCTCAAGTATGTAGCCATTTCTTCTGCAATTACCAATATAAATTCCTTATCATCAATGAGGATTTGTAAACAATTAGCAAGGTATAAATTGTTGTTTTTTAAATAATAATGAACTAGAGTGCGAGTGTTATAGATAATAATTATGTGAATACAATTGGAATAGAATAGAAAAATAACTTTATCCCAGGACTAAGTCCCCTAAGAATAACAAACATGAATAAAAAATTAAACATAATATATATGTATCTGGCCAGAAGGCTACATAATACAAATCATAAGGTTTTTATAAAGTGTCAAAAAAAGTAAAAAAATTAATAAAAAGAACTAATCATTGTAAGATATTAATCGATTGAAGAGAATAAATAAATTAATGACAACAGTTAAATGCATGAGCTAGCATGCAATAATCTCTACATAATGTATATCTTCTTTGCAATAAAACGAAAACAACAAAACAAATTTTTCAGTACTGACTCATTTAAGCAAATGATTAACCTGCTTATAGAGCATCTTTTTTGGGAAGTCAGATGTTGGAAAAGCGAGGATTTCAATGAGGATAGTGAAGGAGCATGCCGAATTATAAAAGGGATTGTGTTCCGCACTGTGGTGGAGCAGGCGAGAAAGGAATACTCAAATATCTTGGTTCAATTGGAACAAGTATAGAGATCAGAAGGGCGAGATCGTCTTTCATGGTGCTGGACTGAGGAAATGAATTGGGGGAGACTATAGATATATGAAGGGTGTTGAAGATTAATAAATATAAAAATGACCAAGGAAATATTGCCTGCAGAGGGGAGGGAAAAGCCACTATGACTCATTATAACGGTGGGACAGGTGAGACCGTCTTTACGTTATACATTATATACACTTTAGTCTGTCCTCGAGCAGATTAGAAAGGTCCCCGTACACCACACTACAGTAGTCAAATTGGGAGGAAATGTGAGACTTACAGGTGGGTTGCATAAGGAGATATCGGGAACTTGAGCTAGCTGTTTTTGGCAAAGGGAGCCAACCATTCAAGTCACTGAAATATACGTTTAATGTTTTGATATTTACTTTTATTTTTTGAGGGGGAGGGAGGGCTTTTACAACCTTGGGTCATAAGCCGAAACTATTAGTAGCCAGTAATCTCTGTGTTACTAATCTCCCTCTGATAAGCCTCTTGCTGCCATCACCTCTTCAACTCCTTGCAGCCAAGTTTTCTGGCCTCTTTTTTGTCACTCCTATGGGACAAAGTCAAATATTAGTTTTTTTGCCATCTCTCGGGCCACATTCTTCTCAGATGGACATACCACTGCAGCTGATTGGTACCAATGTCGTGCATTATTCTTTCATCTGCCTTAACGATATCTGTATTTTATGGCCGAGTTTTTCATTCGCTCAATTCTGGAAATGCGACAACTTCTCCATAAATTCATTTTTACAGCTTGCATCCTTTGTGCATCTCTTGGTCCAACACCTATATTTCAGAAGCATAAGAGGTTACACCTTCAAAAAAAGAGTAAAAATCCTCTTTGTGGTTTCAAGCGAAACACTTGGGCTCCACAGTATGGAGTTTACCATGCCGATAACCTTCTTTCCTTTGTATCAGTAATAAGTGTTTCCTTGCGATCTATGTACACTCCTAAATGCTTGAAGAGAGCACTCCGATCTAGTGACCAATTTTCTAATGGGAGAGATGTAGAAGTGGTGAAGGCCTTATATTCTGTCTTCTCTTTGCTGAGTTCTAGACCCAATTTAGAGTATTCCTCTTCTAGCCCCCTTAGCAAATAGCCAAGATCATCTTCCTCAGAAGCTATCACCACTTGATCGTCAGCAAAATTCAGACTATATAAAGTTTCCTCCCCTATTCCTACACCCATACCCCAACATTTCCTTTTCCACTCTCTCAAAACTTCCTCCTGATACAAGTTGAAAAGGGTGGAAGACAAACTTGTCTTAGGCCTTTGGTGATGTGGAAACTATCTGTTAAACGGTTTCTTATTTTAACCTTAGCTTCTGTTCCACAGTATAAGCTCTTAGTCAACAAGATCTTTGCGAACTCCCACATTTCCCAGTCCCATGCATAACAGTTTCAATGAAACAGTATCGTATAGTTTGAACAATCACTCTTATTCCCTTTTTTATGAAGAGGCATGATGTGGCCGATTAACGATTCTGAAGGGACTTCACATTGATTCATACACCATGTTAACAACTCAGCTATTTTTTCTTCCAAGAATGTTGGCCCTGACTTGACAATCTCTATTGAGAGGCTCCCTGGTCCAGTTGCTTTGTGATTTTTCATTTCTTTTAGAGTGGCTTCCACTTCTACCAACGATATTGCATCTGCATCAACCTGTTCACTGGCGTGCATATAGCTTATTGTATATAGTATTAGCTTTTTCTATACTTATTATTTGTATCTAGCACATCAATTATTTTCTTTTAGATATTTTAATGATTTTTGAATTTTTAATTATTTTTAAATACAAATTCTTAAGGCAAAGAATTACATAGAATAAATAATCTCAACTGAATTTGATAACAATAAAGCAAGATTATATTGAATGACGTAATATACTACTAATCAATCATTAGGATTTTTTTAACAATAAAAGTTAAATGTTTAATTTGGATAATGTAAAATTGTGCACAATAAAAATATAAATGTTGTTTTAGATCTCAATGGCAATATTTTTATGGTTAAAAAATTATAACATTAAATGAACTAACCAGGGTGTCCTTCACAGAGAACTTCTATAGGAGTAGCCCTTTTAGTATCACCTATTTTCTGGTATCGTTCTTTAAGGGTATCGGCTTTAAGCCCTTGCCAAGGCAAGGACCCTCGTAAAAAATACATGAACATGTGTCCCAAGGCTTCCAAGTCATCACGCCGACTCTGCTCTAAAAAATAAGAATTAAGATGTTACTAATTTTTATTAGAAGCATTTAAATTGTTAATAACAACATGATTTTATAAATTAACTAAAACAGTAATGATGATTAAAAATGATACATACCTTTACCTAAATGCGTGTTAATACTCATATACCTAGCCGTCCCCGTTAAGCTTTTATGTTCCCGGTAAGGTATATGCTTGTTCGTATCTAAATCTATATATTCTTTTGCTAAACCGAAATCTGAAATAATATTTTTAATTAAATAAAATGCTGTTTTCTTAAACAATAATTAACCATACAATGTACAAAAACATACCTATAATATGTATAATTTTATCTTTTTTAGTACTAGCCCTACCAATAAGGAAATTTTCTGGCTTCACATCTCGATAAATGAGATGACGACCATGAACATATTCTATCCTATGTAACTGGAATAAAAAAAAAATATATAATACTTAAAAAATAGATAAATTTATTTATAATTACTATTATTAATACAAGTATGGCACCTATAATGAAAACTATTGCAAACCCATTCTTAAATAATTAGAGTTTAAAAAAATATCTTTATTTTTTTGTTTTATTTTAGATGTAATAAAACAAAAATCCATAAATAAGCGAGGGTAAAATTTAAATAAGAGTAAACTATCGTTAAATTACATACGATTTTAATTAAACAATACTGGCTTGTTTTTATTAAGATTAGGGAAAATTTATTTATGGCAAGAGAAAATCAACAAGTTGAAATAAAAAATTAAACCAAAAAAATAACTTACCAGTCAATATTTTAACTGGCAAGGGATTACATTACTAATGACATCATGTTAGTAACACAAATAAATACCTTATTAAAATATATTTTAATAACAATAAAATTAGAATTTAGTATTTAAACTATTTATTTATCTCTTATGCCGATGTTATGGGAAAACCACAACTTTGGGGAAATATTTACACAAAAGAATCCCAAAGCAACTAACTAAAGTAATTTATGTCAACTAATTTTCAATTAATATAAACTGAGATTTTTATTAACAAACCTGGTCAATCAAAATTATTAAGGTAGCCGAAACTTATTTTTCTCACATTAAGTTAAAGATGATACAGAAATAAACACGATGTGAAACAAATAAGATAATAAGTAAAAGAACGAAAACATAATTCTTATATATAAATTATGCCAATAATAGCTTGTTTCTGTCTGATTTGAAAATTAAAATGTTTATATTAGATTAAATATATAGCATTATGTTATTTTAAATTTAAGTTTAAAAAAGAAAGAACTAACATACATTATGTGAAAATTATGAATCATCAATATGAACAAAATGTACCTAAAAAAATATGATGAAAACAAACGTAAAAAGAACAAAACCAGACAAAAAAGTTTATGGAAAGAAAAAAGTTGACATAATATATGTCAACATAATGGCACTTACAAGTTGAGTTGCGATCATTAAAACAGTCTTGAGAGTGAACCTCCTGCCGCAGACATCAAACAGATCCTCCAGGGAAGGGCCGAGGAGCTCCATGACCAGGGCGTTATACTTCCCGCATGGTCCGAAATAGTAGACCTCCGGGATCCCTTCTGCAAATTTAGGAACAAGGAGGAACAAGGGGAAATAGGAAATGGGGAGCAGGGAGGAAGGGGAGAAAAACAAATCCATAATTAGTCAAAGGTTCACACACATAAGAAAAATCAGTCTAGAAACTAGACATCAATAACATCATAGGCAAATAATACAAGATGGATCAATAAATTGAAATAAAAAGCAAAGTACACAGAAAATATTTCTTATATAATATATGCTTCATTTTATAATTCTATAGAACTAATAGTTTTCCTTCATGGTTTTCAGAATGAGTTATAAGAAAACACCCGAAAAGTTACAATTTGAATGTTGTTAGTGTTAATAATAATTATTTGTTTAATAAGGGTAATTTTCAGTTCAATGAATATGGGAAGAATAAAATAAGAAGTGCGTATCTTTTGGTTATTCAATTAAGGCGCGAATTTTACCTTGAAGACATGACAAATATCAAAAGATTGGAAAAAATATAATATAAAAGCACCATCAACAAAGAAGTAATGTGGGTATAGTTTACAAAATTTAATACAGGATTAAAAAAGTGTTTTGTATTAGCCTGCAATAGTTGCAGGGTAACTCAGCCTACATTTTAAAAAGAAATAATTGTTTATTGAAATTTATAACCTAGTTATAATAATACAAGTAAATAGAATTACGGATACATAATGGCATGGATAGAGACAAGTAAAGATAAAAATATGAACAAAAAAAAAACTTGACAAGTAAAAAAATTGGTTAAGAGACTGGTTTCTACAACTGTACTACAAAACCAGTGAAGAAGCTTTAGCACAATACTTAGTAACAACTTTACTGTTAAAAAAAGGGTTGTGTAAAGGCATGTTACGCTCCTTACTAAATGATACCCACATTATTAAAGCTGGGTGAGCCCAATGAAGGTCTCCTGATATCAGAGCCAATCCAAAATTGATGTAACATAATAAATAATTTTCTTCCACAGCCAGATTTGAATTTGCACAGTGAAAAAACAAAGCTGGTATTGAAGAATATTTCAAAAAATATTACTACAGAAATTTTTGTTTTGTTCCAAAAACAGAATTACATGCCATAAATATACGAATGCATCTAAGGGAACCCTTAGAATAACATCTCTCATGCTGGAGTAACAGTTGGTGTAATGGGACATATGGTGGTCCCCGCTTTTCAAGACCACCATTTTTCCAGACAAGCTGATTCTTCCTTCTCTATTTCGGATAAGCTGCTCAGTATTTTAAAGTGGAATTAAATAGCTTTGTATAATATTATTTTCGGACTTTCTGAGATCACATCATATTTCTCAAGATCATAGAGGAAACGCAAATTCAATTAAAACTATTAAGAGTCTCAGTATTTGTCGAACTGAAAACAAGATTTTAACATCAGAAGTTTAAAAGATAAACGATAAGTTTTTTAATTCATCCATTTTTAAAACAGTAAATATAGATACTAGATAAGGATGATTTAGCGTTTTCGTAAAACAAAATAAAAACGATGTAATGTATCGAAAATAGATCGTAAAACAAATTAACATCTTAAGAGGATATTATATAAAATATATAAGTTCAATAGAGTTTAATGATTTTAATTTTAAATTAAGGATAACATGTTTGTTTTTTACATTATACTATCACCATTGGCTTGCAGTAACGCGGTTATCTCCCTAATTTAGCTGACCACAACTCTTTTGACGCCCTCGCTTCTTATCGATCTTGTGGCAGGCCTTGTATCTCTTCCATAGCCTTCATGCCGGATACATAGATTAATGAAAGTCTACAGGAGTGCTCTAGAGCCTTCAAGACTTGGAATCATCGTGAATACACTACATAATAGCTCAATCTATTCGCGAAATTCTAGGTACCGATAGATAGAACTATCAACAGCACGTTCGAGTCGCGATTGTACAGTAAATCATTGCACAAGCACTAGTTACAATAAGCTGATTATTAATAAAGTTTTAGACGAATCATCTAAACAAGCCAAACTTTCGATACTTATGGTTTTGTATTTTTTTCCCTTTGTAAATGTGAGCAAACCATTTTCATAGAGAAATGGGAATCGAATGTTTTAATGCAATAAAACTAACTGAAAAAAAAACTAGTAAACTAACACCAAGTAATTCGTAAATACTTTAGAACGTATACACACGATTTAAATTAAAAGTTTTTGACAAATCGCTACACAAAGCTATTTGGGTCACCTGTGGTCTATTGATTAGCATAACCTATATCACTCAAAATCGCGGGTTTAAAGACTGGCAGCTTCGTTATATCCTCATTCGGAAGGGACGTAAAATGATCCGAGCCTGGGCGATGTCAAGTACTCTGTCCCAAGGATAAGATCCTCATCCTAAATAAATCTGGATAGGAAAAATTTAGAACTCCCACTGCAGCATCCTCCGATTAGCTATATCAGGATAAAGTGACGTTAAATGAATTAACTGATTCTATACTTCATGAGGGCCGTTCTGAATCGAACAAATGTTGAATACTAACATGCATCTCTGGCATACCGAAAATAGTACCTTTAAAAAACCAAGACATAAAAGCGGGCAGCGAAATAAATAACAATAATAATAAAGAACTTAATGCTCCATACACTAATGCAGTTTCGCCTATGATTTAATAGTTTTGCTCTAGCGGGACTTGCTAAAACTTGTTTGAGCCCGCATGTGCTCGAGCATATTATGTCCTACAACCATAAGAATACTTAAAGATGTTTCACTATATTTAGATCTTTATTTTTTCTCTTTTTTAATGCTAGGCGAAATGTTATTTATGACTGAATCGTTTCAGCATCACTTAGGTAAATCGTAATGAATTTCCTTATCGCTAAACCTGTAGCTCGTTTTAGAGATTTTCATTAAGTTTCAAACAAATATGATTAACGAATAATTTTATTCGCTCTATTTTCTAATCTCTTCTCGATCGGTACGATAAACCTTGATCACATACCTCTTAAAGAAGCTTCCGCTAGTTTTGTCGGTGGTGGATGTAGCTGTACTCCAATTTCGAAATCCGAGCAGGGTACAAAACACTCTACGTATCCTTGGGGGGGGGGGCTCTCTATCGGGTTCCATAAAGATCCGTAAAGATGTATTTTTTATAACTAATAAGGTTCCACCTTGGTAAACATGGTCTACCCGTCGCAGCCAGTTAAAATTTTTACATCCCGCTCATAAAGAAGGGAGTTCACCACTTTTTCGCAGAGCGGTTAATAGATTTTTCTCTCAAAATGTATGAGAATATTATGATGGGATTTCTGAATTTATATAGTGTATGTTGAAAAGATACGTTTCTGATCCTAGTACTAGGATGCTTGCTACAGTTGATACAGTTATACATTTACAAATCGTGGGTATAAGGATTTTTACAGTTGAAGAAAAATTGTTTCCTAATTGAATAATATGTTTATACCGATCACTATAAGAATCATCAATATCTGTTTGATCAACTTTCGGTTTGATTAATAAAAAAAAATTCTGTCACTCACTTGATTATAAGTATGATTTTTATAAAACCTAGCTTCTAAAATGATTTAATACGCTTCCATTTGTGTTAAAGGTGCAAGAAAGATTGTCCAACAACAGTATGTTTCTAAGATATGGCTAAAATAGCGAAGTTATAATAGTAAAAAAATATTTCTCTATACCATGCACTAAAACTACAAAATTTAAACGTGTAGTAGGAATTGAAAAAATAATTTGATTATTTTAGTTTTTTTTTAGTTAGTACATTTTTTTTTCCTAAATGATGAATTGACAATTTGGACTATTCGGTATGTTCGGAGTAAAACGTGGCCTATTTTATTATATATATTAAGTTATATTGAAAAAAGAATTTTGTCGTTAACTTTTAAACAACTAACAAATTGTTAATTTCTCTTAATCATTGTACCATCAATTATTTTTCTTATTTTATTTTTAACAGAAACAGGTATTCCATAAATCAAGAAGCCAAACCTATCAATTGATTTATAAATTAAAATAATTTATAAAAAAAAATATATATAATAATAATAAAGCTTTATATATATTATAAAGATTTCAATTTAAACAATTAAGAAGAAATATTTTCGTGTACTTTGTTTTTTTTTCCCCCTAAATCTTTTATTGAAACCCTAGGCATCGCTTAGCAGAAACAAGGAAAACAACTAAACGAATATACAACTATCATCATCATGAATATTTATTTTCGTTTATTTAATGAATTAATTGTTTAATAATACCAGCAGAACAACTCCCTGGCATGAAATAAAGACAAAATTACAAAAATAATCGGGAAAACTCATTATTCGGAAGAAACTCACGTTCGGCGTGTTTAATGAAAATTCCAATAGAAAAAAAAATGAAAAGTATAATAGTGATGGATTGAAATTGGTCGGGGGGGGGGGGCAGTCAATGATAACAAAAAAGTAAGCAGAACTTATTTTTTTAAATTATGCCAACGTTTCGACCCACAGTGTAGGCCATCTTCAGGGCAAATAGCAGGCGCCTCGGCAGTCGCGACTTGTTAAATAACAATTGTCACTCAAGTATTAAACGACGAGTCACCACAACCGAGGCATTTGCCCTGAAGATGGCCTACGCCGTGGGCCGAAACGTTGGCACAATTAGATAATAAGTTCTGCTTATTTAATGTTATCATTGACTGCATCCCCTAACCAATTCAATCCATCATTAGAATGATCCAGTCAACTATTTTCCACTCGAAAAGTATAACAATTGAAATCTATTATCACTGTTTAATAAATAAAAATCATGAC
This sequence comes from Arma custos, assembly GCA_037127475.1. Lineage (NCBI taxonomy): Eukaryota > Metazoa > Arthropoda > Insecta > Hemiptera > Pentatomidae > Arma > Arma custos. The sequence goes on from CM073762.1 coordinate 26,447,182, forward strand.
ATGGAGTATACACATATGAGTATCAAGAAGTTCAGGTGTTCATACTTGAAGCGCGTAGTGTTTACTGTTAAGAGAACAGACTATAAATGGAGAACAAAAAACACAGTGTTGATACTGTGGATGAGTATCAATAGTTTAAACAAAATCGATGTTATCATCAAAGTCGAAATCTGCGACAGCTATTTATAAAACTTTATTATTGGCCAGAACATATCGATAAAAATAAATCGATATATTTTTAAAAACATCGATGCATAAATAAAATACGCTATAATGACTGATTACGAGTTCATTAAAGTTTCAAATGATGGTTTATAATGCATATGGAGATTTTATTTCAGTTTTATCATAACTTAAAAATCGTTACAGCCTTTATCTGCTTTAAAATAACTTGCAAATAAAATTAATAAAAATAAAATGAATATTATTATGAGTTTTATAAATAAATAAAGTAAGAAACCTCAACAATAGCATAACTCTTTATTTAAATAAATTTATGGGGAAAAAAACTTAGCTACTAAAAACTTAGGCAACTAAAAAATATAGCTCAAGACTTACAAGATCATATACACACACACAAGTAATTATTTAAAACAATTATTAAACAAATAAATACTTCATTTATATTTTTAAGGAACAAAAAATTGTTTTCGTCCTTTTATATAGTACCCTTCGTTAATAGAGGTGATAGCTGTTATTACGACCGCAACATTTTTAGTAAACTTTTGGCAAGAAAGTAGAACAAAACAAGAACAAATGAAAATAATTTGTTATGACTGAATCACTTACCGCAAATCCTTATTTCAGATTTAGAGTAAAAATAAATCAATGCGTTATAATACTGATTATTGTCATTATATAACGGTAACACTTATTGGCAGGTAGTTTTTACTGGCAAAAAAAGAAAAGAAAAAAGAACTTATAACAATCCTAATAAGAAGATAAATCGGTAATGATCTCGGCACACGCAAGCAGAGTTTTTTATGACTCAGCGATAGATCTGAATACCAGATTATCAGATTGAGTTGTTAAATGCATTCTACAGAGGTTATGGCTGTAAGGTGTAATAGGTACTTTAATTAGTTTAATAAAATTTAAAATGTAATAAACAAAAAAATAGACATCTGCGCGGTTTTTCGTTGACTGATTAAAAATTAAAATCTATATATATTAAAATCTGATTAATATGTGTGAGTGAGTGAGTGAGTGAGTGAGTGAGTGAGTGTGTGTGTGTGTGTGTGTGTGTGTGTGTGTGTGTGTGTGTGTGTGTGTGTGTGTGTGTGTGTGTGTGTGTGTGTGTGTGTGTGTGTGTGTGTGTGTGTGTGTGTGTGTATGTGTTTATATATATATATATATATATATATATATATATATATATATAGTGTTAATAAATTTTTATTTTCATCATCATGCATAACTTGGATGGCATAATTTAATGATTTTTTTTTCTGAATATAAATCCGGTCTTGAGGTGTGATCTACAGTAGGAGTTCCTAAGATAGTTACACTGAAGCACTATATAGATCGAAATAAAAATATATATTTCATTATCATACTTGAAATCCCCCTACAACTTTTCCTTCTCTTTAAACGACTACAAGGGCCAGGACGACCCGAGCACACAAACTTCCAGGAAGTGGCTTCTTCAACCCGTTCCAATCCGGTTTGAGCTAGAAAAGAACTCCACAGGCACAATCCGCTCCCCGAGATAATATTACAAGACTTCCGAACGCCATTGAACATCACATCAAGAAACCCTCTCCATCCTTGGCATTTACAGAACATTCTATATCCAACCATACTTACTCGTAAAACTGTCTTCATAAAAGCGGCAATGGGAACCCTTCCCTTTCAAGAAGCCATCCACAGTATCATTAGGTTTCGGATAAACCAATATAAACCATAAACCAATGAGACTTTGCTGGGCTCTAGCGAAAACTCGGGAAGTTATACCATAACACAAGATTGCTCTATGAGAATCAAAAATAAAAAAGAATCATAAAAAAAAAATCGAATTAAATACAGGAAAACAAAACGGACCAATGCAATAGATAAACAAAAATCATTTAACTACTATCGTTGCGGGGGAGAGGGGCATTTCACAATCGAAACGCAAATCTCTTCCCCTGGGGGTTGCCGGTTCCACTGAAGGTGAGAACATTAAGAACGAGAAAAACAGAGTAGGGGGGGGGGGTAATTTGAAATCTAAAAACAATGACAAAAAGATAAATAAATAAATCAATTTAATTAATTTATAAAACATTCAACCCCTTCAGCAACTTGTAGAATTAATTTATAAAACATTCAACCTTCATGCCTAGCGATTCGAAATTAACGGAGGATTTCAAAATCCCATTGGGCCCATCAAGTCGACTTCGTGTCTTAGATAAAATAACAAGAAACAAATGTTTCCGAAATATGCTATGACGGCTGACTGTCTCTTAATAGTGCATCTAGTAAGCGTTAATAATTAATTGTTAATTAATTATATTCTAATATATATATATATATATATATATATATATATATATATATATGTATATATATATATAATTCCTATTTACTATTTAGTTTTGAGTAAATTAAAGTAAATAATTAATTACTTAAGCTAAATCAGTAATATTATTCCCCCCTTTTATTCCAAAAGAGTACAAATCCCATTATGTACAGATGAATAGATAATTTTCAATACATTATGGTAAATACAAATACGCATATCTACATTTTAAAATATGAAAATACTTTTAAAACTATTTTTAATATGCATGCATTAGTTTAGCAATTATTATTTATTTAAACGTTAACATGGAGTGAGTAAGGCACAGTGGGGGTACTTTATTAAGAAGGGAGCTTAAATCAACTGCCATAATAATAATTCCTGGTATATTATAACTCGAAAAAAATATATGTATAAAAAATTGAATGGAGAAATACAGGAAATGGATAAGTACGAATTATAATTTTAATGAAGTTTAGTAAAAGAAGGAATACTTTTTTTCTATTATGAGGAAACTTAAAATATATTTCTGGGGTGAAACATGTGAATATTTTATCAATGGAAACGGCACGTTGAAAAGGCACGAGGAGAATTTAATAAGGTGAAGAAGCCTTACTACATATGCACACAACTGAGGAGGCCGGCTTAAGAAACAATTCATTAAATCAGGCCTCGACACAAATGGTATCATAAACCTATATATTTTATGCAAGCACATAAGATAAAACATCTTTTAAAAAAAGACTTTGGTTTTTTTATAAGTTATTTATTGCCATTTACAGCTGCTTTATAATAGTATAGATGGCATCGGCATCGAGCCTTCGGGTTCGCTAAGCCTTTTAATTTATTTATTTCTTATAATAATACACCAAATAAGTATAACGACGTAATGACATGAGATAAAAGGCAAGGGTGCCCTAAGGAGACCCTTAGGTCTCCCTTTTTAGGTTTCCCTTTTTAGGAAAAAAACAACTTTGAAAGATAAGGTCACGAGGCCTTCTTATTTTCAAGCCCATCTGAGGATTATCGGGAATTGAAGATGCATTTAGGTTTGAAACTAATGGTTTTTAGTGGGAATAAAATTTCATAAAAAGATTGATATTCGGGTTTGGGCCAAATCAAAGGCGGATCCAGGATTTTTTTCTGGGGGGCCACAACAGGCAGACGGGCGGAAAATCAACTTGTAGTATTTATAGAAAGGTTTCAAAGGTTTATTAGAATATCTAAACAATAGTTTCACTCATGTTATTTTATTCATATATTTTATCAACTATGATCACATGATTTGTTTATAAGTATGTACTGCAATGGATTCTCCACAATACACAAAAAACCGTCTGGGGGGGGCACGTGCTCTCATGGCCCCCCCCCCCCTCTGGATCCGCCTATGGGAGGAATGTGATGGCTTAGTGGAGCCTCAAAGCTCTGCAGTCTAAATAGGTTTCATAATAGTCATAATGTTGAGTCTTTTGTAATTGACTGAGAGCTTAAGGTGTTTGTGTAGTGTTAAGTAGCCTGAAATAGCCAGCAGTTTCTTTTTCCAGTTTGGTGACTTTTATATTAAGTATAACAAATTCCAGTGTTGTAAATTAAATGAATTATTGATTATGCCACTTATTTGTTTAATGTAACATTTGGCGTATGTTGGTATGAAATGTATAACATGAGTTCGTAGACATATTTGCACGTTTTAATAGAAACATGCTATTCAACGTGGATGCTAAGCTTGTATGAAATTTTATATTTGTTGAAAGCCCAAATGGAAATTTAAAGTATTTATTTCATGTAGTAACGAAGATATTAATGTAGTAATTTAATCCGCTGTGAACGTTATAATGATTTATAGCACTGAAACCTATGAATTAATTTTGTAAAAAGCGATCGTCATACATGAATTAGTGAATGTAAAAATCGTCAACTAGTGTCTTAGGATCCATGACTGCCATATGAATTTCTGATGCCGAAACGTTAATAGGAAAATAATATTAATATATCGATTGGATTTGATGGGGTTTTCGAGGGAATATTGAAAAGGGTCGGTTGAGTGGTTACATCGATTAGGCTAAGGCACCTCCCTCCACGGATCACCTTTACTTCCTTCATGGCACGGAAATAGGGCTTTACAAGAAATATTAAAAAAAGAAAAGCGGGTGCGTCGTATTACAACATTATTAATACTCTTATTAATTATTGCAATTATTTGCTGATGTTAAAGGCGTGAGTTCAGTATATAATGATATACCCTTTTTAATACCCTAAATCTACTTTGGAAAGTTTCTTTTTAAGCGAGTGAGGAAAAATATTTATCATTTTTTAGTATTTTTTATAATTAAAAATTTAATGTTTAATGATTTAACAAAAATCTAGGTTATAAAAACAGTGTTTCCAAAAATAAAACATCGAGGTGTAAAGGGCATTACACTAGCCTAATTAAAACGGTACACTTTATTTTACGATTCATGCCGTTAGTGGTATAATATTTACAAACTGATAAACGCCCGACCATCCAAATTAATTATTATTTTTTTATAAGATTAAAGTTAAGACACATTTTTTGAAATGACGAATTTAGATATATAATATGATAAGGGCAAAAGCCCTAAATAAAATTTAAAAAGCTTAACCAATTCGAGACCGATTGCTGACCGTGTATGCAATAACATTGATGTGCAATTATCACTTATACTGATTAAACTAGTCGCCGAAATAAGATTTTTCTTGAGCTAATGAAATCTGTAAAGTACAGGAAAACAATATTTGGAATTGGTTTTACTGTGTACCAAAAAATCTAAAAACTTCATTTTTTTACTTTTTACTACTTTTAAAAATTTTCTTTGCATTATATTCTGTTCTTTTGTTACTGAAAGTAAAATAACGATTTTATGTTATCTAACTTTTTTTGAAATAAGTGTTTAATATTTATTCTCTTATCCGATCCCATGTCCTCTTGTCTCGCAATTTTTTGCGATGTATACACGAGAACTCATGTTCTTTGAACATTACTTTTAATTTTAGGATCTTGTTGACTTACGACATATTAGTATTTATAATTTTTTATAATTATTGGTCAGCAGTTTTGATATTTAAATATTTTTATTTTAAAGAGAAAAGATATGCTCCCGGGGAAAAAGATATCCCGGACGGGAGCATATCTTTTCTGTTTAATATTTATGTTTCAACTAGTTTAAGGTATGATAGGTAAAATAGTTTGTTGTTTTTGTTTTGTTTTGTTTTCTCCTTCATTTACCTTAATTGTAGTAATCTTGTCCTAATTTATTAATTTTAGTTTTCTTGTTAGTTCTTTTATTCGGTGATAATATTTTTGTTTCAACTGGTTTAATGTTTACTAAGTCAATATTTTGTAGTTAAAGTTTTATTTTACTTTCAATTTAGCGTTGTTATGTGTATAAACAAAACGAGAAATGTAAAACACTAGGAACAAAACACGAAAGTACAATAGTATGTAATGTACTATAGATGTACGGAACATGCAGAACAATAAACGTCCTTCACGTAGGGGTACTGCGTGAAGGGGATAAAAAAAAGTGTTTATACATTTTTTAATGATGTATTTTCATTTTACCTAACATTTCACACCGGGTGTTCAATCCGCTCCTCGCAATAAAAATTTTCCTAGGAGCGAGCTGCACACCCGGTGTGCAATGATCTTATTTATATGAATTCACTTACTAATTGGGGATTTCCACAGTAAACATGTTTTTTTATTAAAAATGAACAATCTAAAGAAGAAAAAATTCGCTCCTGGGGACCGAATTCGAAAAAAAATCGTCGAATGGGCTCAGAAATAATATTACTTCTTCAAATACAGTAAATTATAAAAATCAAATAGAGAACTTATAATTTAAACATTTATTATTAAAATAATTTTCTTATTAATTATCTTAATAATAATATCTCTTGATGAAATAGACGATTAAAAATAAAAGATATTATTGGATTTAACAACATAAATAATAAAATTGCCTATTAAACTATTTATTACTACGGTTAATTTTCTGATAAAAATGAAAGTTTCTTTATTTATATTAGCCTATGTATAAAATCTACGTGATACAGGAGCATAAAACCTAACAAAAACCAAAGTAGTGTGTTTTATTTTACGATTTAATGATTGTGTTAAAATATTTACAAACTGTTACCCGCTCACCAGTCTTAGGTTAGCCTTCGAGCAGAGAGGATCTAGAAGCTTTAGCACCGAGGACAGATAAGAGGCTTTATTTTTTATATTATATATTTCTCACTTTATTTTTTCTTTAAAATAGGTTTACATTACTCATTTTATTTATAAATTAAAAAAAGGGAATAATGTCAGAAAATAGCGATGGTCGAGACGATATCCCCCCCGATAAAAACCAGTTAGAAATAACAAATGTAATTCTTGATAATAATTTATTACATAATTCAGTTAATAACAATTCAGTTCATGATCCAAACATTAATTTCAGTGTTAACGAAATTGAAATGGTTTCAGTGGAAAATAACAACGAGAATAGTAGTTCTAATAATACAAACAGTTCGACAGTGAAAATAGCAGGAAGCATAATTAAATCAAAAATAATAAATAAAAATGTAACAACCCGTCTATACGAAGAAAATGACTTAGGGCCTTACTATGTTTTTATAGAGAGTAATTCCGTCGAAGGGGCAGGTATTAGCCGTATTCACCCTATGACAATAGGAAAACTATTAAATCAATCCATTCCTGAAATTTACAACAACATCATATCAATTAACAGGACAGGACGAAATAGAATAAAAGTCGAAACCAGGTTGGGATTACACGCAAATGCACTGGTTACATCCGAAATACTAAAATCAAAAAACTTTTTAGCCTACATTCCGCAATTTATGTTGGAGAGAAAAGGTGTGATTAGGGGTATTGATGTAAATCTTACCGAAGAGGATATATTACAACATATTAAAACGTTATACTCCGAATCGGTTAAAGTCATTGGGGTTAGAAGGTTCAAAAAGAAAATATTTAATAAAGATCTACAAAAATATGAGTTTAAGCCGACAGGCACGGTACTGATAAATTTCAGAGGTCAGGTACTTCCCAACTATGTTAGTATTCACCACGTTAGGTGCGAGGTACAAAAATATGTCCAACCGGTGATACAATGTCAAAATTGTCTCCGATTCGGTCACACGACATCAAAGTGTAAAAATTCAACTCCCAGATGCTCAGATTGTGGCGATAAACATTCAAAAAAGGAATGTACCCCCGGGACCTTATTAAAGTGCATTCATTGTAAAGGGAATCATTCCTCTTTGGCTAAAAACATATGTCCGGAATTTAACAATCAAAAAAAGATTAAAGAACTAATGTCTACACAAAACATGACCTTTTTAGAAGCAAAAGATTATCTGGAAGGAAAATCATTTAGCTGGGCTGTTTTAAGAAAAACAACAGAATCGTTTCCAACATTGGAACAATCAAAAAGTAGGAATTTATTTAATAAAACTAATTCATCCGTTAGTAATAAAATTAATGTCAATAAAAGGCTCCGGGTTTCAAGCCCAGAAAAAAGACCGAATAACAGTCTCTTAGCACAGGCGAGTGAGATAACAAATAGTTATAGAGCACCTTTGTACCCAACAGTCCCAGTGTTTACAAACACAAACCTTTCAACAGACAAACCGACCGAAACTCTTTATAATAAACCAACCATTGTTCAACAAGTTTCAGAAGTTGTTTATTCTATACTAAATACAATAATATCCAACAAAAATATTACAATTAGTGAAGAAGAAATCAGAGATATGATTAAAGACAGAAGCGAAAGCATACAAATATAATAATTAATTCGCACACAAAATAACATAATAGACTCTTTAAACTATTAATCTTATTAAATATTAATTAAAAAATTGTCACTTTCTAATTCAATGACCTTAAATATAAAAATAATGCAATGGAATGCTAGATCAGCAATTTGTAATAAAAATAGTTTAGAGTCATTCCTCTTTACCGAAGACATTGATATCGCCTTAATATCAGAAACTTGGTTTAAACCCAATAGGTATATTAATATTCCAGGATACAATGTAATAAGGGAGGACAGATCAGATGGCTATGGAGGTGTAGCAATTATAATTAAATCTAATTTATACTTCAAACAAATTTTAAATTTTCCAAAAATCAATAACCTAGAAGCGGTAGCAATTAGTATAACAATAGCCAATAAAATAAAACTTAATCTGGCCTCATTATATGTTGCCCCTAAACACTTAATCACCAAATCGGATTGGGAAAATTTTTTAAATAATTTTGATAGTCCTCTTCTCATAGGTGGAGACCTGAACGCCCACCACTATCAATGGGGGTGTGATAATAGTGATAACAAAGGTGATAATTTAATGTCAGCCGTGGAAAATTCAAATTTGATATGTTTAAACAATGGCGCGCCAACTTTCGTAAATAATGTATATCAGTCAAATAATATTTGTTTAGACGTTACATTTGCCTCGGTAAACATTGCTAATATAATAGATTGGAAGGTACACGATGATCCGTTGGGGTCTAATCACCTACCCATTATCATGAACATATCCTATCGCGTTGATAACAATAAACCACCTACTCTCCTTCAATCTAAAAGAAAATGGTTAATTAATTCAACAAATTGGGATGAATTCGAAACTGTAGCTATAGATAATTACTCCGTCCTATCAGATAACGCAACCTATGAAGATTTTATAAATTATTTAAACGAAACCAGTACTAAAACTATTCCACAATATAAATCAAGATATAATAAAAAATTTAGTAGAAAATGGTGGGATAAAGAATGCACATATTTTCTTCAAAACAGAAAAAACGCCTTTAAAACCTATAAAAAATGTATGTCAATAGATAATTTCAAAAATTATCAAAAAGCAGACGCTATGTTCAAAAATATTACTCGAAATAAACAAAAGCAATCGTGGCAAACATTTTGTGCAAGCATTAATAAAAATACCCCCATAAAAGAGATATGGCAAAGGTTGAAAAATTTAAACAAGCGCAAAACAAATAACGAATTCTCTATTACCACCGGTGAATGGTGCGAGGAATTTATAGATCTTTTAGCCCCGCCATTAGCTAGCATACCCCTTCAACATGAAAGTGAAGAACCCACGAACATGGAAAACAATATCAATAAGGGCAGCGACACAAATATTAACAACATAGCCGGTGAGAACATCTCAAGTAATAATTGTAATATTGAAAATAGCCATAAAAGTTTATCTAAATTCTCGCTATCGGAACTTTCAAACGCACTAAAAAATAGCAATAATACGGCTCCAGGTTTGGATAACATCCATTACATAATGTTGAACAAACTGCCACTTGAATCCAAAAGTCGATTATTACATATAATGAATAATATATGGGAAACTAACTCAGTCCCAGATGCATGGAGAGATTATTGTGTTATTCCGATCCTTAAACCAGGAAAAGACCCAAAATTAGCTACCTCCTATCGACCTATCTCTCTCAGCTCATGTGTTCTAAAAACCTTTGAAAGAATGATAAAATGTAGATTAGAATGGTGGTTAGAATTTAATAAAAAATTACCCGAATATCAATATGGTTTTCGAAAAGGGAAATCCACCTTAGACAGTCTTTTGGCATTACACACTGACATTAATATAGCATTTACTAACGAGAAAAAAACAATAGCCCTATTTCTTGATATAACAAAAGCATATGATACCGTTCCGATCCACATCCTTGCTAAAAAAATGAATAAGATAGGCATACCACACAAGATTATAAAATTAATAATCAATCTAATAGAAAATAGAAAAATATATTTAAGAGTAAATAATACTATAATTTCAACCAGGAATGCTAAAGTCGGACTACCACAGGGAGGAATTTTAAGCTGTATCCTATTTACATTATATTTTTCTGATTTAAGAGATTATATACCAGATGAAGTTTCGATTCTACAGTTTGCTGACGATATATGTTTATATACTACACACAAAAACACAATTAGTGGCATAGAAGCATTAAATGAAGCGGTAAAAGGTTTTAAAAGATGGCAGTTAGATAACGGTATGGAAATTTCATCAGCGAAATCGGTGGTTTGCCCATTTAGTAGAGAACACGCCTTCCCATTGGGAGAACAAGTTGTTTTGGGTGGAATTACTTTTCCTTGTGCGCCTAATGTCAGATTCTTAGGAATGTATTTTGACAGAAAATTAAACTGGAATAAACACCTATTGGAAATCATTAAAAGATCTGAGAAAATGATTAATACACTCAGAATGATAAGTATCAATTCCAGATGGGGAGGTGACCCAAACATATCTTTATTATTTTATAGATCTACGATAAGGGCAATTTTTGATTATGGAGCAGTCATATACGGTGAAGCCCCAGATTCATCATTAAAAAAACTAGACGTAATCCAAAACCGTTGTATAAGAATTTGTCTAGGCTTTCTCAAATCAACCCCTGTAGATGTCATGCTAAATGAGGCCGTAGAAATGCCGCTAAAAATCAGAAGAGAACTTTTAACGAGTAAAACCCTTTTTAAAATTAAAGCGAGGAATCCCATATGCTACAATAAAATTGTAAAATTATGTACTTTAATATTAACTAAGGCATACTGGCAGAAAAAGAAATGCACTCCAATTATCTTCAATAGTTTTTTAAAATATAAAAAAATGCTAGACCAGGTTCATCCGTCAAACAGATTACCACAATTCTCTGTTAACTTCGAAACGTTATTCCAAAAATTTCACATAATATTAAATAAAAAAATTAACTCCCTATCGCATATGGCAATATGTCAGGAAATTAAAGACTTTCTTTTAGACAAATTCCCAGATCACATCCATATCTACACAGACGGGTCTAAAATTAATAATACTTCAGGCAGTGCAATTTACATTCCAAAATATGAATATAGAGCTAAATTCAAACTACCTTCAGGTTGTTCATCATTCACTTCAGAACTCTATGCAATTTTGGAAGCCTTAAAATATATTAATCAATCAAATAAAAGTAAATTCATAATACTATCAGATAGCCTAAGTGCCTTACAATTAATAAACAACTTCAGAAACAGTAACAGTAACAATATGTTAATTGATATTATAAAATTACATAGTTCATGTATAAAAAATTACAAACAGGTTACATTCCTATGGGTTAAAGCTCATATAGGGGTCAAAGGAAACGAAGAGGTTGATAAATTAGCCAAAGACGCTACGAACACCGGCGAACAGGTAAAAATGTCGGTCCCATTTACAGATTTTTATTTAACAATAAAAGAAGATTGTCATAACACATGGCAGCATCAATATTCACTTTCTACTACAGGACAGTATTATAAATCCATATTTCCTAGTATCTCACGCAGGCCATGGTTTTCAAATATCAATTTAAATAAACAGGAAATAAAAACGTATTGTAGATTACGGTCGAATCATGGTTTATGTAACAGCTATTTACACCGTATCGGAATTTCGGAATCGGCCGCATGTCAAAACTGCAAAAATCGAGAAACTCTGCACCATATCGTTATGGAATGTAAGTCATATACACCTCATAGAAAAAAACTTCTACAAGATCTTAAGAAAAATAACATTTCATACAAAGAAATAATATCACTAAGTAAAAAAGATGAGATAAGCTCCATATTGAATTATTTTAAATCAATAAAAAAATTTATTTAAAACATAAATATGTAAATATTTTCTTCATTCTTACTTATTAATCTGGCTGTATGGATGTGTCCAATGCCATCAAAAGGAGAAGGAAAAAAAAAAAAAAAAAAAAAAAAATACCCGCTCACCAATAGAAATAGTTTATCAATTTATTTATTATTTTATTCTATTAAAATATATTGAAATGACACATAAATAAAATATAAGAATGGTAAACGCTCTAAATCAAAAAGAAAATAATGTTACCGCATTACACAGCGTAAATGTAAATATAACTAATAAACAGATTACAATATTTATGATTAATTAAATTTTATGGGTAAAATGAATTTTCTTTATATTTAGATTATGCATGAAATGAAAGCTGGTAGGTACATAATAAAAATATTTTACAAATTATATTCGTTTACACCTAGGCAATTATCAAAACAAACCTAAGCTGTGAGTTTTTAGTCGTGTGATCGGTCGAAGATTCGATGTTGTTAAATCTATCAACTATTTATTTTTTATTACATTAAAATTAGTTGAAAATGACTGAAATGATATATAAATAAATTAAAAATGGTAAAAGTTCTAAATAGAATCATTAATAAAATTAAAAATATTGTTGTTTTAAATATCATAAATAATAAAATTCACGAAGAATACTGTAAATTACACTATGATTAAATCAATTTTCTGTATTTATCTTAGGTTAGGTATAAAATCTTAGCTGGTAATAAATATGTTCTATAACTAATAATAGTTTGATAAGTTACCAGGTTTGCTGACGACGACTATGATCCAGCCATAAAAGAGAAATTAAAAACAAAATTAAATAAATCAACCATTAATTATTAGATACATTGATTAATCAATCACAATCATTTAATTTATATAATAATTTTACTAAAAACTAGGATATTTCGATATATAAAATGTGAAAAACTTCTACTTTTAATAAATCTATTGCTTATCTTTTCGCAGAGGATGCCCAAGCCGAACCAGGAAAGGCACCATTGGAGTCGACTCATTGCTCATACCATTTTCAACTATTCGCCCCGATCGATCCATTGAAATCATCGGCGATGGTATGATGCGAATATCAAAAAGCCAACGAGCAGATCTATTTCGAAATCCGATCTCGTTCACACTCCTGTGTAGGAAGCGAGGTCGGGAACACATCAGCCACGATTGTCCTTGCCATCTTACACCTGTCTTGATTATTAATAAAAGGGATTGGTTTCAGTTTTCACTCCTATTTGAGAATTTCCAATGTCGCGAATTCCATCGCCAACATATTGATTACAAATGTAACTCAAACACCTGAGACAGGAGCGGTATCATTATGACCTTCACGACAAATGCTCCGAGGAATTCTGATCAGAATATCATAAAAAGTTAATAACAATCAAGTTTAAATTTGTTAAAAAGAAAATGGTCCCAGTGGAGGTAATTATTTTTTCATTAATGGGGAGAAATGTTTATTGGAAAGCGTTTATTGGCTTTCTAACAAACCAATTTATTAGTTCTCCCAATTTATTAGATTTTTTTTTTACCTCTACTCGGATCATTTTCTGCCTCATAGATAATTAAATAATTGAAACCTAAATCATACCAGATCAAATTGACAAAAAAGGCATTTTAGTGATATTAAAAACCTGTAAAGTCTTGGGTTTAGTATATGGTAGAGACTGTACTGTTTCCAAGCCAACGGTTCTATGGAAGTGATTTGGCCGAGATGTTTCTTTTAATCCTCGGTCCAACTTCGTCCAACCTTCATAGGGAAACCCTTCCAGATTTTAAACTCTGCTCCAAGTCCACTTCCTTGTAGCATGTGAGACTAATGTTCATCTTTTCCAAATCTTTGGTTGTCGCGGTCTTCTTTTTCCAAAAATAGTTGAATATTTGCTTATTTAATCTCCAAATTATCAATTATTAGTACTATTAACAATTATGTTTATTTAAATCTGAATGCTTACTTCTTGAATATTTTGTCGGTATTCTATAAAATGCATTATTACATCATCTTTCACCATCTAACAAATTTAAAAATACGGATGAGAAAGAAAATGGTCCGAGTGAATGTAAAAAAAAAATAAGTAAAAAAAATCCTCATAATTAGGGAGAATCGTTTGTTGGAAAGCCAACGTTTCGATCCCCATTGCAGGTCTCCTTCAGGGCTATATATACAAGATACAGACAATTAGAATTATATTCAACCTACTGGTTTTCCACAGAGTTAAGGGACCGTGCGAGCCCCAGCAAGGTCTGCTGATTCTTAAGGATATCTATTGCTGTTAACAGATTAAATAATTTATCTGCCACAGATTTGAACTCTGTGGCAAGCCTGAAGCCTGAAGGCACTGTGCTACTTCGCTCCCATCGTGTTATAAGATTAAAAAAATTCATATTAGATAATTTCCACTAATTGAACAAGGTTATAGTTGAACAACAACTTTTCGACAAAACGAATGATGGAGATAGTTGGGGGGTGCATTAAAAAGTCATGACTTATTTGGCGTTGTTTGACTGCACCCCCAACTATCTCCTTCCTCCATTATATCATCCTGTCAACTATTTTCCTCTCTAATATTCGACAAACGTTTTAGGTCTTTCTACTTAACAAAGAGCCATTATTCATTTGGTTGAAGTTGAATTAGCAAAGATCTATATCTCATTTCTGAGTGAATACAAGACTTTATCATGGCTGAAGTCGCAAATGGAACTAGAGATACCGTCCACTGCTGGTTCAAGTACACTACTTCAGCAACAATTCAAATATTACAACTCTCAAATATACACAATACCTAATAAATAGAAAAAATAGGAGATTTAACTATTGTTTCTAAGGAGTTGTGCAGCACCCTGTGGGCTTTTATTAAAATTTAACCAGGGTATGGTGTTTGTTTTAATAAGAACAATACATTTTGTTTACATGAGTTGTGGCTTTTATAATAGAAGTGTGTTATGTTAACAAACATAATCATCGACTAAAAGATAACTACAAAAGGAAATAGAGAGGAGACTAGAAGCTTCTTACATGATAATCAATAAATAATTTTTAATTAAGGATTAATAAAAAAGAATGGCAGTGAAATAAAAAAATATAGTGAATTTTTCACAAATATAATTAAAGTTAAAAGCATCGTAGAATTCTTAGGTATTTATCTCTAGGTCCCGATTTTGAAGATGGGCATAGTATGTAAAATATTTGTTTAGTTAAAATTCTTGAATCGACCCTGCATGACATATACGAGGGTCCTCCTGAGGCAATTATAGCTTTTGTATAAAAACATATGAATTAGGAACCACTGGACAAGCAGAACAAACCGATCTTGCAATATCAATCCAAATAAAGTGAAAATCATAATAATAATATTTAATAAGATATAGATATATAGATATAGATATATAAGATAGTAACAGATCCAACGACTATGGGCACCAGCCTTGCTCAATCGACATCTCTGTTCATTGTCCCTCCTCAGACAATCTCAAGTTCCCAGCCCGTGACGGAAACAGCTGGACGGTTTCAGGTATAAATGGGTTACTTCCTTTTTGGTAAACAATCAACTGTATACTGTCATATATAAAATCGTGAGGTCCCATAGCGGGGGGCATTCTTCCCCTTATCTTTTTAGCATTTTTAACTGGTTTATATGTATATACATATATACTTGAGGTTCTCGAGTTTCAGCCAGTTTTTCAAAACCTCAAGTATAAATAATTTGTAACGGTCGAGATCTGTAGTAACACACACACACACACATATATATATACACACACAAACACACACACACACACACTCTCGCACATATACCAAGTAGTTGTAGAAGTAAAAAATGTATCTCCCTTCAAATTAAACTGTAAAATATTTTGTGTAAAGGAGATAGTTGGGGGGTGCAGTCAAAAAAACACACTGAATAAGTAATAAACTTATAATTATGTGCCGACGTTTCGACCTACAGTGTAGGTCATCTTCAGGGCGATTCAATGCTAGCCAGCCGTTACACCCAACGACTTCGCTCTCCAAATCGCCCTGAAGATGACCTGCACTGTAGGTCGAAACGTCGGCACATAATTATAAGTTTATTACTTATTCAGTGTGTTTTTTTGACTGTACCCCCCAACTATCTCCATTACATTAGATCATTCAGTCAACTATTTTCATCTCATACATGTAAAATATTTTATTTAATCACCATTCACAAGACTCCACAGGAGTTTTTGTATGGAAAAATTTTTTAGGGATCACCATGTATATTATACAAATAAGTTCTTGTATCATATATTATATCTCCTCCAGTAATAAGTTCTTCGCCGAATGCAATATCATAACTTATTGATTAGAAAAAATTTTTATTCCGAGACAATGCGCCTAAAGTATAATTAAGCTCCATTAAAAAAAAAAAAAGTTTCAAGCCTTAGAATAATATAACAACAATAAAAAATAATAAGAATAAGAAAATAATGTTCATGAAATATCATGACAGAATTACTAATAAAAAGAGAAAAAATGCTGTAAACAAGAATTTAGTAGCTATAATAAATAAATACAACTTTATAACAAAGAATAATTTGTCATCATGATCCAATATAAGAAATTTATACCTGGATATGCAGAATTTAAGTAATGCTGTAGCATCGCCCGATTAGCCATAGCAGCATGAAGTGAGCGTTAAATGAATAAATAAACGCGGTAGGACGCGGTGGATATGTAAAAACATAATTATAGAGAAATCATGAATACAAAGAATAAATTATTCTTCATAATTAAAAATAACTATAAAATAATCCTTAAAAAAATATATTCAGGACTAGCAAAGCCAGACAGCGAGGTGCAGCTCTATTGATTAATATAATTGTAGACAAACCTTTTCATGAGAATACAGTTTCATTTTTAGCTCTGGTTCAATCTGAGAGCATTCGGCCGTGAATGTAAATATATATTTTAAATTAATTTTATTTAATCAATTACTGAATATAGACGACTGGGCTGAAAGGGAATCCACTAACCCATGGAAGAAGGAAAGAGAATACAAGAGGGGCCAGGTATCAGATCACAGCATATCAATATTAACAAGCACATCAAGCACACCTTCTTTAACACTAGATATACCAGCTGTTTACGTATACCTATTTGTACCAAACCAGTCAAAATGACAGGTGCATTAGAAATAAGGCTTAATATGGTTTCCAGTCTATATTTACTCTTAAAAAGGATAAAAATAAATGTCTGCAAACGTTGACTCCTCTGATTTTTTTTGTCGAAATGAATGTATCGCAGAATCTCAGTAAAATCACGTCTACTCATAGTGTTAGAGAAAAATGATGGTCCCCACTTGTTATTCCACAAATATTGAAGCCTCAAATTATTTCCTTCGTACGCTCCACGTGCATATAATATTGCTAGAAATGCCTTCAATTTTTCTTGCGTAATTGTCCAGTATTTCCCCAAAACTCGAGAGGCTTCTAACTCAGTACAAATTCGAATATGTTCCAAAATGTGGTTGTCAATCAGTAATAGGAACGCACTACTTAGATTCCCGTTCATAATGTTTCTTTTAGCATGTGCTGTTGGCCCGTGTACATCTTTGAAAGCACTATGAAGTGGTAATCTACCAGCAATACCTCCTTCTTCAATTCTCGTCCAAATAGTTCTATCGGAAGCAATTTCAGTTTGCTGATTTGGTATGTTACTTCCACATTCATCTTCAGAACTGGAAGAGAATCGCATTCATCGTCGTGTGCGTTTGCTTAGAATATTTTCGCAATCACTGTCACTTGACTGATCTATATTGTCTTCATCAGGAATTTCCTCATCGTCACATTCGATAATAGCACTACCATTATCACCATCACTATCACATAATTCACTCTCTACATCTGAACATTCCTGAGGTATGTTAGTTGCATTTTCTAAATATCTTGAAAGTTTTGCTTTTTTTGACATTTTTTGGGGCTCACAATCACTATAAAAACTTTGTCTATAAGAAAAATGCTGCGAGTTGAACAAAGCTAGAAACAAGACTGAACATGTCTAGAGCATTTACAAAACAAATGCTTATCAAAATGACGTCATCAACACAATGACGATAGTGAAAGAAAACAAAAGACGATAACGAAAGATACAAAAGACGCTTCTGTGCTATATGTACTGCAACGGTCTCATGATTCTCCCAAAATCATACATTTTTTCATAAAAACACAACCTGTCATTTTGACTGGTACTGGTATAAATGTCAATAACAAAAATTATATTTGTTACTAATGTATAAAAAATTACATTAACTTTATAAAACGTGTTCTCTAATTATAGCAACAAAAGTCATAAATTCATTTGTGAAAAAAAAAGTTTTACTTTGTAGGAATTTTGAATTGAAATTGCACGACCAGTCTAAATGACTGGTCTGGTAAATCTAGTGTTAACGTTGCTTCCCTCAGTCTGTCAGCAAATCATTTTTCACAAAAAAATACAACAAAAACTAAAAATCCATCCATGTAGAGAATAGTTCAAGTCCGCATTTGCGAGCCTTACATTTCCTGCAAGTCCCAAACGTCTACAAACATTTGCCAAGTAGTAATCAAACCAACCAACAGGTTTCATAACTATTAATTTTTAGCAATTTATTTCACTATCAACATCACGCCAAACATAAAAAGATTAATTTTAAATAAATGTTCTAACTTTGTTATAACTAAGGCATAAATATCAGTCATAAATATTAAACATCAATCTATTATTTAAATATAGTGGGATAACTATATATTTTACAATCAATATAATCCCACAAACCTTTATCATTCACACCCGTGAGGGGTCTTGGGTGCAGTACTTGTTAGATACTTTATTTCTAGTACAACTCTTGTGGGGGAGGTGATCTTGTCCGAGATCACGGTGGACCACCAGGTTTTTTCCCCAAATTTTAGGGCACTGTTACAAATTAAATAATTTGTCTGCCACAGCCCGATTCGAACCGAAAAACCTTCGGCATTTCAGCTCAGTTAGCACTCGACACACTGAGCTTAACACAATCTCATACTTAAAAATATTAATACTTAATAGGCCTTCTGGTTTTAGATTAACAACTCCGAAAGTAATTTAATTAAAATGTTGGTTTAATTATCTCTTTAATTTATCGGTTTCATAAAACATACGCTTAATTTTATATGTTTTATATTTAGTTCAGAGGCCACAAATGTCAAACAAAATCGTTAGTGTAAACAATTGATTAACTATTTACATCACCTCGCTATAAATTATACTATTGAAAAAATATATTATCAGCTATGGATAAATGACTCACCAGTTGGGAGGCGATCATAAGAACAGTCTTGAGAGAGAATTTTCGGTAACACATGTTAAAGAGTTCTTCAAGGTTGTGCCCGAGCAGATCGAAGATGAGGCAATTATACTGAGCACAGCAGATGAATGCGTGTATTCTCGGAATTCCCTCTGTATCCCAGGGTGGTATATTATTATTTCTTATTTAATTTTATAATAATAGCATTCTTATTTTAGTTAAAAATCCTACTATCATTAAATTTCACACTCAGAATTTAAAAAATGAAAAGTTCAATACTTTGAAACTATTAATCGCAGTTATAATATGTCGTCAACAGCATTCTAAATGACAACAGCTATTCATAACAGCGAATATCTCGATCATTGATAAAAATTAAGATTGTATCTCACACGTATACTATAACATACGAATATAATAATAATTTTAGTTCAAACTGATAAAGAAATACACATACACATTATACATTTCAGGGAGTGAGAACATAGTGGAATAAGCAGTTAACTACACTTCGCAGCATATTACAAAAAAAAAATTATTGTACCTCTCATAACGAAATTAGTTGATATCTCATACTTTCAGTACAATACATGAATATTATAATAACATACAGGAAATTTAAGGCAAAATGATCGAGAAAAATGGTTTACATTTCAAGGAGTGAGAACAAAGTGGAAAGAGACAAACTTGTAATTTTCTGAAAATATATTAAAACTTGTTTATGAAACCTAAAACGTTTAATTTCGTATCTCACGACTACTATATGCTGTCTCTACTATAGCTTAAACATTGATCAATATTGCTTTTTAAAAACATTTTATATATAGTAACTGTCTATGACAGCACATGTCTTAACCATTGAAAAAAAAACTCACTCGTACCCCTTGTAAACGTTTAAGTTAGTTACTACCTCGCACTTATACTACAACAAAGGCGTATTATAATATACTTAAAATATAATGATAAACATTAATTTTATGGAAATATAAAAAAAGTAAGGAACATCTTTCAGTTATAGGGAAATGTAAACTATTTAGTGAAAATTCAACATATTTACGAATAAACTTTATTAGAATGGTTATATAAATGTTAATCATTACGATGTTATCAACATTGGAGTTAATTGTGAAAAGAATTGAACAGCACCTTATTACAAAATCACTACTGAATAACGAATTAATGACTGAACTTTGACTTCAATTTACATATAACGAGCCAAATGTTGTTCAATTAGTTGTAATGAAGGTTTCTGGCTCTCAACTCCCAACTTGCAGCACGTTATTTTGATTCGAAATTCATCCAAAAGTAATTCAAATATCTCATTAAAGTTTGAGTTGTTGCATGGCTTTGATTTTATTTAACTATTACAGCGGTATTATTTTGATAACATTAAACTCTGTTTATAAGGAAGAAATAGTTGGGGGGTGCAGTCAATAAAATCACCTTAATAAGTGTAACTTATTTATTGTGTGCCGACGTTTCGGCCTACAATGTAGGTCATCTTCAGGGCTAAGAGAGAGAAACAAACAGAAAAACATATAAAAAACGTTGCAGTAACAAGAATATTTCATCATATCTAGTCACTATTTTAATTTCCACATTATTTGTACCACATTACTACATTACTTGTCACCGTATTCTTGTTACTGCAACGTTTTTCATATGTTTTTCTGTTTGTTTCTCTCAATTAGCCCTGAAGATGGCCTACATTGTAGGCCGAAACGTCGGCACACAATAAATAAGTTACACTTATTAAGGTGTTTTTATTGACTGCACCCCCAACTATTTCTTCCTTATATTAGAAGTTACGGTCACCAATTCTTCTCTAACATAAACTCTGTTTACTTTACTTTCATTTACGGTCAATATATTTTATGATGATAGTCTTCAACTTCAATTCAATTAATTAGACTAACTCCATAAACTAGTCTTTATGGTAATTAATAGTTTAATAAATTAAATGCATCAATATTTCGACACTTCACTTCATTATCCTCTCATTATCATAACTCGTATTATTCGTCATATTTATAAATCATTAATATGCATATTTTAATGTAATTTCAATATCTTGCAAATGTAATATTTTATGTAAAATCACACTTATTATTTATTTTTATTTTTTTAGGTAATTTAAAACATCTTAAATTTATTAAAAGTGAATAAATATTTTACTTATATTGAAATAAAAACTGTGTTGTAGTGTGGAGGTGATTAAATTTATGATAATAGTTTAAAAAAAACTTAGAAATGGACATCCCCTGACAACTAAAATACAATAATAAGATGAACTGCTATGGCTTTGCGAGAACTCGTGCATAAGACTTCTATAAGCGTTATTTAGAAAACAGTTTAGTATATGTAACAGTATATAATATAATATATTAACAGTTTATTAAATAAGTTAGCTCGAACTTAGTAGATCATGACGCCCGTATAAAACGCAACCGGTTTCTCGTTTTGACGGAGACAACCATAAAAAATCACGAAACCTAGATTTTTCGGCACGTTTATTTAATCTCTTTTAATAACGTTTAGGTTTTTTAATAAAGATCTATAACTTTTCCCATTTAAAACTTTTTCCCATAAATCCATCACAGCCGAAGATAAAGGAATATTAAAAGTATCAAAACGCCAAAAAAAAGTGTTTTGGGTACTTTTTCTTAAACTTTACTGCTCATAGTAATATGACATTATTTAAAAAACATGTTGGAAATGTAATATCAGATATGACGTTGCTGAATTAATAACCTTCAGCCAATTCAATGGCTACTAACGATTTAACTCAGAAATGCTCCTCCCTTTGTTCTTTTGGTGGAGCGATATGTACTATGCTCAGATTTTAGGTTTTTGTTCATTATATACAACTTAATGAATAAATAATAGAAAATGATTTTAGAATAAAAAAAAATATTTAATTTTGTTACGGTAGTAAAGTTAGTTCGCACAACTAGACCAATTACGAACTACATTCGAGGACAATAATAAATTTCACCATTTTATTATTTAAAATGATTTTATTTTATGTGTCCTTTGCCCTAAATCCAGTAGATTAAACTAATAAACAAAGTTTAAGTGTATTATAAGGCAAAACTTTATAGCCGAAAAGTATATAAGGACCGTAAAGTATAAAATGAAGTTATAATCAATGCAGAACCGCTAATAAAAGACTTATAACGAAAAACCTACATCTTAAAATGTATCCGGTCGATCAACCACAAGCAACGTTACCTTATTAAACTGCACATCATCTAATTATCTCTTCAGTAATTAATTAGTCGCTAGAAGTAAGTAACAGAG
The DNA here is from genome assembly GCA_037127475.1 of Arma custos. NCBI lineage: Eukaryota > Metazoa > Arthropoda > Insecta > Hemiptera > Pentatomidae > Arma > Arma custos. The sequence goes on from CM073762.1 coordinate 26,469,952, forward strand.
TTTTGTTAATTCTGATTGTCTAAAAAAAACCCAAGCTTAAAAAAAATATTAATACTTTAAACTTTATTTTATCCAAAAAATAAAGTTTATAAATAATCGCTTCAAAATTTATCGCTTGTGCTCGTATTCTTTACCAAACATAAAAGTAGAAAGATAGATAGATAGAAATTTTATTTGTCTTTGGGGGCTTCCCCATACAAAAAGAGCTTAGCTTGGCTATAAATTACATTATTATCATTTTAACAATTTATGTACATATCATTTCAAAATGAAAATAAAATAAAATTTACTAACAGATTCTGGTTTTCAAAACATAAATAACAGATTAAAGGATGAACAATTACTGGTGCTATGATAGAAATAATAAAAATAAATAAACAAAATATCACTTTAAAGATAAACTAAAAACAAACACTTAATAGAAAATAGTCTATGATAAACAATCAAGCACTTTTTGAATTCCCATCATGTAATAATACTTTAGTTACACTTTATGTAACTTATCTACACTGTCGATATTGAGTATAGCTTGGATACTTTGGTGATCAGAAGATTCTAAGATGAAATGTTGAAGAAATTGTCTGTATTCATTGTGTGCTGGGCATTCCAAACATAAAAGTAAAGTAGACCATTCAACGCGTTTAAAAACTTTCTTCGAAATGCCACATTTTAATAGGAAAAAGTACAAGAGAAAGCATAAAATGACAGATTTTTAGTGATAGATTTTGATAACATATGTTCAATTCCTGGGAGGAGATAAAGAAATATATATTTTACTAAAATAGTTAAATATGAAAATAATTATACGGATTTAAGGAAAATACAGGTTACTGTATAAAAAAATGATTGCATAAATAGTAAAGTTAAATAAAAAATAAATGTATTTAACCTTAGGCAGGATAGCTAATGATATGTATTTATATGATCGAAAATGAATTCTATTATACAGGGCTTACATGATACTTAATAATCTATAGTTTTCATTATATTTACTTAAATATTTAATTATAGATTTAAAGAATGTATTACTGTGGTTAATTGTAATAATATTCTACGAGCATATTAAATAATTATTAGCCTGGATTTAGGGCGCTGGCCAGATGTTGCCAACCGACATAGTGCCAGTTTCTCGTTACGCGGCACATAAATTATTACAAGGCGGTAATTTACATAAAAAACAATAATTAGAAACAGACTTTTACAAATTTCATTAACTGTTCATATTGTAAAAAATATTGCATAAGGTCAGTTTATTTCAATATTTGAATTTGTCATCTTAGGAATCGCAAACTTATGCAAATATTATTATAACATTTAACTAATCATTAAAACAAAAACAAGAAGTTATTCTCATTCCGTTGCTTAGCAATCTCACTTTTACTTTCTTTTTCTAGAGTATAACTTACAATATAAAGCCGGTTAAAGTAAGCCAGTTTCCCATTATTAAGTCGTTACCATTACCTCAGAGGATATAGATAGAGAATATTTTGCATAGTAATCTATTTTACATAACCTCCAGGCTTACTTCTTATAATATAACGGTATATAAGTATTGATATTTTACAATTAATATAACAGATTGCATAATTTTTGCATATATTTAAATGTTAATAACTGTCGAACGGTATCCTGCTAATGTTATTGCAATGTTAATATCGAATGTGATCTTAGTGTAATGCGATGCTAGTTTTTGTCCGCGGGTTAGCTGGCGTGGAATTTGGTCTGCCACATAAAGTTTCGTGACAGATCATTTTAAATAAATAATTTAATTTTTTTTTAACTATAAGTTACTCGCACATCCGAAATTTCGGATGTCTAACTTCAAAACTGACGGATTCCATGCAATTTTTGAACCCCTATTATATTAAGGGGAAACCATTGGGGGTGGAATTATCCAAATTTCTTTCTTAAATTACACAAAGAACCTATCTGCAAATTTCAAGATGCTAAGTTCCTGATTTGCCTTTAATTATGTACTTTAACGGATTCTCCACACAACAAAAAAACTGTCTGGGGGGCACGGGAAAGAGAGACAAACACACAAACTATCACATTTATAATATTAGTAGGATATATATTAGCATTAAAGTTAATATATAATACATAAATAATATATATAATACATAAAACCGACAGAAATTATAACGTGAACGTAACATTCCTTCTTCCACTCCCTCAAACCAACATTGAAAAAAATTATTAAAAAAAAAATTAAGTAGTATATAATGAACAAAAATCGAAATAGGGCATAGTACATATCGCTCAATCAAAAGAACAAAGACATAACTAAAAAAGTGAAATTTTTTATTTAAGTCGACAATAGCAATTGAACTCAGCAAAGATATACCTGATATTCCATTACCAACATGTTTTTTAAATAAAGTTTCAAGTTTTTTAAATAAGTTTTAAAGAAAGATTCTAAAGTTTAAGAAAAAGTATCCAAAATACTTTTTTGTGTTTTGATACTTTTTAATATTCCTTTATTTTTTATTTCTGCTCGAATACTTTAGTACTCAGGAATGGAAATCATTATTTCATTGTGATAATGATTGATTTAATTATTTTCCCCAAATAAAAATAAATAATTTCCATTAAACAAATTTGGAATTTTTAAAAAATATCATTAATGCACATCCTCGGAGTGCAAATAGGATCGAAAGGTAACCCTGACATAATTTTTCACTTTATACACGACAAAGAAAATTGTTCCACTTATTAAAAAAATAATACAAATAAATGGGGGGGGGAAAGGAGACTCTAATAATGCCTTGATTATTCAGTCAGTGACGGATGCTAATTCTATTTAGAGAATGGAACAGGCAGACCGCCCACACACTTTTCCTACTTGGCAGAATGGACATGGACATTCCATTTCTGGTGCTCGTGTTGATTCAAAGTCCACGCCGGCCAATCGATTCCCTACGAGGATTTCGGAGGCTTGGCAATAGACCCAAACCTGAAGAAGAACCTGTTTTACACGAAAAAAAGATATTTTATAAAGCATCAATATTATTCGAAGAAGAAAATGGTTCTGGTGGAGGGATCTCTTAAATAATGAGAACTAAATATTTATTAGGGAATAGTTATAGAAGATAATCAAATCGTGCATTGTTCAAGTGAGGCACTGGGACCAAGTGATCCTGGGTTCATATATGTTTCTTGTATTTGGTCCCGTCTTCTTCTTCAACACTCAGATTAACATCGAACCTCCCTAATTCCTGCCATTTCTTCTAAAGTCAATGTGAACTTTAATGTCTTGGTGAGTTGAATCTTTGCTAGATATTTTCAATATACCTTGGTAATGTTATGGGCTAAATTTTATTATCAAGTTATTATATAATAATGCACCCAAGAAACATCCCACCATCCAGTGGTGGGATGTTTCTTGGGTGCATTATTCATGTTTTGTTTTGCTGTTATTCTCTTCCTACCCTGAGGATGCCTGAATGGGCGAAATATTGGACAGATAATTTCTATTTCTGTTTTAGTTTGGAGACTTAAGGCTTTTCGTTGGAATTTTTCCACGGTCTTAACAGTTATTATATAATGTAAACAGTGCCTTTTTACTAATCACGTCAATGAAGATTGTGAAATAATTTTTGTCCAATTAACGCTATCTAATAACGGTGTTTTATTATGCGGTAACCACAGTGTTGGAAGTTCAGACCAATATTAACCATACAGCAGAAAAAATCTATACCCATATGCTAATAATATACCATATCTTACTAATATTATAAATGTGAAAGTTTGTATGTTTGTCTCTCTTTCACGCAAAAACTACTGGACGAATTTTGACTAAACTTTACAGTAATATAGGTTATACATCAGAATAACACATAGGCTATAGCAAGCGCGGATTTATGGGTGTGTGCACGGGGGCACGTCCCTCCCCCCAACATTATTTTAGGTACTGTGGAGAATCCATTATTGTACATAAATAAAGGCAAACCATATGATAACAGTTAATTAAGTCAAATCAAGTTATTTATTTCTTCTTCTTACAGTATTTGTAACTCATAGTGAGCTTTATGGAGTTTACTGGATTTTAATTTAATGCCTACCTTAATGAATAAGGGAGCAGCAGTAGAGCAATAAATTGCCTTCCGGAAATCCTGGTTCATATCCCGCTGCAGGCATGACTTTTATTTAGTCTGTTTGCAGCCGGAGATGGATCATATGGGATCTAGGACCCTACTGGGGCTCACCCAGTCTCTAAAAAAATAGGGTACCGAAAAGGAGGGAGGGGGGACATTTGGCGGTTGATCGTGATCTAGGACAAGTCACCTCCTTGCAGAACTGTTGTCCATGAAACAGTACAGTCTCTACCATTTACTAAACCTCAGACCGTTCACGGGTTTTAGTGGTACAGGTATTTTTTTTTTACCTTAATAAATATGTACTTAGACTTTATAATATATTGTTTTACTTTAGATTTCTTTCTTTTTTCAAAATTTTTTAACTATATTTTTTTTTACTCAATACTTCTTTGAAATAGAGACATTATCGGCAAGGAATGATTCAATTCCTAAGAATCGATAGAATTTTTTCCTTTAAAGGAATGGAGTCAGGAACGGGATCCAGTGAGACGTGTGAGGAGAACTGAGCAATCCAGGCTTATCAAGTCAGCTAATAAAAACCAAAAGCAAGGAGTTTATGTCTCTATAATTATAAAATTTTAATACCTGTGTAGTTATCACACAGAACTACAAGGAATCAAGAATAGTGACGAAAACAGAGCTATTTGAAAGGATCATACTTGCCTCAAAATACTTAAGAAAGAGAGGAGCCCAACCGAACAATATATACAATATCATTCAATAATAAAACGACAATTTGTTAACAATCGATAAAATATATAAAGTTTCGTAATAAGTATTAAGATGCTGGCTCATTTTTATTTTATTTATTTTTGTAAAATATTAAAAGTCAAAATAATGAAAAGTTAAAAGATGTTTTATGAAAAGTTATGGGTAAATTCGCCAAATGAGACTGCAATATTTACCCCGAAGTCATAGATAAGTGAGAATTCGAAACCCAGGCTCAGAGTTAACGGATTTTATGAGCCGTTATATAAAAGCAGACAAACTATTGTTTATTATATACAATGGCAAATGCACTAGTATTGTAATGCGCATAGCATTAGTACAGATAAAGCAACTAACAGTACTGTAAATAGAAATAGGGCAAAGAAAGGTGAGTTCAACCGTTATACTGCTTCACGCTGGTCGATCTTTTAAAAAAAAATGGAATAAGTGTTTGCACGTCATATGGAAGGCAATGTCTCAAATAACATCAATTATCTTAAATATCTATACATGAAAAAATCTACAATTGATATCTATTACTTCTAGATGTTAAAACCGCGATCTATAAGTATTCATATCTGAAGAACGCGTACTACAAACACACAGCACATTATGTGTATAAAATATATATTTGAGTGAATAAAAAAACAATCTCATTACTGTCTGTTAAAATCCATACATTAAACATGACTAAGTTTAGACTTCACCGCTTTTCTAAATATCTATAAAAAAAAAAGTAAAAGAATTGTCGTTGCACGAAATATGATCTTGTGGTCTGTTGCTTATAGATTTATACATAGAAACGCAAATACAATCGATAGAATTATTTTCGAACTTCTTTAATTTAGTTTCTGAAGTCAAGAAACATAAAGTTTACTCGTGTAGAAAATGGTCCGGGTGGGGGTCGATAAATTTCTCTTAGATAGGGAGAAATGTTTATTAAAATAGCTAACGTTTCGACCCACATTGGAGGTCTTCTTCAGGGCTGTCGATGGAGGGTGTTTCCACATTAAAAGTTTCCTCTTTTCTCTTATTTTCAAAAATAGAATTACTTATTTTTTTAAACTAAAAATGCAAAGCATGGTCAAGATTAATACAACTGAAGTGATTGCATAGCGAAGTTCGGGATGACCTTTAAGTTATGAATCGTTGTTGGGCTTAGCAACGAATGAATTTCTACAAAGTTAATCAGCTCTGAACCAATATGATAAACACTAAAGGGTAGATCGAGGCGTAGGTGGGAAGACTGCGCTAAGGATAATTTAAAGATTTGGGTATGCGCGGTAATATGGAAATTGTATGGTATTATAACTAATTTGCCGAATTATTTTTATTCCACATATTATTTTATAATTTAAAAAAAAATGTCGTATCGGCATCAAGGCTTCAAGTTAACCAATAAAACTTTTCTTAATATTGCTATTATTATTACTAAAACTTAAAAAATAATAATACCTACATTATACATCGAGTACATTAAATATCCATAAAATAGACATTTAATAACAATAACATTTAACAAGACAAGTGGGCAAAAATTCAAAAAGAGACATAAATTGGACGGCCTCGATGCAGAAAGTAACAAGTCAAAAACTCAACTTTTCAGGAAATAATAAAAAAAAACGTTTCTACAATTTCCTTTGAAAAATAAATTGCAGGTGTTCACATAAAATGTTATAATACAAGAAGTGATTGTTGAACTAATTAAAGTTACGTAACTTAATCGAAAATTTAATTAAATTTGTTGACTTGTTATCAATATTAAAAAAAATCAAAATATTGACTTGTTTCTTTCTGCACCGAGGCCGTCCAATTATTAATAGGCTACAATAGGAAAAATTTCCAAAACAAGGCTTTCCGTCTCCAAAATACTGAAACAGAAACAACCAGTGCAACTTCACACCAAAGAAGAAGTGCAGACATCTCGCATCAAACAGAGACAGAACCCCTGCTCAAAGAGGCTCCACAAATAATTAAGACAAAAACCATTTTTCCTATTGCAACGTAGTGTTTAATATTTTGATAACTATAATGAAAACATCGTGAATATCTTTCTTTTTTTTTTAAAAAAGTAAATTATGTTTAATAGGAATTTAGATTTAATAGAACACTGTACGTACACCACTTACCAAAGTAAAATTAATGAATTCATTTTTATATATTTAAAAAATAAAACCGACACGTATCTGATCAGCGAACAATATCCAGACAATCAAAAGTGACGTGACGCTATATCAATCAAAACTATCGATAATACATGCTCTGATAATAGATCTAATTATTCTCCAGGTTGGTAAAGCCCCTACCCTTAGAAAGATCTATAACTATGGTAGGAGGTTTCGACAAACTTCTTTCTAGACAATGTGCAATTTTGTCCATAAAAAAATACGTAAGCCGACGCTTAGAGGAGTAGAATACCCAACTACCATTGTTGAACCCTTTAAAAGACATTTTCCTAACGGTCTTTTGTAGACGGACACCTGAGAACTGTTGCAACACATATCGCTCAACCGAACAAAAGCAATGCACCTCGATTCAATCCAAGTCCATGAAATTAGGTAACTAGCTATAGCGACATCTCCAATGGACGTAGAACTGAGATTTCGCAAGCGAATAGAGGCAACTCAGGCCTCCATTACAGTTTTAATTAAAAATTAATTTGCACAGCAATGCAAAGACCAACTTATAAATTCATTGCATCAAAGGCAAACTCTCTATTGGATTTTAGCGATATTTTATAATTGAATTACTCCCTTTGTTGTTCTTATACCACAACATTGTTACATTGTATTGCATTTAATAGGATAACGAAGATAGGTCACAATAAAATAACCCAAACATGCGATTTCAATTAGGCCATGTTTGAAAAATGGCTTGAATCGCTAAACTTATGATATTAATTACACAACTAGAAAAATATTGTCCGACAAATTTAAAAAGACCTTTTTCCTAGGGTGTAAAAAAAAACTTTTAGTCCTAAAATTCATTTCATCTCATCTATTTTTTTATATACGTTTCGACCCAATTTGGTCATTTTCAATACATAAATTTCATCATCACTCAAAACAGTATAAAACTTTCAAAAAACATGAAAATCAAAAATTCAACAATCACAAAATTCAACATTATAAAAACTACATAAACAATAAAATGTTTACACCTTAAATTAGTTACACAACTATATATGGCACCGCCGTTATAAGCGTTATAATTTTTATATCATTATTATATTATATTATATATTATAAAGGACCTTTTGCGAAATCGGGGGCGGGCTGGTTTAGTTTAGTTGGTTGCCATTGGTTTACTAACATATATCGCTAGCTTAGTGTTACAGAGTTGTATGATATACAAATATGAAAATGAGAAAAACGATACCAAAGATTCTGAGTATCTTTTTATTTATGGTCTTTGGATGATGCCCGGTCGCAATTTTTTGGCGTTTTGAAAATCTATGTATGGTTTTCGACCCACAGAATCATTTGGTATCAAAATCTCTGATTTTTCAATTTTGTATCATAAAACCTTGTAATAAATACGATAAGGTAGCGATATGTTTAAAAAAGTGAAAAGGACTAGAGCTCTTATAAATGAAATATCTGAGGATACTTTGACAGTTGTTAAGATAATGTTGATATCCAACCACCAACTGTAAAGAAAATAAATGAGACGTATTTTGACGATTGTGGAGAAAAACAAATAAGAGAAAAGAAATTATCCTAAAATTTACTATAATAATAATAAACTAAAACGAACATAAGATGTTCATGTTTCACATTGTTCATATGAAATTAACAATGTCAGAATGTGGTAATTTATAATATTATACATATACTATGTATATTTATGTTCGTTCTTATGTGTAACACGAACATGTATAATGAATCGTTATATCATAAAATCGTTACATTAAAAACAGCTAATTATTATTACGACAAAAAAAAAAAAAGAAAAAAGAAAAGCCAATGTAACAATAAGTACCTCTAAAATATTGTATAAATCTGGCAATATTTTTAATAACGAGAAATGGGGAATTGTGCGCATCAATATAACAAAAGGCTTTATCGTATAATAGACGTTATCTATGTTAATTGATAAAATTTTGAAATTAAATATCTTTAAAAATAAAGTAGCTAAAGAGGTTTAATAAGCTATAAGGCATAAGCTGGTTCCAAGAATCAAAACTTATATTTCCAACTTTTAGTAAGTAGTATATCCATAAATGTACATACCTTTATATATATATATATATATATATATATATATATATATATATATATATATATAAAATCAATTTAAAACTGAAATGATCAAGTCGACAACCCTGCGTGCTCAACAATACTTCAAAAGAAAACACGAAACCCAATTGAAAATGTATGATTCGCTAATGCATCTCTTGAATATTGTTGACTAATAGGGAAAATTCCAAATGACAGGTTGAACTAAAGGTTCCTTTTGATATTAGAACCATATTGCCATTATTTATTAGTATATGTCGAACTATTACATTATTATATGAGCACATAAATATTATTTATAGCATAATGTAAAAAATCTAAATGTACTACATGTTTAACTTATTCAAGTATAGTTACTAAATAAAGTAAAGTGTACATAGCTAAGAAAATTATGCGGGAGTATTCCAAACAAAAAAAATAAAATTTCTCTGCAACCACCAAAAAAAGACAATGACCTGTTTTATGCGTAACCCTTTTCAGGATTATAATTACTACATTAATTAAATATAAAATTATTTAAAAAAAGTATTTATGCAAAACTGTTTGGTCTCTTGACAATATCATAAGATTTAATATTGAAATTTGATAATTACGATATCTTTGCTTTCTTTTTGTTTTTTTTTTTTTTTGTTTTTTTTCCTTTCAAAGTAACCCTTTGAAAGGACCGTTTATTTGTTAGCACATTCCATACGTGAGTATACTATGTGCATTATAAATTCATTTTACAAATAGTTAACTACAGTTGGACAATTCTAAAATATATGCAAAAGACATTATTATATACATGCTGTTACAACTTAACATAATTAACTAATTTAACAACTATAAATTTAACAATTAACATTTTTTTTTTTTTTAATTTAAAATTACAATACTTACAAAATGATTATCTTTTTTTTTTTTTCCTAGTATAGTACAGGGAGTTTCTTATATGGATGTCAACTTTTCAAAATCAATACTATAAATAAATTTAGTGAGTTCGGGTCGAAAGTGATTGTATAGGTCATGTTCAGCAACTGGCCAAACTTTCCCTCTTAATATTGTGGAGATAATTAATTTTGATCTTTGTCCTTCATACAATTGGCAGTCATATATTATGTGTTTAAATGTCTGTTCTTCTTTGTCTATCGAGCAAGTACTATCGTTGGTTATGTGAAATCTGTGTAAGTATGATTTGGTATGTCCATGTTCAGTTAAAACCTGAGTTAGTTTGTAGTTAGTGGATTTTATTAATTTGTAGTTATTGTTTGTTAGTTTTGGAATGAACCTATGCAAACTAGGAGATTTATTTGAAATAGTCCACCGTTCATTCCACCTCATAATTGATTCTTCCCTAATTTTGAATTTTATGAACGAAATTGGTGTTTTTTGAAAAGATGGAGACATATCACTTTGTGCTGCCTCTTTTGCTAATTTATCCGCTATCTCATTGCCCTCGATACCAGAGTGACCCTTTACCCATATTATTTTTACCGAGAAATTTAGAAGCCTAAGTGTGCACAAGTTCATTCTGATATTTTCGGTAAGCTCGTCATGTACGTCTGTGTTGAGAACTGATTGTATCAAGATTTTGTTATCTGTGTGTATGACTATGTCTGTATGTATGTTGTTTGGAAGGTCAAGAAGGAATTCTGTCGCTTTTACGACTGCGTACTTCTCAGCTTGGTTGTTGGAAATTGTAGAGCCTAGTTTGTACTGGGCACATAGCATTTTCCCATTCGTGTCCCAAAGTAGCCAAGCACAGCCTACATTATTGCCTTCTTTACTTCCGTCTGTGTAAATGTTAGTGATTTCTGTACCCGTTCCGTTATGTTGTGTCAAGTGCGTGTAAAGTTTGGCAAATGTTGATGGGTGTAACCAATCAAAAGGTTCAGATTCCCTTTCTATCATGTTATGTTCGATTTCTCTAAAGTTATCGTTACGCAATTTAATCGATGAGAGTTGTACGATTTCACTAATTTTAAGATCGATGGGTACAATTCCTGCTAAGACACAAGCTGCGTCATATGATATAGTTTTATATGCCTTGACAATCCTGATACCTATGATTCTTTGCAGTCTCTGAAGTTTCCGTAGATGGCATTTTTTCTCAATTGCTCTATGCCAAATCCACACCGCGTAAAGCATTTTGGGAATCAATGCCCCCTCGTATATTGTCTTCAAACATTCAGCCCCGAGGCCCCAGGTTGTTCTTGCAGCAATAGTCAGGGAGTTAACTGTTTGCATAGTCCTGACGTATACTCTTTCTATGTGTTTCGACCAACTCATTTTTCTATCGAACTCTACGCCAAGAAAGGTCAATGTTTGAGTGCTCTCCAATTGCTCATTGCCAATGACAATGTCTAAATCCGGTAAATACCTTTTCCTGCTAAAAATAATGTATTTGCTTTTTCTTGTGTTGAGTTCTAACTTGCATGTTTTTGTCCACTCATGTATTTTGATTAAAGTTGTGTTTGCTATCTGTTTTAAATTTTGAAAACAATTTCCTCTGATTAAAATTAATATATCGTCGGCGTAAATAATTAATTTTGAGTCAGTTGGTAAGTCAATGTCGAAAATTGTATTAACTAAAATGTTCCAAAGAATGGGCGATAGAGATGATCCTTGTGGTGTTCCTAGCGTTAGAGTTTTTAAGCAGGAAATGGTATTCGTTGTAAAAAGTAACCGTCTATTTTCAAGGAAATTTCTAATCAATAAATATAAATTCTTTGGACATCTATATTTTTTGAGATTATTTAATATAGCAGGCCACCAAGCATTGTCAAAAGCCCCTTTTATGTCAAGGCTGATAACTAGAAGTTGATCTTTTTTATTTAGAGCTTCGTTGATATTGGTGGTCAGTGAATGTAATGCGTTTAATGTTCCAGTCTTCGGCATAAATGCAAATTGATTTTTGTTTACAGTTTTGGTTTTAACAAGAAAATTAATTAGTCTGTTTTTAACGATTTTCTCGATAATTTTGCTCATGATCGGAAGCATACTAATTGGTCTAAGCTTAGTGCTAGAGGGTTTCGGTACTAAGACTAATAGACCAATTTTCCAGTTGTCTGGAAATTCGTTTCTTCTGAAGAGCAATTTGTACCAATGTAGTATTAAATTTGGTACAAATTCGAAGACTTTTTGGAAAATTATAGGAGTAATCCCGTCGTAACCCGGAGATTTTTTTGTTTTTAACGATTTGATTGCGATCGAAATTTCATGGTCCTCTATTGGTAAGTCATCAGTTGTATCCGGAGGTATCATAACATTCGATCTAATTGTAGTATGTCTGCTGTCATCTGATTCAGGAGTATCTACATTTATTAGGTCGGTCATTACCTGGTTCAAAGTCTCCTTTAGATTGTTGGTATACTGGTTGTTAGTTGATTTTTGTATGGTTTTTAAAAGCATTTGATTTTTTACTTTTCCTGCAGCCCATTTATAAGTCCAGTCCCATGGTTTAGCGTTAGTGCAGTACGATTTCCAAGATTCCATTTTGGATTGCCTAATTAATTTCTGGTAAAGATGGCGACTTTCCAGATAGCTGTCTCTAGCTTTATTTCTGAGTTCTTGGTTGTTTTTAATCTTCTGATATTGCTGCCTGAGCTTGTTCGTTCTTTTACGTAGGGCTGACAGTTCATCATTCCACCAAGGAACAGACTTATATTGTTTTATACGGGGACTATTACTTGATTTTTTAAACGTCATATTTGAAGCTTTAATTATTATTTTAGTCATCATTCTGGAAATTAAATTTGTGCTCATATACTGTAGTGATTCAATAATATAGTTTTGTAGTTCTTCAGCTGTAAATTTGTTTTCAGTACGCGGTATAAATTCTTTTTCAAGTTGTGTTAGTAAGTTAGTCTCAAATTTATTCCAATCAGCATTTGAGGTAAAGTATTTTCTTGTTTTATTTGTATTTTCAAAAGGCCTATTACATTTAATTTCAAATAGAATACAGTTGTGGTCTGTAAGATTAGTTTCGTTTGAAATGGTCCAGTTTTTTATTCGTCCTGTAGCTTGTATATTAGACAGAGTTAAATCAATATTACTCTTCCCTTGATGCCCATCAAAAGTAGGAATATTTGACTTCATGTTCATTATTAATAACTCATTAGTTACGATGAACTCTTCCAAAAGTAATCCCCTTGTATTAGAAATCTTATCATGCCACACTTTGGATCTGCTGTTCGAATCAACGCCTATCACTATATTATAACCTCTATAGCTTGTGATAAATTTATTAAGCTTATTTAAATCGATATTTATGTCCCTAGTAATATCGAAATAACAGCTAGCAAGGATATATTTGTCTCTCCCTGTAATAACCTCCACTGTTATCATATCTCGATCTGAAAATTGTGTTATCAAACAGCTGTCTAGGTTAGGATTTGCAATTACTATTGCTGCTCTAGGGATGTCGTCATATGTTTGATAAATTTTGTATCCTCTGTAGCCTGTGATATCTTTGTTGTAGGAGTATGGTTCCTGAATCAGTAAAATGTCTAATTGTTTCTTGTTTATAATTTGTTGCAGTAAATTTGTACAGTATTTAGAATGTTTAGTATTTAGTTGTAAAACTTTCATGTTTATATTACTAGAACAAGTCACTTGAAAACATATGTTTACTTATACACATTTTCCTATTCATTTCAGTACAACTCAAAAGTGATATCTTATAAGTATTAACTGGATACAGCAAGTTCCAGATGATAGCAGTTGAAAGTTGTTGGTTAATTTCTGCTATTGATGACTTTATAAATGTATTTGTTGTATTTAGATATGATTTAATTATAAATTTTCCACTATTCTTAATATTTTTAATATTGATTAGCATATAACTTACTATCAAATTTATACTATTTACTTTTAAACAATTTATTAGTAAATTGCTTTTTATATAGTTAAAAGTTTTACAGGCTAACGATAATCTACCGTTGTTGTAGTTATTTAGTTTGTCAGTCATAGTCTGTATTTGCAATTATTCTATCTACAGCCGCCTTGTAAGAAGGACAATTTCTAGATAATGCAGGGTGATTAGAATCTACTTTCCTCTTAATATTTACTCTATTATTATGACTCACACAATTGATGCATTTGTGTGCCTCAGATCGGCACTCCCTCAGGCTGTGGGGCTCCGAGCAGAGCGGGCACGTAGGCTGGACGGCCGTGCAGAACTTCTTGGTATGACCTATCCTGGAGCAGATGTAGCACCTCGGAGCCGAGTGATAATCTTCCACGGAGCAGGTCACCATGTCCACGAACGCCCTGCCAGCCAGCAACTTTCTCGCTTTGGGAGTTATCTCCACAATTGCGTGCTTCCATATTTTAATCAGTGAACCCCCATCTGTGTTCCTGTGCTGGTTCGACAGAATTGTTTTTAGTTTCAAGTCCTCCTCTTGTAACCTATTTTGCTCAATAATTGTTGGAACTATTTCCTCTTTTTTTAAGTCTTGAGGAATATTTTTTATAATAACTATAGGGTTGTTTTTTTTCAAAGTTTTCACTATCAAATTGTTTCCATGCTTACTGACGATTTCATTTTTGATAAGGTTAAGATCGGCTTCTGCTTCTGAACCTATAATTAAACCTCCGTTCTTGGTCCCTCTTAATGTTTTTATCCCAACTCGTAACTTTCTGGGATTAATAGCGTTCTTGAAAAGGGTTTTTGTATCATCTGTACTATCCGGATTTACTTTTTCTATGAACACTTTAAATTCTTTAACTGTAGGTCTTTTGTTACCTGTTATTTCTGCATAAGAAGGGGCAACGGCAAAACGTGGTGTTGAGGTTAATTTCAAGATCTCTTTCCTTTCACTCTCCAACCGCTCGTTATCTCTTCGGAGATGCCCAAATATTAATTTCAAGGAGTCAATACGTCTATAAATACCTTCTTTTATAGAATCTTTTATCTTCAACTGCGTAAGACTATTAAAAAACTCGAGAGCTTCTAAGAAATCTGCCTCGTCCGACGCCATGACAGTTGACATATGTGATATCTTTGCTTTCATTATAATACACACCTTATATAGTAAACGTATAATCTATAATCTATAATAAACGTATGAGATGAAAATTTCACATATATCTGATAAATAAAATAAATGAAATTTTTAATTTATTCTAAAGATTCACGAAGCGCATTTATAAATAGAATTTTTTTTAAAGTGCCTTGTCACTGCTAAGAAATGCCTTTACAGGGTGAAAGAAAGAATATTAATGCAACGAATATAAATTACGGAGTCATATCAAAAAATATAAGAAAATGAAATCGTGCCGAAAATGGCAGGCTAAACAAATAATTTAAAAAATAATATTTTACATACCGTGGTTCCCCAGTAGCTTATAAAATCTATATTCTAAATGTAGTTGAGGAGCCTTGGACTTCATTGGTTCCTGAAATAAAAACAAACAAAAATTAGGTAAATTTAACATCTATAATATGTATAAATCTGAACAGAGGTTAGCGGGCGTAAGGAACATTTACAAGGTTTTATTTAGGAGTAATATGACTTAGGATATAGCACTCACTGTATTGGAATGTTCAATATTTTTTCAGGAATTATTTGAGTGCCGTATATTTTAAAATATACTTGTGAACTTAAAAGATAATGAAAAAATATAGCAAGAATATTGCAAACATCGCATCATCAAATATTGCAAAATTGAACAAATGCCTTTACACACAGAAATGCAAGTTATATTACATACTGATAAGTATGTACCCGATAAGACAGGAAAGTACTTCAACTCTTAACAGACAAATACTCTAAACTCACAATTAATTAGGAAAGACTCATTAATACTCTTGTAAGACATATTTGTATCTATGGAGAAGAGCTATGGGGTTCCACTGAGCCATCAAATCCTTGTCATTTACAAACCTTAAAACCAAAAATCTTTAGTAAAATCATTTATGCTCCTTACGTTTTCACGAATAAAGGCATCCATAATGACCTTAATGTCCCATTTGTTGCAGAATTAGCCCGTACCCGATTTCTATCAAGCCAGTGGGTTGTTTCCCAATCTGCCTTTATCTCATGCCATATATATGATTTGTTGGATCTAATTATTGTATTATTAGAATCCAATTGTAAATTTCAATAAATGTATTTTTAAAAATATAAATAAATAATCAATCTACTGCTAACAATTAATCAATTTTACCTTTTTACAGTCCTGTGGTGAATAATACGCAGAAACATTCTAATTCTAAGACTAATTTCTAGCGCCTAACAGTTTAAAATAAACAGCTTTGTCAGGTTTAATGAAATTCAAAAAAGTTGAAGAACGGAGGCTTTTGCAAAACCATATTTCTATCCTGACAAAGCACGCTGCTTTCCTGTCAAGAGAAATAAATTATCTTGGCAAGTAAGGATTTGAACTGGTAAGATTAGGAAGGCGAGAGAAGCATTCTTTCCCAGCTAAGCTATTTAAGTCCCGTAACATTATTAGTGAGGAGTTCTTAAAATTTAAAACTCCAAAATCATTTCTCAATTTCCTGAAGATACATATTCTAAAAGCAAATGAGTAAAAAATTATGATTATCATTATGATTGTAACGGACAAGAAGTACATAAGGTTTACATTTGTCTATATCCCTTTTTTTAACATGCTTATATTAGATTCGTATATGTATGCAAAGGAATCTCTGAACTCGATTTTCGGCCACTTAAAAATATCTAATTAAATTTAAAATTTACACAATTCGCCAAGATCAATGAGAATACAATAACTTAATAAGTTTGTCTCATTACCCTAAGCACGATCTTCAAGATCAGCGATTTTTCATATCCGAACTGTTACAAGACTATGTATTGCGGAATTGTAGACTGCCTCCGGTATTTGTATCATACTCTTAATAAAAGTGTATTGAGATAATAAATATATAAATAGTATGAATACTGCCAGGATCAACTGGGGAGTTTCGTATATTACGAAACATGTATACTTTCGAAAACTAAAAAACACGTTTATAACCAAGAAAACTAAAAAGTAGAAAATAATTTTCAGTGAGTATAAAAATAGGCTGCTTTCTAAAATAATACTCTGCTTAAACCAATTTAAACACTTTCTACAATTCACATTTAACACCCCGACGTTCTTCACCATAAAATGAATTATTTTATTCATAACTCTATTCTTAATGGCCAACTTATTGAAAATTATTTTTAGTTACTACTTACTGCTTTTTAGTTTTGCTAACCATTAAAGCGTTTTTTAAAACGATTATTTATTATAATACAAACCCTCCACACATATTTTTGTAATTTGACCGTTAAATAAAATAAAATTTAATTTTAGAATCCACTTGTTACCGAACCCGACCTGTAGGTACAATACAATGGTAGCTTAACAACACAAATTATTTTTTTCTTCTTTTCTACCAGAATGCAATGTTCTAATTACATAAAATAGCATGAAATTACACATCACTGATTGTTTTTTCTTGAAGTCATATTTCACTTTTGTGCGTTTTGGACTCGCATTCTCTTTTGCCAAAAATTTTAAAAATTTATTATTGTATTATTTGTTTAGTGAGCTGTCGTTATACTAAATTGAGCAGACGCTAGACCAGAATGAAGGACTAACCAATACAAATTGTTTTTTGTTTTTTTTCTTTTCAACCAGAATGGAATGTTCAGTAAATTATACACCATTCATCATTTTTTTTTTTCTAGCAGCCTTATTTCATTTTGAAACGTTATGGTCCCTCATTGTTTCTTAGTAGGTCTTTTGTTTTTGTTTATTATTATATTTATTATTTTTAATAAATGTAAATAGCATTTCATTTATTATTTATTTGATGAGTTGTCATTATCCCTAAAAGGAGCGGATGCTGAATCGAGAGCAACATTGAGAGCGCGTATTCAGTTAATGGACATCAGCTGAAGATAGCACACAGATTAATAATCTGGATGTTGTCGCTCCGCTTTTGTGGAGTAAAAAATGGCCGATTTAGAGTAAAAAAATAAAATAAAATAAATGTGTCCATGAAAAGTATATAACAGGCCTCAAGTTTAAGACAATTCAGATTAATAATTGGAAATAACAATTTATGACTTACAGGCATGAAGAACTGATCGAAAGTTTCTTATTTTGACTACCGGTTCGAGCTAGCTAAGTATATATTTTTTTAATATATTTATTTTGAAGAGAAAAGATTTGCCCTGGCCGGGATTCGAACCCGGGTCGTCTGTCACTCCGTGGCAGCGCTCTTACAATTTGAGCTACCAAGGGTCGCTTCACAGTCATGAACGATCCGTTCTCTCCACCTATCCCATATCATATCATATAATAGCTCTCGTGTTCTCGCAATTTTTGCGATACAAGGGCAAATCTTTTCTCTTCATTTATTATATTTATACAATATTTAAAAATTAATACAATTAATAAAAAATTATATATTTGTTTAGACTCAATACTTAGCTATTTTAAAAAAATTAATTATGTAAGGGTTTAAAGATTTTGCACAATCAACCCTATTAATATTCAAGATTGAAAGCACAGAGAAAAGAAATTGGGTTTTGGGCTTTTATAGTGCTTTGAAAAGGTTTTATCACCTCAGGAGCAATTCCAAACTTATAAAAAAAAATTTTACAAGCGATGCGTTGAATTGAATAAAATCAAGCTCTGTTTGAGTTACTTAATTGCAGTTCAAAGTACTACAATTAATTAATTCCCAAGGACCGGTAAATCCAGATTATTAATTACTTATTATTATCTATTCTCAGCTTTTTCCATCCTGCTACTCTAAAAGAAGTTTGTCATTGAACAATTAACTTTTTTTTAAATATTTATATATACATAAGGAAAAAAAGTTAATGTATAATAAGAGATAATAAAGCATATACAATGACATGAGATAATCGTGTAGAGGAACTAAGCCCTGATGCTAACCAAATAACAGAATTATCTTAGAAGGTGTCACGATGCTTTCTCCTTTTCAAATACCTGGGAAGAACATAGGGAATCGAAAACAATGTTAGGTTTGAAATAGTGGATCTGAGTAGTAATAAAGTTTTTCATGACAAGATTGATGAAGGATTCGTGCCCAATCAGTAAAAAATTGGACATTAAGGTCATTATCGATGGCTTTGTTCGTAACAAAGTAGGAGCACTGAGGATTTTGAATTGTAACGATCGGATACGAGAGGAATTCGATGGCTTAGTGAAGCTCTACTCCGTAAGACCAGATGGGTCTGATGATTGCCATGTACAAGAGTCTTCTGTAATCAATTGGGAGCTTTGAGGGTTTGCCAAAGAAATTTCGAAGTAGAAACGGCGAACAATTAACACAAATTTCTGTTTATTTCAATGTGATGAGACTAAAATATAAAGTTAATAAATAAACAATCGAACAAATATCATGCATAAGAAGTACGAAGAATTTGCCAAACACGTTCTCAAAAAATTTATCATTTCTTTTTAAATGCAACAATTTTAGAAAACGCTGCAACATATAACTCAATCACAAGGTCCTTAAAACCGACACTGTTGCTATGGGAAGTTTGAACCGAGACCCTGTGGCATAATAATCCAACTAACTGACAAGTAGCCAGAGGCTTTCAAAGCAATCGATGCATTGTTCTTGTCAGGTTTCGCACGAGCTAGATGTAGCCAAGTTAACAGGTTCGGAGAGAATCGGTTCGAAAACCCTTTCAACTACTGCGTCCAATCACTGTTTTAACATTAATAAGGCAACTTATTTCATAAAGATGGCTATAACAAGGTAATAATCCATTTGATATAAAACAGAGACGAAGAAAATCGATTTATTTCATCTACTCATACAAAAAGGTCATTGAACCCATACACGATTCTTAATAAAAATGATTTTTGATGATGCTACTGCTCTCAGATAATTTCATACTTTAGAACTGTGATAAAATAAGAAAGAGTAAGTATTACATCATAAGCATTCATTAATAATATACGAACTATTTATTAAACATTGCGAATGGACTACTTATACCGAATACCTAGCATAATTATGCTACGACTCGTGTAGATGCATAAGACCAGTAGAATAAAATACTGAATTCCAAAACTGTTTTGATTTTTGACAATCTGACAAAAACTGACACCACAGAAGTCGTAAGAAAATATGTCAAATGTAATCCAAACTCATTCGTGCAATATAAAACATTAATTCGAGCAATCTTAATAAATCAGCAAATAATCACTATTTGTAACAACAACTTAATGAATTGTGAGAAAAAATAAGAAAGCTTGTGGCCAGAAAACTAATTTGGATATTCCGCCTTCTCGCTGACTCACGCCCGGTCCAAAATGCTATATGGATATAGGTACTTTACATAAATCAAATATCTTTCTCTACTTGATAAAAAAAAAAAGATGAATGAAAACGTGATATTTTTGGCATTGCTAGCAACAAATAATCTTTTGTCGTGCTCGATGTTTTTTTATTCCTTTAATGAGAGAAGCATTGGTGTGTTAAATTATAATTTAACAGATCGAACACACCATAATTATAAATAGTTTTAAAATTTAACAAATCAAACTTTTCCTGATGTCTTTCTTTCTTGCCGTAAAATATAGGAGTGTTTAGAATCGATATATAATTATTTCAACAGAGAGAATGCAGTGAAATGAGATTGATGTGTTTTTTAGAAAACTATAACATATCTTTTTAACATATCTATGAAACAAACCTTTATAAAACACTTATTTTTTAGTGCAAAATATTCGATGTCCTAAAACAATACCAACAAAGTACTCATTCATATTTTAATAAACTCTCCACTTGGTTCTATCGTATAAAAGTATTTTTATTAATAACTGCGTAATATTTTACGTTTCAGAAAATAATAAATTTCCTCTTCAGTCATACAATATGGGCAGTTGTATAATTGGTAAAATGATGGTTGTTGGGAGGACAGGAGGTACCTCCCTAGTTAATATAACATTATGTTAAGATTAATATTAAATATTAACATACATACATAAATATATAAGAAATTTGAATGTTTTAGGAAATAAATTTATCCCTAGCCATGACCTGCTGCAAGTCGAGATGTTAATACGAACTCAGCCAAAAAAAACATGGTAGATCGTTGATTTATAGAATTAATCAGCTATTCTTTCAGCAAGTGAGCCGGCCTTCGACGGTAGTTGCAAATCAATATCCCCAGACTACTTTACAATTATAAATGAGGCACTCCCGATAACCTTTCGCTGCCCGACCACAAAACCACCGGGGCGTCGTAACCATCAGAAAAAGATGAATAATTTTCAACCTATATAGATTGTTATTGACAACAACTATTACAATTTTTATACACGTCCAAGGATCTCTGTATAAATAGTTTGTAGACGGAGTTGTAATGAGAGAGCGAGGGCATGATCGATTCAAGTCAGGTAAGCGTTTTCGTCAGGATGCCACGTCTGTATACACCTAGATTGCTTTAGTCAAATGTTGACCAATATTCATCCCTCGGACCAGATGATCGAAATGTACAGGGTATCTCAGTTCAACTAATAAGTCAGATTCTGGGTACGATGTCTTACTTTCAGTGATATCGGCGATAATAATCTTCAGAATTAATAATTTATATTAGATTCATATAGTGTTCTACAAGGTAACACACCTTTGACGATATCCACTGATTTTTAATGAAACTTAAAGCAGCTTATTGACTCTCCCGAAAAGTGTTGTGGTCGATAATTTGCATTTGTATCGATCGGCGTGCCTAGCATATTCCAAGAAATTCTCAAACTTTTTAACACGCAGTCTAACTGTATAACCTACGGCCGTTTTTAAGATGATATATTGATAAATATATATATATATATATATACACACACAAATGGAATAGAGTAGAAAAGTGACTTCCCTGACTTACGGCTAAATCTTTTTAGAATGAGAAACATGAATAGAAAAAGAATCACATCATATATATATATATATATATATATATATATCTGGTCAGAAGACTACATAATAATACAAATCAGAAAGTATTTAGAAAGTGCCAAAAAAAACTAAGAATGAAAAAAAAACAACACGAACCATCGCAAGATATTAACCAATTATAGAGAATATATTAATAACAACAGTTAAGCGCGTGAACTAGCATAAGCTTTACATAACCTTCTTTACGAAAAAGAACTTATTTTTTAATAAATAAAATAATAATGACTATTTATTTAAAAAGTTATCATATTGTATTAGTCATATCATATTATATTCTTACTTTTATTGACTAATAACTAAATATGTGCTATAGCAGGTCTCTAATCACGGACCTGAAGGTATGTACTGCACACTGCTATACCCATCTATATTAATATAATTTCGAATAAAAAAAAATAGATTATTATAATGCAATTGGGAAAAACCACAATGCAAAGCTTTATGTTTCAAAAAATACAGCTACTTACCAGTCGACGTTTCGCCTATTCAGGCATTATCAAGACACCAAAATCAAAAAGGGGTTATGTGAATCGCATCTCGAAGAAAAAAGTGCAATACATCCCAACGATCAACAGCCCAAACTTGATAATGCCTGAATAGGCGAAACGTCGACTGGTAAGTAGGTGTATTTTTTGAAACATAAGGCTTTGCATTGTGGTTTTTCCCAATTGCATTATAATAAATAATAGTGTTTCTTTTTGAGTTTTTGGCTCTATTTTAGTAAAAAAAATAGATTATTAAAAAATAAGAATAAAATAGAAGTAAATAAGTAATCCCAAACCAAAACATTTTGATTCACGATTTTGTAAAATTAAAATAAAAAAATTGTAAACGATATATTTTATATACGGCAATATATTTTATATGCATAAGTTATAAAAGAGCAGTTTTTAACATAAAATAAAATGAAATAATCCACAATTAAACATTTTAGAGAATAAACCCAATTGTAAGTGGAATCGACTGGGATAGTAAAGATTTTAATGGAGGCACGTGGGCAAACGAGTGTTATTTGTTGGAATGAGCGGGATTTGTGGCTATCCCATTGTTTAATTTAAGAATTATTGTCATTGAATCCGCACTACTATTTATTTTAAATTATTTAGTTCATGATTTAATCAGTCAACGTTTAAGAAAAAAATATTTTTAAAAACAACAACATTATTTTGCAGTTTCAAATAAATCTTGAATATAAAGTTATTTCAAATAAATCTCCTAGTTTGCATAGGTTCATTCCAAAACTAACAAACAATAACTACAAATTAATAAAATCCACTAACTACAAACTAACTCAGGTTTTAACTGAACATGGACATACCAAATCAGACTTACACAGATTTCACATAACCAACGATAGTACTTGCTCAATAGACAAAGAAGAACAGACATTTAAACATATAATATATGACTGCCAATTGTATGAAGGACAAAGATCAAAATTAATTATCTCCACAATATTAAGAGGGAAAGTTTGGCCAGTTGCTGAACATGACCTATACAATCACTTTGGACCCGAACTCACTAAATTTATTTATAGTATTGATTTTGAAAAGTTGACATCCATATAAGAAACTCCCTGTACTATACTATGTAAAAAAAAGATAATCATTATGTAAGTATTGTAATTTTAATTTAAAAAAAAAAAATAGGAAAAAATGTTAATTGTTAAATTTATAGTTGTTAAATTCGTTAATTTTGCTAATTTAATTTTGTTAAGTTGTAACAGCATGTATATAATAATGTCTTTTGCATATATTTTAGTATTGTCAAACTGTAGTTAACTATTTGTAAAATGAATTTATAAGGCACATAGTATACTCACGTATGGAATGTGTTAACAAATAAACGGTCCTTTCAAAGGGTTACTTTGAAAGGAAAAAAAAAAAAACTTATTTGCATTAAAAACACAATTAATAAAAAAATTAATTTATTAAAATATCCATAGCACATTCACTATCAAATAATTACATAAATAATTAATTAAGGCAGTCATGCTAAATGTATATCACCTATATTACTTTTCCACTTTATATATTACTATAAATTATATATTTTTATAGTTAATTTAGCCCCACAATAAAGTACTTTGTTACTTTTTTGCATATTAAATATTTTTTTTTCAAATTAACTATTTCTTTTTTTTAATATCAAATTGTGTGCTTATCTATTTTTGTGAGGTTAGTAACCAAGGTTTCGGAAAAACATTTTTCAATCTGCGACATCATTAAGGAGTATTCGTCCTTATCCTACTGGATTATAGTCAAATGGTGATTCAGAATTTATTTACGTATTAAGTTCTAGAACATTGTTCTTTTATCTTGAAAAAAATCTCTAAATCATAAGTAATATTGCGAAGTGGGCTGAGTTATAAGGCATTAGCGATCTTGAGTCTAATGCAGCGCCTGACAAAATAAATCTCAACTTTCCCATTCTGATTTCAATAGCTTGCTAATCTGCAAAAATACCCGTTCTATTAGCCTAAAATTTAATTTATTACTTAAGATGAAATATATTTAATTTATTTTTAAAAATTCAAGAATAAACTGAAATAGTTTTACCGTTTATTACGATTATTTCTGTAGCCATAACAAATATATATATATTGTATTTATTTAATTTTAAAGTATATCATATATTGCAATTTATCCTGGACTACCATACACCACCGTGATATACCATAAGATTAAATGTCAATACCAAATGGAAAAAAAACAAACTATTTTAGGTAATATTTCAAGATATTAAATTTTAAAACATTTTATTATTAACTAAATCAGGGATTAAATAATAAAACATAAGAAACATTAAACCCCATATATAAATATAAATCCCTTTACAAAATAAAACTAAAATTTCGCTTGATATTTTCCCCTCTAAATTCCCATTACCCCTCGGTCCTTTAGCAACTAGCCCGCGATTTAAATTCGTTTGGGCCAAATTACTTTCTAAATACAAATATAATTTTAATTGTACTTACCATCTTTATGGCTACATGCTCGTTGGTATACAGATTTTTTCCTGAAAAAAGAGAAAATACTATTATTAATATGTTACTTCAAAACCATTCTAAAATTAAATCATTCATAATATTGTTTATTTACACTGTAAAGATTATTAATAATGACTGCCCTAAACTTGTGTGCCGTACACAAACGTGAATTTCTTTTTATTTTTAATATTTTTAGAAAAAAGGATTGAAAAAAAGGTCATATAATTCCTTAGTTATCTAAATCATCACACACCATCCCAGGGTTATTTAGAACATGGTGGGCAAATAAAAATGATAATCGTGGGTTAGATTATTAACGTACGAACATATCTGATAAAAATACGTAACCTACTGCTGAGAGGAACTAGTGTATTTCTTATTAAGTAGATGATCACAGACCAAGTCAAATACAGTTCTTTAAATGGTCAGGTATAACGTTATTCCCAATCTAAAGACATCCAATTAGAAAAGTATTGCAAAGGAATCCTAGCTGATCCTAGGTTCCTAGACCCTCCGACCTTAAAAGACGTTAAATGAGGATATCCTTTCTCAATGGATACTGGACCCCCTAGTGAACCCGCTTAAAAATGAAATCTCAAAGACGTTACAACCAGAAACGCAGTAGAAATTAAAAAATACAATAAAATACTAATAGTGAAAATGTTAAATAATTTAAATATAATAAACACGGCAAGAATTTGTTATTATAATACATTCTTATGATTTATTTCATAATAAAGTTATCGTTATGCTGTATATATATAATCTTGTGATTGTTTTTAACTTTTTAAATTTAACTAAAACTTTGGATACTGGCTGAAAAATTCCAACTAGTTCAGTTGTCAGTTGGAGTTGGCCCGGAAGATGGTCTTCAACATAGGTCGAAACGTGGACTAAAATAAGTCATTCTTCACTCCAGTAAGTCCCAGATCTCACATAAGCCATCCTTATATATACTATAAATGCATGGACAAATTTAAAAAACCTACTCTTAAAAGGTCAAACTAGCAAATTTTTCTGCAAATCGGCCAGGGCTTAAGGAATCAGAAGCAACATGCCGCGAGAGAGTGCTATAATTTCTAAGGGTTCCCTGTTAAACTACGCAATCCTAAACTCGAGCTTTCAGCGCTTCAAGAATCAATACTCATCCTTTCCAACCTTTATGAAAATCAAGGATTTATTGTCATCTTAAGAACAGGAAAACATAATTATATCCCTGAGAAACAAAAAGAAATGTTCCCTATAATTTGGTCTTTACTTCTAACCTTATCGGAGTACAATTCCTTTTCTTGTCCGAGGCTTCGTACAATACCATACCCCCATAACATAGCAGTCATATAAATTTATTACGTGTAAGAATTTTTTTGTTATACATTAGAGAGAGAGAGATAAAGACAGCATTTCCGCCAATTATTTGTTAGATTTTTTTAAAATATTTATTGCACTTACATTTAACATAGTTTTTCAGTTATACATCATACGAAATGAATAAGTAAATATAAGTACTGTAATGAGTAAATTGATTTACTTAAATTTTAATATGAAAAATTTACATTTTATAGTTAACACCCTATTATTACTTCACTTAGTATAATTTTCATTATATAATTAATTACTATAACATCTTCCTTACTGCCCATCTTGAATTACAAAATAATCTATTCAGAAAAAACGAAAAATACAAGAAACTAATTTAAAAAACGTCAAATTATTAACAAAATACAAGTAAATAATTAATTTTTCTAATAATTTGGATCTCTAATAAATCAACATCTAAAGAGATAAATTATACGAATTCCTGTTATGGAAATTGTATGAGTCATATCGAAAAGTGGGAGAAATTGCGGACAAATGGATTAGATCTTCCATCAAACGTAATTATCAAAGACATTTCGAACCACTTTAGAGCCCGCCTTATTAGGAATTACGAGCAGAACCCTCGGCCCTATAAGGTCACCGGGGGAAATACTTTATGTATTCTAGTTATTGATCGCTACGGGGTGAATTCGGCAATGCCAGAAGGGCAAATTCACCCAATTAATACGCAAAAATTTACAATTAAAATAAATATTAGAGAAATAAAATGGTGCTGGTATAGGTCAAAACAATTCTCTTATATAAGGAGGAATGTTTATTTGGAAGCCAACGTTTCGACCCACATTGCAGGTCTTCTTCGGGGCTAAATATACGAGATACAAATAAATTAAAATAGTACATGGCACAGAATAGCAATATATGTATTGTATGTTGATAGAATAATGTTAAATATTGTAAGTAGTATAAATAAAAGCCTGGGGAGATTAAATTTGCTATGTATAGCCGGCACCATGAAAGGGATGCGGAGAGGGGAAAATGTGTCATGTCGGGACTATATGTTTTGGACAAAGGACAGACCATTTGCTTATGGAACCTTTATGGTCAAGGTCCTGAGAAGGAAGGAGATGGGGCGGACAGAGACTCTTGAGATAGACACAGAGAAGGAAGGAGGGACTCAGGAGACGTACAGCAAGGAGGAGAGATCTTGCGGAAGAAGGAGCCGGCGAACAACGCGGACCGAGAAGATGAAGAGTCCCGGAGGCGACAAGAAGAAGACCAACCTGTAACCCAATCTACCCCTGTTCAGAGATAAGTTTAATTAATTTCCTGTAAGGTATTTTATGGCAATCCTTTTTGTATATTTAAAATCTGAATCATTAACCTTGTTTGAAATTGAATAAATAAACAATCCGTAATTCTTTTGGTGCTTACATACCCCTGATACACTATTTATTTGTAAATAATATATTGAAGGTATAATCGATGAGTAAATTGGTAAACACAAGAACAGACCTTTGGAATGGAACCCAATTAAGATAAAGGCATATAAATAGTAATTTGAGTACTCATCCTTAATGAGACTATGGCATCCCAAATATCAATATATATATATATATATATATATATATATATATTCAAAATACATTTAAGAGTAGAAACATAGCAAATTATATAATGACAAAGAGGTACTATATATTAACAATGGGGTGTTGTTTAAATCCAACAAAGTCTGCCTGCAAAATTAAAATTTAGAGCAAAGTAAAAAAATTAAAAGTTATCCAATGAAGATTCAAAAAAGGTAACAAATGATTAGGAAATTAAGAATTAGGACATAATTATAGTAGTATAATAACTAAATGAAAATTAATACATATACGAAATAAAAATAAATAATAGAAATTAATAAAAGTATAGTTAAAAATTATAGAGCAAACAGAATTACAGTAGATAGAATTTGTAAATAAAACTTTTATAGAGTTATAAGGAATTTTATACAGAATAATTAATATGAACTATATAAAAATTAACTAAACAAATTTTTTATATTAACCAGATGCTAAATAATAACAAGGCATAAACATATAATGGATTATCCAATAAAAGGTACGGAATAACAAAAAATAATAAGAATAAAGTGTTATACCAAAAATAAAGTAAAAGAGAAGTAATGAAGAATGATGAATTTGAACATGACATAAAGTGATTATTTAAGATGGATTATATAGAAAAGGCGCCAAAGGGGTATGAATAGGACAGAGGTATAATTTTGGAAGTTATACAACTATTGTAGTATATAATGATTACAGATAATGACAAATACAGATAATTGTCCACCATTTTATTCATTCTATACATAAGGTCAACATAAAATAAATATTATTGATTAACACATTCTGGAATATTTATGGACCAATTCAGTTAAGAAAGAAATTGAAGAAAAATAAGATGCACCTAACAAACCCAGACTACTTAGATTTTGTTCCATTAAACTTTTTTTTTCGAAAATGCATTATTGCATTCCATTTTCATTTAATAATCTCATAATTGAAATTATTAACTACTATAATCACTTAACCTTTATGTTTAAGTTAAAACTAAAAAATGCGTTTTCGTCACTCTCAGCTTAAGAAATCCTGCTCAGGAAAAAAAGAATGTGACCTTCAGTCTTGATGAATCACGAGTCTTGAAGATTCGCTGCAAGTATTAAGGAATTTATACTATATCTATTTTTTACTTCATTTCGATTTAAATTTGTATTTAAAAATTTTTTTTGAATTAAGTCACCAAATTATATACATTTGAGATTCGCATATTAATAAATTTGAAAATCCAAGTTCTTTTATACACTGATAGGTTATACCATTTAAAAACTTGTTTAATGGATTAAAAACCGTGGTATGGATTTGTCTCATTTAATGGACCTATAACATGTAAAATCGAAATGTCATTTGTATGTTCAATTATATTTTTTTTTTAATTCCAAAATCAAAAAAGAAAAGTAAATTAAGAAAACATGCTAACAAACACAAAAAATGTTTTACATCACACCATGTTCCCCCGATAGCTGCCAAGAGTAATTATTTATAAATAAATGGCCTTATATGAATTAATTTCAAAGTTAATGATACATTTAAACCAAATATTAAGTTTGTAGACTGGTGTTAGCGGAATATAAAAGGTCGATATGAGTGTAGCAATATAAATATGAGCGGTGGATTGCTTATATAATATTTTTTAAAAAGACAGTTTCTTACAACAGTAGCATATTGGAGAAACACTGGAATAGTAATTGATTTCTGAAAAGTGACAACCGAATAAATAAGCTATTATCTCTAGCTAGTATGAGACTGAGACTCAGACGTTTAGTGAAATTCGTTTTAACACCAGCGAAACGCTATCTAATATTTCCTTTGTGGGAGAAAGGGTTATCAAAACGTCAAATCGTTCAACGGTTAGACAAAGGAGGAAAAGCTACATTGAAACTGGTGGAACAAATGAGTGTTGTCTAGTGGATCAAGGCGTCTTTCATCTCTGAGAACAACCAATTCCTCCACTCAGGAAATAAAAATTATTTATCGTTTCTTTCTCAATAACGTGGAGTTGAGTTGGGAGAGGAGTCAAGTACTATTATCCTTCACGAGTACTCGACCAAAAAAAAAGAAAAAGAGAGAAAAGAGAAGCAACGCCAACCAATTCTGGCTTCAAAAGGAAAGCCAACGGATCGTGACGAACCTTGCAGAACTTAGTAGCCAATAAGTGTACAAATATATCTGAGTTACGATTTTAATATGCGAGCTAGAACAAGGAGAGCGTAACTGAAATAGCAATGAATGCACTTCTGTCTTATAATATACTGCTACACGCTACCCATAAGTGAGTTTTATAAAAATATATTATAGATTTACTGAAAGAAATATATTATTTCAAATGTGGAATACAATGAAATAATCTCATAAACACTTATATGTAACCATGCATTCTTGTATTTTCATTACAGCATGAAGATTATTAAATGATAACAGGTTATCAATAGCGATGTCTGTCATATTTTTTATGGATCTTAAATATAACAGAAAAATAAAATACGTCAATATTTCAGTAATTGCCTCACTATTAATGTTAAATGTTTTTTTTGGTTTCTTTTTTTAAATCAATTATCTTAATTTTGCCATTTTGCTTCCGGATAAATAAATATAAGATGTTTAGTTTCATTTAAAAAAAAAAAGTTTATTCTATAATTATTTGTGATATTAGCAATAATGTGATTATTTTTTAATTTCAAATCTGGAAGAGTTTCAGAATGAAGGAACATTTAATTTCTGCGTGATCTTAAGTAGTCAATACAAAATTTAAAAAAAAAATCAATCAAAGACGCTATTGTATTACTTATCTGTGATTTTTGGCATTGTTTTCAAAAATGTCACTAAAATTAATATTTTTTATAAATCTCAATTTGTACGTGACATGTTGCGCGAAATATTAGTGTTCTTTCTATTTTTCCCTGTAAAAACTATAAATTATAATGACAATTTAATAATACCATCATAAAAACACAGGTATCCCTTATAAATATTGTTTGATAAGGTAACCCGGAAAAAACATTTCTGGCAGAGTATCACATCGAAACTTAAATATTTTTCTCCAGAAAGCAGTGAGAGTTAAACTGTTTTTGTATGACAATCGATCTGATTATTTAAAAATGTCTGCAGTGAAATACATGAATGGCAAAAGGGCAAAAACTCATCTAATGAGGCAACTAAAAAATAAATCTTAATAATTTATTAAATCAGTTGCAACAATTCGAAAAGCTCGTATAAACGAGAAAAAAATATAAAAGAATACTAAACTGATGTTCTGACAATTACACATTTCCATTAAGCGATTCAGAATAAAAACGCCATTAATAATAATAATAATAAAATATTTATTTAGAAAATAAACAAATCCCATTTGGCACATATTGTTGTTTTTCTTGATTGTGACAGTCAGGAGTGGTATTTTGAAATCTTTGTGTAATTATTCGTTGGTAGTGTAAAAAGGACAATGTGTAATATAAAGAAGGAAATAGGATTAAAAAAAAAATAAAAAACACCATTAACAACTGTTTTTTAATGTTTTCTATGTTCATTTAAAGTAATGTTAATTTGTATTAATTAGTATCAAGTTTGCAATATTACTTTGTTTAAAATTAAATTTGAAGTGAATTTTTTTTGTTTTTTTATAGAGGCAATGTATATTGATTACAAGCGTTAATAATACAACTAATTTACATAAAACTTGATAATTTCTTTTGCAGATTAAGAAAAACTGACATTAATATTACAATAATAAAATGCGAAGTTATACAAATAATGAGGTTATAGAACCTACGATTGACTCTTTCAAATTGTTATTGCTACACTTAACTCTCAACAGGAAGAAAAGTTGGACACCAGGATGAAATAATAAAAACTGCTGACACGAAGGGAAGTTGGCCTCTATTCAAGAAAACTGCTACGTTAGATTTTTCTCTTCGAGGAAAAGCGCTGCCCCTACAATCTCCAATTTCTTATCAAGCTACATAGGTTATTTAAGTAACCTGGAAGATTAATTATAAAATAACTTTTTAATGCTTTTGAATAAGATTGAAATTTGTCAGTTGACGAAATTTGAATTTTTCATCTACACAGATTACTTTTTAACATTAATAACACCATAAATAATTGAGAGAAAGTAAAACTTTACAAATACATATACACGAAAGAGAGAGAGAGACATCTTATAACTCTTTCTGTCCTAAGGTATATACAGAACATTAAGACCACTACTTAAAAATAGAGGAGAATTCTTAATGATCTTTTTTTTTTTTTTTATACCATTAAATATAGAGTTTTATGTCTTAGACTCAGTAATCCCCTGAAAATAGATACATTTTATTTCAATTAGTCAACACTTAATTCATAATCTTTGAGTATGTCATTTTATCATATTCAAAGGTAGGAATTACGAGCAAGGAGCTCTAACGAGTACTTATTCTATAAGTATCGTAATATTGAGCTGCCCACATCAAATTAATAAAACATAAATCGTATGTTGAATATTAGTCTATGCTTTTTCTTTCTTAGTTTTAGATAGCGGGGTGTAGAGTGCTGAACTGATATGCTGTTAAAAGTGACGGGTGGATCCTGTGGAATCTAAGGACTCTCCCGGGGCTCACCCAGCCTCTATGTAGTCGGTAACCTTAATTGAAGAAAATGCTGGCAGTTGAGCGATATCTAGGACGAATTAGCTCCTTTACAACCGTTAAAACAGTACTACACCCAATATCCTTCCAGTTTTTTTTATTTCTCTACATAGATATTATTAACTAGGGCTAATGAGTCGAAAAATCATAATGTATTTCCTCAGTTGTTGATTTTAATTTGAAATATACATATGAAATATCAACATTCCAAGAAGTTTTTATTTTTTGACTAGTCTTTTGAGTTTCAAGTTTAACGTAACGCTTATCAGACCATGGAAAACAATGGATTGTTTATTACTCAACTTCCAATATTTATAAGACCGATTAGCATATATGCAACCCAAATGAATTAATGGTCAAGTCGAATTTCGTCCAGAGAACGGTAATGAGGGAGTTTCTGGCAGTTTTTGGTTGACAATGGAGTTAGTAATAAAAGCAATAACTCCTTTTCAAGGCAATGCTTGACTATTTCAAGTATTCCTACTGAATACGAAAAAAAACGCCCAAATTACGAGCAACTCATTTTGTTTTTCGACATTACGACCACTTATTCACCGTGGGTGTAGAAATATTCCTGCAAAGCGAACACGTGTCACCTTTTTAAGAATACGATATCTTCACAATCAAAATTGTTTCAAAACATACAATCAATCATGCAATTTGCTTTAGTATTTTTTATTTTTATTCCTTTACAATACATTGATATATTTTATTTGAATACAAATAAATAAGGGAAGACGATGTATTAGATAGGACAAACTAGAGTGAAGAGGAATGATAAACTGGCGCTAAGCCCCGGAGATCGATATGAGGTCAGCTCGAGTACAAGTTTACGTGCCTTGGCACACTATCAGTATCTGTCCTTCTACCCGTGCCCATAGTAAGAATAAATAAATTAAAATCATTCAAGAGTTTAAACTATTTCATTCACAAGTTTATAATTCATGCATTAAAAAAAAAATACATGGTAAGGAGCTTTTTTTAGATTAATTAATTTATTGATATTTACAACTATAATAATATTACAACAAGTAAATGCTCATATGAACTAATGACATGAAAAAAAACACTTGTGGAGAAACTATCTATCGGTAGCACTCCAATAAAGTTTTATAGTAGAAGGTCTCGAGGCCACCTTCTTTTCAGACGCCTCGGAAGGTTATCAGGAATAGTATGGGAAGCAAGTTGAGAGACTAGCGGATTGAAGTATGTATGGAGCTTGTCATGTAAGGATAGGTATCTAGTTTGGGCCAAATCAACTTATTGAATATTAAGATCATGATGGATGAGTTTGTTTGTGACGTGATAAGGAGCATTGAGGATTTTAGGTAGGATTTTGGATTGTAAGGATTGGATAGGAGATGAATTGAATGATTCAGTAGAACCCCAAAGCTCAACTCCGTACGTCGAAATAGGTCTGATAACTATCGCGTAAATGAGTCTTTTGTAAGTAATTGGGAGCTTAGAGGGTTAGTCCAGTAAATGTTGAAGTAGGCGAAAACGTCGAGCAATTTCTTGTCTTTTCAATCTTGTATGAGGATTGGCAAGGAGCTAAATTTAAAATTTGATAAGAAACATAAAAGGTAAAACAATAGACAATGAAAGTTAAAATATCCAGTAGTGGAAGAGAGCAAGAGGGATGCTTTCGAGAAAAAAAAAATTCAATTTTTTATGAGTTACACCCATTGACCTTTTTACCTTCGATTTAGTCTTTGGTATAAATAAAATTGAGCCATCTCTCAGAATACAAGGCGTGTCAGGGAATATAAGTTTCTATATAATTTTCATTAAACAGTAAAAGTTTCATTCAATTAAAATATAATTTTCTAAAAGTGAAAAGTACCGAAAATAATGACAAATATACAGAGACTAAAAGTCATAAAATTATAACCTTCAACCATTGAAATATTTTTAACTTAAAATATTATTTACGTAGAATGAATAGTGATTTTAGAGATACTATTTTTTTAGATTCTGTAAGAAAAACTTTTAAATAACTCGTTTTAACAATAAAAGTTTTATTTTACAAGAATAATTTATATTGTTTGCAAAATAACATATTTTCAACGATATCATTTATTGTTAGATCAATAGTTAAATACAACAAAATACAATGTATAGATCATATTAGCTAAATAATCGAGATTTTTAGAACCTGTTAAAAAAGGCTTAGAAGTAACTCTTTCTTATTTCCAAAGATATTGTTTTTCTAAATAAATAACTTCATTTTTAAAAAAGTCGAATGTTTCGTTGTAACAGTACATTATGTATGAGATATATTATTAGTAAAATAATTTATTATTCAACTGTATCATTCATTACTAATTAAATTATTGAATACAACAACGTATAACATTTATTCATCCATTTTTATCTAAGCCAACTCCTTTACATCGTAGACAAAGCAAGTTGTGTTCATAATGGGTCTTGGCTGTATAGAAAATATTTTTTTAGACATTGAAATAATTATTTTTTTTATTTCCTAAGAATTTTATATTTATAAAATTTAGACCGTATGTAAAGCAATAACTATCCTCATTATTTCAGCTAGCATTTATTATGATTTTAAACAAATAATAATAACAACAAATAATCTCCATCAACTAACAAAAAGAAAACCCGCTTATTTTGTTAACTGACCGTGTTATATAAATATTCCAAGTACATTTTTTGCATTCAAAGTTGCTTAGAGAAGTGCTTGACTGCTTCGAAATAGATAAATCCACATCAGCGTTTACCTTCCTTCTTTTACATCATTTAGTTCCCTCAGTTATTCCTTCTTTTTGTTTTAACGTTTATTAACTTTTCTGTGCTACGAATTCTTGTGAAAAAAAACTTTAAACATGATTATACAAATAAACATGATTACTTAAAACATTATTATCATCTGATGAGCTTATTATGAATTCAATATACAATTTATTGCGAAAATTATAGTCATAAAGTGTGCGAATGAAATTTTAAGTGTCACAACAACAAAAAAAAAAGACTGTTAATCAGTAACAGCATTAAAATAGGCAATCAAATAATATAAACAAAACCTGATTAACATAAGTATATAAGGAAGACTATATAAATAGGAAATTAATTAACCATAATTGAAAAAATAAACAAATAAACAAATGCAGGAAAGTACCTAGTATAACAGTTCTACGAAAAGATAATGTGAGGGAAGATTATTATATTTTATTTTTTATAATTGCAATACTAATGTTTATAATTAAAACTATTTTAACCACTATTCAAATATTGACTTCTCAAACTTTTAACTACAAAATGCAAACGGCCGTGTTTCTTCTAACATTAATTAACGCTGGGATGTGTACCTTAGTTAGTTTTATATATGTCCTTTGTATTTATAGAACAACTGAAGGACGAAAATAGGCTGGACTAGAGACTAATGCCAGTCTGGGCATTGTAGAAAAATAAAAGCCACGTGTGAAGTTGCTATATCAAGTATTGATTGGATTTACTTATAAGATCAACTTCTACTAGTGACTTAAAAGTTTGAACTTTGAATAATATATGTCGCGCAATGGAAACGGGTGGCATTAATAAATAACTGTACTTACGCCGAACTTACTCTAGATAACTAAAGAAATCATAGGTCTCACCTCATATAAGATGATATAATTATTTTATTTTTTTATTAATATTCAGTGATAGAATTTTATCATTGCTATTACTTACGCCATCGATCGATAATAATACTACTCAATATATTTATAAGACTTAATATTGAGACAGACATAAGGAACCTACACGTTTTTATCTAACTACCTGAGGTTCATGAGAAGGGAGGTGGAAAATGCCTTACACAAAATTAAAGTGTTTACGATGGAAGAAACTTTGATAAGTTGGAAACTAGTAACATTACTTCGGGCGAGAAACTGTTAGTGGACTACTTTATCGAAATGGATCCATTCAGTGGCCAATATACCATCCCATTACAAGTTTGGAACTTTTAATGACCATAAGGTGTTAAATTCAATAATGGTACAGTGCTATGTCTGGGAGTAGAGTTTGGTAGTGTATAGTACATCGACGAGGTAGAGCTATTGTCTCTTGTTTTTGTTTTTTTGTTGGTTGGTTATATCATAGTATGAAGTTAAACTGATATTGTAATTTCAAGACAAATATATGAATAGACAAATAAAATGAACAAATAAGCTATAAGTAAAAATTACTATTAATATCCGTAAAAAAAAAAAATAAACTGTTTACTAATATATAAAATATATTAAAATTAATCCGTAGGACAAAGGAAAAAAACAAATGATGCTGATCCTATGAACCCATGCGATATCCAAAAGAAAATTTGTCATATTTTTGGCAATTCACAAACAAAAACACGCCAGTTTTCTTTGGATTTTTATACTCCAAAATCACCATTGAACAATCTTCTAACCAACAGATTTGGAAGAAAAAACAAGATAGAAAAAATAAAATATAAACACTTAACCACAAAAAACAAAACAAATAAACATACCGAAGAAAGAACAACGGAACGAAGATATAGGAGTATATAAAAAAAAAAAATAGTATTGGGTTTAATACGTCACAGAGACTGTACTTTTTCTAGAACAACGGCCCTACATGGAGGTGGGTCTTTCGAGATCACACTCAGCCGCCAGGTTTTCCCCTTATTTTGGATACGAAAATTGACGAGGCTGGGTGAGTCCCAGGAGAGTCTCCAGATCCCATATAAATTTATAAAAACATTTCCATCAATTTATATAAAGCTATTAATTTTAAATAATTAAATATTATGATGTGATATGATATTGTCATTTATTAAGATCGACAAATGGGATAGGAGTGTAGTGTTCATCGATTGACCGCTGTAAGTTATAACAGTCATATTAATTCCATTGTACGTACACAGATTATTCTAGATTGTTATGTTAAATTAACAACCACTGAATGAAAGCCTTCCCTTCGCTTGCCATGTATTTAGACCACTATATATAAAACAGCGATAGCACGTGAATGAGATCAAGTGCTCAGCTGTCAGATAGATACAGCTCATGCCACGTGTTGTGCGAACCATAAGTTATCGCCTTCATTCGAATCCGGGATATTAACACTTGCGTGCCGGCTATCTCACCGACTTACAACAAATCTACGTCCTCAGTGTGAACTGAGCTATTAGGAGTTCTAAAGGCTACTCATATATCTTCGTGCCGGCACACTACATTACAACAAATGGAACAAGAAGCTAAAATCAGTTGGATTCTTGAATATATTTTAAGTTTTATAGTAAAGTAATGCATTTTCTGTATAATTACGCGGGTACGTACATAAATCCTAAAATCTCAACCACTAATTCGGGACAGGAGGTTCATGATTTTTCTATATAAACCAAGCAACATTAAAAAAATAGTCATTTTATAATTGCATTTTTTGTCAATATAAATAATATATAAGGTAATAAAAATAATTTTAAAAAGACGTGTATTAGAATACGTTCTAGAAGGATACTACAACTTGCAAAATAGAAATGCGTAAATTGCGAGCAGATTTTTGGAAATTTTCTTAATAAATACAAAGTACAGTGAAATTCGACAGATTTGCGATAAATGGGTATACATTGATGTAACGTAATGCAGCTGGTAGTAATGAAGATTGTTGGTTTTTGCCATGTTTCTGTGCCACGATCACGGCCAACCATGAGGTTTTCACTTCAATCAAGACAATCTATTATACAGAGCAAGAAAACGAGGGGAGCCACGCTAAAAAGATGAGGAGGAGGACGATCTGCGAAGAATGGGAGAATGGATATGGAGACAGAAAACAGCAGAGAGGGAGCATTGGATGGAGTATGCTCTGGTTCTACAAGGACTGTAACACCCGTCAGAGAGTGAGTGAGTTTGGAGAGGCCAATTGAGCCCCATCTTGGGTTTGACATAATACAGGATCGATTCACTGCTGTTATTAAAATAAATAATATATCTATGTGCGAGTGCCACAATCAGTAATTCAGCATCCTACGTAATTTTTTTATTAATCTATGTATCGTTTTCAAGTAATAAAAATACTCGGAGAGGAGAAAAAAACACTAAGATTGGATCCAATAAGTATCGATGGGACTTGATGTGTGTTCTACGATGAACCCATTCCCATACTTTTCTGAAATGTTTAGAACTACCTATCTTAAATCGTCCATATTCATTATTTTACAAGTATATTTAAGTGTACGGCCGTAACAATACAATTAAAAATGTTCATCAGATTTTTAATTTGAAAATATGTATGATTGAAATTTCATAGAAGTAATATTGAAGTCCTGCCATTTACAGCCAATGTTACTTAAACATTCTACTTAATTAGAGACTTAAAATCCTTATTAGAGCCCAACGTGTTCATTAATTTTCCAATTTCAGCTGAATTAGAACAGATATTAAACATGAAATTGAAGACAAATCAATATGTCTCTCTAACATTTTTTTTTTGTAGCTTCATAACATTTTTTAAATGTCATAAAAAAAAAAATAAAAAAATAATTTAAAATAAAATAAATTACCGTTACATTAAAACTTCATTAACTACGAGTGTAAGTAAAACTGAATTGTAGATATTTGTAAAAGACCCCCAATGTTTTTAGGGTTTCCTCCTGAGCATTGTAACCCTTTAGGGAAGACGGGAGGATGTTAAAGGTGTCTTCATTAT
Organism: Arma custos; assembly: GCA_037127475.1. Classification (NCBI taxonomy): domain Eukaryota; kingdom Metazoa; phylum Arthropoda; class Insecta; order Hemiptera; family Pentatomidae; genus Arma; species Arma custos. The sequence continues at coordinate 26,509,115 of CM073762.1, forward strand.
TCCCTTCTCTCACTTTTTCAAAGTATTCTTAAAATGATCTTTTTCTTAATTAAGTTTTTTTCATTAAAGGAGCCGTACTCATTAAAGTCTTCTTTCTTGAAAAAAATATAATATTGGTTGCAGACCAACCCTTTATTTAAATTTTTATTAGTTCATTCAGTCAAAAGTTATTGCAATTTGAAAAAGGAGATTCCAGAGGTTGTTTTCGTGATATATATTTTTTTTAGAGCAGAAAAGGTTAAATGTAGCACAGACTTTTGTATTTATGTTGATGAGTGCTTCAGTAATGTCAAAATAGGTTTGTACATTTTCAGTACGGAAATATTTGTGTGAAAAATGAAACTCGTTCTGGCACAACGCCTACAAGTTTATCCCCTACCATAAGTCGCTAAACGAGGCTAAATAAGTTTTCACTTTTGAAAAACAACAAATTATTATTCTCTTGAAAATTGATGTACAACCTCTTCTTACAGTAATATCTTTATGTAACAAACAAATATGGAAACAAGCTGAACTGAAACTGAAGAGCATTGACCTTGTGCACCAAGATCCGCGTACCCTCAACCGTTCACTACTTAATACCACTCAATTTAAACACAGTGCCATTTTTTCCACTCCTAAGTACTCTAAATGTCAGAGGGTCGTATAAAAAAGAACTTATAGATTAAAATTTATAACTGTACGATACGTCTTCCAACATCGACAGAAGGAAATAGCCGGAGCATACACATCCTGTTACGGTCGAATGACGTCAGGTAAGTCGTGTTCTGTTCAGCTCCGTAGGCAAGGGCAGGTTATTGGCCTCGATAGAAAGATCAAATCTGAAAAATGCATCAGGCCAATCATATCTCATCCGACTTATCAATTCGGTCATTTAATCAAAAAACAAAAGTTTCAACTAACATTTCGAGGTGCAGGTGATATAAGATTGTTGAAACGTTCATTTTTAGATAAAATGATTACCGAACTATAAATACCCATAATTATATTCTCTTTCCCATACTTAAGCTCATAATAACTAGTACTTTTGGAAACAATTAAAAGGGAAAGAAATGAAATGTGAAACTTGAAATGAAAAAAAACAAACTTGTTTTAACTCAATTCGAAGCGCGATCAGGCAGAATAATTACCCGAATAAGAAACGTCTTATACATACCAAATTGCGCATTGTCTTGAATCGTTATAAGAGAAACTTCAGTAGAGAATAAATACACATAAAAGCTAAAGATTTTTAAAAGAGAACTTATCTCAATGTAATCAAAAGTTCTCTGCAGATAAATATACGCCATATAATGGCTTCTTTCAACTCTGCCAATATTGATTTTACCTCCGGAACCAATACTGAAAGAAAGGGAAATATTCAGGAGAAAAATGAAGTAGATTGAACTTATGGAATAATTTATTATTATATGTATCATTTACTCTTGTTTTATTAAAAAAATTCCTCAATATGTTCTATTCACTAATGCTGCTCAACTTAATTTTTATTATTTTAGTGTCTCGTCTCTATTAACAACATCAAAGACTTGGCCTGTTGAATACTAACGTAATAAAAACTGATTTAAAAAAGAACAAAAATGAAAACTTTTTATTTCTCTAAACTATATTTTAATTTTTGGACCATGCAGAGCGATATTGTCATATCCATTCTGCGATGAAATCAGCCTTTTTCATTGAACACCTTATCACCTTTCCCAACGAGTAAAAAACTACTTTTCTTTATTGAATAGCTGTAATTTATTCGTTATAATTATTATATTTTTTATAAATACTTTTTTTACAATTATTATTTTTCGGACAAGAGGGGGGGAGAAGGATGATTATATTACATAACCACAATTACATATACAATATATCACATAACTAGCATCAAGTTAAAAACATTAGTAAAACAGTGGATATAATTGTAATTATATTTTTTCATTTTTTTTTTTTTTGAAATTTGTTATTCATAAAACAAACATTTCATTTAGAATAAGTCTGAAAAGACCCCCTCTCCCAAAAAAAAATATGAAAATTGTCTTTTCGTTTAATAAAGTTATATTTAGTTTAGTTTTGTCGTGTTTGAACTAGAAGTTTTATTGAAATAATGACATTTGTTAAAATAAAAAAAAGTTTCAAGATTTTAAAAACGTTCTTAGCTTTACTAATACCCAAATTTTTATTTTTTTTTAAACTCATATGGAACTTTCAAATGCATTTACTGCAAAATTAGTTGTTGTTTTTTCTTTTATTGTGACGTTTTTATTTTGACGGAGCTATATCAGAAGAAGAAGAAAAAACTAAATGTTTAAAGAAACAGAATGAATTATTTTCAAAATTCTGAAAATATCTTTCGAAAAATTCAAAAATCTGATTTTATATTAGAGGTAAAAACTAAAATATTAATTCAATATGATGATCTATTCAGAAAGATACCTATATGGAATTTATAAATTTTAAATTTTTCCTGTAAGTACTTCATTTTAAATGTTCAGTTAAAGACAAAGCATTGATTTCAAACGACAAAATTTCACTGAATATCATACATCTTATAATATAGATTTGAAGTCTATGAGGTATTTGGTATTAGTAAATAAACATAAAGAAAGAATATAAATGATTCAAATTTACTTCATAGTCTAGTTAAGGCTTTTTTAGTTTAGTATTCTTGACATTGGACCGTTGCCCGTAAGTTGTAATAAAAAATACATCGAACATAGTTAAAAATTTCTACAGCGCTCAAAGAACTACACCTATCGTTGACAGTGACAGTCCTCAGGGATATCTGAGCGCCGGAGTAGATTTCATGAGTCTTCATAAATATTTATACTGAGGCTTTGCCAAGCGTGCGTGCGTGTCTATCCCCCAGCAAACCAGGCCAAGGGCCCAGCCATCAGGCTAGGTACATTTACTGCTGAGGAGAATCGTTTGAATTATTCCTCAGGAAACAAGGTTGCAAAAAGATATATGTCGATGGAGATAGATAGATGAGTAGAGAAAAATAGGCAGATATTGAGTGAGTGAGTGAGAGAGAGAGAGAATGATAAGTATGCCATGTTATTATAAAATTATTAACATTACTGGTACAACCCCCTTGTACAATAAATTGTATGGGAATATGAATAAAAAACAAGTATTTCACTGAAAACAAAACTTTTAGTAGGATTAAAACCAAAACTAAGAGAAGTTTTTTTCATTTCAACTGGTCTCGTCTTTTTTTCACATCCTCTAAAATTTATTTACAAATTTACCATAAATAACTGCAAATGCTTCTATATAAACGAACGCCTTCTGTTACCTTTCGGTATTTTAAGGCGTTACAATGGGCTAAGTCCGCTGAAGGCGGAAGGAAAGACCTATTTTTTATTTCACGTTTTATTTTTTTTCAAACCCTCTAACTCTTCGAGAATAACGTTATCGCCAAACCGATATTGTATTGAAACCAATTTGATATTGAAATTCTGTTTATTATTGGTTTTCCTCTTTTATTCTCACTCGCTGTAAAATAAAAAATTTACGAGAAACACGTATCCCTTCCAGTTTTATCTTCAACTCTAAATGATCACGCAAGCTTAAATGTGCCAGGAACGGAGAGATACATTGTGTTGTTAGGCCACTGAGCTCACCAATAGTTAAAAATAAACACTTCAACAGATAGTAAGCTTCAGGTTTAAAGAAGTGTTATAAAAATAGATGTATAAGAGGTGGCTGTTAACTTAGCCATAATAAACGTTCGAAATGTAAAAAAAAATATTACGTTACACGTATTGAGAAATCACTGTCATCCAAAACCATTTATGATTATGACAGAAGGTTAAAATACACCACGTACCGTAAAACGGAGTGAATAGAAACAATTTTCAACTTTTGTTTGAAATTTTCCATATTTGTAGTTGTTCTAGATACACATTTTTTTTACCAAACACAGGTCTCTGTTAGACCACCTTGTTTATAGTATTTAATTTTATTTCATTTTAAAGAAAAAAAAATAAAAACATGGTGTTTCTTTTCACCCCGCAAATGGGGGTGAATAGAAACAGTACTTCGATTTCATATTTTTTCTATTGAAACAAATCGAGGGTGAATGGAAACAGTTAAATATGGTATTTTTAATTTGTAAATGGATAAATACAAATTTATTTCTCAACGTATTGATTTATTTCAGTACATAACCAAAAGAAGTTACATAACTGTAAGTAAAGAAATTGAATAGGTAGACAATTACCGTATTTAAGAAGATTAAATTATGATTAATAAATTGTGAAATCGGACAGGTCATCTTTGAAAAATATCATGCCTTTGAATCGAGAGCTGCCTGACCACCATGGTTCTTCATATTGAGACCTCTTTTCAAGTGTCGATATATAATACTATAATGCAAACCATGTTTCTCAGCAGACTTCCGAAGGCTTAGTCCCTTCTGTATGTCAGAAAGTGCATTTTCGATTGTTTTTGGATCATGCTTTTTGTAGCCCCCTCCAACCACCGGTTTGTATTTTCTTGGCATTTTACAGGGTCCTGCTGTGTCAAATAAGAGTCTAACATAAATATAAAACACACAATATGTATTTTATATAGTATAAATGTGATTTAGTATTAAATTTTTCTTGTGGGGTGAATAGAAACACTAAAAATTATGTGTTTCTATTCACCCCATAAATTCTGAAAACCTAACTTAAAAAGCATGAATAATTTTTGAAATAATATTGTTAAAGGTAAAGCTTAAAGTAAGCCTTAATCTTTTATATGAATAATTAAACTATGCTTTGTACAGCTATTTACTTTGAAGAACAGTACGTATTATGACTTACCTGGAAAAATCAAAGTGGATAAAAAAACACAAAAATCGTGTGGTAAAATTCAACAAGACATACAAACAGGAACCAGTGCTGTCAACCAAACAAACCATTATTTCCCTTTCAGCCTAAAGTATAGCAACTTTAAAAAAAATAATAGTTGCCACAATTTACCCATAGTAATGTAGGAAATAAATTATACATAAAAAAATGAAGTTTCGTTTCTATTCACCCCACTGTTTCTATTCACCCCAGTTTATGGTAGTTCATTTATAATGATTTTTTCCATTAAATTATCATTATAAAACATTAAAGCATAAAAAAACTTGTTAATTTTTTTCAATCGTTATGATTATATGAACGTTTCGAGTAAAAAGTAAAAAAATTAGAATATAATAAAAGCGATGATAAAATATGATAATTACTTAACACAATTTTAAAGATGAAGAGGATTAAAATTAGAAGCAAATTATTAATAATTTCAAATAAATTCAGAACAATTAACGTAGTGTAACATATATAAAATGTTACATAATGTAACACAAATCAAATGCTGCAACAGAGAATTTTATTATATTTTTTTATACATATTTAGATACGAGTAACATATACATAGTAACTTTTCTTTGTAAACATGTAATCAAAAGGTATATACAAAGATATTGGAAGTTCCAATTAAAAAACAGTCCTTCCAAAGGGTAACATTGAAAGGGGAAAATATTAAGAATCAATTCAACTATTTCTTTTTCTTAATTTCAAGTCAACAAATAAAAGAATAAAAATAACTTCCAAGCATTTTTCAGTCCCATCGACATTTATAGTTAAAATAAAATGTAAGTACAAAACTTCATATTTATAACAGTTTACAGTTTTACTTGTCGAATTTTGGCAATGTCTAAAGGCACGCATACACCGAAACCGTTATCGTACGAACTTAACTCGGACGTTATCGTCCGAACTCGGCAGATCAAATCAAACATATGTAAAAGAAAGGGGGTGCTTAGACCACTATAACAGTTGTCATACGTTGACGCCCGATCACGGCCGACCAACCGATGAGTCCGAACTTGGTATTTCTCGCCAGTCTGCTGGCGTCTACAGTGCAAATCGAGTGTATTTTTATTTTAAAACAGACCAACCCTGTGGAATAAACATTCAAAAAATAACAATAATCGTGATGTTGCGAAACATTTATGGACTGAAGTTCCATCGGAAATGGATATAACGGTTGCAGACATTAAAACATTAAGCCGAGCAATCAACTACAGAAGACCGGCAACGTATAATGCCGGCAACAGTGTGAGGGCATGCACGTCCGGGTAATTCTGTCCGACATAGGACGACTAAATCGGTTTTCATGTACGACTAGGGTAAAGCTGGTCACGGCAATGAGAAAAAAAAATTAAATAGTCTTAAGAAATGAGCAAACTCAGAAACATGAAAGAATTGTTATAATCCAATTGGAACACTCCAAAATACCAAGTTTTAAAGTCTCCAAAATACCGTCATGATATGAGATCTTCATTGCTGTGAATTTATATTGTGTTGTACGTTCTGATGATGTCCTAATTGGCATACGACAATAATAAAAAAAAAGTTACGATAACAGTAGTTATAATTAATAAAAATTAACAAATATTAAAAGAGATGTAAGAAAAAAATATATAATGCAATTGGTTCATTGCGTAAAAAAAATCAACGGTTAGTCTATAAAACAGTGGAATTATATGTGATGTGTTGGATTCTATCTTCATTTATATAAATTTTTTCGTGGTGTATGTCCTGATGATGACTTTGAAAAACGTTGACTGGTTAATTACTTAGCAGTATATAAAATATTTGAGGCTTTCTTACAAAGAGATGTTGCTTTCTTATGTGCAGTTTTAATGTTATGACCAAAAAAAGGCAGAATAAGCAGAGAAATGTAGCTATCATTTCCGAATCTATTCCGAATATATTGGCTTGAGTTTCCCTCGATCACGTATGTAAGCTGATCCGATAATGTAAGCAATGTGGCAAGCCTTCCATTGACGGCGCAAGCCCGATCGACGCAGGGGCTGACCCCAGAGCGATGAAACACCAAGGCCAGAAAATACAAATGATTCTTTGTTCGATTGCTAGCTATTGTTGAGATGGAACCCTGTGGGGTCCCCATTATCGCCACCCACAGGTAAGTTACGCCCGATTAGTTCTGGCCCTCTGGACAAAGAGATTCTCCTCTGGGGCTAGACGTACGTATGTCTGATCTGACATCATCCTCCCAATACTGGGCAGAAATATTATATTATTATTAGGATATTATTAATTTCATAAAACAGGTGGGAGGAAGTATCGTAATCGTAATATAAACAAAACTAATTTTAATAACTTGATATTCTATTTCGATGGGAATCGAAATATCCTATTTTTTCCTCTGGAAACGTTTAGTACCATACTGTACTATTTTTCATTTTATCTGATCAGTACTATTATTTAACCCTAATGCATGGGTTAAATAATACCACTGATAATATACATTTTTTAAATCGTTCATTTTTATGTTTATTATTACTGCTGTATATTATCGCTGAGTTAAAGAAATTTCCCAATTTTTTCTAAAAACTTTTGTTATATTATTTAATTCCACTCACTCCAGAATTCCCCACTTTTATAAATTTTAAGATAAATCAGAAAGCTCGGACTGGTGGCATGAGAACCTTATAGAATAAATAGATATCCTCTAGATGTCTAAACTTATGAAATGTTAATTTTTATCAAACATATAACTGATGGCCCATCTTCAACCCAGTTTATTTTTCGTAGCTTCTTAGAACTTGGTAGTTTCTTTTAGAAATTCTTAATCTTAGCCTACTATTACGCGGTTAAACAAATTACATTACATAATTAAGATCTTAAACGAGAATCTCGCATAGCAATGGCTCGATTCGTACGTCCCTTCCGAAGGATGGCATAACCAAGTGTTTTTCATTCCCTTTTACAAAATCCTAAGGCCATTTGCTGGGCTGCGAACCCGCGAACTCGGGCATGGAAGTTCGTTATGCTATCCATTAAAAATATGTTATCTCTACTTGTACAATTATATTAATAACAATGAAACAGAAATTAACTGATATGGCAACTACAGACAAAAGCTTCTGAATTCAATATTTAACTTAACAAATTTAACGAACGTAATTAATTTTAAAGATTTAAACAACTCAAGAACTAATAAAAATATTTATGTTGGAATAAGAAACCTTCTTAAATGTAGCGATAAAACCAGGAAAGGTCAATAATAAACATTTATTCATGGTTATAGCTATTCACTGGCTGATTTACATTTCTTGTTATAATCTTAAAACTAGTTACGTCAGTTGAAGAGATTTTTAAAAAATCTCATTTTGAAAGTACATATATCAAGATGGCTAAGGTAAAACAGCCTCTCATTTTATTAAAAATCTAAACAATACAATAGAATGAAAATGAAATCGCTATTTTTTTTTAGATTGATTTATTGATATTTACAACTGTAATAATATTACAAGTAAATCTGCTAATATGAACAAATGGAATGAAAAAAAAAAACACTTGTGGAGAAACTATCTATCGGTAGCACTCCAATAAAGTTTTATAGTAGAAGGTCTCGAGGCCACCTTCTTTTCAGACGCCTCGGAAGGTTATCAGGAATAGTATGGGAAGCAAGTTGAGTGACTAGCGGATTGAAGTATGTATGGAGCTTGTCATGTAAGGATAGGTATCTAGTTTGGGCCAAATCAACTTATTGAATATTAAGATCATGATGGATGAGTTTGTTTGTGACGTGATAAGGAGCATTGAGGATTTTAGGTAGGATTTTGGGTTGTAAGGATTGGATAGGAGATGAATTGAATGATTTAATAGAGCCCCAAAGCTCAACTCCGTATGTCCAAATAGGTCTGATAACTTTCATGTAAATGAGTCTTGTAATTAATTGGGAGCTTAGAGCGTTTGTCCAGTAGATGTTGAAGTAGGCGAAAACGTCGAGCAGGTTCTTGTCTTTTCAGTCTTGTATTAGCACTAATTTTTGAAATAGTTTTTATCTTATTTATTTTATAATTTGTACGATTTTCTTAATATGCGAAAATTCAATGGATTTACTTAAGCCGCAGTTATACATGTTAAACTACAAAGCAATTTAGGAAATTATCGATCGAGAAGAACTAACTATTATTATTTTACTTATTTATTTTTACAATAATTAATACTGATTTTTCTTATTAAAATAAAAACAATATCTAACTTACTTTCATGCTAAGAAAAAAAATCAAGATAAAGAAATTCATCTGAAGAAATGTGATACTGCGTCCTTTCTATTTCAAGAATTCATCACTTCCACGTCTCTCCTCCCTTTTCTTCTCCATATTTTTCCTCAAGTCATCTTTTTATTCCCTCCCGGGCGGACACTTTCCTTTAAATTGTTTTTTTTATTATCTACTTCACTTATGGAAATAAGAGAAAAAAAAATATCCATACTAGTTTAACGTATTTATTGTTTTTATCCATCAACATTAATTTCAAAAATTAATTTAAAAAATTTTAGGACATGAAAAATCCAAAAAGACGGTTTTTGACAAATGTATTTCCATTGGTGTTGTTAATACAGGAAAGGATACCCTTCCAAAAGTAGCATAGAATCATTCAGAGATATAAAAAAAAATGTTTATGTTTATGTTATATTCACATCATATTTTATATTTATACAACTTCTTTCTAATTGTATACAATTATAATATTAACTTCCCTTAATTATATTTTCTATTTTCTTTTCATACTTTAGAGTTCATATTTATAATCATTATTTTTAATTTTTCAATCTTTTCTTTCTACATATTCTTGTATTATTACATTTTACTTATGTAACCTCTAGAAGTCTGGTATCATACCATTTATATCTATAATTAAACTAGTTTTTTTCTAAATCCTTCATATTCTACCTCCTTTTTCTATATTTTAATCTTCTCATTTTGTATCTTTCCGTTTACCTCCTCATTTTTTTTTCCCTTATATTATGTTTACATTTTATCCTTTCTGTACATTTATTTTCTGTATTTTATATTCGTATTCTTTAATTATTATATCTGTCGCTATTTTAATTTCTCTTCATCATCTATAATTTTATTATTATCTGTCACTATTTTAATTTTATTATATTCTGTAACCACTTTTATATTCGTTATCTTTAATTATCATATCTATTCACTATTTCATCATATCTAGTCACTATTTTAATTTCCACATTACTTGTCACCATATTCTTGTTACTGCAACGTTTTTTTTAATATGTTTTTCTGTTTGTTTCTCTCTCTTAGCCCTGAAGACGGCCTACATTGTGGGCCGAAACGTCGGCACACAATAAATAAGTATAATCACTTATTAAGGTGTTTTTATTGACCGCACCCCCAACTATTTCTTTCTTACGTATAAAAAAAAACTCATTCAATGATGATGTGCATTATATTGATCCATAACTTATCGATAATCTATGGACTGCATGATCTCAGCTAAAAGAGGAGGATGAGAAGAATAAAAAATAAGGCTGAGCTGGAAAAAATAAATAAATAAAAGAAATAAGAAGGAACGTCTAACATGGACAGAAAGACAGTGCCTTATCGGCCAAGATCCGCGGATTATGACAGGAATTAGCATGGTCGGGTTGGCCTGTATCTTGAAACAGGTCCAACACGGGATAATAACGGTAGTAAGGGACATCTACATGTAGCTATTTTGAAATCCTGAAAATCATAAGTATTGGGTCGTAATGGATGAAATGTCGGTTTCTTTATTTACAGTTTTCTTTTCATTAGGGATTAGATTATTTTTACACAAACAATTATGTTCTGTATACCGTTTGAAAGATCATACAATCCTTTTCCATAATCAGTCTTACTTTTCCTTTTGAAAGTGAAGAAACGTTTTAAAAATAAAAAAGAATAAAATTATGTTTTCCCTGAAATCGAAAACGGAGCCCTGAAATCGGCCTTCCAAGACTTCTCCTCTTCCTTGACACCTAATTACTACAGAGCGGCGATAGAAATGCTTTTTTCACGTTGGGGGAAGTGTATTGAAAGTGAAGGATCATATTTTGATTAATAAAAGTATTGCATAATAACTTTTTTGCTAATAATTTAAATTTACATTTTCACGGACATTTCATATGTTACAGCTCAATACATCGGACTCATCATTGCTACATTTCGTATGTGTGTATTTATGTATATAGGTCTAGGTCTGAGGTACCCCGCACCTGAAAATTCGCATTTCAACTATTACCGCCATACTCAATTCATTACCATTCAAAGGATAATTAATAGATATTTCTAATTTGGTCTAATGAGCCACAACACAGCCATTTTGTTACATGGTACACGGACGAGATGAGATCTAAGATGCTGAGGAGACAGGGAGAAATGAGTGAAAGATGGAGACAGACAGGAAGGTGCTGGAGGGGGAAGGTGGTTGTCCTTATCCTCATAATAGCCTCCGGCGGTGCCATCCTAGCCTCTTCACTAAGTGCAGTCGGTCCCATCAAGTGTACTCCTTCAGTCATCATGCTACTAATAGGCTAAAAGGAATTTCGCTAATAGTCAATAAAATGACAGGAAGTACTATCGTATCGTTAAGAGAAGGCATGTCAGCACTTAACGCAGACTCAGCCGACGTCTTTAAAAATCCCGGAGATCACAGTGTTTTTTGGGAAGTGAGGAGTTAGCAACATTAGCTTCAAGTATATATTTTTTATTTTAAAATCATCAACCAATTGAATGATGAATTATATTAATAATAAAAGAGAAATATTTTTTTATTTTTTCATCAATTCTTTTAAATAAATGTTTAACTCTGGACTGTTTCTGTCTGGAAGAAATTCTAAGTCGATGGTTTGTAAGAGGGCTATAACAAATCACGCTCAACGTTTCCCCCTAATTAGCTTCGCCCCCAGATGAGCTCCGATAGAACTTCAAATGTTAAATCGATAACGATAGATTTTAGTTCTTCAAGATTGCACCGATCCATCCAAAACAGTCTCGATCCATAGATTCAACATCACAGACGAAGCTTTAAAACACTTATACTTTTAACACTTTTACTAACTTGTAGTTTTTGAAATTGGAACTATAACAATTCTCAATGAAATAACTTTTCTTTAAACACCGCACTTGTAGAAAGTCGTCGTTCCTGAGCATTATTAAGATTATCTACTACTGCTCCTCACCAATATGAAAAAACAATGAAACTAGACGATTAGTTTCGTAAACCGAGCCTAAGGTATATTTAGTTGCCATTTTACTTTTTTCACTAACACTGCATCATTCGAAGCAAGGCCAAATCGAACAATGACTAATAATAAATTTGTTTATCAGCTATTCGTAATCATGAATACAGGCGAGTTACTGATTAGGACATCTGCAGCCAATTGGCAATATAATTGGTTCATTAGAAAGGTCGAAAAATTTACCAAGCACAAAAATGATATAGAAATGAACTAGATATTTAAAACCGAACTAACAAGTACGCCAATTAGTTAATAAGTACAAACATGACTAAGCAACACACTTGTATCTGAATTTTGATGGAAGGATTGCACTAGGGATTTAGGGGATTTGGATTTGGGTGGCGTTTCATGGACGGAAATTTGTAAGCAGAGATTTATGGTATCGGCATCGAACTTTCGGGTTAAGAAATTTTCTTAAAAACCACATTTAAAGTGGTACAAATTTTATATTGAAAAGTTTATAAAAGTTGTTTCAGTCAATAGGTACTTTAGAAAATGCATCATCAAAAATTCAACAAGAATTAAAATTAGATAAGAACACGCTTAATTTTTAGTCTATCAATATATATATATATATATATATATATATATATATATATATATATATATATATATATATATATTGATAGACTAAAAACTATATGCATTTACTGAATGGAGAGTAACATCCTTACTGTAATGTAGAAAATAATCCTTAATTATTTCTTAGTACAAAAATGTATCCCATGGAAACTTATAGAGGAAAATTTAATTCCTTATAATAATTTTATTAAATTTGACAAAATTATGGGAAAAATAAGGTAAAAGTTGCTAAAATGTACAACCTGCTGGGGGAAGGGGAATTTCACGGTCACAGAACTGACTCGCTCAACCGAAGGAAGAAATTTCTATATACACGGCAAAGATAATTAAAATTCTTTTACCCTTTAGGGGTTTTCAAGTTTACATAGGAATTTATTTTGCCGATGAAATGAAGTAAAAAAGTAATAAAAAAAAAGAATGATTTGCTTCAAAGTAAAATAATATAAACAATGCCGAACATGAAAAAGCTTATTGAATTATATACAAAAATATAAAAACTACAAATAAAAACCAACGTGATCATTATTATTAGGTGACTTTAAACAAGTAATTAAATAAATCATAACTTACAATAAACAGTATGATAGAGCAAATTAAAATAAATTAACATTTATGATTCATGCTATGCTTTAAATGGCTTAGAATTTAATAGCAAAACGCCACTGTAATATTTAATCGTATATTACCTGATGCATCTTACACAAACAAAGGTCTAAATGAAGTAAGGTAGTTACCTGAAACAAAAGAAAACAACAATAAATAAATTTTAATTTTAAATATTATTTACATTATTATTTATTATATTTAAAAAAAGTTTATTTTCACTGAAATCTCGGATTTCTATATTATATAGTTGATTGTCTAACCGAGTAACATTTACACTTAAACATTCAGAATGCCCTACTCAAACACTTTACAATACACCATTGCCCAGGCAACCAAGACTTAACCAAGGCAAGACCAAATACTTAGGCCTTACTATGTGCGGAACACAGGCTTGGAAATCAGACGTAATAAATGAGATGAACCTAACGCTAGGAGTGCCTTCAATGGGAGGATTCTTCAAACAAGTTTCGACGAGAATCGCTTAGGAGAGGTTTGCCAAAAGAAGATTGAAAATACAATAATGGCATTTGCATAATTTCTGAAATAAATATTTTTATTACTATCATCAAATAGTCGATTGTAGATAAACTGAATTTCAATTGCTCAAACTGGCTTTGTGGTAAAGATACAAGGGTCGACATTGTCAAACCTAGAAAATATGTTAAACGAGTATTTTTTTACAAACATTTAATTATCTGGAACTACAGTTAAATATTTATTGCTGTAGTTAAAAGAATTGGAAACTTGACTGCCATGAAGAGGAAGTCAAGATTGAAGCAAACTAATATTTCAACTCATCTGTCACAGTGAATTGATAATATATATATTGTGTTATTAATACAATCAACTTTTATCTTCATGCCTTAATAAATCGTACATACGTATTTTTATTGACATTTATTTACTTGATTTTATTGACATGTATAATAAAATAATGAATATTTGAAAGGTATAAACGAGTTGATTCTTTGGTATTTCCTTTTTTAAAGTGGAATTTGAATGTCTGAACTTTTGATTATCCGAACCATATCAGATAACATTATAATTCGGATAACTAAAGATTGGATAATCATTGGATAATAATAATAATTACATCTAGGAAACATATCGTTGGACTGATACCGATGGATTTAATCACATCCGTCTTGTTACGTTTATTTTTTAAAACTACAACTACATTAGCATCAGTACAAATGTCCGTCAACAATAGCAAAAAAATGTTTGGTATTAAGTTAATATAGATTGCTTAAAGAGTTGCCTGAGTCGCCTTGTGAGAGTGACATTATTGACTTATATCGATAAAATTAGTGTTGAAATTAGAAAAATTATCTTCATAGCAACCACCATCCGCCGCCAAAATTCATTCAAGAAAGATCAAGCAGAGAAAATAATATTTCTGGACATCTTTTGAAATGAAAAGAAACCTCATCCTAACAGATTGTTGTATTAGCATTGAGTATTTTTCCAGTTATTTCAAGTTACATGTTATTTCACGTTAGATGCAGATAAACTGAACGTTATATAGTACTTATATATAACGCATAATAACATATAAATTGTTTCAAAATACGCCTCATTCATATTATAAAATAAACAACATCGTGGGAATTTTTTACTTTTTTTTTAAGGAACTTTTTTTTTTCATTTTAGAACTTATTTCAAGGAGCAATGAGAACAACTAAACTAGCCAATAGTATTAATAATTATCGACTTAACATCAGGAATTTGAGAGTCGTTGACTCCAAATTGGATGACATAATACATCCATTAACCAAATGGAAACATGGCTAGACAATCAAAAGATTAGCAGTTATTCACTATGATAATTAGATGGAGATACGAATGCTGGTTGTGTAGATTGTTGTGCGGAATTTCATTCCAGTGGCAATTGTGGCAACACAAAAAGCGTAATCGGCGGAAACACACGACATTTTTCAACTTCTAGTGTTTCCGACAAAGAACGGGTTAAGCCCGAAAGACTATAAGCAGTGGATGGTGAAAAAAATATTTGTATCTAAATTATGGAATCCAGGAAATTTTATTATAAATTATATACATTACATAATTTAAATAAATTATTGCAAAGGAAATTTAGCTTTCATGTCGTGTCTTCACCGTAAATTATATACTTTTGCAGTGTATTGAAGGCGAATGGTAGAGGAATTTAGATCTGTTGTTACTCGTTTGAAAATTAACTTTTAAGTAAATCTGGCAAAAGATAAAAAATACATGTGGGATCATTGAAGACAGAAAGATCACAAATCAGAAATTGCCTTTTTTTTATATATATCTTCAGTAAAATTCAATCCTAAAGTTTTCACTACAAACTTTTGCATTTTTTTTGTTTGGAAATTTAAAACTGAATATATTTTATACACTCTAATTTTAAAAATGTAAAGTTTCGGTTTTTAAGGATTTTTTTTTGTTATTTATAGCATTGTTATATAATATCATATCCTACCGAATAATTTGGTCTATACCTTTAACTTTATCTCTGTACAATATTCATTTTCCAATTTCAGAATGGCTTGAGTGATAGATTTTACCTAATGCAATAGATTTAGTTCTTACACATTGTAAATTATGTAAATAAGTATGGAGGATGGGGAGGGAAAAAATCATGGATGGGGCTTTGTAAAACACTACTCGTACAACACTGCAGTTGACAAATTCCATAGACGTTGGTAATATTTTTTTATATATCATTATTTTATAATTTACCCGCATTACCTAAAAAAAAAACTTAGGGTAATAGGAGGTTTAAAATAATTCTAAAATTTAAATTGTTTTTGTTATGTTTTAAAATAAGAGGTTCCACAAAAGTACACATAGTTATCATTAATATTATAACAAAATGACGTTATAGCAAGAACATGATGAGAAAAAACGTTAAGTCAAGACTCCAAAACTAGGAATATTTATTAGCTGATACTAGTAAACAGGTCAACGAACGTTTTACAAAGTAGATATAGATAAACGTGCACAGTTCCAAGGCCATGCTTATCATTCTACTAGGATATCTTCTGCTTCTGCAATCTAAATAAATATATATCCTACTAATATTATTAATGCGAAAGTTTGTATGTTTGTCTCTCTTTCACGCAAAAACTACTAAACGGATTTGGATGAAACTTTACAGTAATATAGGTTATACATCAGAATAACACATAGGCTATAGCAAGCGCGGATTTAGGGGGAGGGGCGCATGGATCCGTGCCCACCCGACAGTTTTTTAGGTACCGTGGAGAATCCATTATTGTACATAATTAAAAGCAAATCACATGATCATACTCGTTAAAATAACAGAAAGAACATGAGTGAAACTATTGTTTTCATATTCTACTAATATTATAAAGGTGAATGTTTGTATTTATGTTTGTTACTCATTCACGCAAAAACTACTGAACGGATTTGGAAGAAAATTATTGAGTAAAATCATAGGTAACATCATAGGCTACAGCAAGGGCAGATTTATGTGGGGGCACAGGGGCATGTGTACTCCCGTTATAGTACATAATTAAAGGCAAATCAGGAAATTAGCATCTTGAAATTTGTAGATAGGTTCTTTGTATAGTTTAAGAAAGAAATTTGGATAATTCTACCCCAAGGGTTTCCCCTTTAATATATTTCAATTGTTCAAAGGTTGTATAGAATCAGTCAGTTTTGAAGTTAGACATCTGAAATTTTGGATGTACGAATAACTTATATTTTAAAAAATAATTAAACTATTTATTTTAAATGATCTTTCCCGAAACTTTATGTGGCAGACCAAATTCCACGCGAACGAAGCCACGGGCATAAGCTAGTACTATAAATGCGAAAGTTTGTACGTTTGTCCCTTTTTCACGCAAAAACTACTGAACGGATTTGGATGAAACTTTACTATAATATAGGTTATACATCAGAATAACACATAGGCTATAGCAAGCGCGGATTTAGGGGGGAGGGGCGCATGGATCCGTGCCCACCCGACAGTTTTTTAGGTACCGTGGAGAATCCATTATTGTACATAATTAATAGCAAATCACATGATCATACTCGTTAAATAACAGAAAAAACATAAGTGAAACTATTGTTTTCATATTCTACTAATATTTTAAATGTGAAAGTTTGTATTTATGTTTGTTACTCATTCACGCAAAAACTACTGAACGGATTTGGATGAAAATTATTGAGTAAAATCATAGTTAACATCATAGGCTACAGCAAGGGCAGATTTATGTGGGGGCACAGGGGCATGTGTCCTCCCGTTATAGTACATAATTAAAGGCAAATCAGGAAATTAGCATCTTGAAATTTGTAGATAGGTTCTTTGTATAGTTTAAGAAAGAAATTTGGATAATTCTACCCCAAGGGTTTCCCCTTTAATATAATAGGGGTTCAAAGATTGTATAGAATCTGTCAGTTTTGAAGTTAGACATCTGAAATTTTGGATGTACGAACAACTTATATTTTAAAAAATAATTAAACTATTTATTTTAAATGATCTTTCCCGAAACTTGATGTGGCAGCCCAAATTCCACGCGAACGAAGCCGCGGGCATAAGCTAGTACTATAAATGCGAAAGTTTGTATGTTTGTCCCTTTTTCACGCAAAAACTACTGAACGGATTTGGATGAAACTTTACTGTAATATAGGTTATACATCAGAATAACACATAGGCTACAGCAAGAGCGGATTTATGGGGGGAGGCATGGGGGGCACGTGTCCTTCTCTCCTGACAGTTTTTTAGGTACTGTGGAGAATCCATTATAGTACATAATTAAGGGCAAATGATAATATTTGTTAAAATAACAGAATAACATGAGTGAAACTATTGTTTTAATATCCTACTAATATTATAAATGTGAAAGTTTGTATGTATGTTTGTTACTCATTCACGCAAAAACTAATGAAAGAATTTGGATGAAACATATTGAGTAATATAGAATACATCCTAATAACACACAGGCTATAGCAAGGGCAGATTTAGGGGATTCACGGGAGCACATGCCCCCCAAACAGTTTTTTGTGTTCTGTGGAGAATCCATTATAGTACTTAATTAAAGTCAAATTAGGAACTTGGCATTTGGAAATTTGCAGATAGGTTCTTGGTATAATATAAGAAAGAAATTTGGATAATTTCACCCCCAAGGGTTTCCCCTTTAAAATAATAGGGGTTCAAAGGTTGTATAGAATCTGTCAGTCGAGTTACTTATAGTTAAAAAAAAATTAAATTATTCATTTATTATGATCTTTCACGAACTTTTCGAGACAGACCAAATTCCACTCGTGCGAAGCCGCGGGCAAAAGCTAGTGTATATATATAAAATATTTATTTCTTATTTAATTTGCTGCAATTCACAAAATTTTATGATGTACTCAATAGACCAGTCTCAAACTAAAAATTTCCATTGAACAAATTAAAATGTATCTGTACAGAATCATAACATGCAATGAAAGAAAAAAAAATTCAAAAAGCTTTCAACAGAGAAAAATAAATAAAATAAACAAAAATTCTTCTTAAAATTTTATACATTCTTAATGACTTATTTACTTATATATACAAACAATAACAATAAAATTGGTAGCATACAGTAATAAATGTTTTGTTCTTTTAGGTACACACCGCTTTGTACTATTTATTGTATAGTTCCCAATATTTTTTATAAGTGGGTTTTTATTGTGTTTACACTTAAAAAAAAATTCATGTTAGAAAGGAAATTAGTTGACTGGAAGATCTAATGTAAGGATGTTAATAGTTGGGGGTGCAGTCAAATTAAACACCAAATAAGTGAACACTCATTTTTTATTTGTGCCGGCGTTTCGACCTACATTGTAGATCATCTTCAGGGCTATGAAAGAAAAACAGACAAAACAAAAATAACTATAAAAATACAATATAGTACCAAAAATATAATTATATTATATAGAGAAATAGAAAAGTCGAACGAAATAGTAAAGGAATGATGCGAATAAAAAATATTACAGAATAAATGTACAGAAAGGTGATAATGCAAACGAATTAGTGAAGGATATATGTATATGAATAAGAAATATTACAGAATTAATGTATAGGAAGGTGATCATGCAAACAAAATACAAAGAGAAAAAAGAAGGTAAACAGAAAGTTACAAAATGAAAAAAAGTATAAACTTAAAAAGGTGAGATATAAAAGTATGGAGGACCTAGTTTAATACAGATAAAATATAAAATGCATGATAATAGACTCCTAGAGAGTTAACATAAGTAAAATGAAAGAAAAGTGTAACAAAATATAATAAATAACGGAAGAAATAAAAGATAAGTAGAAAGTAAAGGTAAGAAATCTCATGAATGTCAGGTAGAAAAGTAAAATATAAATGCGAAATTATAAGTATGGGATGTTACATAACTGTATACAATTAGAATGAAGTTGTATTAATACAAAATATGACATAAACATAGAAGAAACTTATAAAGATATAGGTATAAAAATTCCAGTTTGAGAATGGAGATAAAAAGTAAAAAACTAAATATTGGGCATGCATATGTTAGTGTAGGTTACGACCTATATAGTAATAGTAGTAAGTAATAATAATAACTTGTTATATGTGCTTAGTTTAGAATTCCTGTTAAAGTATGGATATATATAGTACACAGAGGCCTGTTAGCTTTATTATACACATAATCAGTGTGGAAAGTAATAGTTAACCTTACTTGGTCCATATTAAGTGCTAAATATTTAATCTGTGTAGTCCAGGGTGCAGGCGTTCTGTTTACAATCAGTTGGGGAATATTATTCGGTCTCTTTGTAAGTAATATAGCTTGGGTTTTACCCTGATTTATTTTAATTTTTCATTTATTGTAGAATCTCCCTATTTTTTTATTTTTTTTGGTGCTGCAGTCAGTCTATTTGTAATTCTGTCCGGTCTATAACTTGAAGCATAAAAAGCTGTATCATCTGCAAATAGGTATTTTTGTACTTTGAATGTATTCGGTATGCCATTAATATAAATACTGTAAGCGTTGGCGCCCTGAGGGAGTCCGGCAGTAAGTGACCTTCCTAACAGTGGAGTAGTGACCTTCTATAGATACTTTATTCGTGAGGTTTAAATGTAAATATATACATTTTACTTAATGGCGATGCTAAACGACCTAAATAAAAATGGCGAACGTTGATTAGTGACGTCACCCGCGGCACTAACCCTTCACAAGATCAACGTCCCGGGAGAGTACAGCTCGTTAACGTTAATACGATATATCGGCCATGAATTAAGGCTACAATTAATTAACCGGGCCTCTTATAATTAACCTTGTAAATTGTATTTACAATTAACCTCAGATGTTAAGATTTGGACAGATAACCACTCCTCGCCTTAAAAGCCTATCTTAATTTTTTTTTTAAAGTTCAAGGACGTTGTGCGGCGCGTTTTTAAATATTAAACAGTTTACGAAACCTTTATGAATTGGTAAATTATACAAACTTATTTTTAACAATAATAGTGAAGTAATAGCTTGACTGGACTAGTGAAAAAATAAATTTGGAAATATGTTAACATGAATTAAGTTACTTTTACCGTTTTGGGTGAATGTAAAATTAAATTGGGTGAATTAAGGAAACAAAATTTTATTTTAATTTAAATGAAAATGCAACAAGACTTCAAAGCAAACGTCTTCTATGTGGAAGAAAGTGGTCCGTAGAGGTCACAATGAACTTTTCGTAGAATTGGAGAAAAACTTAATTGATTAGCCAACGTTCCGACCTACTTTGTAGGTCTTCTTCAGGGCTGTGGTGAGGGGCTAACAGAG
Organism: Arma custos; assembly: GCA_037127475.1. NCBI lineage: Eukaryota > Metazoa > Arthropoda > Insecta > Hemiptera > Pentatomidae > Arma > Arma custos. The sequence goes on from CM073762.1 coordinate 26,530,139, forward strand.
TCTGTGTTTCAAGCTAGTGTGGACCTAACCACCAGCTCCCCACCACAGCCCTGAAGAAGACCTACAAAGTAGGTCGAAACGTTGGCTAATCAATAAAGTTTTTCTCCAATTCTACGAGAAATTCATTGTGACCTCTACCCGGACCACTTTCTTCCAGATATGCCTATTATCAAGGTCAACAATTATCATTCAATATAAAAGTCATCTAGTTTCAATTGACTTGGAAACAGATATTACTTAGAAACTCTACATCATCATTTGTGCAGTGGAATTTAAATCTATGGATACAGTACAGCTATAACCCACAAATGGTCTCGAGTTCAGTATATGGTAGAGATAATTTGGCCGAGATCACTTTCGACAATCAGGTTCTTCCCAACAAAGAATACCTGCATAGGACATTTTTTACAGTAGTCACTTTCATCAATCGATTCATAATATATGATATATCTCTAATTACCAAAAAATATGCCGAAATAAAAAATTACGATATTTCATTTAACACTTCAATTACTAGTGATGATGAGGAAGCTACCAATTATTTCACCAACTTACAAAATAAAACCTTACCATTAGAAAGAAATTTTATTTGATAGTTTGAAAAAAGGATTATCACAAAGATACCGCAAAAAAAATTAAAAAAAAAGTGATAACTAGCGGTTTATCACATCGAGAGCAACAGTCGACCGGAAACCACCGAAAATGAATGTTTATCTATTGAAAAAAAAATTAAAAAACATAAAACAGTTTCCATTCTGTTTCTAGTCACTAATGCCATTAATGGATTTAGTTATCCAGTTAAATAATTTTGTATTCCAACTCATTTTAGCGACCCTAAATAAAAATCAGACGTAAAGCAGAACTTTTAAGTTGCATAAAAATTCTAAACATAATTCAGAAAAATACAACGAGAGAACATTTTAATGACACAAATGTGTCAATGTGAGATGTATTCTATTTTTATATATAAAGTTTTATAAAGTACTGTAATTTTTAATAGTTGTTTTTAAAATAGCCTACGAAGAATTGACGCCATGAAATTGAAAGGAAGATGAGAGTCGTTATCTTATCGACTCCGAGCGGTTGCCAACTCGGAGTCTCCAGGAAAAAACGCTTATTATTTTCATGGTTACACACAATAAAATAATAATAATATTAAAACAATAGCTGGGTATCTTATAAATAATCAGTCAAAATTCGATATGCCATTAATTGACGAGTTTCCTAATTAAAAATGAAACTGTAGCACTACAAGCCAAAAAGGATGTAGGTCACTGCATAGAAGAGCTTGTGCTTTTTCTCAGCCAACCGATATAAAAATTTAATTTAAAAAAAATTACTAATGGTTAATAAATTTTTTGAAATTCATAATCATCCAATATTAATTTCTGCCAAATTTTATCTCAGAGCTTCAATTATGGCCAATGGTAGATAGTGTCACGGACAGAAGGAAGGTCACACTACACGTAACCCATTGATTATAGCCTTTTCTCAGTATCACCCTATTTCACCTTTAGTGTTATATTTTATTCATTTATTTTTTCCTTGTATAACAGATGGTTATAGAAAGTTATAATCTAATCATAATTTGCAGATATAAATATTAACTAGAATCCAATCTTGCATGCAATTACTCATTTAATAGTTTATGATGTACAGATCTAATACGATGCGACATAAGATGTACTACTTTAAGTCTTTTTTCAAAAAATTATTCAACAGTAAAAATCATCTTTAAACAATCGCAGCGCAGTGAGTCTAGATGAAAAAAATTCTTACTTTTATTCTTTACGGGGATTTATTTTCAAATAATATAAGAGACCAGATTATTAAGTTAAACCCCTTCTACACGGTCGGGAGTGACCGCCGACCATCGTGACCTTGGTCAGGTCGACCAATTTTTGTATTCGTTCTACACGGTCGGTGGTTGACTCATCTTGTTAGATCTCCGGTATTCGCGATGGCTCCTTGCTATGGAAAAATTTATTATATAGAAAAATTTCAGAAATTAAAAAAAAAAAAGAACTAAAAAAATGCATGCTATTGGTAATGCAACATATTATATATGGGATAGATGCAGCTATGAAATATATTAGATGTAGACAATGACTAGATGTAACTAGAAGTGTGCCAGGAATAAACAATTAGATTTCTAGGTTTTGAATAATTGTTTACAATATTCCAATATTTTTTTTTAGAATTTTGTCCAGCTAGCTCGTTCTATCCTAATCGAAACACTGTGGTCAGCCGACAGCGTTCCAGACGGTCGGGAACGACCACGGACGCAGCTTGTCGGGAGGTCTGCGCTCCCAACCACGGACGGTCGGGACCAACCAAATATTGGTCGGTCAACCGACTTCTACACTGTCTGTTTTTACATCAACCCGACCAAGGTCACGATGGTGGCGGCCGTTCCCGACCGTGTAGAAGGGGTTTTAATACACCGGATTTCTTGGAATCTAATATATTATTTTAAAAATTAGAAATTTTTAGTTGCGTCTCTTCCAGTGCGATTCTCATTAGAATACATAAAACATACATTTTATAATACTTGTTTATTATAATTAACAACTGCAAATTTATTAAAATTTACAACTTTGTTGTTATAATACAACAAGTAAATAGCATGTATGATACATAATGGCATGAGATACAGAAACACAGAGAAACTACCCAGATACTACAGGTAGTACTGAAATAACAAATTAAACTTAAGGTCATATGGAGGCCTTTTTTTTTTTTAATCAATTGTATGAAAGATGCATGCTGACATGAGATAAAGGCAAGTAAACTGCCGACTGGTAGTAACGGAATAACAAATTCAACTTAGAAGATCACGAAGCCATCATCTTTTCAGAAGCTTCGGAGGATTGTTTTGTTGTTTTTTTTAAATATTTTGTTTTATTTTATTTTAAAATATGTACAAATTTTAAAACATTGGTGGGATAATCCCTTACAATGACAATGAGTTCACATTACAACGGTTACTGATTAATATGTTTTTGTTGTTGGTAAAACCGGAGGATTGTTGGGAATCAAAGAAGTGGTTAGGTTTGAGTAGGAGAATACTTTTTAAAAATATATTCCTTCAATCCTTATGAAAGGATTAATAACGGATTCGGACCAAATAAGCAACAAATGGGACATTAAGGTCATTGTGAATGATTTTATTCTTTGATTCAAGCAATGGTCGTATCATATCCATGACTCTTTTATAATTAATTGGGAACTTGGAGTGTTTGTCAATTTAGTGTTGAATTAGTCTGAAACGGCGTAAGAATACTTAACTTAAGCATAAAAACTGTTTTATGCATTATGCTGAAAGAATCCTAGATTGGTGCATAATTTTTCTAAAGGTAAATGGTTTATGGCTGGGTCAAGGACGTATAGGCGTAATGATTTATTCAAATGTTATTTGATCACGAAGTCAATTCGGTTCGTTACTTCAAGACGATAAAGAGTTTACCCAGGTTATAAAAATCCTTCAGGGTGAGGCTACTGATTTTTTCATGAAAAAAAATTTAATTATTTATAAGTACATTAGGTCATAAAGTATGTAAAACTAACTCTCCTGCAAACCTTCAAGATTTCAATCCATTTCAGCCTATCCTCAGTTCAATAATTAGTAATTTGATTTATTCAATAACTGATTCTTGTTATCGCTCAATAACTGATTTTGTTTGTTCATTCAACGTCACTTTTTTGCTGCTATGGCTAATCGGACGATGCTACAGTGGGAGCTCTAAATTTTGCCTAACCAGGTTTAAATAGGATAGGGATTTTTAACGAGTACCTGACATCGTACAGGCTTGGTACCCCCGTTTAACGTCCCTTTCGAAGGACGGCGTAACTAAGGATTTTGTACTACCTTGAAAAATCCTAGGGCCACCTGCGGGGGGCTACGAACCCGCGATCTTGGGCTTAGTAGTTTGTTACGCTAACCTCTAGACCACAGGTGACCGTTTTATGGTTCGGTTCTAACTACAGTTGCATTAAAGATCTTTTAGAATCAATACAAAATATGACTAGCGATAAAAAATATATTGAGCCAAAAGATCTGATACCCATGTTCAGTTTTTCCAATAACTGAAAATATATAAGATAATATCTACAGCGCCGATGAATAAGTGGTTAAGTCTAATTTTCACCAAAATGAGTTTCTTGTACATCAGTAAAAGGAATCGAGTTATTTTCGTAGTGAATAGGGGCTAAGTAAGGCATTAGCTTGAAAAGGAGTTATTGTTCACATTACAGTTCCATTTTAAAGCAAAAACTACCAAAAGGATACGATTCCGGGTATCTGAAAACAGTTAACTATCTCTGGACAAAATCCGACTTAACCACTTATTCACCTATATGTGTAGATATTATGTACATTATTATTCATGTACATATGTATGTATGTATCTGTTCATATACACATGTATGTAAGTACATGTACGTATGTATATATGAATGTGCATATTATTGACGGAGCTGTAGATGTATACCATAAATAAAGGACACCACTTCACATATTTTATAATTTTTGTATTTGTCCCGGAGAGCCAAAATTCTATAACTTTGAACTATTAAATTTGTTTCCAAGTTACTTATAGAAACAGATTAAAGAAAATAGTCTACATACTATGGCCATTAATAAGTAATTGGAATTATTTATTTATTTATGACAATTAATTAAAAATATTCACAATTTTGAGGATATGGTGTCCTTTATTTTCGGGGCGCAGATATTTAAATGCAACTCTTAAGAATAAGCAAGAAAAGAAAATTATGAAGAAATATAATGTTATTTGCGAATAGCCCAAAAAATGTACAATTTTTATAAATATGTGGAAACTTCTACACAATAACTTGAAAAACAATTAAATTTCGTACAAAATAAATAAATCAAATTCAGTAAGTAATAAAAGATACGACATATCTTGTAGCCTAATCATTTAGTTGGAAACAATACTTTTTCCGAAACATAAAAAATAATTCCTTAAAAGAAAAATACATTTCCATAAAAATTATATTAGAACTAAAAACTCTATAATAAAGAGGCAGATAAAAAAACACAAAAAAAAAACAAACATACTTACAATTTTTGTGATATGCACCATTTTTCTTAAGTTATTCGAACCATTAAAAATGCATTAGCAATTAAAAATAATAATGATCTTCCACGACGCTTACTTCCTTCTTATTCAAATTCCTAGGGGTTAGCAGGTGCGATGGCAAGCATTGACCCGCACAATTTCTGCCTCACACCTGCTTCTATTCTAACTGCTCGGGGCTCAAGCGTTCTAGACCGTTCTAATTATTAACTGTTAGTTGATAAACTTTAATAAATAATAAATGATTTTTAGTATCTGTTCTCTCAATGATTACATTAGCAAATAGTAAATCGCATTAATTATACGGCCTTCCATTGATTCCTCTTACAACATTTACCTGTTTTGGTCGCTATCCAAAAGGCGTTCGAGGAATAATGGCTTCTTGCCAATAATTGAAGGATTTATTCATGTACTATTGCTAATTTAACATTAACTGAACTACTATAAGAAGAATTAGTGATATGGAAGTTCTCTTTGTTTTTGGCCCACCATTCCTACACGTTTAATAAATTTGTTTTGGAGCCTACTCTCTGAGAAGTATTGGTCCTATCGATTTCAATGTTGCCCTTCTGCTACTGCAAAAGATGGCTGGACGATGTGTAGGAGTGCATAAAGAGACTGGGCGTACGAGGATGGACGAAAATATCGAAGGATGGAGGAGACTGGTTGGTTGTGGTGGAGGATGTTGTAAGGGTTGTAATCATAAAGAGGAAATTGTAACTCTTCTTTACCTCGACCTATTTAGTGGATACGCTTTACTAAGACAATTTTCTAATTTTGGACAAATTTAACTATGAGATAAATTGATAATGCTCCAAATTTGTTTAATATCAGTTGTAAATGTTTGTCTTAAAAAAAAAAAAAAAAAAGGAAAGGAAAGCTTCACGTTCGCAAAGAATAGGTTCTTCGAGGCATGCACAAGTACAATTGTAAACTATTTCCATCTTTTTTGATTATATTCTAGCGGAATTTCTCGTGAATTCTCAATTTAATCCTTTTCTAGTAAGAGGTAATATTAAGGCTTTTCTTTGAGCAAATTGATGAAGAGTTTACATAACTTCATAATAGGTTTACAGTTCCAGTATCTTTCCTTATTTATTACATTCTTATTGTGTAATTAGATATATAAATGTGGAATTAGCACAACTGCTGTGTCTTTTTTGCCAACTTCTTCAATCATCTCCATTGCCTTCCATTCCCTCGAATTCACGTGAGGTTAAGTTTATTGCCCTCAGGCAATTGCTTTGGGATACCGAGGCAATAGCCGTGATGAGATAATTAATAGTTTAGGCCCATTAGTGACGCCCGCCTTAATAATCCACATACAATATGTATCTTTTCTTTCGTACCCTATTAAGATTTTCGTGTGCTGTTCTTCCGAGTGATATATTACAGATTGGAAGACAGTCGCTAGGATCCTTATGCTTCTTCCTGGCCCTATCCTCAGGATCCATTGGCGCCATACGACTTCAAATACATATTATTTTCCTTCTATGTAAGAATTTTTTCTACATACTATCCAATATATTCTGAAGCCTTGATATAGCAAAAAGGAAAAATATAAAGGCTACCTTCAGAATACAATTAATTAATTTCAGATTAAGACTATATTTTTTTATAAATACTCATCATGAAAGATTACAGTCAGAAACATCTAAAAATCTACAAATAATACTAAATACAACTTAGTTAGTCTAAAAAAAAGAATTTTACTATAATACTGATTATACTAGGAGTGACAGAGAACTAGAGAGAGCTTGGTAATTGAGTGCTGAGGTTGGATATTCCGTCGGAATATAATGGCGGATTTAGACAATGCCCTGCTGACTTCACCATAATGGACAGCAGCATATCAAATCGGCAATAGTTCCACTCCCATAACTCTTCGATAAATACGTTACGAAAGAATTACGAAACGCAGAAAATTATGGGAAGCATTGGTATAGGTGTAAGTTGTTCCACCAAATCCACAAGGTTAACATAAAACACTAACAATAACACAAAAACAATAACATAAAACGTCGGCACATAAATATAAGTCTAGCACTTATTCAGTGTTTTTTTTTTTTTACTGCAACCCCAACTATCTCCTTCTACATTTGATCATCCAGTCAGCTATTTTCCTCTCATATAAAACACTAACATCATACGTTGAAATAAATATAAAACTATATTTTGTAATTATTTATATAAGCTTATTTTTAAAAAATGTGTAGGAGGTAGGATTGAGACCTTAGTAATAAATAAAGGCGCGACAAATATCGTTCTAGTTTTTTTTAATTAAAAAAAAAAAGGATAAACCCCACAATTAAGGAAGTAGATACTTTATTATCTTTTTTTATTAAAAAAAAACCAACAACGAAATTTACAACTGTACTATACGAATACAACAAGTAAATAGAATGAATGGCACATATTGGCATGAATAAAGACAAGTAGAGAAACTGCCCAATGGCAATACTAAAAAAACTGTAATTAAAACACTATAACCGCAAAATAAAATATAATGTTAAAACAGCTTTGTTTTTTATTACATCATATCAACTTTTAATAATCAATAATATCAATTAAATGATTGGTTACCATTATCAATAACTGAAATTTACAGGTTATTAAGATTTTTCAACTTGAAAATCATTGATAACTTTATCCTTAGGTGAAATTTACAGGTTAATTATGGTTAATATAAGGAAGTTCAAAGGATTTAAAATATTGAAAACGTTAAATAAAAAGCCATGGTATCACCACTATATAATTTATTGAATTTCATGATTATAAAACACATGTGAAGTAAACAATGTATTGGAGGTGTTCCACACGAAGCTGCAAGAAAATTGTGAGCTTAAGAAAATACGGCCGGTTTGGTGATTTTAAAATTAAGCTAGAAAACGGAGGAAGTTTATTTAAATCGTAAAATAAAAATAATATTAGGACTGCTACATTTTATTTCTTTATTATTAAAGAATATAGATCTTTAGTTGTCAATTTTTGCATTAAAACATTAGTTACATTTTATATGAGTGTAATTCTAAAATTATAAAAAATAATAATAAATAAATAAACAAAAGGGCTTAGAAAGGAGAGGGGGTTGAACCAGAACCATCAGCATAATTGTGGAAAGAGCAATGACCATTAGTGCTCAGATTTTCCCAGGCCATTCATGTCATTCCGAGGATAAACAAAAGATAATCAAGCCAACGATTTATAGGGGTCCTCTTAGCGTATGTTTGTATTTCAAAGGTTTCAGTGAAATACAAGTCGAAAAATATCAATTAAAAATGACAATAATCATGAATTCAATTTAAATAAAAGTTGAAGTGAAAGGAACCAAGAAAAGGAATTATTCTTACTATTAAAATTATAACTTACACTGTACTAAAAGGAAGGGTACAATAACTGACTAAAAACGTTGTGATGAATTCAATCCTAATAATTTTAAAATAATTGAGGCGTTGACATAGAAAATTTAGTAATTAATCATGACAATAGGAAAAACAAAAAATGAGCTGTTCAGTTTGTATTAAGTAACTATTTCAAAGTTGGAAATTTCATTTTTAATTGACAAAACAGTTTTTTCATTCTGTAAAATTAACTTTTCATGATTACATGATCCATGCCAACACCTTAATTATACAGTAAACTAATAGATTAATCCAGAAATGCGAGTTTTCGATGTAGATTATCTCTTCGTCGCACTGCCTGGGAAAAACCAGTGCTGTTGGCAACTAACTTAACAGTTAAACAAATAAATACATAGCTGGGTGTATGGATGGAAATATCCAATGCCATAAATAAAAAAAAAAATATATCTTCGTCGCCACTTAGAAATCTCCTATGCGTCAGATAAATAATTTTATAGAACAAAAAAAGCTGACTCATGTGTATTCCCAAACATTACGCAAGAAAGTGAGAAGATAGTCTTTGAAGCGGTGTTTATGTGGTTATTATGTTTGAGTTTTTACTCAAATGTAGGATTGTTATTGGTCCATTTCGATATTACACGATATATATGCACACGGAAGTTTTTTACAAGCACGTATGTGATAAATTGTAGCTCTATTTAAATCAAATTCATAAAACTAATTAATGTCCATATAGGAGGCATTAGGTCAATACTGATCTAGTTGAAAGCAAACTTTACGTAAATAGGTGATATATCCGAGTTTCTGTTATTGTGCATATCGCACTAAATTACATACGAAGTATATATACATTTTAAAAAAAACGCTACAACCCGTGAACGGTCTGGGGTTCAGTACACGGTCTCTAGACTGGTGGACACAAATGGCGATTTGTCCTAGATCACGTTCAACTACCAGATTTTCCTGATTATTGCTACCAACTTTATAGAGGCTGGGTGAGTCCCAGGATCACACAGGTCAGATCACAAAGGATCCATCTCTGACCACTAACAGATTAAATACAACTTTACCAGTGAGCAGTATTTGAACCCAGGATCTTCGTCATGGCAACTCACAGCTCTGCCACTGAGCCACTCCAACCCTTTGGCATACTACAACGGAGTAGAAATAGTAAATAGATCAAATGCATATCTGCATTGTTAGCGTACATTGAAACAAAATACCTTAGCATTGGTTCTGATGGGAAACAATGGACGGCTTTGTGGTGTGGTCATTTTGCACAATGGCAGGTGTCCATAATCGTTGCCATGCCAACTTTCTACCATAGAAACAAACCGATATCATCAGATAACGTTCAATACTCTTATTTTGAATTATAAACAAATTTATATATGTATATACATATTCTTATTTATATGTTACTTTTTTAAGGTGGAAAAATAGACAACCGCAATAATTGGTTGGAGTTCACCCAATGGTAAACACACAAATCTAAATAATTTATTTATTTATTGTATGCTTCAGTTTCTTAGTTTTATTTATTGAATGCACTTTGTGTGTTTGAATAACTTTAATAATACTGATTTTTTTTTTTAAGTACCACTAAAACCTGTAAATGGTGAAAAGGGGTTCAGTAATGGTAAAGAATGTACAGTTTCTTGGACAACGGTTGTGCAGGGAGGTGATTTTCCTGGATCACTCGAAACCGCCAGATTTCCCCCCTTTATTTTGGGTAACACCTTTATAGAAGCTGAGTGAGCCCCAGGAGGGTCCTACATCATCCAGGATCCCTCTCCAGCCGCTAACAGTTTAAATAAAAGTCTGCTAGTGAGCGGAATTTGAACCCGGGGTCTCTGGCATGGCAACTCAGAGCTCTACAACTGAGCCACTCCGCTTCCTAACATTACTTATTATTTTGAAATCACCTTTATTGAAATGTTCCAAACCCTTTTTCTATAATATAAGACTAGATTTACTCATGAAACTTGAAACTTGAAAAACAAACAATATAATCGAAGCAAGAATACGCGAGAACTAACACAAATACAGGGACAGGAACCAGGGAGGCTGGGAGATCAGGCCTTGACCTAGCTACGAGTATTTCAATAGAGATAATATAGGAGCCAGTTGTGACCCTGGGGAACTCGACACATTTTTCATAGGTTTCCAGTTCCAAGCCAAAAAGCATTGGACCTCACTCTCTCTCCTTCTCAACTTTAGTTGTAATCAAGCTAATGTTTAAAGTTTGTAAAATTATAAATAATAAATTTTTAAAAATGTACTAAACGGTCATATAAGACCTAACAAGAATAAGAACGAAATTTATTCTTCAGTAATATTAGTCAATTCGAGCCAACAATAAAGTGTCGGCCTAAAGCAAAAGTAGTAGCGTAACTAAAAATTTGTGAAGTAAGAACGTTCATTTAAGAACACTGAAGGGAAATAATTTTTATTTAACTGGTCGTACTATGGATATCTAATTAGGTATTTCTGCCATAGGAAGGGAATCAAATAGACAAATTAGAAATCCAAAAAAAATCGCCATTCTGGCTTTGAAACGATGATTTGTTCTTCTTGAACCAATACAGACGACCAGAAGATAAATATCTTTAATAGGATACAAAATACGAAAGTAGTATCTTGCATATTTAGCCCTGAAGAAGACCTGCAATGTGGGTCGAAACGTCAGTTTCCAAATAAACAGTTCTCCCTGCATAAGAGAATTTTTTACCATACCCGGACCATTTCCTTCATATATATACTGTTCGCTTCGATTTGTCTTCGACGCCCCGAGGAGGTCTCATGTGTCCCGCCATTACGTTGAGTTAAAGTGGCTTTTTACTTCTATCCGTAACTCTATTTCCTTGGTTCTTACTTATATCAAACCATCAACTCACAACATCCATCTTATATCTATAGTCTCCTACAATTCAAATCCTCTATCTAATCCCAAGGCACAAGATCTCACCCTTCCGATCTTTATAATCATTCCCATAGAACCAACTATTGAGCGTTCCTTTCTCTCCGGTTCTGCTATATCTCTCTCTGGAACTCACTCCCACGATATGCGTCTTCTATAACCTCATTTAAATCCAAACTTTTCCCAAACCTTCTTAATTTGTCTGTTTTTTAAATTTTAATTTTGTATTACCTTTTCTGATTCTCTACCAAAACATACCAGTTAGTTATTTAATTTCAAGATATTATGTAAATATTGTTTTAGATCTGCTATAGATCTTTGGCCAGATATATATTTATTTAATTTTGTTCATCTCTGTTCTTCTATATGGGACCTGGTCCCAGAATATTTTTTTTTCTCAAATTATATTATTCAACATTAAATATGATTCATGTAAACTTTTAATTAAATGAAATGAAATGAAAAACATCAAGTTGATTGTTACAACCATTAAAAAGTAGATGGGAAGCTAGGATGATGGAATGCTCGGTTTTTTGGTTTGTTGCTCGCATCTACGAAAAGGAAGGAGCTTTTCAATGACATACAGGAACATACCACACCTAGTTGCTATTATTATATATTTTTATTTCGTCATAGAAATAAAAAACCTAGTAACCATCTCTCTGATACCCGTCTCGTTATTTATAGGTCGCTTTCATTTCCTTTCACTTTTTAGCTGAAGACCTTTTGAGAAAAAAATTGAGACTTAGATGTTATACAGAAATCTTAAATTTTTAGATTACAGCAGAAAACAACATTGGCGAAACATGGGAACATAAGGATTCAAAAGGAGAATTGGACAATCCATCTTCCAAAACGATCAACAGAGTTCGAAAATACCTTCCAATGGAGTTATGAGACAGAATAAAGCGTAGTTTACGAGCCTAAAACGAATTACAAGTGGAAAAAACAAAGGAAAGATGTCCGTGGCGATAAACTTGAACGACCACCTTTAAACAATTGCGAAAGACTGAGTGGTAACTTTTGCATCAGGAACATAAAAGCCAAAGTCAACAGCAAGTCCCTATCGCTATAAGTTAGTTTGCAAACTACTTCGAACTACCCATTTCGTTTGTATTTTATAAATAAAGTTTTTGAATAAATAAACTTTCAAGATGTCTTAGAATTTACTAAACTTGATTCCCTTTATTCAAAATACTTTATAATAGTTTATAAAACTTATTAAAGAAAATTTATGATTAACTAAATAGTATAAGTAGCGGTATGGAGAAAAAATTAGCTGGTCTTTGAAAGCAGATTTAATTTGTAATAGGACTAATAATATCAGAAGTATGGTAGCAAAATAATCTGCATTGATTTATAGGCATGTACGTTGACACTAATAGATGCTGAGCAAAGGAGTTGCAGAAAAAACTAGATTTAAAAAAATATTTTAGATCTTTTTATCCCAGTGTACCATTGCATAATGGTATAAAAATATATAAACATAATACTTTATGATTATTTCATGACCCGTTTAAGTACCATATAATAAAAATCCAACTAACTTTACTTACAGCTTAAATGGAAAAAAATGAAGTACGCTTGCAGGGACGATCCTCATAGCGGTCACGTTCGTCGTGTAAGAAGAGATGGTATAAGGAGATGATACCATCTATTCCGATGGAAGATCAACATCTGTAATAACGGTACCCTAGCCTTGGTTCGTCCGATTCATAGCGCTGTGGGAACGGGCCTAGTTCAATCCAGATCTAGATATGCCAGCCACCGCGCTCATACAATCAAACCCAAGAGAACAAGTCCGTTAGTTCTAATAAGACTGAAGGAGTATTTACAACTTAGCGATAACTAAAAAGCTTTCAAATTCATTTACTTGTACAGTAAATACTATTATCATCAATATAAATTACAAAATCACATTCAGACTTGCGTAATGTTATAGCTCTGAAATCGCCTAATTTAACAAGGAAGTGATACAATAATACAGAGAAAAAAGTGTGCCAAATAAACAATTTTTTTTTTATAATTTGATCTTGATAGCGAGCCTGCCTATCTTAGAACTATAATGGTTTTCCAAAATTAGAATCTTGGTAAACTAATAGCAAAGTTTTTTTTTGACTAATCTTTTGAATATCTTATCAATAGAAAATGCTAAACATTGCCCATGTCCGTTCTTACTACAAATTCAGTTCAGTGAGTTTCAACTTTATATAGTATGTCCAAGATTGTAGGTTTGCAAGCCAGGAGGGTGAATTTTTTAAAAGGAGGAACAATTCTTCATTATACCGTCATTCGTCGGGAAAGAAAAATGGGGCTCCCAAAACTGTGAGGTGTCGGGCACTCGTTAAAGATCCCTGCCTTAATTATACTGAATAGGCAAAACTCCCAATCCAGCATTAATTAACCAGAGTAGTATTAAGCTATATAAAATGAATACAAAATAAACGATTCATTTAACAATACAAAAAATGAAATTTAAAACCATATTATAACTATACTAGTAAATATAATGTATGGTACAGAATGGCATCGATTAAGGCAGAAGAGAAACTACCCAGTGGTAATACTCAAATAACCAATTCAAATTCTTTTCAGACACTTCGGAGGAACATAAAACTTTAAATATAAATGCAAAATTAAATCATAGATCGTATATTACTATCATGATAGTTGCGATATAAGAAAGAATAAAATGATTTCTGACATACATATTAAAATGAAGGTCTCAAAATAATAAATAATGACCTTTAAAATGATAAAAAGAGGTTTAGCTAGGTTCGATACCGACCATTAAAATTCATTGGCCAAGTACTCCCACTCCACTGAGCCTTGTTAAACCCAATCAATATACAATGATAGAACTAACCTGATCCGACCATCTACAACGAATACACACCTGCCGGCAAAACGCAGATATGCATATTTTAAACAATATAGAATAAATAAATAAAACATATAAATATAGCTTATGAAGGCTACGGAAATCATCAATTATGGAGAAATCGCTATAGAGGTCATCACCACGCCCGTATACCAGAGTCGGCGACCAAGGAACAGATGTTACCAAGCCTATCACAATACAAATATGAACAGAAAAATCATAACCAAACATATTGCAAAATAAAAACAAAGATACGTTGATACGTTCGGGTACCAACAATAAGGAAATTCAAGATATATATGGGTGCTACAATAGAAATACCTCAAGTCAAAAAATATGATTTTGAGGAAAACGCTGACGATAAGGCTTGAGTGATCACGAAACTTTGAAAAAACAAAAAATTATTTAAATATGATACGGTAGGTTATAACCAGAAAAACTTCTCAGAAGAAACTGTTCTCGCTATAAAAGTAGAAATCATGAGAAAAGTATAGCGTTTTTATCTTCAATAAAGTATATTGCACATTTTCATTTTAAAAAAAATAATAAGGCTTAACAAACCCAAACCCTAACAAATTTCTGTACAACTAACAAAGTTCCGTCCATGGGCTTTTACCCAAACCCGGTGGACCACTCTTTATCACTCCTAAACTTACTAGAGGATGTTTTAATGGTTATTTAGGAATGTTTCGGATTACCACAGATATATGTTCCAATATTCCTTCCATAAACGCCTCGGTCAACCCCCTGGATATTTACCAGTAAACTTAGCGCTTAACTTTTTAGGAATTCATTCGTTACTTGTAGTTTACAAGCACATCTCAAAAATCATGATGCTAGTACTTCAATTATATTAACTGGATTAATGATCTAATTCTGTCTGTGAAATATCCTAAATTCTACCGTGGCCTTTTTTCGAACACCTTAAGACATTGCTCATCCGTCAAGGTTAATAATAACACATCTTTCTATTCAAAATAATTCTTTATATATCTATAGATACAGTAAAATTTTCATAGTTCTAGAGGGTAATCTTTCATCACTAAAAATAATTCATTCATGATTTTCTTAATGAAACACAGTTTGAATGCGATTACTAAATACCCGAAAGAAAATGTTTAACGCTTCACTCCTCACAGGGACGAGCTTTCAGCTACCTTCTGTCAAGTAGCTTGCAAGAACTAACCAAGGAATGGAACGGACAGAGGAGCATATTGAAGGACTCCTTACAACGGAGGAGTTGACTACCTCGGTCCGCCCACTTTGCGATCGCGTTTCACTTAGATCTTGCCCGAGCCTGGGCGTTGTCCACCAGCTGACTCATATCGGCTCACCGAGCAACATTCCTCAACCATCGACACTGCCTCCGATAATTCCTCAGCAGTAAATACAAAGGAAATAGTTATGTAAATACCCTAATTAAAGTACATGTAATAACTTGTACCAATCTTAAAATAAAATATATCAAATCAAATGAAAACAAGAATATACCTGACAACATTACTAGATGAAAGAATAACGAATCTGTTGATGGCATAAAAATCAAACATTTATTTTTCTTATATAATTCTAAATCGTAATTAACCGTAGTTAACCATGAAAAATTCAAAATTAATTGAAAAATATAAGCATAGACTTTTACCAATAGACATGTAACGGACTTAACAACCTCTAAATAAAACCGGAACGTTTACGCTTATAAACGATATTATTATAAAAACAAAAAATATATTAAAAAAAATTATATACAATTCGTCCAGGATATTTCTAAACAAAATAAAATTAAACAATCAAGTTATATTATATGACCAGGTGAATAACAAAAAAGTACAAGTTTCAATTTGATTATTTCATTTAAAAAGACTAAATTATAAGTTAAATTGATAAAGCCTAAGTTTTATTTAGTTTGCGCCACACTTATGTCCTGGTTATAACATACATCTAGAAAATATATGAAATCTTCGGAGGGTGCATTTAATAAAATTAACACAAAATAAGTTTGGCGAAGTTTCGGTCTATTTGTCTGCAAGTGAAGGATATACGGATATAATGCCTATGGAATATTAATTAATAATACTTAGGGAATAAAATGTATATCAATTAACTATGCCTACCTAACTTCTTTAAAAGTAGCAAAACTCGTTTCTATTATTTATTTATTTAAATTTTAAAGATTTTATACGTCGGTCGGCTTTCCATCCACCCATCATACTCAAAAAATTAGTTAAATAGATAAATACACGCACACATGCACATCCGCCGGCACCCACTTATACAATCAATTACATACAGATAAAATTGTGTTTTGTTTTGTAGATAAAGTAAATTTATGGTAACAGAAAGGAAGGCAAGGAAAACTAGCTACAACCGCAATAAGCTAACCAAAGAAAGAGAAGATAAACATGAGATTACATCCGTAAATCATTACTGAGTTTACCGATTACAGGAAACCTCAATAACCTCATGTTATTCACGAATAAAAGGAAATCCACACTCCGTTAACCCTTACCAGGTTTGTAAGAATAATAATTTGGGCGAGTACGATTTAACTTCAGTCGCACTTGAGGTATTGTGATCTTGACTGAATAAGGCATAATACATATACTATAAAAGCGGATAAGGACTAGTGCTACTTGAACAACATGACATCAACGGTTGATTGGACTTGCTGAATTCAAAAGATATGAGGCAAGGGGATGATTCAAAGGTTGAACGCCCTTCACTCACGGCCACATTGGCTAAGGACTATTTCCACAGCTAACCATCATTCTGTCTATTAATTGGTCAATTAGCAAGTAAAATCGGCGGACTAACACTAGGCTGGCAACCTCCACGAAAATACAGTAATATACAAATATCTAAGCCCATTTTTTTCGTATTGGTCTACTTAGGACCACGTTATTTTAACTGTCTTTTTATAGTTCATTATTAAGCTAAAAACTTTTTTTTTTACATTTAAGTGGGCTAGAAGAATTAACTCTCGTAATAAATGCGGATAGAACATATTGTTTAAGCAGTGAAAAAAAAAAATTTAACTATAGAAAAACGGCACGGAGTGCAGTGGTTTCACAGTTGGGCCTCAACCGTTTCTAAGGCAACGGTTTTGCAGGGAGGTGATTGGCAGCCACAGGATCTGTAAACCAGATGGTAAACCGTGGCTGTTAACAGATTAAAACATTAATCGTACTCAACCCGGTACCTTCAGCTCAGCAGCACACTAATTCACTCCAAATTCATGCAAAACAGAAAATAAAATTGTTATAAAGACGATAACTGGTTATAAATTATATGAGGAAGAAAATCGTCTAAATTCTCTAAAAAAAATTTAATTCTTAAATAATAAGTAGCTTCATATTAGAAACGAGTGTCTCGGCCCAAATCGTAGGTCTTCATCAGAACTTGACATGCCAATAATTAGTTAATTACTATTTGAGAATTTAATTTGAACTCCACACGGCCCATATCCTCCTCCATATCTAAATAAATAATTTTAAGTTCATTTAAACATCAGAGGGGGGGGGGAGTTAATTAAAACGCAAAGGAGAAAAATGTCTAATACTGTTCAGTTTAGTTAAGAAGAAAATCAAGCACTGCTACATATAAAATAGGAGTCGAAAACATACACGATGAAGGTATCGAGGCAATTCAATGCTCACAAGGTATCTATATTCAGGTTAGACAAGTTTCGATTAACGTGATCGAAAGACGGAGTTTTAGCGATTATAGCACTCGAAATTGCCAGGGAAAAAACAATCCACTGAATCAAGAGAACATAAAAGCCTGAAAAACAACCTATGAAGGTCTTTAGTTCAGTAAATGGCAGGAACAATTTCCAAACCAACTATTGTCCAGAGAAAACGTTCCCAAGAGATGACCAGACAGAAGAGAAGTAGATGACGAAGAGAAATCTAAAGAAGTAGAATATCACGAAAAGTTGTAGCCTGGGAACACGGGGTCACAACGTGGACAGCTTCTACAACCTGCAAATCAAAGGTGTTAACGCATTTGCCAAATATTGACAAATCATAAAGTGTACATCTTTGTTCTGCTTGAGATCTAGCTTAGTCTCTTGGGGGAAGCGGCACTAAAGCTACAGCATTCATACAATTATATATATTAAATAAAAAATAGTAAAAATATAATTATAACAGTCAGATAGGCGGTCCCCAAAGAGACATGTCAAAAAGTGAGGCTACAGGAGAGCGTAATGAAAGTTCAAATCATTCTTCATTAGGCTCTCCTGTAAACCTCAGTTTTTGACATGTCTCTTTGTACGTAGGGACCGTCGAGATATTTAGTTTCCGAAGCATTGCCATCTATTTTTAGCACGTTCAACCTTTTGTTTTGAGTTCGACTTGCCTAGGGCTGGTAAAGGTTTTATACCAATAAATAATCAGAAAACGAAGTAAAAAGAATAATTACATTAATATCGTCCCTGCCATCGCAAAGTATCGAATCTGAAAAAATATAAATATGTATATGTGTGTGTGGATATATACGTAGTAATTGTGAAGCCCAGCAAAGCCACGAACTAGAAAAAGAAAATTGTATTCAGATAAGGTTATAAGTATAGGCTAAACCGTTGGGCAGAAAATAGCCAATGGAATATACCATTTAAATAAAAAGATGCCTTAAAAAAACAAACGAGTAGTATAAAACTTAAAGAAATAAAAAAATATATACAAAAACTGTTTACAAAAATATATACAAAATTAAGAAATTAATAAGCAGTAGTCATGTTACAGAGATAGTTACATAAATTTAGGATTTATTTTTCGATTTAAACCCTGACCAATTTATTCAAATACATCAACGTTATCAAGCTTCATTGACATATCGTCCTTGCCATCGCAAAGTATCAAATGTGAAAAAAACACAGTTTTCGTTTTCGACTTATAGCAGTTGCTTTAGGATTGATAATTGATATAAAATTCATATAGAGGCATCTAACAGTCACAAAAACAATATAAAACGAATGTCACTGGTTTGAGTATAGGCATTATTCTTTATTGAAACTTAAAACTCCATTTTTTCAATTCTCCTTAAAAGTACAGATTTTCACTTTCGCTAGCTGGATAAGGCAGGGGCGACATAATCTCAGGATTCGCTCCTATCCCTCGACTTTACATTTTTTTCTTAAAATACTTTATTGTTATAATTTCTCTATACAGCTATATTTAATTTTATAGAAAGTGCTTAAGCACGACAAGAACTCACCCCATTAGTTTGATTATTCGTATAACAAAGTTGAATTTAAAAAGAAAAAAATCTGAAGACTGCTGAATATGAATAACTATTCTTTTTCTTGTAATGGGGTGTGTGTCTGATTAATTATTCAAACTGTTAACATCCGTGAATACACTCTTTTTAATATAGAGGAGTGGATTCATCAGGGATACAACCAGCCTCTATGAACTGGGCACCCTAATTGGTAAAAAATGGCGGTGTAGCAGGATCTCGCCCGACCCATCATTTGCACAACATTTTGCCCGAAAACAACCTATCCCTGCCATCTACTAAATACAATACCCTTCATGGATTGCAGTAGAATAGGTTTCATATAGGTTCATAGCCAATCCCTAGTAAATTATGCATAAGATCAAAATAATCGTGGTATTTTGCGTTGACCCGTGAAACACTCGGATTGTTAGAATGAGGATAGGGAAATAAGTGAAGCGCTATCGGTTAATCGGATCAAAGGGATTGGAGCCATTCGTTCCAAACGATGAACCGATAATTAATTCGGCATCAAATGTCATTCACATTACTAATACGTTCCGCTATAAAAATAAAAAATGAACTTTAGCCCTCTCAGATTTTGTAGGATAAATAAATGGTCATGTTTATCCAGATGGGTCATAAAAACCAAGTAGTAATCAAGTGTTAACTAAACGAGAGATAAGAAATTCAAACAAAGAAACTAAACTATCCCTGATCTAAAAATACTGGATTCGTTCCAACTGAAATAGCATTTGTTTTCTCAGGGAAACCGATCGACCTTGTAATCTCGATTTAACCTCATCTCCACGCCACTTAATACCACCTTAACGGACTTGATTCTTCTTTATTTCATTTTAAATGAATAAGAACCGAAATATTCTGAGCGATCACAGTTCAATTGTCGGCCGTCTCAAGAGTTCCAGCCTTGACACAGTTAGTAACAAGGACTGCAGTTATGTATTGATGCCTTCTGAGACGGGCACGGTAGTAACTAACACAAACACACAAATAAATCTACTGTTGTTAGATAATTGATGATCTGTAAAAAAAAAAAAAAAAAAATAACGAATGTACAAATATTTTGCAGACAAACAAAGGCGTGGCTAAGTACATTTTTCTTACCACTATCGCTATTTAAAAAAAAAATGAAATAGATAAAATTGTTTGCCTTACTTATGCAAGAGTCTTATCTAAGAAGCTGGTATGTGTTTCACACCAATTGTACACACTTTCTACGAGATTACAATTCAGTTCATTTATGCTTAAAAGTTAAATAAATCTAGAAACTACTTATATAAAAGTTTAAATAAAAATTCATCCTCCATTACGAAGATTGCACGTGTTAATGAACGACTTCTCAAGGAAATATGGTTGACCTAAATTTATTCTTGAGACGTTCTCCTGACGCGTGTAGCGTCAATCGAAAAAACAAAATCGAAGAAATGTAACACTCCAATACCTATAAAAATAATTTAAAAAATCG
Source organism: Arma custos (assembly GCA_037127475.1). NCBI lineage: Eukaryota > Metazoa > Arthropoda > Insecta > Hemiptera > Pentatomidae > Arma > Arma custos. Next base: position 26,551,104 of record CM073762.1, read on the forward strand.
ATTTATTTATTTCTAATTAAATAAATACTCCAGAAACGCCCGAAAAAGTAATTCATTTCATACAAAGGATAAAATGAAGATACTAAAAAAAAAAGCCGCTGTGATACAAAATGGCGGAAAAATTATTATTCTTTATTTAATTTCATAAACAATAAGTAAATTTTCTATAGGAAATTTATTATATTAAATTAAAATACATCTAAATCTACGTCTAGTGATAACAGCAATATAATTTAGTTAACGAACCAAAACCCAACAATCTTGTCCAAATCAGTCGACTTTTGCAGCTTGGAAATGACTATTCTAAAAAAAAAAATTGATAAGTATTAGAAAGAAATATTTTTACGTTCTTAAAATCTTGTATGCACTCCCCCGTTTTTAAAGAACTGATGTTTCCAACTTGTACGTTTTTTTTCATCATAAAAATACATAATTTTTTTTTTCAATTTGTCACTACCAATTCTAAATAACGCAAAATTTATTATAACATAGTATATTTGAATGATTTTTTAGAACACTGAAATGTTATCTTATATCTTTAAAGATGTTTTCTAATGACGAATGTATATCGAAATTAAAAGGGAATTCTCCTTTAATTTTTTATAATATCTTGTATTTAGGTTATAAATTTATCAACAATAATTCTAAATATATCCTAACATCCGAATATGAATCACACTCCCAATAAATTAATTTAATGAGCAAAAAGCAATAAATAAAAAGAACATAGAAGCTTAAAAGAGTTTTGTGTTGTTATTATAACTTTCGCACTAGGTTTCATCAGTTATTTCTAACCCATCTTTAAAATAGTGTAAATATATTTAAATATGTCTTTTTATTTTGTACTATTAGTTGTGCAGAACGTTGACATACAGAACTAATTTGAGATCCCTTTAAGACACTAAAGCTATTCCTTTCTTTTCACTACATAATTATTTGAAACTATAGATTGAGGAATAGATATCATTACGATTCTAAAAGTCTCGAGCATTATTCTATTTTATTGTTTTAACAAACAGATAAAATCCAGAGTTTTAAATGTGGATCACGAAAAACGAGGGTTTAATTGAGAAGATCCACTTCTGAAGATTCTAAAGAAATTCTTGATAAATTGAAGTTAACTTCACTTAAGAAGAAAACAACAGTAAGCTCGATGACGTGAGTCGTCAAGGTGACTAATCCATGATTCCACTTCTCTCATAGTTCGTTATTTATAAATAATTTTAATCTTTATCCATTATTTTAATCTATGTGTTATATATATTGTATATAGCATTGTATATAGCGGTATCAGTATATTTTATATACATCTAAGAATAAGTGAGGCTTTCTGAATATCAGCAGTCTTTTGAAGAGAAAAGCGTAGTATGCATGATCGATTACGAAACAATTAATCAAAATCACTTCAATATAAACATCAGTCATAAAACCAGATTGCACCAGTAATTAAGTTTAAAATAAATTTTAATCCTCAATAACAACATAATTAATAATCAATGATAAAAAGAAAATAAATTTAGAATGTTATGATTATCTTGCGAAAAATAAATTATTCTATAATAATTGCGATAGTAAATAATTTCGAAAAAATAAGTTTGTAGTAACTTTATAGTAAGTTTATGGTAACTTATGGTAGTTAACCTTATGGTAGTTGTTGTAGTTCGGTCACTAACATGTAAGGTTCGTTTTAACTATGGCCGGATTGGTTTGGTATGTAGAGATAACCATCATATTTTGGCCACATTTGATTTCGATTTACAGAAAGTTCGTGAAATAAATATAATTTAAAAGGACCTGGCACCAGCTTAAAATGTGAAAAGTATAAACATTGAAATAAATATTAATAGAACCATGATTAAAATGAAAAAAAGCAATATTGTAATACAAAGCAATGTCAACCTGATAAGACATTTAGAGTCTGATTTGTATAGAACAAATCACAGATACATAAAATTATCGCGAGGAGCATCATTTAATTCATGAACTCATTTTTTTTTTCAGTATATCCATTGTACTTATGGATAATTTAAAAGAAATAGAAAAATTTATCATTTCTGTTTTAATTTATCATTAGTGAATTTCACCCAAGCAAATTATCAAGAGAACTTAATTTAGATAAAATAAAGATAACTGAGGCCAGAGTTCTGCCTTGTGAAGTGAAATTCCCATCAAACTTTATTTAATGAAAATAGCTGTGATGTTTCTCTCAAGCATGGTTTTGATAAGGAATCGCTTTCTATTTCCAGGGGAACGGCCCTTCATTTACATTTCGTTTTAAACGACCAAAGAATTACTAGAGCAATTAAATAAAACGAATAATTAATTCTACAAGAGAGTACTTTTCGTTCTGACAAACTAAGCCAAAGAACTTAAATAATGCTGAAAAACTTACAATAATTTCCTTGAATGGAAAAAGAATTGATGAAAAAGAAAAGGTTGACTAAACCAGCTAATCATAAGAAAAATGCTCCACACTGGTAATATTCTTTTTACTAATAAGTAATAAAAAAAAAAGTAATTAGTAATAATAACCCAATACTGATAACTAATGGAGACTAAGTTATAATGTTACCATTGATCGATTTAATGAAAAAACAATAAACTCAATTATTAAAAAATTCGATTATGCTATAATTTTAAGGAAGAGATCAACAACCGATAAAATTAGAATCTAGATTTAAATTATATTACGACCACGCTATAGAGTTGTAAATTTAAGTAAAAAAAAAAGAACCTTCCTCAACAACCCATCTAGGGTCTTGGGTTCTGTACATAGTAGACACTGTACTGGTACTGCAGGACAACGGTTGTGCAGGGAAGGGATTTATCCCAGATCACGCTAGAAGCAGGTACCACCATTATAGGCTGCGCGAGCCTCAGGGATGGACCTTCCTGTAGCAATGTCAACCTGATGTCTTATCAGGTTGACATTGCTTTGTATTACAATATTGCTTTTTTTCATTTTAATCATGGTTCTATTGGTTGTTAATAGGTTAAATCTTTTATCTGTCACAGCCGAATTTGTACACCGAACGTACAACACAGCGCTATAATCACTGAGCAATCACGAAAAAAAATTAATCAACTAACCAAAAGGATATTTACAAAATAAAAAAAGGCTAGGGTATAGAAAAACTATTCATTCATAGTTAAATAATTGACGCCGTCAATTTTCAAAACTCAACCGAGTTTTCCGTCAGTCAAGGTTATTTCACTATTAGCGACAAAAACTACACATCATCTTAAAGTTTCAACAACTTGTTCTGTAGGAAAAAACAGAATGGCACTGCTGGCGATTTCAATTTAAAATGTAATGAATTGAGCAACGCCTGATCGGAGTTGTCACACCTGATTTGTGTAATATTTAATATAAACTGCTCAAAAATGAATAGGTATGCCACTAATTTTGTGGTATTTACTTTGCCTAGCATTTTAATATTATAAAAATATTTATATTTAATATTAGAACTATAATACATTAAACATTAATATAGATATTAAATATTTTGTAATATGTAGTTATTATTGAATAAATTGTCTACCATTTAATACATAAGTATTGGCCACTACTTTTTTATCTAGCTACACACTTGAAGCATAAGAATGCTACATACATAAGCTCTAAAAACATACTGTGCTCAATAAAATTTTACATTCAAAGTGGACATTATGTTGGATTTTTTTAAACATTTTCAAATGGCTATTTACCTCCTATTCATCTGAACACCTTCAATATGATAAAAATCATAAAAACTCACCTAGTGAAATGCAATACCATAAGATAAAGTTGAACGGAACTTACCTGAAAAAAAAATACAAAGATTAATATAAGTACATTAGAATAAAAAAGATATATTATTCTGGGACCAAGCCCCTTTAGAATAACAAACATGAAAACAAAAACGAATATAATATATATCTGGCCAGAAAACTACATAATAATACAAAAAAGTGCCAAAAAATCAAGTCAAATAAAAATCAAATAACTAAAAAGTATGAATCATGACAGGGTATAACCAATTATAGATAATTAATAATAAATGACCACAGTTAATAAAAAAAATAAATGATTGGGATAGCAAGCAATAATTTCTTTACATATTGTACATCTCCTTTACGAAAAAGAAGCAATAACAAGCAACAAAATCGATTATTTATACAGACCATTTAAGCAAATGGCTGACATGTTTAGAGAGCATATTTTTGGGAGGTAATGAGATGTTGGAGAAGCAAGGATTTAAATAAATGCAGTGCCGAAGCATGGCGGATAGGAGGGAATGCGTTCCAAACTATGGTGGAGCGGGGGCGAGAAAGGAATGCTCGAATGCTTTGGTTTTGTGAGAAACAGTATAGACATCGGAAAGGCGGGATCTTGTTTCATGGTGCTGGACTGAGGATTTGAATTGGAGGAGACTATAGATATATTAAGGTTGTAGAGAGTAAATGGACTGGTATAGGAAAACACTGAGGAAATATTGTCTACGAATGGGAGGGAAGAGCCACTTTAACTCATAATAATGGTGGGACACGCGGGACCGCCTCGGAGTACCAAGGACAAATCATAAAAAGCAGTTCATTATTCGCTTAAATCGGTCCTCGAGCATTTTTAAAAGGCCACCGCATACCACACTACAGTAGTCAAAGTAGGGGAAGATGAGAGATGTTACGAGAAGCTTACGGGAAGGTAGGGTGGAGATGCTGAGAACGATGGATTTTACTTCAGGGAACTAATTGGCCGTCGGGATATTTGGGTGATGTGGGGTTTCCAGGAAAGGTTTTTGTCTAAGTAATTTGAAAAGTAATGTCTAAGTTTGTGACGGAGGAGCTGAAAATGAAGTACTGAAGTAAGAACCATAGTAGAAAAAATAGATATCAAGAAAATCAAAGATATTTGTTGTGGAAAATGTCACGTTTATTTTAGCCATGAGTACTGTAATACCATTTGTAATTAAAAATCTATATATAAAGAGACTAAAGAAGGCTCTTCAGAGTATTACAAAACATCTATACTATTAGAAAAATAATAAAAGAAAATATAATATATATATATATATATATATATATATATATATATATATATATATATATATATATATATATGTATATACATGTGTATGTATATTTGCAAAAATAATGTCCTTTATGAGAATGCCAAAAGAGTTAAATTTTAACATTATCATATCTCTAGTTTCAAACCTAGCTTCCTCTTCAATTCCCGATAATCCTCCGAGGCGTCTGAAAAGAAGATGGCCACGTGACCTTCTTATTGAACTTTGATTTGAGTACTACCAGTGGGTAGTTTCTCTACTTGTCATTCTCATGTCATTATGTAACACGCATTCTATTTACTTGTTGTATAATTGTAATACAGTTGTAAATATCAATAAATAAATTAAAAAAAAAAAAAAAAAAACATTATCATATTAAAAAAGGATTATTCCATAAGATTCACATCTCATCTAGTTCAATTATTAAAATTTCTTTTAGCATTTGTAATTAATAAACTAAGATATTATAAATTACCTAAGATCATAAATTATTGATAATTAAATTTTAATTACAAGTAAAAAAAGTAATATTTCATTATTATAATTTCAGTTATTTTTTTTTGGAGAGTGAATAAATTGTAGAGCTTTACAAAGTTAAAAATGTAATAGTTTAAAACTGGTTTATAAAGAAAAAATCTGAGCACAATACAATTATAGTTACAATTTATTTATTTTTTATACGTGACCTATAAAAAAAAAAAACCTTTGCTATACTTATTTTATTTTTCATCATGTTTTTATGTTAATATATACAGGTTTTTTTTTCCTTCACTGGAACAAACTAACCATAAATTTTAGGCCAGGGATACGGGATTGGTTAAGCTGCCAAGGAATAATCTAGAAAACATGAATGAATGGTGGACCAAGGTCCTCCATTACGAAATAATGCACTCAAAATCACTCAAAGGGACTCCGAAGGTCGTCTGGTCGCTCTACTCATTTCATTCCTCTCCCGTTTATCTTGGACTCGGTCAGATTTATTTTACAAGAGTTAATTTCAATAAAATGCTATTTTTTTTTATTTATCGGTTAGCTATCGACAAAAGGTAACTGCAGTAATTAAACTTCCAAACACGATACGAAGAAAATTGAGTAAATTATTTTAAAAAACCAAAAATAAAAACATACTTTTATATCTAAGACGTTTTTGAAAACGCTTAAGCGCCATTAAGAACAGGAAAAAAACAATGACAATCTGCGGATTGGCTGTCAGTAGAGCAGAACAAAATTTCATGAGGCATGAAGAAGTTAAGTACCCGGCGGTACCTTTCCCGTGGCTTGACTCAATTTTCTATTTTAAACGATCCCTCATCCAGGTTCTTTTTAGTCTCCTCCTAGTGTCCTCGGGTATGAGAGTCATGACCATTTGTTCTATCCATGGGTTTGGATGTCCAAGTAGTTTTGTCTTGAAAGCGTTTTGTAGTGTGTTCTTATGTGTTCGTCAACTGTTGGTATTTATAAGTCAGTATGCAGAGTTTTTCAATAGAAGTACCACGGTGGTTTTGTGACAAGTCGAAGTGTTTTTATTGATATGTTTGTAGTGGTTTTATGTGAGTCAGTTTAGCGGTGCCGTAAATTAAATATTTTTATTGTTGCATACAGTGTATATTTATTATGGAAAACACAAGTTTATAATTGCAATATATTTTTAGGCTTGTTGATTTGATTGGTCAAAGCAAGAGTAACCACTGAGAGTCATCGGCATCGAAGCCTCGAATGGGAGTCATCGGCATTAGGTGCTTACGTCATAAGTTGTATATTTTTAGATCATTTCAAATTCTTTTTTCTTTATATAGTTAGCGAGAATCTACAGAGGTTGTGTCAGAGTCCTGTAATAAATTTAAGCCTTAAATTAAATTAATTTTTGTACTTTTTTAAAGTTTTTTTTTTAATGTGACGTCAACAAAATCTCACTATCATAATTACTAAGAAAACAAAAAACAATTTTTAAAAGAAATTGTGATATCTCCACAGAATGAATTTAGATATATGCGATGGAAGAAAAAAGAAACAGGAATTAACACACAGTAATAGCTGCAACTTATTTTTCAATGAGTGCCCACGCTTAAGTCTTCAGTTTTAAGGTGAAAGCAAGGCTGAGGAAAAGTAAGATAATAACACCAACAGTACTCATGTCATGAACAGAAGGCATTCAGAACAGAACTGATGACAGTGTTAGTGCTTTGATGAGAAAATAATGAAATATACAACAAACAAACAAAAAAAAAGGAGAGAAAGGATGATCATTAATTTGACAAGAATAAAATACAATTTACGAGGATAATTGTCCACAATAATTTTTAAAATACATTAAAAACAATGATAAGATTAGTTTTTATAATCAATAGAAATCATATTTCTTAAGTAATTTTAGTTTCCATACATTTGAAACTATAAAATTAGTATACGGCGATTTTTATAATTTTCTTTAATCTAATATCACAATTTGCAATGCAAATCATAAAAATAGGGTCAACAGATAATTTAGTTAATAAATAATTATTGAGAATTGTACTTATGTTAATATTAATACATCTGAGAAATGACACTCTAGAAAAAATGAACTGTCATTATTTTTATTTAAAAAAAAAAACCTATATGAAAGTGTTTCATTGTCTTTTGTTGGAAATTTATTTTTTAAATTAAAACCTTTTCCCCAGCAGTTTTCAATAAAAGCTATTGTAAAACTTTTAACTTAAAAAGTTTGATAAACAAAGGATTAATAAAAAAAAAATTGATGAAAAAAGGTTTGAACCAAAAATAAAACTTACATTTATTATATAATGAGAGTTAGCGGTTTTTTTAGGCTTCTGAAAAAGAGGTGAATTAAAAATCGACTTCGATAAGCACTCTTATAAATGTTTACCCTAAATCCACAATTTCGTAACTTATTTTAATTGTACATATTGCAGGGCCCTTACTTAAAAATGTAATTAAAAACGAAATGTTTTGCTCACGTTCAAAAGCTGTATTAAATAGCCTATAAATTTTAAATCTCTTCTTTGGGCCCGTTGAATCCCTTATAACGTACAAGCAGCGACATACGAAAGGGGGAGGAATAGAAAAATAGAAATTCTTTGTTCTCACCGTACATCCTCCCTTTATCTCACTTTATTTCAAGAGGGTGCAATCAACACTAAAGTCACCCTACGGGATATCAAATATCTGTTTTTTTAAAAAGCAGGGATTTATGTTCGTTTAAATCTCTACGTTCTGATGGTGTAACAAAAATATGCATTGCTATGGTAAATGTTCTCAGAAAATGCAAAGAAACAAAAAAATCTCGAATCCGTAATTTTTTCAATAATTATTATGTACAACGTACAAGACCTCGATAGAAATTGCCAGATATACTAATAAAACTGTCATTGTTGTGGGTCAAGATTTTGATCTTTTGAATCAAATTAAATTCAAATAATCATAACATTTCTATTCTCAAGCCAGGTTCTGGAAATATAAAAGATCTATTTTTCACGTCTAATAGTTTAAAATTTGAATCCTTCAAAAATATCGTTGCATTTCGGCTGTTTTCTGGTTGCGATACATCTGGATTTGCCGGAAAAGGAAAAAAAAGTGTCATAAAGTCATTATTAGACGATAACAATTTGTCAAATTTGGCCAATATTTTTTATAAAAAGATGCAAACAAAGAAGATATCGAAAAAAAAAATGGATTACAATTTTTCACAATTTACATTTTTTACGATCAAACCTATTTATAAATTTAAAAAGATAATATAACACTGAATCAATTAAGATTTCTAAAATATCAATTAACAAAAATTAAATCATCTTTCGTATTGGCAAATCTCCCACCACAGAAGAACAACTTTGTTACAGGCCATATTATCGTAACGAACTGACAGCGACAGATTGGGGCTGGAAGCAACATCAACATGGCATTATGCCCTAATTTACAGAAAAGGAATTAATCCCGGAAAATTTCTCAAAACTATTTGCTGCAGCGGTAAACCTAGTTTAAAATGCACATATTTCTGCTCAAATTGTCATGATTCTGAAAAATACTCCAATGTGGAAGAGGAATTTAATAATTCAGATAATTTTTTTTTTTTTTTTTTTTTTTATAAACACTTTATTTAGACATTACAATCTGCCACCTGTGGGCAATAAGTAATGGTGCTATGTAGCTACAATCATTCCATAACAAAACAAAAAAGTGGTATAAACAAAATAAAATAAGTGAATGTAAAAAAAAATATATATACGCAACATACGTAAAATAAAATGAAAGATTCAGATAAAATTAATTTTAAATAAATAAATCAAAATTGTACATAATGATTAAAAACAAATTTTCGGATTCGAGTTTTTTTTCGTTTCTTTGCATTTTCTGAGAACATTTACCATAGTAATGTATATTTTTGTAACACCATCAGAACGTAGAGATTTAAACAAACACAAACCCACCGACTTTTTTAAAAGAGCAGATATTTTGACGTGAGAATTTTCGATTGAAAATTAGGGTGATTTTTCGATATTAAGTCAAAATAAGGTGAACAAATAAATATTTAAAATTTAAAAAATTACAAAAAAATTACCCAAATTATTTTGGGACACAAAAAGGTAAGTTTTCACCAAATTTCGTGAAAAACAAAATTTGGTTATTTTAATTTTTCACATAAATTTTGAGGTTATGTGAAAAAATCGTAAATACAAATGTTGTAGATCTTTTTATTACCTACAACTTTGCAATTTAACTTTTTTCCGTAGGACCTGTAGTTTTGCCGTAAATCGAAATAAACCATTTTTTACCCTTAAAACCTCCCCCTCTTTCACTTCCCGACCTCAGATCGCCCGTAAATTATTTTTTCTTTCATTTTTGTTATATTCTCTTCCTTTTCCAATGGGTTTCATCCTACTATTTTTTTTTTGTTTAAAAAAGAAAGAGAAGCAATTATCATATCATAGATATAGTTACATGAATTAAGGATTAATTTATCGACCTACACCCTGAATCGAACTCTTCTCTATATTTATAATAACCTAATAATTATTCAAAATAAATAGATAAACGTTATCAAGCATCGTTTGAGATATATCATAATACAAATTCGATAATATTAAAAATGAAGCAATAGACTACTTAAGCAATTTAAAAACATTTAACCGAAAATATAAAGATATTAGGGCAAATCTTAAATTATTCTTGATATTAGTTTTTGACATTTAATTTAATATTTATCAATGGTTTATTGATTTACGATTTGTAGTTGATATAAAAACACTAACGTCTAGATTCATTCGTTTTTCTCTTTCTTTTTTTAAAAGTTATTTATTGGAATTTACATATGTATTATAATATAACATCAAATAAATAGAATGGATGGTCCATAACGGCATGAGGCAAAGGCAAGTATTACCATAGAGTTATATCATTACCGTAGGCAAGTAGTTACAGAAGTTGTCAAGTAGAAAAACTACCCACAGGTAGTACTCGAATAACGAATACAAAGTAAAGGCTCACGAGGGCATATTCTTTTAAGACGCCTCAGGGAATTATCAGGAACTGAAGAGGTAGCTAGTATGAAACTAGTGGGTTTGAGTGAGATTCAAGTTTGAAAGGATTAATATCGGGTTCAGGCCAAATCACCAACAAATGGTACATGGATGACTTTATTCGCAACAGAGTTAGGAATATTATAGATTTTATGAAGGATTTTGGATTGCAAGGATTGGATACGAGAGGAATTTGGTGGTTTATTGGAGACCCTAAGCTGTAATCCGTCATTCCAAATAGATCTTTTAATAGTCATGTATATAAATCTTTTGCATTTAATTGGGAGCTTAGAGCGATTATCTAGCAAATGTTGAAGTAATAAGAAAGGGCCAGAATTTTTTTTCTTAAAAAGCATTTTAATTTGTTCAAGTTGTTATAATACTATTACAATACTTATATTTACATAATATAGTATAATTATTTTTAATATTATATTATGTTATTTATATGAGGAAGAAAATGGTCCGGGTATAGGTAAAAAAAATTCTCTTATATAGGGGAGAACCGTTGATTTGGAAGCCAACGGATCGACCCACATTGAAGGTCTTCTTCAGGGCTAGAGTTGATGGGAGGGGATTGACACAAGACTAACATCCAAATAAACAGTTTGGTTTGGTTTGTTCATTTAACGTCACTTTATGCTGCTATGGCTAATCGGACGATGCTACAGTGGGAGCTCTAAATTTTGCCTATCCAGGTTTAATTAGGATAGGGATTTTTAACGAGTACCTGACATCGTACTCGGGACCCCCGTTTAACGTCCCTTCCTCCATTTTTTTACTCCTTTAAAAAAATCCTAGGGCCACCTGCCGGGCTACGAACCCGCGATCTTGGGTTTAGTAGTTTGTTACGCTAACCACTAGACCACAGGTGACCGTCCAAATAAACGGTTCTCCCTATATAAGAGAATTTGTTTACTTCTACCCGGACCGTTTTCTTCCTCATATATACATACATATATACACACATCAACTAATATTATTCACATAATAATAACTAATATGTTTTTACAGTACATTATGTTTTAACGAAATGATTTAATTTTAATAGTATTAAAAAATACTGCAGTTTTACAAAAAAAATGAAAATATAAAACACAATTAAAAAACACCTATAAAGTAATCTAAGTACCTGAGAATTTTTTTTTTTTTTAAGTACGTGAACTAAAATCACATTTCACTATTTACTATGTCTTTAGTATCATTACTGTATCTTTGTTTTGTCGTGCTTGTTCAAGTCTCTTATTTTCTGTATTATCTGATTATCGTATACAGATGTAATGGAAAAGAAATTAGTAAGTTAGTAAGTAGGTGCACTATTTAATTCACGTTTTTAAATCAGTAAATTGAAATTCTAGTATACCGAGGATATTTTTATATTATCCCCATCCTTCGGAGTACCAGGTGCGACTCTAGATTGTAGCGGAATGTGTTGTAATTGTTCCATAGAGGTTGTCTATTACAATTAAATAAAAGTGGAATAATCTCATATCGAGAGAATGGAAGGAGATAACATTTAAGCTGTGGTCAAAGCCCCCGATGATGAGTCGACACTCGTCATCGCATAATGATGATTACAGCTTATTACTTCATCTTGCTATGACCACGGGATGCCCGTGGATCATTACGATCCGGCCAGAATTAGACGGGTAAGGGTGCACCTACATTGGATCCGATGCGATGCGACGCGATCCTATTCTATCTCATAGTATGATAAGCTGAAAAAACAAATAACTGAAATACGCAGTGAGTGCCTACAGTGGATCAGGTCCGACACGATTCTATTCTTTTCAACCCGATAGTGAAACTAGTCACTGCCTTCCGAATAAAATAATATTAATTTTATTCTTTTATTTCTTATATTTTATATATATTATAGTGAAATATAAATATATTAAAAATAATTAATAAATAATCTTAATTTTATAAATTTAAAGAACCAAATGTTATAACAATGAGGTAATATTACTATATTAGAATATTTTTGTCTTGCTGTTTGATGAAAAAACAATTAGTTTGGTTGTTTTTCACATGGTTTAATTTCAATTTCATAAAATAGAATTTATATTTTTTAGATATTCATGTTTTATATAATGATTTAATTTATTTATGGAATAGTAATGATATTTTTAAATCTATTTAGTTTGTAATTAAATTAACGATTGCAATTAAATTAATAAATAGGAGCGATTGCCGTCGGATGGTTATACTTGAAACCTCCCCATAATATCAAATCTCAACAAGTGTTTACTTCTGTATTTTTGTCGATCATGGATCTTTAATTGATCTACTGGGTGCTGACTTTTTTCAAAGGATTTAATGTGAAAATATTGAACAAGGTAAGTGTAATTACTTTTATAATACTGTTTGTGTGTAGTTGCTTCTTTATTCTAAAAACTATTGCGTTTTAAAATTTTCTTCATTAACAATTGTCATGAAATATGTTGATTCAATATGTATTTTTTGGTATGAACTGGAAAGAACCATTAATTAATCTTTCTCATGCTTTCTTTATGAGAATAATATGTAAAATAAATGAAAATAGTTGAAGTAATAAGTGATTTCAATTGTTAAAACTTTGGTATAGATACAATCAGAATAATTGTTTGTAAGATGACCCCATATCATATAATTATGCATGACCCAATAAGCCAGTAAATTAACTATTAAAATCAGGTGGACATTAGGTTTACTAATAATAACACCTATATTATACAATTACCTACATTTGAAAAAATCCATTATGGAACTAGAAATAGTATTAATTTAAATCTTTATTTCACCAAAGAACAGTTCCACAACAGAATAAATTTACCTCAGATTAAATAAATAAGTTTAGAGTGAACAGAAATAATAAATACCAATTTTTAGCTTCTTTTGAAAAATGCTACAAAAGTGAAAAGTTCAACCTTTTGTTAGGTACCCAATAGATTTATTATGGAATACTTAAAACTAATTTTTATTTATCATTATATCAATGTCTATCTGAAAACATTGTTTTTTCCAGAAACAGAAAGGAAATATGTTGTCCAATCAGGAAGTGGCCCTGTTCAAATTTCCATTTTCAATAATTAGCAGATACTTCTACAAGTGAAAATAGATGGCGAAGATGACAATAGTTTTTGGGTTGTGTATATCAAGTATCAGAAGAAATTATGTGTATACTTTTCTATATGGATGCCTATGATAATCAAGCAAGATATGACAATTTGGGAGTAAATACTGTATAATTAATAGTGGATATTCAAGGCAATTTAAGCTAATATGTATTTGAAAACACTACAATCTAAATCTTCAGAGGATCTTCCTCAATCACCTTAATTATTATATATAATATTATATAATTGTATTATTAAGTATTATATATTATTGCTTTGTATTATTATATCATATTAATATGTTATTATCTTAAACGACAAATATTATTTATAAAATTTATTCTGTTTAATTCTTCTTGAATTGTATTTTGAAATACCTAGTTATGTTATTCATTTATTTTTCTATTTAGTGCTAATATTATTGTTAAAAAATGATTATCCTAAATTTTATTCTTTTAATTTTATAAGAATTGCAAACTATTGTATATTATTGAATAAATGATTTATTTTCTTCTATATCTGATTTATTTTCTTCCTAAACAATATTCTGGTTTTCTCTTTTCTATATTAAAACACAATTTAAATATGCGATGAACTTTGCAGGATACCAATATTGCAGATCTTCATCAGGGTTAAATTATCAAGATAAAAATATTAAATGCAAAATAATTGCATATTCATAAATAACATAAATGATAGAAATTTTATTAAAAAAAGGATTTAGATAAAAAGATTGATGTAATCATAACCAAAAGATGATTATTATTTTAATCATATCACCTAATATTTTTAAAGTATTATTTGTATTATTACTGCTATTAATATGTATATTTTTTAGCATTATATTATTTGTTTGTACATTGTATATTCAGCCCTGATGAAACCTGCAATGTTGGTCGAAACATTGATAAGCTAATAAATATATCAATTGCTTACTATTCAAGAATTAATTTTGGCCCTCAATCAATAGACCTTCAACATACCTTTATCTGAATGTGTAAGTGATATAAATATAATAAACCCTAATTTTGTAGTATTGAATTAGAGCATCGATAAAACATTGGACATTATGAACAGAAGGAAAAAATAGAATGCTATTGTGAACCTATACTAAAGCTCCAAAATAACTGTATACTTTTATTGTTAATTGTTACAATATTTACTTAAATGAGTTCAAAATATTAATCGAAACAAATGTTTATTTATATCAATTAAATAATAATGGCAATAATAAAAGTCTTATATGAGTAATACCAGTAACCTATATATGACAGGATTGAATAGAACAATCAAGGATTGTAGAAATAAAACAAACAATGTTAGGTTAGAAAATAATCAAACTTTCATTTGCACCATTAACTATATTTTTAAATATTTCTATATTTCCATGCTCACATAGTTAATTTATTAATAAACAATTTTCAAAAACTGGATATCTTGAGAATACTCAATGTAGTTAAAATGGTACTGAACTTTCATTAAAAAAATCACTGTTTATTGAACTAATAGATGATCAGATAATTACCTACTAATGTAAATCAAACAGAATTTGTAATATACATCCAATAAAACTAAAATTATTCTGATAATTATGAAGGTGTAACGTATTTGATAAACTTGATCAGTTTGAATAACAATTTTTTAAACATATATTTTATTTCTGGATCAGAGCTGGTGTGATTCTATTCTATTCAAACCAATAGTGAAACTATAATATAAATATATTAAAAATAATGTTTTATAAATTTAAAGAACCAAATGTTATGAAAGTTAGGTAATATTACAATATTAGAATATTTTTGTCATGCTGTTTCAATATAAATAAATAATTTAGTTTAAAAAAAAATAGAATTTATTGTTATTTTTTTATATATTCGTGTTTTATATAATGATTTAATTTTCTCGATTGTGATAATATTTGTTTGATCACAAAATCGAGGCTCGTTTGTTTGGAACTAATTCTTTGTCTATTTTGTTGTTTATCTTTGCAAACGAGTATCAAAAATCAGAAAAGCCCTTAGCTCCCAATGTTGCCAACTGTTTAGGAAATAAATTAAACATTACGATGATAATTTTATTAAAAGTTAATGTTTCCAATTTTATTTGACGAATTAAAATTTTGTGTAGGTATATTTTTTATGTAGATTTCTGAGAGATATAATTTTATTCAACGGAAAAATAACCTTCGCTACTATATTTAATGGTTCATGAAGAATGATAATAAAATATTTTAATGAGAATTAAGAATATTTAGTTTTGATTTATGACGGATATTTATATAATAGTTGATTATTAAATTACAATGTACATTTTTTAATAAACATTTTAGACAATAAAGGTTTGTTGGCACACATGGTAACGGCTGGCTTATCGTATTGAAAACTAATGATTTTGAAATGTGAAAATAGCACCTGATCGTACAGTATCGCATCGGAACCAATGTAGGCGCTTCCGTATAAATAAACTATTTTGATTCCACGAGCGACTAAATCGGTCGGATTAGTCTGATAACAACGGACGGAGCCAATGTAGGCACTCTCGATATATTTCAGTCATTCGGTTTGCTTCCGAATTCTGATCGCATCGCATCGGATCCAATGTAGGTGCACCCTAAGGGAGAAAGCCGTGCTAGGCAACAGGCCATCTGGAGGCTCTTATGATAAGTCACAACTGTTACCACGATAATTAGTATAGACAACAGAAAGAAAAAAAAACAAGTCCAAAATAAATAATAGTAAATTTATATCGGACAAAAAATAATATTTGAAAAATGTTATCCAGGCTTTATTTCCCAGATGAAATATGTTTTGTTTCTAATAGTTCGTTTTAATAAGAATACACAGAAAAGAAAAGTAATAGTACTGTATACTTCATAGATTAAAAATATTCATGAAATATATTTGAAAAATGTGCATTTTATCTCTTCTTCTCTTTTTATATTGGTAAGCCAAAGTTTCGACCCCATTGCAGGTTTTCTTCAGGGCTAAATATACAAGATAATAAATTAAAATAATTATATAAATTCTATTACTTACTACATAAAACATTATTCTGTTATACTAATATGTTATTATTCTGTAGTATATTTAGCCCAGAAGAAGGCCTGCAATATGGGTCGAAACGTTGGCTTATCAATAAAAAGTTCTCCCTATATAAGAGAATTTTCCTGACCTCTATTTGGACCATTTTCTTTCACATATTTTTATATAATGTAGAATTCGAAATATTAAAAATACAAGTTGATGTTTTGTCGAAGCAATTGTATACATTTTTTTGTACATTAAAAAAAAAAGGTTTAAACTAATCGGGGAATTTTCCCATCAAAGCAAGGGCACAATACAACGTATAATAACGAGTGGAAAAAATCCTTACTGCTGAAGCAACATAACTAATATATTTTTGTTAATTCTTTTTAAAACGGGTTTCATATTTTTAAAAATAATCATAGATAGAGCCGTTTGTTAATGATAAGAACCCTGACAAATAAATAACAAAATTAAAATAAATTTATTTAAACTTTATAGACATAAGAACTAAATGTATAAATCATATCATACTAATATTGTAAATGTGAAAGTTTGTATGTTTGTCTCTCTTTCACGCAAAAACTACTGAACGGATTTGGATGAAACTTTACAGTAATATAGGTTATACATTAGAATAACACATGGGCTATAGCAAGCGCGGATTTAGGGGGGGGGGCGCACGGGGACAGGTGCTCCCCGACAGTTTTATAGGAACAGTGGAGAATCCATTATAGTACATAATTAAAAGAAAAATAACATGACTATAGTGGTTAAAATAACAGAAAGAACATGAGTGAAACTGTTGTTTTGATATCCTACTAATAATTATAAATGCGAATGTTTGTATTTATGTTTGTTACTCATTCACGTAAAAACTACTGAACGGATTTGGATGAAACTTATTGAGTAAAATAGGCTTTACATTATAGGCTACATAAATGGCAGATTTATGTACCCCACCCCGTTATAGTACATAGTTAAAGGCAAATCAGGTACTTAGCATCTTGAAATTTGTAGATAGGTTCTTTGTATAGTTTGAGAAAGAAATTTGGATAATTCCGCCCCAAGGGTTTTTCTTTTAATATAATGAAGGTTGTATAGAATCCGTCAGTTAGACATCAGAAATTTTGGATGTACAAGTAACTCATATTTAAAAAAAAATAATTAAATTATTTATTTAAAATGATCTTTTACGAAACTTTATATGGCAGACCAAGTTCCACACGAGCGGAGCCGCGGGCATAAGCTAGTTATTTATGAAAAGTAATATATACAAACCAGTTAACTTGATTTGCTTCGGGGAAACAAAATCCTAGTGTTATTGTTTATTTTATTTATTTGTTTTTTTTTTGTGGTCGTTCCTTGGGAATGAAAGTAAACTATTGTTCTTGACTAACTAGGGATCTTACATAGTCAAATGGCTTGGATTTCTGTTGTTGTTAATTTATAGTCATCATCCATCTTCTTTTCTCTTTTAACATTGCCTCCCCGATTGATACATTTTGGCAATTCCATACAATTAAGCATCAACTCGTAAATTCTCGACATTTTTCTTCTCTGGCTTGTTTCTTGGAAGTTTGGCTTAAAGTCCCCATCTTTCTTCCCTCGGGTTTCCGTTTGTTTACTCGCTCTTGGCGATACATTAAATAGATAAGGATAAATCATAATTAATTAACTATCCTTGGATTCTTGTGACCTAACTTCCATAGCTTAGAAGGTAAAGAATTGAAGAAGCAATCATATCTATTGTTGGATATTTTCAAGTCATTTACAAATCACAAGCTAGAAATACAACATGAATATCACTGTATTTTTATCTTATCAAGAACTGCATCAAATATTTATTTCCTTTTTTTTTATTGTTTTATTTTTTTTAGAATTAGGTAACCTAAACTGGTGATCTAAAGAATTTAGTAGAAGACACAAACAAGTCTTAATGGAATATAATAGACTCTGTGAATTGTGGAAGGAGGAATAGGATAATTACAGAGCTGACATTAAATGTGAAGGAGCTTGTTTCAACAATTCCTACATCCTCCTTAGATTTAACAGTTTACTAGGAATCATCATAGAACTAGTAAGGGAGAGGAATATAGTACTAGATAGCAATTGAATTCGGAGTCCACGCCTTTTACTAAAAAACTTATCTTCAAAAAACAAAATTAATGATAAAAATAATTAAATAAACTAATGAAACACGCAATATCACGATTTCTGTTCCTTAGTATTGCTTATTTTGCATTTGAAGTTAACTAATATCAAATGTATATATAAGAATTTCTAAGTAGATAGTTTGAAATTCACAAAATTCGACTTAGCCCACTATGCACAGGTGCCACAGATATTTGGGTATGAAAATGGTTCCGGCGGTAACAGGAGGAATGGGATGAGTTACTAACAACAATGATGTGAAACCATGTAAATCAATTTAAAATAACAAAATATAAGTAAATTTACTCTTACTAATTTTTAATTTAAATCATCCCTACTTTTTATTTTTTTATCTATATTATTATTTACTATTTTTTCCAATTCATTTTAATTTGTTTGAACCTTATGCATCCCTGAAGATCTGCAAAGAGAGTCGAAAAGTCGGTTTCCAATCTCTATTTAAGAAATTCCTTACTTGACCCTATACCCGCACATTTCTTCTCCATAAATATATATACATACATATAGATTTCTACATTTCTTGACAGTTATAGAAAAAATATATTCGTGAGAGAGAGAGAGAGAGAGAGAGAGAGAGAGAGGGGGGGAGAGAGAGGGAGAAAGAGTGAGAGGGGGGGGGGGGAGGAAAGTAGTTTTAAAGAAAAAATATTTTATTAATAATGATACAGGAGACATTTGGTTGGGACTGGTCTGGGAAACCTTGTGAGTTTGAACCCCTCAACTAAAACTTTTAAAATGGACTGAAACCTTTCATGGTTAATACGATTTTGCTAGATTATGCAGTGCATTCAGAACTCATGAAAAATAAAATAAAAACACTTTGTAAACAATGGGTTGGAGTTATTTTAAAAATAAGCACATAGCATACAAGATATACATGTAAATACTGAATGTTTTAAATTACATTTTATTATTTTCTTCTCACGTTAAATTTATAGATTATACACCTCTCTCGTTTATTTAAGGTAAATGCAAATTTATTTTGAAGAATTAAATTAGATTTTTATTTTCGGACGTTATATGTAATTTTAATTTAGCTACAATTCTAACACAACCTTAGATAAACTTTTCTAGAAATAATGTTATAAATTAAAGAAAAATGATCGTTATTTCTTGTTAAGGGTGCTTGGCAGGACATTAGTAAGAAAAAATTAAATGCTTATTAAACATTAAATGCTCATTATACACTTCAACTGTACCATAATTTTTTTAAATAAACCCTAGTCATAGTTTCCCCACAATCTTGCATGTTTTTTTATCAAGTAAAACACATTTTTTATAGAAACAAAAATGTTCTTCTTCTTGCATGACTCTAAAGCCCATCAATGAGTACAAAAAAAAGTAGACGAAATCCCTTTTCACTGATACAATTACATTTTATTCCCCCCTCCCTGCTGTCCATTTAAAAAAAAATATTCAACTTTTAATTAGCTTTAAAATCATACTGAGTGAAATTTTGTATTGGGATTGATGAAGAACTGCAAAGTATGAGGAGTGGAATTAGGTTTCCCCAGCAGAAATTTTTTTTTTTTTAACTAGGCTTTTTATAATGCTCATACATTTTCCAAAAAAAATCTTTAACGAAATAAGTTAAATAATCGACACTTTTTCTAAAAATCTTAAAGCCCTACATTAATTTTTTAGTAAGCGGAAACTATCTTTTTAAAGAAACTCTCGTGGTCAGTTAAAATGGCAGAACTTCTCTTTCCAATCGAATCAAGCATACAAATGTTTTTAGCTTTGAAATTTATATTTATTTATTATTTTCAATTAAATTTTTCTAAGAAGATAATGTGCAATGTTTTCAGTTTGTAAATCTGCTTCGTGTGCAAAAGTTTAACTTGTTTTGCTTCAATTTATCAACACAATTTCCCTACAGTTAGGCCTAGTGAAAACTGACCTAATAACATTGAGTTCATTATTTTAAAATATTTTAAACTGAAATATATAAAATGCTATTTATTAAACAATTGATAAGAATTTCAAAAGAACCCAAATTTATTCAAAAAGTTAAATATTAAATAACTGAAAAAAAAATTGATGAGTTCGAACGAATTTCACTGATCGATGGAAATTACAATGAAAGCGAAATCAATCGAAACTGCCAATCATGTGACCAACCCGTATTTATTCTTCGATTAATAACTTTACAGAACGTCTTTCTAGGCCACTTAAGATACTGAAGCCAATATCAATCAAAATTGGGTAAATATAAACTAAGTGAAAGATTGTGAGATATGACATGAAATATTTGCAATCACGATTCGAACAAGTTCCTACAAAATTTATTTTTAAAAAAGCTAGCAATATATTTCGTATGATAAAAGGAACAGGATCATAATTTTTTTTCTATTCTTTTTTTTTCTAAATCGGACACTGTTCATTCTCTCAATAAAATTATCCAAAGGCCGCGATTAACAAGGTCGTTAAGGAGTCTACCTTAGCAACCTCGTTACTGCTGCGACACCTGGGAATCTCGAACTTTCCACTCTAATGGTGGTAACCTGCAGTAATACCCTGTTGCTTCCTTTAACATAGTAGAACCTATACCACTACAACCCATAAAGAATCTGGAATTCAGTACATCGAAGAGACCGTACTGTTTCTAGGACAGCGATAGTGCAGGAAAATGATTGGTCCGTGACCAGTGTCAACTACCAGCTTGTCTCCCCTCTACTTGGCTACCCATTTTATAGAGGCTAGGTGAGTCCAGGGAAGGTCTCTAGATCCCACATGATCCATTCCCGGCTGTTAACAGATCAAATAAATTATCTGCCATAGCTGGATTTGATTGTAATAACAACGATTGTGCAAGTGGCTGATTAAGCCGAAATCACACTCACCCGATCAGATCTTTCCCCAATTAAAGGTACTCAATTTATACAAGATGGGCGAGATGAACGCCAAGAGAGTCTGCTGATTCCACCGAATCGATCTAACAAAATGGAAAATTCTTGAGGGTTTCAAGAATCAGACCTGTATCACGATTTACATCAAATATCACACCATGCAATTAACGGTTATATATAATACATAACATATGAATCCCAATTTCAAGTAAATGGTCAGAGCTCAAAGGCATTAGAAAGATACAAGATGTAAGCCGGAACTTATAAAGCAGACTATATTCATAGTTTTGAGAATGCGGTCGGAGAAAGTTGCGACGCGTTGAGTGTGACTCAAAGCCGGGTTTTAAAAGAGGCTGGCTCGTGACTGAGACAGAAGGAGATAAGAGGTGGAAGGCGGGAGGCAGTAACATGTGTGAGCCATCCCAGCCCCTTTCTTATTTACAAGTCTAAACCAAATAACCTAATTTATTCAAATCACGCCATACATAACACTACAGTTTTGATTTCGTCAATTTAGAATCAAAATAAACATTTGATTGAAAATTTATAAATTTGTACTTCCTACATAGATCTTAAGTTATTCGAAAATGAGTCGTGGGGATATGTGGGGAAATAAGTACGAATACGAGGATAAGACCACTGAAGATTTAAGGAGATTGCACAACTCGGAACAGCATGCAACAGGCTTGTTAAATATTTGAAATAATAGTATCACCATGGTTGATGGTCTTGTAAAGTTGTGCTTAGAAATGAACGAATTGCGAAAATGTTAATATACTCTGTTCTGTTCTAAAGCAAGAGATTCCAACCTTTTTTGTACCAACACTGCCCTCCTGGTCAAATGAAAACCTATCACGCATCTCTGGCACGATAAATTGTATGAACAAATGAAAAAAAAACGTATACTATTGCAAGATAGAACATAATCGATTTAAGTTCAATTTGAGATAAACAAGTACTGGTAAGAGAAAAATAACTAATATTAAGTGAGATTTTTTATTTCCAACTAATCTCACCCCTCCCCTTGAATTTAACGTAACTTTATGATGATATGGCTAATCGGACGATGCTACAGTGGGAGTCTTAAATTTTGCCTATCCAGATTTAATTACGATAGGGATATTTAACAAGTCCCTGAGGGCCCCTGACTTATCTTCCACACATCAGGTGGGAACCACTATTCTAAAGAATTTAGGTTTTGGTAGTTTGGCAGACTGTTAGCAGATATTGGTGGTATCAGCATCGATCATTCGGGTTCACTAAGCCTTCATATAATTATTACCATTTGTAAGTGTTAAAAAGGCGTAAACTCTTGAATCTTAAACGCCTGTGGTTTAATATATAAAAAGTTTGGTGAATGGATAACATGCACATTCTCATTTCCTACAAACACCTAGTCTATAGTTTATTACTCTTCTATTATAAATTATAATAACTATAGAAATCTGCAAGACTAATTAAGGTATAAATACTTCCACTATTGCAAAATACCGATAATAGAAAAGGTCGAATGCACTAAAAGACACGAAATTCTAAAAACGGTTCACGACTTTCAGGAATGATGAAAAATTACATCTCATTAGAACACATTTTCTTTTCCACACGAGGACCCCTCATCCCAATGTCAACCTGCCAACATACAAATTACATCATCTGACGCGATCCATTATCAAGGATTCACCACCCATTGAGACATGGCGCGGGGCCCACACACAGAGATCACGCCGAAGATCCTGAACTACTATCACGGATCTATGTTGTTCTCTTCTTATGGAACATTCAAAATTACGGGTTACATTGAATCTTAAACTTAATCGGCGAAACTTAAACTCTGGAATCTCGAACAGGATGAAGTATAATTGTAAACACATCGAAACTTCAATACTTTACTAACAAATACAAACTAACTACATAATCAACTACGGCCCTAAAACATGTTACTTATCTTATATAGTAAACTATAATTTAACTATAACATTTAACAAATAAACTGAGCATTAAGCATAAAATAGAATAATGAACTTCCCGTGAACTATTTTTTTAAATGAGTTGAAAAATACGTACCGTAATAAGTAAATGTTTCATACCAAAAGTAGGAACCTAAACCGAGAAGAATAAAACAAAGGAAAACAATCGGGACCTCAAAAACAGAACGAGTTCTTTGCAGGCACAGACATGCACGAACAGGTCGTCGTCTCAAAGTTCCTTTGTTTAATCATCAACCTATTTTACCTTAAAAATCAATAATAAATGTCGTAATAATCTTATAAAATAAGAGTGTACTGACGGATGTAATAGATAACCAAAGATTGGATTATATTATAAATAAAAAACTATATAATCGAAAGAAGGAAGGCAGGCGATATTATTAAACAGGATCCACTAAGGACGTCGCGACGCGTCGACGAGTTGATATTAGTTTATTTAACGTCACCTTATGCTGCTATGGCTAATCGGACGATGCTACATTGGGAGCTCTAAACTTTGCCTGTCCAGGTTTAATTAGGATAGGAATTTTGAACGAGTACCTGACATCGTACAGGCTCGGGACCCCCGTTCCAAAGGACGGCATAACCAAGGATTTTTTTACTCCCGTTAAATAATCCTAAGGCCACCTGCCGGCCTACGAACCCGCGATCTTGGATTCAGTAGTTTGTTATGCTAACCACTAGACCACAGGTCGCCCCTGCGTCGATGAGTTGGAGGCGGCATATAAATTTTAACCTCAGAACAAAATGGTCTGCAATGTTTATCCTATCAGAATTTAATAAAACATATATCTACAGCCCGGGTGAATAAATGATCAAGTCGATTTTTTTTTCCAAAGTGAATTTTTTACTTGTTGGGAGCGGGATCGTGTTATTTTTGTAGTCAATAAGGGCTGTGTCAGACTTTTGATTCAAAAAGAATAATTGCTTGCATTACAACTCCATTTGAAGCCAAAAACTACGAAAAAGACACAATTACGCTTCCCACAATACAGATAATATATACTCCAATTAAAATTTGGTTAGATTGCATTTGCAAATATACGCATCGCAAATTTTGGATAAAAAAGATCCAATTGTATTTATAAAAAGAAAATAGTCAAAAACTCAAAAAGTAAGGTGATAAATTAATGTTATATGAAACATTCTCAAATAAACTTGGATTCATCGATTTTCCTCCTCCGCCTTGGATCCATGGAATTTACCCCTCCTCCTTGGATCCATGGATTTTTTCGGTAGCTTATTAATTTTTGCGATCTTTATTATTCTATTTCCATCTCATATTCAGCACTCATATCGTCTCAAAGCAGAGCAGTTTTCGATAAGATTACTGTTTAAAAATAAAAATATGGTAAACAAAATTTCTTGTGCGCGACTTACATTCTATACGAAGTGAATTCCAAACATTTACACTGAATATTTTGAATCAGCGTATGATCTTATTATTGATTTGATAAAATATATCTTCAGGATTAAGATTTGACGAATTGTACCAAGATGCTTAGTTTAACTAAGAACCATAAATAATGTTAGCAATAAACTTATCAATATATCACATCTAGTATAATTAAAGAATATGGGATATTATTCCAAACCTTAAAATCTAAAATTTGAAAAAAAAATTTGAAACCAGTGAATGGGAATATCTAATCATGATCAGTTTTTATAACTAATTCAACTATAATTTCTCAAAATATTTCGATAATAATAGTAACTGTTTTCATTATGAAACACTGATTCAGTTGTAATTGTATCTTTGACCCATTACGAAAACGTTTGAACATCGATACGATTAAATTCTAAGCTTAAGAAAAAGGTTTCCTTATCAGGGAATTATTTATAAATAGTAATAATTATTCTCTGTTAAGACTAACTAATGTTTGCTCTTTAAACCCTATTAACCTTTTTAACCTCGATTAAAGGGGTCCGCAAGCACCATTCAGCAATTACTTCCATTTTTCCCGACCTTCCACAAACCCATACAAGAAAATTTTAAGTTTTACTCATAGGTTTCTCAAAAGCATTTTCGATGGCGCTATTCAGTAATATAATGACAGTGCCGTTAATAGAAAACTCAGAAATAGTATAGATATTATTATCAGGTTTTTATAACTTTAAAGCGGTTCTAGAAAAGACGGAGTGACGTCATTAGATGTCATAATGAAAATGGTAATCGGTGAGTGATCGGAACGGGAAAAAATTTGGAAGGAGACACTTTTTTATTTTTATTTATTAATTTTTTAAACAAGTAAATTTTATCAACACTGAAATAATGAAAAAATAAAAATATTTTTAGGGAAATTACCAATACTAACAATTAATATTGTCAATACCCGTGTTGCCGTAAGGCATTAATCTTTAATATTATTTATGTATATATTCCATATATATATATATATATATATATATATATATATATATATATATATAGAGAGAGAGAGAGAGAGAGAGAGAGAGAGAGAGAGAGAGAGAGAGAGAGAGCGAGAGAGAGAGAGAGAGAGAGAGAGCGAGAGAGAGAGAGAGAGAGAGTGGAGGTAATAGATAATAAACTAATAACTAAAATTTCGGCCCCACATTTATTTGATTATTTAGGTTCATAACTGTGGCCTACATTACAAGCAACGAAGAAGACCTAAGGTCACCTGTGGTCTAGTGGTTAGCGTAACAAACTACTAAGCCCAAGATCGCGGGTTCGTAGCCCGGCAGGTGACCCTAGGATTTTTTTAAGGGAGTAAAAAATCCTTAGTTACGCAGTCCTTCGGAAGGGACGTTAAACGGGGGTCCCGAGCCTGTACGATATCAGGTACTCGTTAAAAATCCCTATCCTAATTAAAACTGGATAGGCAAAATTTAGAGCTCCCACTGTAGCATCGTCCGATTAGCCATAGCAGCATAAAGTGACGTTAAATGAACAAACAAAGAAACAAACGAAGAAGACCTGCAGTGTGGTTCGAAACGTCGTCTAGTAATAAATAGTTTAGCACTATTTAAAGAGTTAATTCTTTGACCCCCACCCGGATCATTTTCTTCCACGTAAAACAATTACAGTTTTATCATTAACTTCATTTGATTGCATAACAGTCAAATGAAGTAAACTGCAAAAAAAAAAACATATACTTCCTACATCAATGGCATTTAAGAAACCCAATTAATCACTTTTTGATCCCACACAGTTAAAACTATTTAGTGATGAAAATATGAAGAGGAGATGGTGAAGGTTCTTTCCCAAAATAAACGATTAAATATTAGAATAGCTTGGCATCAGTCCACCAGCTGATTCATTCAAATACAAATAAATACGGAAGAAACACAACAAATGCATGTAAATTAACAAGTCACTCCAAGGTATTGGTCAAAATAAATCGGCTAATGAAAACAAAAACAAATTGCACATAAGACGGATAAAGTTAGTAAAGAATCGTCCAAATAAAAGTCTTAATTTAATCTCACTGTTGTTCTTTAATAAACATCTTTACTATTTTAATGTCCGTCGTAAACCAACGACTTCCTGCCCTCCTGTACCGTTTAATAACATCCCACTGATTGATTCCTGTAGAACAGGTCCGGTATTTAGGAATGTACCTTGACAAACGCTAAACTTTGAATCCTCATACCAGACTGAAACGACAAGAAACAGCCCGCCGTTTCAGGCTACTTCAAATTTACTAGACAAACGCTCTAATCTCCCAATTAATTACAAAAGACTCATATACATGACAACCATTAGACCCATACGGACTTACGAAGTAGAGCTTTGGGGCTCCACTAAGCCATCGAATTCATCTCGTATTCAATCCAAGATCCTTCGTAAAATCCTCAATGACCCTTAAGGTCCTATTTGTAGCTGATTGGCCCGAATCCGATATCAATATTTTCATGACAAACTTCATATCCACTCAAACCCTCTAGTTTCAAGTCTAGCTTCCTCTTCAATTCCCGATAATCCTCCAAGGCGTCTGAAAAGAGGATGGCCACGTGACCTTCTAACTTCAACATTATTTAAAAATAAACTATTTTAATGAATAAACAAAATTTAGCAATACAAAAAATTTACTTTCAAAATATCATTTATTTTTTATAACTGATAAAGTGAAACCGACGAAACCACTGTAATAAATAATATTAAAAAGAAGAATACATTGTCGATATAGCCAATAAGTCGAAAAGGGGAGAGGGTGGATGTTTCAGATGCTGAGGTGGAGGATGGAGTAACCATTAGGATGTCAACATCTATATCATGTCGTCATTAAATCATTAAATACTTACATATGCATATACATATTTATATATCATTAAAATACTTTATAAATAGGAAGGTTGTGTAGGAGTAATAATGTAACCTACACCTAGCAGTGAAGTAAGAAAACCTTAAGAAAATATAATAAGTCATTGTTAGTTAGCCGGTGCACCCAACGGCTTCTCTCTCCAAATCGCACTGAAGATGCTGGGCATAGAAGGATTAATCGAAGTTTATTTTAACCCCTGATTTAGTTCCGGAGGTTTTTAATGAAGTCTCTGGTACTGGTGATTATTAATACTTGGTGAATGATGGTGGTTATGCTCGGAGAGTGGGTCCACAAGTATTTTATACCAACCTTCATAATTATCAATAAGACAAATATTTTTGAAGGCAATTAAGGTCGAAAAAGTAATAATATACCTCTTCAGGTTTAATTTATCTTTTTTGTGTGTGAGAGGGGGGGCGCGTGGAGGGAAATTTATTCACACACCAAGAGCGGAAAGACAAACGTGCTCCCATAGTGTCATTGTGTGGCGGCACTTCGGCAACTCAAACGAGTTTCTGTTGTAAATGACATCATTTGAATTCCTTTGGCGAAATCGTCTTTCCGGTCCCTCTAGTTTGGCAAAAATAATGAGAGGAGCTATATGATAAATAATATTATAAAACAAACGATGACTATTAAGAAAGGGTTTAAAAAATATATGTAAGTTTGAAAATTGAAACAAGTTTGGAGTACAGTCCAGACCAGGCTGCCTGCCCCTTCAGAAGTAAACAACAACACAAGTAGCCTGCACGTCCCTCCAAGGCATTCATACACTATCTGACCAATATTTTACGTTTCCTTTTAAAGAAAATATTTTACCCATTAAACATCAAAACGCAGCTTTGAATTTTGCTATAAGTAAATAGATTACCCTAACAATTCAATGCTCAACAACTCAATGAGTTACGGTTTTCCAAAGCATATTGAAGTAATTGTCTTTCAATAAGCTACATTAAGAGTAAGAACAATTAAAAAAAGACAAAAATATTTTTAAAAATAAATGTTTAATGGTTCAATTTGCAAATTAATGAATTCATTTGTCCACAGGTTTACCATGACCTAGTTTCCCATGCTCTCTACCTCAAGTACATTTTTAGTAATAAGAAGCAACACAAACAACATAACCTCGTATTGAATTACTAATAAATACTTTTTTAAATAAATAAAACAAAATAATGTGTGCAAAAGAAAAATTGCCTTTTTCAGTTACATACCAAGATTATAAGAGACCAGATTAGTAAAACAATTGCTGAACTACTTTTGGTAAAATAAAACCAAAAACAACTGGTTCATACAGGTCCAGGATTATTTATAAAAGTTAAATACAACAAAGCGACAAATAGCAGACAGAAAAGAGCAGAGGTTTCAGAAGAGTAAGGATACGAGACTTAAATTAAAAACAGTTGCACGGAAACAATTCACCATTACGGGTGAAGAAAGGGAAGCCAGGTCTGAAAGAATGAAGAAGTTATGGGAACAGAAGGGAAGGAAACAAAGCTAATATTTTAAAAACAATATGGGACATGGATTGATTCAAGAGCTCAAAAAATAATTATTTAAAAAAATTATTAGAAATTTGACAGAAGAAAATGTCGAAGTGGAGTGGAAACAGTAAAATTATGGTACATAATTATCTTAATTAAATTGATTATCATACATTAAATTTATAAATGATAATAACTTTAATAGATTAAAAATATGTATCAAGCTATTTATTTAAAATTTAATGTCAAGATAAAACGTGTAATAGCATTAAAATACTTAATTACTATATATTGATAAGATAAGAATTTTAATACAAAATTCAATCCCTTTACGAATTCAAGCTGTCATTTTTATTTATAAATACATTTATTGGCATTGATTTCTCCTTTGCAGTAATTATAATAATAATACTGCATTAATATGACAAAGACAGTGCCTATCCTACACCATATAATAAAGGCAGAGAATTAACTAAACATGAATATTAATTGGAGGGAAAAATTCCATTTTACTGTTGTATTAAGGTGTATCAATTTTGAGATATTTTATTAACAAGAAAGGAAGGATAGAAGAAGTAACCAACTGATATATTTGTATCGCAAAAATAAAAATAAAATTATTTGCGGAAGACATTGTAACGTGTGACTTTATCTTGATAACCACCACTTGATGCGCTGAGAGCGATGACGTCATCGATATGCACTCGAAACCGGTGATATTTCCTCAATTATTTCGCTGCCATTTTTAATATAAATACAATTTTTTCCATCCTCTAATAGATAATTTTCTCTGTTCTTTCTTCTAAGCTCTGAACGTTTAAGAATACCAACAACACCTCTAAAAACTTTTGCCATACTAAACGGAGAGACCTAATTCAACGTTGAAATTGTAATTTTACATAGTTGCTACGCAAACCTGCTTATAAGCACAGTTTTTCAAACAATAATGGACACAATTTAAAAAATACTACTGAAGATTTCAAACAGATCAGGATAAAATAAGTTTCAGTTATTTGTCATCATAAATAGACTATCTATATCTAATTGGAGCGTTGAACATTTTAATATCAAGAATTGATGTAATCTAAACTTATTAAGTTATCAAAAGAGGCAAATTAGATAAAAAAATATTTTTTTAAAAAGGATACACCAGCATTAATAAACTCTGAAAATAATATAAGTTCTGTAAAACCGTTAACATTACATCGCAAGTTTTAAAGGCTCCTCTTATAAGCATCAAGCCCAAGGTCTTAAAGTAGTAATCGATAGTTGATTGGTGAAGTGAAGAATTTCATTTTTAGTAAAGCAATTTCACTAAATCTCTATAAACAAATTTATAAATTTTCAATTCTTAAATTTTGGAAATAGAATGAACCATCTCAAACAAGATCATTATTTAATGTGTAAGTAAACTGGTCCAAGGTAACACGTCGAAATATAATTTCTGTTATAATCGATGCTCATTAAATTCGCTCATATTTTATGAATTTCATTTCCATGGTATGTGAGGTAATGACATAACACAAAACGACAATTTATATGTTAATCATGAATATTATTATTTCTTAATTACACGGGTATATTTTTTCCTACCTCAAATACATCAAGTTATTTTTTAACTCTAACACTTGAGATAAAGAATCGATGTGAAGATAAAAAAAAAAGTCGAGAAAATCCAGATATGTTATCACAATTAATAAAAATAAGATGTTTCAACAGCACTTGTTCGAGATAAGATAACATATAAACGGCATCCGTGTAAACTTAAATCGGTAGAATATTACTGAAAATATTAGCAAAAAAATAAATTTCAAGGATTCAGAAAAAATGTTTCCAACAGAAAAATTAAATATATTCTTTGAAAATCGGTTCGAGCCGAATTATTACAAGACTTAAGAAAAAACTCCCCCACCCAAAAATTTTAAAAATTCCCTCACCACTCTTGCATGCCACTGCAGTACTGGTGGTCTGAAGGTACCCTTATAAGATGCATCTAAATCTCAACTCTGATTTTATATCTATTTTTTTATATTAAGTAAAGAGCATTTATGTTTTTTATTTACCTTCTTTTAATAAAGATCATTTTACAAAGTAAGAATTACCTTCTACAGAAATTCTGTTTAATAAAGTATTTAAATAATATAGGATGAAGTAAAGTAAAGATTTGCATAACAAGTATTAAAGTATTTTCAAAGTTATGGATTTATTCCATCGACGAAAATCTACAAGAATAGGCATAATTTTTTCATTACAAGAATGATTTAAAACTTAAATTAAGGTTTAATCCAGCCCTAAATAGAAAAAGGTTATTCTATCTCTTTTTAGCTGGGTCCAAAAACCGTGCCTGAATCTTTCAAGAAATTTATTTTTCCCTTGCGCTCTTTTAAATATACTAGCTTTTGCCGGCAGCTTCGCTCGCGTGGAATTTGGTCTATAACATAAAGTTTCGTGACAGATCATTTTAAATATACCATTTAATTTTTTTTAACTATAACTTACTCGTACATCCAAAATTTCAGATTCTAACTTCAAAACTGACGGATTCCATACAATCTTTGAATCCCTAATTAAGGTGGAAACCCTTGAGGGTGGAATTATCCTGATTTATTTCTTAAATTATACAAAAAACCTATCTGCAAATTCAAAAAGATGCTAAAAGTTCCTGATTTGCCTTTAATTGTGTACTATAATGAATTATCCACAGAACTCAAAAAAACCGTCCCCACCTAAATCTGCCCTTGCTGTAGCCTAAGTGTTATTCTGATGTATAATACTACAGTAAAGTTTCATCCAAATCCGTTGAGTAGTTTTTGTCTTGAAAGAGAGACAAGCATACAAACTTTCGCATTTATAATATTAGTAGGTTTAGTAGAATATCAAAACAATAGTTTCACTCACTTACTTTCTGTTATTTTAACAGCTATTATCATGTGATTTGCC
The DNA here is from genome assembly GCA_037127475.1 of Arma custos. Lineage (NCBI taxonomy): Eukaryota > Metazoa > Arthropoda > Insecta > Hemiptera > Pentatomidae > Arma > Arma custos. The sequence continues at coordinate 26,583,511 of CM073762.1, forward strand.
TTTAATTATGTACTATAGTGGATTCTCCAAAGTACCTAAAAAACTGTCGGAGGGGGGCATGTGCCTCCATGCCCCCCCTAAATCCTATGTGTTATTATGATGCATTACCTATATTACTGTAAAGTTTCAACCGAATCCGTTGAGTAGTTTTTGCGTAAAAGAGAGACAAACATAGAAACTTTTGCATTTATAATATAAGTAGGATTAGTAGGATATCAAAACAATAGTTTCACTCATGTTCTTTCTGTTATTTTAACAACTATTATCATGTGATTTGCCTTTAATGATGCACTATAATGGATTCTCCACAGTACCTAAAAAACTGTCGGAGGGGGCAAGTGCCTTCGTGCGCCCCCTAAATCCGCCCTTGCTGTAGCCTAAGTGTAATTCTGCTGTATAACCTATATTACTATAAAGTTTTAACCAAATCCGTTCAGTAGTTTTTGCTTAAAAGAGAGACAAACTTACAAGCTTTCACATTTATAATATTAGCAGGAATATATATATTTAACATTATTAACACTATTACATATTTTCACGGGGAAAACTCCCTTATCTTGTATAAACAACTATTTTTCTAATACGATTATTTACTTATTAATTTTAATTGTTCAGTCTTTTGCCTGAATATATTTCTGTTATTTATAATCATAAATGTTTTTCGAAAGAATTGTGGTCACCTGCTTATTAGGCTTAAATAAACACAGTATTGATTTTCTCTTTAAGAAATTTATAAATCATAATAGAAATAATAAACGATGATAAAGTGAAATAGGTAAAAAAAATAAATTAAACCTTATGTAGATATAAAGTTATATTACATTGTCTAACACAATTTTGAATGTATTGTTAGTCAAAAAGCAGAAACATTTACAAAATATTAAAAAAGAAGAGAGAAAAAAATATCAAACCCATTCAATTAGCAGAGGTTTCTGACAATATGTAGGATTTTTTAAAATTAAATTAAACAATTTTGTCCTTTTTTTAAAAGGATATTTCATAAATAATGGAATATCATTATGAAAATAATTTAATTCTTGGGTTTAGAAGCAGTAGTGAGGGCAAATAGAATGAGAACAGGTGAATTTAAGTCAAGGTCTAGAGAGAAGCAGACACAACTAAGACAATAATTGGCTCACGGTCTCATAACCATAATTGTCAATGATCACAAGCAAAATATGGATAATAGAATAATTGTACATTAAACTACTAATGCAAAATATGTGCATAAATATTCAATAAATTACTAACAAAACACTGACAATTTTTTCTGGAAATTATATCAATCAATTGGTCTGAATGGAAAATTTAAAATGAACGCTTTAATAAAAGTACTGTGAGTAAGATATCTAGAAAATATTATAGGAACCATTTAGTTTTCAAAATTGAAGTATTTTAATCTAAATAACTATTGCCTGACTTTGCGAATTACAAAAATCATATTATGTTCGAGAAAAATTCTCAAATATTTTAACCAAAAAATGTATTTAATATTAAAATAATAAATAAATAATGAAAGGATATTCCACTACACAAATTTACTAAAATCTAGGTTAAGAAAAATAAAGTAAGGCAGACAAACAGATCATCTTCAATAAGTTTTTTAAAGGTTTAATTCATCTTTTTTTTAATTATGTCACAAAATATTATAAAAAAATATGATGGCCATGGAGATAAAATAAGAACAAGGAATAATGATCCAATTGAAGATTGAAACATAACGTATTTATTGAGAATAGTAAATTAAAAAGGGCATGAGAGAAAATATAAGCACTTAAGTTAAGAAAATATTTAGATGGTTAAAAAACCATTAAAAGTGTGGTTGTTTGACTAATGAAGATCATACAAATTTATTCTTCATCTTCCTTATCTTTTCCTCTTTTATCATTGATCAGCGCTAAGGATCTCTTTTTCAAAACCCGATCCAAGTAGCTCGACCTGCTCCGATCCATGCCTCACCTCTCCAAAGCCTTCCTCACTTCACCTTCCAATTCCCCTTCTTCCTTCCTCTCTTTCCTCCTGGACTACTCTGGCTGTCCTTTCACCCTACATTCTTTTCACATGACCAAACCTGTTTTCCTCTATTATATTTTCAACTGGTTTTACCACAATGTTGCTCCTAATTATGGTGTTTCTGATCCTGTCCCTCTTTATTTTTATTTTCCTTATGAACCTCATCACCATTGTTCAAAATAAAAAATCAATATTTATAATGAAGTTCAATTCAATCTGCTTATATTCAATTAAAATAAGTTTGACTTAAGACCATCAAGTATACGTTATATACGATCGATGAATACAATATGATTGGCTTAGTAAATAAATAGCATAAAACCATCTTTAAAAACTATCTAGTATACTAAACAATTTTAATAATACTATTGAGAATATTTAAATGACCTAAATAGCAACTCGACACTGCAATATTTAAATTGAACAAACTTCGCAATGCCTTAAAATGTATCAATATATAAAATTGATATGTTGTGAGTATGGTGTTGATAAAAAACTAAACGAATTTATTAGTTTAAAAATATGGTTAGCGATTATCTCTTAGATGATCACATAGAACCAGTAAGACTTGATTTGTATGTTTCATATGGTCAGTTCTACAATACTCATTTACCAATGAGCAACTTTCCCAAATTGTTCGACTCATACTCATATATAGACAATCCAATAAAAAACAAAATCATTCTGAGAATGTAATCACGTTCAGAAAAATTTAATTTTTCATTATGAGTGTGATTGAAATACACGTTTTTATTCCTACATTGATATAAGTATGTATCTGAAAGCTGGACTTAACAAATTTGGGAGCTATGTAAAAGCCACCAAGATGAAATTCCAGAACAGAGCTCTTGGTAAAACAAGGTTGAATCGAATGAGAACCACAAAGGGAGAAGAAAATCCTATCATAAATAATTTATGGTAAAGAATTGGTGAGATCAGCATTTATTAAGTATGTAATTCAATGGATGTATAACAAAAAAAAAAATGTAAAGGTATTTTACATACAGAAAAAAGCAACTATGGTAATTACCGAGAAATCAATCAGTAAGATATCTTATATTAGACCTGGCTATGAACAGACGTATCGTTATGTTAAGAAGTTGGCTACAGGTAGAGATTTGTAAAGGCAATAAAATGGACTACCTCAACAGAAAAACAGATTTAAGTTGATTTACTATATTATATCTATTTGTTGCATGTTAAACCTATTGTTAACCAAATTATAAGACCTAGTAATTCCAGTTTTGCAGTTGTTTTTAAAACTAGTTTGAAAAACTTTACTGAAGAATTAACAAATCATATTTTGACGATTTTTTTAAAGTAAAGTAAGAGTAATTAGGAAGAATTCGCCCCTTTAACAACTAGTAAGGAAAAATATATCGTTTTTAGCGTATGTAAGTAGAATGGTGAACAAAATTGAGCCAGATGTTGAAGAACCATTGAAGATATAAAGATATGAAACTGACAGTAGTCCCATTGAAAATAAAATCTCCAATCGCCTTACATAGATGTTACGTGAATAATAAACATAGAAACTGTTAGTATTTGCGATGGTTAAATGCTGAAATAACAAATATCAGTAACACGAAGATTCTAGTTGGGTGGATTCTCAAAAAGATTAACTAAGAATGACTATGAAACAATAAATTATTTTTTGATATTCACAAGAAATTTGGCTATTCAATTATTGGTGCCATGTGTTATAAGTAATACTAAACACTAATATTATTTTTTCTCATTATAAAAAAATAACTGCCAGTTTCAAGCTGACATTGAATGCCTGATTCTCGATCTCAAAAATCTGAGTAAGATCTTCTACTACAAGCCATTAAATATATCTTTCTGGTATATAAATTTAAAAAAAAAAAAAAAATAAACTTTATTAATAATGACAATTGGACCGCCCAATTTCAATGCTTGTGTAAGACTGAAGCAGCTAATATTGAAGAAATAGAGACATTGATAGAATTGAGAATCAACTACATAATCCTCATACATGATGAACACCAGAAATTTTTGGTAATCCTATTATTAAGTGTATTTATCTACAGCTAAACTCCAATCAATGAAAAGGGAAGTATATATAGCAAATTTAAAATAACAGTTGAAGATAAACTTAGATGGTTTAAAAGGCTGGTAAAAGGGCAAGGGATTCATAAGCTAAGTGGAATGAAAAGCAAATTATAAAATCTCGGAGCCCTCTTTATCCATAAAATATAAGATAATAATACAAATGATTTCGCATCATTGAATAGTCAGCAAAACTAGGGTGGGACTGAGTTTAGAATAAGTTTATACAAGAGCATATATTAAATAATGGCACCTAGATAGGCTATGTAAAAGGGTACCGAATAATCGAAACGCCAAGAGATGCCTAAAAGCAGAAGATAAGTTGGCCTCGAAGCCAAACCCATTAACAAGTACATCAAATGGCTTGGGACAAAAGGATGCACTAGAAGATATGAAAGGTTTGGCAAAGATCCGATCGACTCAATAGTCTTCCAAGCCCAGAACCATGAAGGAAATGATATAAAGACAAATATTTGTAACGGCTTTTCTCAATTCAAGTTACTGACCATTAAAACCATTGTTTTAATGTTAAGCAATAACTAACAAAATAAAGAGAGAAACCTACACTATAATATCACTATTTAATCAATTTGAAGTGACAGACTATCAAAATCCCTTTGTATCCTTTTTTTCTTAAAATAATTATAAAAAAGTAGATAGTCGGATAAAACAAAGATTGCTAATATCCACAAATGCAGAGCATAGTTATTTCAATAAAACATATAATATTGATAATATATGCGTTCGACATCGAAAAAGCAATTTATGCTTAATCAATTTAAGGATAAATTACTTTTTAAAAAACTTGAAATTTATTTTTCTAAATTTTCAATGAAAGCCTTAGCAGTTTTACTGATAGTAATGCAGACTACTTAATAATGCTATTGTAGATAAGCAATTTCAAGATCAGTAAAACCTTCATACTAAATCTCAAGTTCTCTAAAAACTTGAAATAAGTAAATAATATAGTGTTTATAATAGCTTCCATTGATTTTATTTCTTGACTGTGCTTCTGCCCCAAACAAACACTTCTTTTGCTGAGTAAAAAAATTAAAATTGGGAAAATAGATATGTTTCAACAATTATATTTGTGATCACTTGTCATTACTTATTTAATAATCCACAACACTAAATTGAGAAATCATAAAACTGTGTCATGTAGAATTTCCAAGAATTTTTATTAATGTAGATAATTTAGTGATTAACTTCAAAATATGTAATGTTTCGAGAGGTGAAGAAATGAATTTTGAAACAAACCATTTCTTTAAACAACAATTCATTCTCTAAGAAATATTAACATTTAAGATCAAATAAGCTGAAAAGAAAAGTTTAGTTGTTCATTTCATTTTTTTTTATTCCACCAAAACTTAACAATCATTACTAAAATATTGGAATACTGATTTTGATTAGATGTATATGACATAAAAGCCTTTCAATAATGTGCATAGACAGAATACATATAATTAAAAAGAATAATAGAAAATATGTAAGAATAAATTTGAAATAAATTAATTTTGTTGTTGAAATAACTAAAATTCATAGAAACAAAGTAATTTTTTCAGATTAATAAAAAAGAATTATAAATCTATTATGAAGTTCATCATTTCCATAGGGTAATATAACTTAGTAAGCAACTTGTAAATAGTTGTTCAACAACTTAAGAATACAGTTACATGTTTGGGAAAATGTATTTTTTTTCCAAAATAGGTACAAATTAAAACTTTAATCTTTGTACAAATTAAAACAGCGAACATAAAAGGGCAAAGAATACCTTTAATATGGTTAACGTCAAAGGTCTCAAAAACTGCAATACTAACATCATCAACAGAAATTAACAAAAGAAAATCAAATCCACGAATTGATATTGACCATTGTTATATTATCAAAAAGATCAGGTTTTCGACTCAGTTGGCAAGTACAAAAAAAAAAAATTACAAAGGAAGAAATAGGTGGTTCTGTGGATAATAAAGTAATACAAAAGACCTCAAATTCAATAAACTCTCAGTAAATAATACAACTATAAATATATATTTTTAAAAAAATTAACCGAATCATAAGTACAAAATGAAGTAAATGAGTAAAATCAGGACTTATGTGACTTATATAAGTTCATGACATTGATATAAACTAGTTAAGACACAAATTTATTAAACAACATTTAAGGTAATAGTGCAAATTATTAGGTTAGGGATGCAGAGAAGTATAAAGTACATTTATGGAAAACTCACCTAATCTCAATTCTCCGAAATTCCCACATCCTATCTTCTTTCCAACTCTGAAATTAGGGCCAACCATTAGAACTCCAGTAGAACTTGTCACACTATGACGGCTGGTATGCATTCCCGATCTACCGGCTGCACTCGATTTAGAAGCCCTCTTAACCTGTTCCTGAGATTCCTTGTCACGGGCCGGATCTCGTCCTTCCCTCTTCTGCATTTTAGCACTGTTTAAATAAAAACAAACTTATCAGAAGAACAAATGGCTGCTTTCTTCACAATTAGGCCCGGGGCCTAGGCTAAAAAAGATCCCAGAAAACATAATTCGGAGTAGCCTTGTGCTGTAAAATATGACCACTTGCACTCACACAAATCATTACAATGAAAACATACTATCACATCACTCCTAACACCACTAATCTGTACATTACGTCAATTTTGAACAACTTCTACTTAGACACAAGACATTACACTGCTACCTCCATTATTCCATCGTTCCTTCTAGTTCTCCCCACCACAACTTCCCGCGGATTGATACACCCTAGGTGAATTGTTACAAAACTCTGAGTTTCTTACATATATTCCTTGTAATATCGTATTTGAAATTCATAAATTATTTCCTAATTATTAAAACTTATAAATTTTAATACTCAGACACTTGTACTTTTCGCAACAATATGAAAATATCAAACACTTTTAAACCGATTAAAAACATTACCCTTATACAAAATACAAGAATGATAATTTCCCTATTCATTTAAAAATTAATATTTAAACTATTTTTTAAGCAAGACATTTTTATTTCGGGTAAGGACTATATTACTTACTGCATTTGTGCTGCTTTAGCAATAAATAACTAAATAACAATGATTCTTAATTTTTAAATGATGGTTAGGCCCTAATTATTTACATCTTTTGCTTGATGATTAAATTCATAATCATAGCAAAAATTTGTGTGACACATGCAAAGCATTGACAGTCAGCTGATTGTTGTCATAGTGATTAAAAATGAACTGTAAACACACAACGGTTCTTTAGAACCTCTGTGGTAAATGGACAGTTATCATACTTCTAAAGCTCAGGTTGTTGTCGAAATCAAGGAAGGTAATTAGAGAATATTCACTTGCCTTAAGTATTATATTTGATAAAATTTAACAATTGTTATTTTAGGTTATGGATTCACATTTTTAACAAGTCCTGTGGTTGTTGTTGCTTCTTTCAATGGCATTCAGTTAGAAACTAAAGAAATATATCCTTTGAATTGTCCACAGTTTGATAGTGAACTTATTTGGCAAGCTGATACAAAATATTTGAGAAGGTTTTTTTCACTTATTTTTATAATTAATATTCACCATTCTATGTGGCCCTTTGACTTTCTCAGTCGTGTGTTATTGATTCCTATACCAGTTTTATCTAGAACATTTGGCTGAGAGAAGGCAATCATTATGTAACTCATAATTTCTGTGTATTTATATTTATTAGTGCAAGTCCTCTCCAAGGTAAGGTAGAGGAATAGAAAATCTTACTGTGATTGTCTGTTCATTATCAATGTCCAGAAAATTTTGTACTAATAATAAAGTTAATAAAAATGACACAACAGTTACATAGTCTTGACGATTATAAGTGTATCTATTATTTCGATTTTAATCTCCATTTTTTTCGAGTATATAACTAATTGTTTTAAAACAAAAATAATCATTGCATCCATCTATATTTTATTTACAGGTTAAGAACTGCTAATACAGCACTGAAGCTAGAATGTTTCACTTTCATCAATAACCATAAGCAGAATGTTAAAAGAGATCGGATTGGCTATGTATTACTAAATTTGAAGGAGGCTCAAATAGTTACTAATGACGAATATAAACCAGTGAGTGCCATGGGGTTTATGAATAGTGTAAAATGGATAAATGGTTAAGGTATCAATACACTTCTCTAAAACATTTTCTAGGTTTCAGAAACGAGGCATCGATTACTTGGAATGAAAACCTTGTTTCAGGCACATAAGCCTGAACTTGTACTGAAATTTAAAATAGAAGAAACTGTAAAAATGAAGGCCAGTTACGAAGTAAGTACATTTTTTATACTTTTGAAGATTTTTTTTTTTTTTAAATTTTGTTTTCTTCAGTTTCTCATCTCATGTATATTTCATATGATTTATGTATATAAATATTATGATTTTTATTTTATCTATGTATTGATATATCTTTATTTTGAGACAAATCCAGGATAAAATCATACCATGAATGAATACAGTATTTACATAAGGTTATAAAAAAGTAAGAAAATTTTTGTCAATAATTAAATAAAATGTTTTGCTCATTTGTTTCAATTTCTTTATAACTTTGGTCCATATGCCTGTTCCCTGCCACAGTAGCCCAACAGTCTCCTACTCTTTGCACGATCTCATCTTGCCATCTCGTAAATGGTCTTCCTTTCCTTCTCTTGTGGTCTCTTCGTATCAATCCTGTTGCAATTTTTGACCATCTTTTCATATCGAGTCTGGCAACATGTCCGGCCTACCTCCGTTTCAGTTGATGTGCTTCTTTTAATAGGCTTTTAACTTTAATCCTAGCCTGTAAGTTTGTGTTGCTGATGTGGTCTTTTCTTCTGATACCCATCATACTACTTGAAAATTGTATTTGTGTCCCCTCTAATTTTTCGTAATAACTTTCTGTTGCTGACCATGTCTGTGAACCATACAATATTACAGGGTAAACACATGATTCCAATACCTTTGCCTTTAATCCTGTAGGTAGTTGATTTTTAAAAATGTGTTTCAAGCCCCAGTATTTTTTCCATCCCAGGTTAATCTTTTTGTTGATTTCATCTTTTCTATCTTTAAATGAAATGGATTGTCCTAAATAATTATATTGCTCAACAAAACTTATTTCATGGTTATTAATTTTTATTTCTCCTTTCTGTGAATTTGTTTTGTCTATATTTATGTTCAACCCCACGAGTTCACTCTTGTAATTGTTATTATTACTCTTTAATTAGATCACATCTGTTGAATTTAACTCACTTAAGAGATCTTTTCTTTAGGTCCGGACAAGCGGAAGTTGACAGTTACAATAGATAAGAATTTTCTAGTTGAATATAAAACAATTAGTAAATACAAATTCAAATGCTAGCACTAATGTTCTAACTTGATCTGTCAAGACGACACTGCACTATTTTTTAGTTGCATTTATTTTTTATTTTAGTTATTGATTATGAATTACTTGGTACAATTTCCATTTCAATTTTCTTTTATAGGGGGATCCTGAAGATAAAGGTAAAGTTGATTCGAATTTTCAAAGTGGAGACTTTACGCGCCTTGAAATATTTCAAAATCAGCTGCCTGGCCAATTACATATTGGACCTTCCCATTTATGCACTGAGTTCTATGAGTTAGCTATCAGTGTTTTGTCTGTTGGAAATTTGTCAAATGTGCGTGGTAATCATCTACGTTTCTTTGTTTTACAAATTTATTTTTTTATTAGTTGTTATTTTACTATTATCTTTACAAATAATCCTATTTTTTTTTAAACATTCAAGATTATGCCTGAGGAAAGAGCTGACTCACCCATAAAAGCACATTTTGTTATATTTGGATATTCAGTTTTTACTAAAGATCTATCTGGATTTAGAGAAAATATGAACAATGGAAGAATTTCAATAAAAATACGGTCTCAACTTCAATTCATTGCTGCTTATTTCAAAGAGTTTCCTAATCTTATTCTATCGATATATTATGACGAGGATATCGTTGGAACGGCAGTTATGAATCTGCAGGTATTTCTTTATTGTTTATACATTCACCAGTTTTGGAAAGAAGCATGGTTTCACATCGTTTCTCTACAGACATAATTTATTAATTTGCACAAAAAATTCTTTACATTTTCGAAAACATTTTCAATTGCAGACTTGGTCTGTTGAAAAAGGTTTTAGGCAATTTAAGTACTAAGAGGAATGTTGCAATTAACGATAAGATCAAAATTGAGGCTGTTGAAGAAACAGATAAATATCATTCAGAAATAGACTTCCCCTTCTTAGAATTGGAATTTCAACTATATCATAAACAAGATTTTATTTCTACAAAAGTTGATCAAGAAACTCAATCAAATTATGATTATAACTGTGAAAAATATGAATCAGGTTTAATTAATTTTAGATACCTTATTTGTTACTATTAATTTTTTCCCAAATTTATCCTAAAAATTTGTATTAGGAAGTACAAATCAGTTTTCACCACTCTTAATTGAATATGAAAGCAGCCTAGCCAACCGAAAGGAAGATGCTGTGGAAACTGGACCTATCGATAGAAATATTGCTGAACAGGTAATTATTATACCATTATGATATTCATTTCAACTGTTATTATATTCGCTCTAACAACTTGTACCCTTATTTGATTGAAATCATATTAAATATATGAATGTTAATATTTGTCATGAAATATGATATTTCAGACCATCAAAAATCATACAGAAAAGAATACTTTTACTCGAAGACAAAATACAGTTCCAGATATTCATCATGAACATTCAAATTCTTCAGATACAGAGGTCCATGAGAACTTTGATTCACCCAATAAAAAAGGTATTTATTACAATTTTATTATACCTCAGTAAATTTTTATGTAAGTTATACTATCATAATTTTTGTTGAATAATGTCAGTTGACCTTGTACATATGAGGAAAAAAATGGGGGGGAAAACAGAATTTTCTTGACCTCCACCTGGACCATTTTCTTCCTCTTACTGTAAGTTTTGGGCACTTGATAAAGACAGTTGTGATGTAGCTGTTTGCAGGACGTTTCGAGATTCCTTGATTGGAAAGGAACTCTTGCTAATCTTTCTGTTTTGTGTGTTTTTGCATGTCTTATTTTTAATTCTAAGAAACAATTATTTTCTTAAGATCATAAATATATTTTGGAAATAAAATCAGATGTTATATTTCTGTATAGAGTATGCACATATACACATGTGGTATACGTCACAGCGCAGCACATTGCAGATCACACCAAAGTCAGAACTAATAGAAATTTCCAATTACACACAAATTTGGTTCTTAGCTCTTAGATTGTTTTGTCTGAATTAACAATGACTAATTTCCCAATTACTGATATTATGCATAAAGTTATTACCGAAAACTTAAAGAAAACTGTTTCTTTAATTTTACCATCTTTATTGTAAAACGAGAATTTATAATGATTTAAAATAAATCATGTTACACTGCTAATGACCATTTGAAACATCTTGCTACTAATTTTGACATCCAATTCCAGATTATTCTAAGAAAGAAATTAAAGGAGCTACATTTAAAATTTGTGAAGAACTTGAAGATTGGAAAGAAAAGCAGCAGGAAATGTTTAAATTTGAGGTAATTCTTATATAATGATTAGTTTGTAATGTAATTCAAAACAAGTAATCCTGTAGAAGATATAAGTTATTAACATAATTTTCTAATTTTTATCATTGACTTCATATCAAATTTCTTTTTATTAGTATATATGTATATTAAAAAATAACTTGTACTTTTTTGTCAAGTTAAAGAAAAAAACTGATCGACATTTGAAGAAACTGTCCAACGAATGGTTAAAAAAAAAGTTTGAATTAGAAGAAGATTTGAAAAAACGGATAGAAGATTGTCAAATGTTAAAAGAAAAATTGATCAATGCACTGGATGATTTGACTCAAAGAAGTGAACAACTGGCTGTCAAGGAAGAAGAGGTATTTTGTTCAAGACGAAATGCTTATTTCGTCTATGATATTCCCTTTTATTTTTAGTGAACACTATTTTGTTCTTTTTCAAAGAAAGTTAAAATAGTATGAATATGAAGTAAGATTAGTCAGTAATACTTATTTTGTGTTTCTAAATTACTTGCTTTCTTTCTTTGGTTCTACAGCTTGTCCCGAGTCCCGTCCTTCTCCAAGTTTTCTTCCAATTAGGCACACCCATAGCAAATAACATCTTTGTTGATTTGATCTATCCATCTAGTCTTGGGCCTTCCAGTCTTGCTTACACCAACGATGGTACTCTAGGAGCCCTTGGTGCATCTCACTTTCATCCATTCTCACTATATGTCTAACCTATCACAATTTGTTTATTTTTATAATGGGAATTTATCTATACAAGATCATGCCGAATTCTCCCTTCTCTCCCTCCTCTTATTGTATATTCTAAAGAATTTTCTTAACAGATAGGACCCTTGTGTTATATTAATCAAAAAGAAAATTCCACTTTGATTGTTAACCAATACTACTGATAATTATCTAATTATGTTTTGATTTTTATATAACTAATATTTCATTTTTGTAAAGATGAAAACTGCAAAAGAAGAATTAGATAAGAAGTATACAATGAAATTTCAAGAACTTCGCAAAGCTTCAAAATTACATGAATTTGACATGGAAGATAAGGTAGATAATAAAATAAGTGAGAATAAAAATAAAGTTTATAAAAAAGAAGTTATTATCAAACTAAATTATTAAAATTATGTTTTATATTTATAATTTTTCTTTTTTCATGCAATAAACCAATTGCTTTACACATTTATTTAAAATAAAATTGGTAATTTTCAGATTCATGAAGTTACCAATGAAAAAGCAGAGCTTTATAACAAACTAGAAGAGAGTAGAAAAGAAATTTTGAGGCTTCAAGATGCATTGTTAAATCAAGAAGTGCCAAATTATCATTCAAAGGAACAAACCGCCAGCTTAATTAGTGAAATTGTAATAATTTATGTTGTATTCTTAGTTCTGATATATAAGATATATATACGGTAGAACCCTTGTTAATCAGTTTCACATTAACTTTCCTTCTTAATTTTCTGAACAAAAAAAACATAAAAAAATATGCAATGGGCAGAAAATAACTTGCTTCCATTAAAGGCGAGCGAGCGAGTTGGCTCAGTGGTAGAGCACTGAGTAGTCATGCCGGAAATCCTGGTTCAAATCCCGCTGCAGGCAGTTACTTTTATTTAGTCTGTTTGCGACGGGAGATGGATCATATGGGATCTATGACCCTCCTGGGGCTCACCCAGCCTCTATAAAATATTATAAAAATAGGGTACCCAAAATAAGGGGGAAAATCTGGCGGTTGAGCGTGACCTAGGACAAGTCACCTCCTTGCAGAACCGTTGTCCATGAAACAGTACAGTCTCTACCATGTACTGAACCCCAGACTCATTCACGGGTCGTAGCGGTTACAGGTTTTTTTTTAAAGATATAAGAGCCCAATATTATTTTCTCTCTTTCAACAAACCAAAAATAGCTATTCTCTGACACTCTTTGTGAAGGTTATATTTTCTCCAGGAACCTATGATATGTACACCCATCAGTGGTCGAATTTTGAAAGAATAAGTTCACTCAAAAATTTATTTAAATTTTTAGTGAGGGAAGTCCATTTGAAGTATGTACATGGGACATTAAAGTAATTTAATAGCTGTTCAAACTATGTAAAAATGGAGAAACTTTTCATTTAAAACTTCTTTTAATAATGATCTTTTTCATGTTTTCATATGCATAATAAAACTATACAAACACATCAAATAAGTCATAAAACAGTATTCATCAATATTTGTATTTATAATCCATTTTTAAATTCATAAATCTCAGGTTAATTGGCCAAAACGGGAACTAACCAAGATTCTAGGTGGTTGGTTAAAAACGGTTCTACTGAATATTTAATGAATAAATATCCTCAGGTACTGAATGATTATTTTGTTTAAGATGTTTCTAGTATTTTTTATTCTTATTTCCATGACCCTATCAGATAATTATGAAAAACTGAAAAGCGCACAATAATACTTTTTAGATTGTCTTTCAGAGAATATTTCTCACACCTGTAAATTTTTATAATTTGTTTTGGAAACGTAATAGTTATCTTTAGTTGCTGTTAGCATTTGAAGGTTCATGAAAGAATGACCGATTATTTTTAGTAATTAAATGTTAAGCTTATTTGTTAAAACATTGTACTCATCAACATAAGAAATGAAATTCAATTTTACAGTCAGTATAATTGTATAGATTATTTTAATTATTTTCAGAGGTCTCTTGAACAAAAATTAGAGAAAGCTAATGAATCTAAAACATTTTTCAAAGAACAATGGGGAAAAGCAGTTAGGGAACTACATAGAATGAAGGAGGAAGAACAGCAACAATTGAAATGGCAAATTCAGAAAAACCGTCAAGAACTTCAGACATTAGGGTAAGATTTAGGAGCAATATTTATTATATTTTGAAATGTCAATTTGAGACGTTCTCTGGGAGGAAATTCCACTGTTAAATCATTGTTTTGAGAAATTATCATGTATTGAAATACATCGTAGTAATTTAAAAAATTTTTTATTGATATACTGTGGTAGTGGATAAACACTTATGGCGCCATGGGTGAGAACATGTGAGTATCCATGAATGAGACAATGACAGTTTAAGCAAATGATGAAGAGGGTATGGCTACTAGAAGTATTATTAGTCGGGGAAAAATAGTAGGGATCAAGGAACTACCATTATGTGCTCACTTATTACTTGCAGTTTGTTTTATTGTTTACATTTTGTTTGTGTATGGCGTGAGTGCTGTCTAATCAGTCATGTAAAATATATTTTTATTGTTTAATATAATATATAGATAGTATATAGAATAACTATCAATCTCGCATTGAACCATAAATTTGTCATTATTGTATAAGTCATTTTCGTTCATCATTTTGTATATATTTACTGCGGAATGGCAAATATTTGCTTCTCAATTACGCATACGATATGAAATATAAGTTACTGATAATAGTTTACCAGTGACAGGAAGAAACTAATATATTATATAAAATAAATAATAAGAACTTAAATAACAGTTCAAATTTCTTCCATACTTTTTTAATACACTGTCAAGCATTAATCTTTACCTGGTATCAAATACAAATAAAACTTTAGATTATTTTTAATCTCATTTTATATATATATATATATATATATATATATATATTATATTTAAGGCTATTCCCTATTGTATTCTCAGTAAGTCTGATTTATATAAACTCTCATGTGTTAGTTATAATAATTAGCAACATTTATTGAGATTTTTGGATTCCTAACACTGTTTCTTTATCACTCATTTAGTTTTATTTTATTTCTTTACTGTTGAACAATAAATATCTTGCACATCACTTAAGCCAAGGCAATTTATTTAATTTTTTTCTTTATTTCAGACTTGTTAAAGAAATAAGTCAAGAAGTGGGTGAAATGAAAAAAGATCAGTCAAGTATAAAAAATATTCGTAATGAACTAGCCAATTTTATCTCGGTCAGCAATGGAATGAACCCTTAATAAATTGTTTAAAGAATACCTACTAAATAAAGAATAAGAATACCTGGTATGAAATAAAATATTATATATTATAATGTGACTTGGTATATTCGGTGATGAGCAGCAAAATTTGGCTTAGTTTATATCTTAACATTCTTTGGACTTTATATCATCATTTTTTGAAAAAGGTTGAAATCCAAGTATTGATAATTATTATTTCAGTCTAATATTGTGTCCAAACACCTCTATTGATATCTGCTCAACATAAATCAGTACAACATCAAAAATGGTCTAAAAATTGATGACATATGCTCCCTGAATATGATAACTCTTAGTAACCTCTTTGGTTTGACCCATGCTAGAATCCTTAAAAATGTACCGAATTTGACACCTTGATAAACTCCTAATATCCTCAATAAAGAATAAACTTTAAAATATTGTAATTTGAGGGGGAGGGATATTTGCAAATGTCCTATAAAATTATATAAAGATCCTTATACCATTTTAAAAAATGTCATTTATTATGCTTTGTATCTAATAGGCTATTGTTTTCTTAATTTTCATATCCTCGATTAGCTACTTTAAAGGGCTGTATTATTTTTTCCTTATTGATCTCAATGTCATATATTAACTTATTTCTAATAACTTGCCTTACTGTTAAGCAATTATTTTTATCTCTAACTTTTTTATTACTCAGTGTATGTACCTCTCACTTATTCATTGTATTTCACTTATCTCAATTTTGCATTACTTTCTTTCTGTACAATATCTAAACTTAGCTAAAAAAAAAAAATAAGGTATAAGAATTCAGACTTCGCCAATTTAGAATTAATTAACAGATAGGAAATAATTTTATTCTCTTCTAGGAATTGAAAGAAGATGATATGGATAACAGTCTGAGTTATATAAATTATTCATCAAAATATGTTTTTAAAGTGGAAAGGCAATGAACATCATTGGGAATGATTAATTTGTGTTATACGGTGTCCTGTATGTTATATGTAAATATGTCAATTTCTACATTTATGAAGTATTATGAATTCCCAAAGTAAAGGTAGATGGTTAAATTCAACAGGTGTTAACATACTATTAAGTTATTTTATTATTATTATTATTTTATTTTATTGTTTATTTTTTTTGGAAGGCAAATCTTCCAAATATTTGATTTTGATTGCCTGTAATCCTCTCTACTGATAGGCAAAATTTATAGATATATTTTTTACTTTTTAGCTCAATTATTCCGATACAATTTATGTAATTGTATTTTTTTTTCAAAAGATTCCTAATTGAAATCATTGACTTGTTTAGTACTGATTAGAAAAAAGAAATGGATAAAGTTTGGTAAAATGTTGATTATATGGACTTATTTTTCAGAAGGAGCAAGAGTGTTTAATAAGTAAGAATATTCTTGTATCCAAATTATTTTTTATGTGCTAAGTGAAAACAAAAAATAAAATCATTTAATCTATAAAATATTGAAGGTGAAGTGAAATATCTAATCTGATTAATTTTTCGTTGCCTGCATTGTGTATCGAAATTTGTTAGTATTATCAACAGATTTTTCATTTTGACTCTTTAATGTTTTCACAATTGCTGTCACGACTTGTTACTAATTATTGAGAGCAGAGTTTGCCAGAGCACGTTGTTAATCTCCACATAATCAACCTTCTACTTTATTTTATGCTAAGGTGAAGGCTATTTAATATTGTTATTATTATAGCTAACCTATGTAAATAATATGAAGTTTAAATAAATAAATCCTACATTGATCATATCTAGTATTGTACATTTAAAACGTTTTACAATTTACTACATTTATAATATCTGTTGAATATTGGAAAAACAAAAAGCATTCTTTTTTACCTTGATTTCAAATATTATTCTTTAAAATCCATTAATTAGACTTTAATTTACTCAAACATTATATATTAAATTTTATTTATTTAAGTGTACTTTAGTCTTATATTTTATTTTACATAACTTAATTGAGCCGATGTGTTCTAGAAAAAAAAGAAATGGTAATTCCATTTTTTCAGGAGTAGTATAAATTTTATGATTATTCTGTCGATGATTTAAGCCAGGTTACCAGATTCCCAGACCTTTACTACTGATTATCAAGTTTTAGATAATTGGGCATTCTGTTACCCAATCATTTGATATTATGTATTATCAAAGATTAGCCTTTAGTCAAAAACTAATGACTGATTTATAACAGTTTATTTAACTGACACACTAGTTTTTAGTTTGCTTATGAAAATAATAAATTGGGAATATTGTTTAGAAATCCTAGTACTGAGTTTTAAAGAACATACTTGAACGGACTGCAGAAAAAAAACTCAAAAGAATTAATCTTCTAAAGTAAAAATGCTAACAGTATAACTTTAAATATATACTATTTAGATGAATTTATGTTA
Source organism: Arma custos (assembly GCA_037127475.1). Taxonomy (NCBI): domain Eukaryota; kingdom Metazoa; phylum Arthropoda; class Insecta; order Hemiptera; family Pentatomidae; genus Arma; species Arma custos. The sequence goes on from CM073762.1 coordinate 26,601,514, forward strand.
TTATTATAAAATAAAGTTTCAAAATTGTAAAACCTCCTGAAAAAGTAGAGTTATCAGGGTTTATTCTGAACCCTATCCATATGTATTTTACTTGCTAAATTATTCCGTAACATAGACTGTTTAAAAAGTATATTAATTTATAGAACGATATAATAAAAACAATTTTCTAGCTATAATATTCTTTTAATTCTAGTTAAAAGAGAGTTAGCTATTTATTTGAAGATTTCTGTCTATTTACTTAAATTGTTTATGATTTAACGATATAGCTTAATAATGTTGTTTCTGTAAATGTTTAAGTTACGTTGAATAGATATTATTAATTTATAAGAGTATATTATAATTTCAGAGTCTGAACGCATATATTAATTTTCCATTGCCTGTGATAAATTTTTATTATATCCTATAAAACCAGTTATATTTAAATAAAAATATTATACAGACAGTGATTGATTTTTGTTTCATTGGAAAGAATAAAACCTCGTTATACTAGTGAATAACACAATTCCTTTAGAATATTATCCTTATTAAGTATTAATTTCATTAGAAGCAAATAAATGTACTAGGAAAAAAGTATCAATTACAAATAAAAGCCAAGTTTCATGTAATGTATGCAGTGAAAGTCAGGACTCAGAGTGACCATTATTTTCTACCAATTTTTTTTTAAACTGCCACAGGAAATGTTTTGGTTATCTTGGTTATTTCTTCTTAGCTCCATTCATCATTTGATTAATTTTGATAAGAATGATTTAATATAGGACAAAGAACTAACTTAAAATAAATGAAAGGAAGTTACATAGAAATGAAGGTAGCAGGGTAGCTCAGAGTGTAAAGTGCTCAGTTGCAGTCATTTAATTTTACAAAAATAAGTAAAACTAAGTAATAGAAGCTTCTACCAAAGGTTGAAAATGCTAAGAAAAGGATTTCAATGCTGATTAGGTTTCTGCAAAGATAGGGATGGCACACTACTGGGAGACAGGGTAGATATAGCTGAAAGATGGAGAGACTATTTCAGTGATTTGCTTAACCTCAGTACACAAAATTCTCGAGAAACCCCAATGATAAACCTGTCGGAGTCATTAGAAGATGATATGTCTCAAGAACTACCAGACCCAGAAGAAGTTCTTGAAAATTAAAAAAATAATAAGACATCAGGATTTGATAAAACTCCTGCTGAGACACTTAAATATGGAACACTGCTGCATCCTGAAATTTGTGAGCTAACCCTGGAAATATGGAATAAGGAAGAAATGCCTAGGGAATGGTACAAGGCGATTATTGTGCTGATTCATAAGAAGAGCGATAAATGAGAGTGCCAAAATTATAGAGGGATAACACTGCTATGTTCAATCTACAAAGTTTTATTAATTCTACTATTGGAAACGTTTATGATAACAGCAGAAGCAGTTTTGGACAACTATCAATGTTGGTTCTACCCTGGAAGATCTACTGTTTACCACATATTCACCATTAGGAACATGCTACGGAAATGTAATGAATGGAATGTGGATCTATCTAGGAGGAGTGTATTAATAATAACATGATACAATACCTCCCATATGCTGATGATGTGGTCATCACAGCAAAAAATCAGAATGTGCTCTAGGAGGCATTTTTGGAATGAGAATAAAACAAAGTACATGCTCTCATCCAGTAGATATCTCTTTGGAAGAAGGTGCAGTTTTGAAAATCTTAAAACATTTAAGTATCTGGGTATAATTGTAACCAAAAATAACAAACTGAAGCAAGCAATAAAGGCTAGAATTGAGAATGGTAATAAATGTCATTGGTACCTCAGAATAATAATAAAGCTATACAACTAAGCCTTAAAATAAGGGTATATAAGATGTTACTTCGTCCAGTTGTCATGTATGGTGGGGAGGTATGGACCCTATCTTTGCAGCAAGAGAAATCACTGAATACTTGGTAGAGAAAGATCCTTAGAAGAGTATATGCTCCCATCAAAGAAGAAAATCGCTTCTGGACCAAAAAGAATCAACAACTTAAGGGACTATATAAAAAACCTGATAGTGTCTTGTAAGATGGTTGGACACGAACACAGAATGGATAAAAAAAGGCTCCTAAAGCAGATAATGGAGGAATGTACAGATGAAGAAAGAGGAATAAAATCCAAATTTATTTCATTAATGAATGGTACATTTTTAGGTTTTGTAAGTTCATAAAGTGTATAATGTTGAGTAAATATATCAAAAGTCTATTATGTGTAAAGAAGATAGTTGGGGGGTGCAGTCAATAAGAACACAGAATAAGTAATAAACTTATATTATGTGCCGACGTTTCGACTTACAGTGTAGTTCATCTTCAGGGCGATTTTGGAGAGCGATGCCGTTAGATTTAACGGCTGGATAGTACTCTCAAAAGTAATAAATCTCTCACAAAAGTCTATTAAATTGTTTATTTTCTATGTTTGGTATTTACATTTAAACTATGCCCACCATCATAGTACAGCCTAAGATATTTTCGTATCTATGTTATTAGCCGTTACCAACTCATTCTTTCTACTAATATCAAATAGAACACTAGCTTATCAATCAAGGATTAAACAATATTAATTAATAAGACAAATAATCATAGTTATAATTAATAAACATACCAATCAGAAACAATGCATTTATATTTTTTTTTAAATATGCATATAATACATATACATACATGTTATTTACATATTTTTCCTTTTCATAAAAAAAAAAAATAAATGCTTGAATAAGACTATATTACAAATTATTAGTTTATACAAATATTTAATACAATTACATATTATACATAAATACATGTTATGTACATTCCTAAATTATTTTTATTTTTCATAAACAAAATATAGATATCTGAAAAATACTATTACAAATTATTAGTTTACACAGATATTTAATACAAATACAAATGAAAATTAACAAAAAGGTAGAAAACATTAGCTTAATATGCAATCAAAGAAGTGCAACACGGTCTAAATATTTATATACAACAAAATCATCTGTTTTTTTGTCACCAACATAAAAATACTGATATAAACATAGTCCACAGATATATGTTCTTGAAAGAGGCAGCCTTTCTGTGTTCAAAACGATAAACCTATTCAAAATATTAAAAAATCATGAGCATTAAATAAGTTTTTTATTTATTTATTTTTTATTAAAGTACTAATAAAACAAAAATCATACTTAGAAGCCTTTTTAGTGCATGTCATACACTGCTTCCCTCTCAAACTTGCATAAGATCTCATAATTGGATATGCAGATTTTACAAGAATATCTCTTGGCGTGATCAACCTGAAGATTTAAAAAAAGTAATCAATAAAAAATAACAAATGGACTTTATAATTAAATACTACTTGTTTGATCGCGTGATTAGACTGAATAGAAAAAAAATTAAATATTCTAAATATGAGTTGAATAGATTCGTGGCGTTGAAATAAATTAGACCAGATACTGAAACATGTGGTTTTATTAAATCTAAATATATTAAAAGGTTAGGCAATTTTTACATTTAAAGAAAATACAGAAATTATAAATTTTACAAAGAAAGAGAAAAAAAAAAGGAATGGTTAATAATAATGTTATACAAAGAAATTAGTAAATATTAATTTCTAACTCGAAATTATGATTCATATGAACAAAATGTTGACACTGGACGATAGAGCCACTCGGTGTTTGAGTCTATTATAACGGTGATTTAATATTATCTTAGGAGTGATGAACGGTGAAGAGCTCCCTCTTACTAATTAAATGAAAAGGTGAATACCTAATGTTGAAGCGAAGGATTCGTTTCTTTGGCTCCTAGTTATCTGGTTAACAGGCGGTCGAGTAGTAACAAGGTTAGACTTCTCGTGGTGCTAGGTGACTTAGGCTTTGGGCGAATATCATAAATGTTCTTGCTCCATGTGGTGAACGGCGAGGTTAGCTTCGGTCGAGGAGAGCGGAGAGATCATGTGAGCTAGCGGTCTAATGTTGGAAAACCAGAGAAGTAGTACTAGACGGTCGAGAGGGGGAAAACAAAAGTCCTCTCTATCTGTTGCCAAGGCAACAACTGTTAAGCAGCTCGCGGAATTTAAATTGGTTTGACTCGCGACTGAACACTACTTGTATTGAAAAGCATACGATCCATTAAAATATACCATACCACCTACTACTACACATATGATTTCTCTTAAATTACTATGAACAGAAAACTTTGAAAAGCTGGTTGAATTTATATTCTGGTTACAAAATAATACATTTCTATAATTTTTTTTCCAAAAAAAAAATTAAAATTAATTTTAGCCACAAAATAATGTTCTGAAATATAACTTCTTATTTGTTGTTTTATATATATATATATATATATATATATATATATATATATATATATTGTATGTTTTATATATATATATATATATATATATATATATATATATATATATATAAAACATACAAATACAACAGAGCATCGATTATCCAGACTAATGTCATTGGGTGTTGTTTGAATAATTGAAATTAAGTTAAAGGTTGTGACACAAAGAAAGTTGTAATATTAGTTTGGTTCATTCTCTCTTTAAAACAGCTAAGTCTTCAATTATTTCAAGTATATTAGTACGCTTTAAATAATAGTTCTAAGGAATTTTATGATCCGATTTTTTAAGAGAAAACACTCTTCAAACTTATTTTTTAGGTGTAACAATGTTGACAGCACGTTGTATTCTTTCTGTGAAGCCAGTTCAGATAATTGAATGTTTAACACTTTTTTTTTTACAAAAATGGTGATTGTTAGGAATTTTCTTCTTTTATTATATAGAAAATTTTGACTATCCGAATCACAACCGAGTACATTAGCTTGGATTAACAAGACTTTACTGTATGTATACTATGTAATACCATATTACAAATATGATACTAAGATCAAAAGTATATAAATTTCTATACATATTATAAAACAAAGTCCTCCGCCACGTTTGTTCATGGTAAACTCAATAACTACTGCATGGATTTTCATGTGGTTTTCACCAATAGATAGAGTGATTCACCAGGAGGGTTAAGGTTTATATTTTGTTGACGTTTTGTATAAATGGGTTGGAATATCGATGGGTTTCACCTAAGACGCTGCCTAATTCCATGAAATTATCTAACGTGCAAGATAATAAATTTGTATATAAAGAAATATTTGTTTTTGTTTTTATTTTTATAATTTCTATACAAGAAAGTACATTAGCTGAGATGGGAAGAAAAAAAATCAAGACTCCCAAATCCCAAAGGCTAATCAATGATATTCGCGTGATTGTTAAAAAAAAAATATATTACACAGACAAACTATGTAGGCATAATATGCCTTATTACCCAAGCAAAGCTGGGGGTGAGTCACTAGTTGTAAATAAATAGCAATTAAAATATTGAATAGTTTATGAATAACAAATTATGAGATAAATAGAAAATAATTAATTAAAATGTAATTAATAAATTGTGAATATGATAATAGGTTACCTGACATCAGTAAAGACGATCAAATGTTCACAGTTTCCTTGGTGCATATATAGATAAGGATAGCCCAAGCGAAGGTTGAGCATATTAAAAGTAGATGATTCCATTGATAAAGTAATATTTAAATCTATGTTTTTACCAGCAGCCCACTTTTTTACAATGTCACTATAGTCAATATTTCCGGGGTAACGTGAATCAATGAAAAACTTATCGTCAATAAAGAACATCGCTGATCTATATACATCCTAGAAAACAAAAACATAGCTTTATTGAAGACAGTATTTAATTTTCCTTGACAGTAGCTACAAAAATCAGTAATATCTTTTTTCTAACACCACTACTATAAAATATTATTTAATGTTGGCAGAGTAAAGTGTAAATTTTTAGGATTTAATAATAAACCTGTATAAATTTGAAATTCGAAGTTGAAAAAATGCTGAAGTAGAAGATAATTTATTTTCAACTACATTAATTAATTTAATCATTTTAAAGAACGAACAATGAAAATAATAACAGCCTGACTATACAACAAAAAAATAAATGATCTAGTTGTAATCTAAGTTTTTTTTTTAAATTAACTATCAATAGATTTTGATTTAGAAGGCAGTGCTTAAGACATTCTACAAAAATATTAAATGTATAAAATTTGAATAAAAGGAAAAAATCAGTATTATTAGTGAAATTATATAATAACACTTAAGCAGAGAACAATTGAGGCGTATGGGGTCAAAAGTGGATAACTGAGAAATTGACTTTTACACATTTTTCACTCATGAATTCAAATGATTTGGCCACCGTGTAACACTTTGCTGCCTTATTTCTCATGGCATTAGTCAGGCTTTGAACATGAAGTTTCGGGATCATAAAATTGCTTGACTAAATGAGCGAAAAATGTGAAAAAGTGAATTTTTGGAGTGATTCATTTTTTATCTCAAATGATTAATTTGAGAAGTTACAGATAACCTTTTTGAAAAACTAAAATTACTCCAACAGATGAGGGCCCGAGGTATATTTTTAATATTTATCTCTTTCCATCAACATAAAATCAATAGTTAGGTTTATTGGGGCAAAATTTATCTGTCATAAAACATTTAATTTTTCCCTTTTATTTGGTAATCATATTTTACTACACAGATTTTCCAAGGTAATCCACTAATTTGGTAATTAAATATATTCATAAACTCACCATATTTCTGATTGAGGTAACTTTAAAGGGATTATCACTGACATCTCCTTCTGCAGAATTAAAGTCTTCAGAGCATAGAATCCGCTCCCTGAGACAGTCGAGAGTCTGTTTGCTGTACACGAAAAATTCCTGACTAACTTGGAGAGGTTTAGTTCTCCTTGCATTTGAAAAAGAACAATGAACAGTGGGTAAGTAAACTCTAACGCTCAAAAGGTAATCAGAATATTCTTTGATTTTTTCTTTATGTTTATCTTCTTCGAAAGCAACCAGGTGATTTTCCTGAAAAAAAAGAAGAAGATCAAATAAATGAGAACAAAGTTTCTTTTAACTGTAACAACGTTTTCTTCTTTTAAAAGTTTTATAACGATCATCTTATAGGAAAAGTTCTTTCAATTAATCTGTCAATGTTTATTCGACTGTGGATATAAGATAGCAATATTTAAAATCAGAACTTATGTACTCAATATATTAAACGGCTTAGTCATGTAAGGGATTGAATCCCAAAAGATTACAAATAAATAGAACATACAGTTTTGAATCTTGAATTAAGATTATAATTTATATTGATTTATAATAGATGATATAAAATGTAATAAGGAATCACTCATAATAATAAATGGACTACTTAAAAATCATTAAAACCCAAGATGAAACTTGCCAAGTAATGTCTTAAGTTTTATAAAATTTGCGTATATGGCCTGAGAATAAACTGTCTACATATTTTTGTGAGTATGCAGCCCTTACATTATACGAAGTGGAAAATCTATTATATGCATACTCAAATCTATATCTATATCAATACACAAACCCACATATACATCATCAGAGTAAATCCAATTATCCAATATTTTCGTTAAATAACCTTTAAGTATAATTTAAATAAGACTCATGTGTGGTGACAGATAAATAAACCAAACCTTTAAATTTAAACAATTTAATTACATTAAGCAATAAAAACAGAAAACATGATAATACTTACACAGTTCACTTCACCAGTGTATCGCAAAAGTTTTCGGCGTTTCCCTTCATCTTTGACGTCTCGAGAACGCAATACTCGCACACTTTTTAAAACAGCATCATCAGGAATGTTGTATAGTTTAAATTCAGTTTTAAAACCAGCTATTGGTAAAATCAATTTTTCAGAATTATGAGTATGAGTCTTCCAACAATAATTATTCAAACTGAAAAGTAATAAAATAATAAATCATTATTTATTTCAGCAAGGGTTCTGAAATCAGCATAAACTTAATAGCTCATTTAATAAACAATATTGGAATCAAATTAATGTTTTGACTAGCTTACCGCTTGCAATAGTACTGCTCTTGATGAATAATCGTGCTATAATTACTATTATAGATTCACACATACACTATTTGTGTGTATGTAGAAGAATTGTAGAAAATTACAAAATTATACCAATGAGACGGTTTGATTGTGAAATAATTGAAGAAATCTATGGTTTATAGGAAAGAAAGAGACATAAAAACAAGTCCATAAAAATGAGTTTTATATATTATAAATAATAAATAATTTTGCAACAGATTTTTTACACCAGAGCTGCAAGACAATCACTCAAGAGATGAATGAAACCTCAGTTACTTATTTTCTATTAATACCAGCCTAATTCCATAATATTGTACAAATCCGAATACTTACTTGAATTTAGACTTCAATGTTTGTTGTTCTGACTCTTCTATTCCTTGATCTTCTAAAAACAATTTCATACTTTTTCTTTTGCTCTTCAAGAACAAGGGTTCAATCGTCGAATTAAACTCATTGAAATAATTTTTAAAACTTAGTGATTCTGTTACATTTTGATGATTTACCCGAGGCATATATATATTTTCCATGTTGATATAAAAAGTTAATCTTTATCGCAGAGTCAGAGCTTGAAGTATGTACTTTATTTTAAATGATAAAGAAAAAACCTCCAATAAACCAAAGAGGTACGAAATATCATCACATACAACTTATCAATTTCTATAACGATCTTATAAAGTGTAACACAAAAGCTAAACTTTATGCCTTCACTACTAGACCATTGCTTGGACTTGGTCTCAAAGAGGTGGTCTAGCTAGGCGGTTGCGGAGCCGCTGCTAAGACCAAAATCGCTGGTCTAAGGTCTCCCGATCCGAATGGGAGACTTCATGCAACGAGACGAGACACAGCCCAGTTTGAGCAGTATTCAACATTATTATTGTCATTATAAATTGTGATTATACATTTTAATAATAACTATTGTAATTATAGATCATAACTATCATAAAATACTTATATGTTTTGATTTAACTTAAATTTGGTCTTAAATAAAATTCAGATAGGAATGATGAGTTTGTTAAGATTAGATATCATTTTTATTATGAGCATTTCCCAAAAGAGAAGAAAATAAATTGTGGGCAAAATAGAGTTTAGCGATGTTCAGAACTAGATTTCAGTTGGTAATCTACAGGAGAAGTAGCCAGAGGAACAAGATTCCGGTGAAAGGACAATGTGGCTGGAGATGCTTTGAGCATTTGAGCCGGCAACTGGATGGCAGGCTCTCATTTACAGCAGTATTGGACAGAGTCTTCTGACAGATTGAAGAGAGTCTTGAAGAGGCGTAGATTTAAATGGGACAGTAAGGATATTCAACTGATATATCCCCTATCATAATTCCCAGAGGAAGGGTGGTTTCTGTGATTTAATAACAAAATAATAATAATACTTTATTCTAGAAATCTCACCGTTATTAGAACAAGTTAAAAAAAATTAGATAAAACATAATTCGTATAATAAAATGCTATAAGTATTCCTTATATGTTTTAAGTATTCCAACGTCCATATTTTTTTCCTCCGATGATTCTTTAGTTCGTGAAGAATTTTAGTATTTCTTACCATCTTTCTCTTCCCAGCTTCTCGTAAATAACTGCTTTTAAATCTTACTGACAAGGTAACCCTGGTCTCCCTTTTCCCCTCTTCCTTCCTCCTGTTGATTTCCTTTCCAGCCAAATTTCTTCGTAATACCAGGCTAACGAGGACCTTTTATTATATTTACACTTTTTCATTTTGTATCTTTCGATTTATCTTCTCATTTTTCTTCCTCTTTGTATTTTGTTTACATTATCACTCTTCTGTACACTTATTCTGTAATTGTTTTATTCATTATCCTCAATAATATATCCATCAATATTTTTTACTTGTCTAATACTCTATATGTTATTATATTCTTAGTACTGTAATGTTCTTTTAAAGTTATTTATGTTTTGTTTGTTTCTTCCCTCATAGCCCTGAAGATGACCAACGAAGTAGGTCGAAACGTCGGCAGAAATAAAATGTAAGTCTTCACTTATTTGGTGTTATTTATGACTGCACCCCCCAACTATTTCCATCCTCCATTAGATCTTCCAGTCAACTATTTTCCTCTCTTACTTGAATTTACTTATTCCTCAAATATATAACACAAACTATTTATTGTAGGAATTTTCGGCCAAGACTGTGGTAGGGTTTGATCGTGAGAAGAGGGAAATGTTAAAACCGACAAGGATCAAAGAAAGTTAAATGAATATTTCCACTGCATATCTGACAGATACCCGCGCCTATCGTAATGTTAAATCAATTAAGACAGGTCATTTTAATTATATTATAATTAACATAATTGAATTATTATTATAATTTTAAGTATATAATAAATCAATAATTACACTAGAATGTTTGAGTTTAATATTTTCTTCCTCTTTCCTTAACTCTTCTTTACAATAAAACTAATCATTCACGATCTATAGTTTGGAAGGTTTCGTGTTTCCAAACAAACTATTGAAACATGAAATGTGTTGATAAAAATCCCAAAATGTTTTTTCTACTCTAAATTATGGTTTCTGTAAGGAACCTTAATAAAAATAAAGCAATGTTATAATTACCTTTTCTAAAGCATGAAGTATGGATAAATTTTAAGTGTTAAGATGGCTCATATTCAACTTTTAGATGAACTTGTTAGGGAATATTTGTTATTTAGAGGATTTACTATAACATTGAAATCATTTGATGCTGAATTGAAGGTGGACAAAGATAGAGGGTTCAGGGTAAGGTAGCTTTTTCCTTTTACTTTATAGACCACTGCTTACTCTTGTCATATATTGGTTTGTTTTTGAATCTATAGGTAGATAGAATCGTCGACCAGTTTGTAATATTCATTAATAACTATGATCTACAGTCGTTGAGAGATCTTTGGACACACTTCGATCAGAAAATATTTTCAAAGTTGGAGTATGAGTTTATTCCAGGTTAGGGTCTTTACACTATATTATTATCAATATATTTAAAGAGATCTATTCTATTTACAATAGTGTACCAATTTCGATTCGAATTAGGGTTTGGCACTTTAGTAAAATGAGTTTTCTGTAACTTAATGAATATATTATTTTTTTTTAACTTCTGGTATTACTACTACATTTCCTACTTATCATGTATTTATTTCTTCTAGGAGTCAGAAAACTGGAAAGTTCACTTCTTAAATTCTATTTGGCCAATGCCATTGCCAACAATAGATCAGAAAAGGTAGTTGATTTTTTTACCAAGATGACACCGGAAATTCAGGGTCATCCAGAATGGAAGGATTGGTTTAGTAAGATTTATTTGTTAATTTGCATAAGTAATCTTGATTTTAGTGAGGAAAGAAAAAAATAAACTATATGGAATAGCCTCAGTAAAAATAATATAATTACTTACCTACACTTTCAAATTTTGCTATTTTACAGTATTATATTAACTTTTCAGCATTACCGTTTATTAAGAATCCAGAAGATCATCCAGTGTTCTCAGTTCATTTTACAAAACAGTGGCAGGATGCTTTTTTGGTTTCGCTTCATAATTTTCTGGCAATTATTTATCAAGTAAATTGGTTATAATTTTACTTCAATTGGATTTAGATTAAATTTCAGTTTTCATTTTATACACAATTTTTATACAGGTCATGCCACAGCCAGTTTTGGCTAGTTACGAAGAAGAAGCAACAAAACTGAGGCGGTTGCAAGAAGAAAATGAAGCCTTGAAACATAAGCTGTCGGCACTCGGTCAAGGATCAAATATCGTCCCTGATGCAGTACCTCCTATGGATATCATGGATGATTTTTATATCATAGCGCAGTCAGTTTGATATCCACAATATACTTTTTTTTGAGCTATTTGCTGTGTTTTTTTCTAGTGCTAGTAGCAGAAGTACTATTGTAATATTATGTTAGAGAAGAATTGGTCGACTGTATCTTCTAATTTAAGGAAGAAATAGTTGGGGGTGCAGTCAAAGAAAACACCAAAATAAGCAAAACTTATTTATTATGTGCCGACGTCTACTTTTTGAGCTTACCCTTTGATCGAGATTTGCTTAAAGCTAATAGTTGATATAATTTGTTTTTATTGTTATTAAGGTGGAGGTAACACTGAGCATAGATGTAATCAAGGGAAAAATGGCTGTGTTGTGTGCCGTCAGGAAAGTGACACACATTAAGAAAATTATATTGCTTTGATGTGAATCATGCCAACATGTTAAAGCTATGTGATTTTCTTGACTGTGTGCTTTTTTCTAAACAATCATCTTCATTATTTTTTATTTAATTGATGCCATTTGATATATTGCTTTTCTTTCAAGTAAAATTTAACAATGTGGATATAAAAATATTATGGAAGATGTTAATAATGAAGATAGTGATCTTGCTCTAAATGTTCAATTAATAACCCCATGTCTAGGTTTCTTATGCTTTGTAGTTAGCATAACAACCATCTATGCCTAAGGTCATGGGTGGTCCTAGGATTTTTTTAAAGGGAGTAAAAAATCTTTGGTTATGCTGTCCTTCGGAAGAGATATAAAAGAGGGATCCCTAATCTGTGCGCTGCCAGATACTCGTTAAAAATTCCTATCCTTTTTATAACTGGATAGGTAAAATTGACGACTCCTACTGTAGCATCCAACTAGCCATAGCATCATAAAGTGATGTTAAATTAATAATAATAAGTAACCACTAAACTTTGTTGATGTTTCTTAACAATTTTATTACATCAATTTAAGATCCCAAAATGTTGTTGAAGTCCTATCATTGCCTCTGTTCATAGCATACAGACCAGACACAAATATTACTTAATTTTATCATAGCTAATAAATTATTAAAGAGGTATTTTTATTCTTTATATGGAAAGTGCATACAATTATATAATTATTTTTTATATTTTCCTATTATAAGATTATTGTTTCAAGATAAACATAAGTTCCATTTGATTCCAGGGAAACACCAAGCAGCAGTGAATCTCAGGGTAGAATGTTAAAGAACTTTATTAGGACTATCGGTGGAGGAATTCCTACAAGTCCTATATTGGGAAGAAAATCACAGTCTCATGGTAAATTATTATGAATATTTAATAAATAATAGAAGTCAAATCCAAAAGTCATCTAATTTTTTTCTAGTATCAACTAGAATACATTCAATACAAAGTCAAATCAAATTGAAAAATCTGTCAATAAAAGCACCCACACTTTTAATAATATGAAATGTTTTATACATATACATATATATATATATATATATATATATATATATATATATATATATATATATATATATATATATATATATATATATTTCATAAAAATATTTTTGTTTTTTCAAAATAATGTTACATATTCTGTATTTTAGCAGATGAATCAAGTGGAGTTCAAAAACATCATTCTAGCAAAAGAAGTCAAGCAAGTCATGCGAGTCAAGCATCTTGGATAAAATATGGGAACAGGTATTCAGTATATAATTAAAAATATATATATTAAGAAAATTATATCGATATTTTAGTACTTTTTTTACTTTTAGTACTGAATCTGTTCCTAAAAGATCTCTTTCATTGGATTCTCGCTCTCGGAAAGGACATAGGGATGTTTCTTCAGAAAATGACAGAAAGAATGTTAAGAATGATAATTTTCTAATGCTTAGTCAAGTAAGTATGCATGCATTGGTTTCAAAATATAAATATATTTTTTTAACAACATATTTACTATACTTTGATTTTTAGGAACAAATGAGTGAACATAAAGGGCCCATAATACAATGCAAGTTTAATGTTAATGGCACATTGGTTGCTAGTAGTGATAGTGATGGCGTTCTCAAGGTCTGGTCTCCTTCTCCAACTCCGAGGTGAAATATTATTTTTATAAGTATTACTGACCTTAATTTATTGAATTGTTTTGAAAATAGAAAAGACAAATTCAGTTACCCGATTGTGTAGTAAATATTATTCCTAAAAACACCTAATGTATACAATTATGAGTTGATTTTTTGTTTTCAGTGTTATTTCTAGTTTTCACTTCAGTACTCCCATTACAGCGCTATGTTGGCTTAAGAATGAACGATTCTTTTTATCTGGAAGTATGGATGGAACATTGAGGTTTCATGATGCTAAAGACAATAAAGTTATCTGGGAAGTTATTCCTGATGGGTCCAGTGTTCTGAAAGATTCCAAGTAATTAATTGCCTACATCAAGTTGTTTGTTATATTAATAAATATGTTAGCATTATATTTATTTGATAATTTACATATTTGCAGGATTATAAGTCTTTGCTGTAATCACACAGAAAGGCATTTTGCTTGTACTGCTTTGAATGAGGCAAAAAAAGAAGCAAAATTACTTGTTTACGACATTAAAACACATAAGTTAGAGGTAAACTTTTTAAACTTTATTTAAAAAAATAAAACTGTTATGTATTTAAAGAATTGTGGTTTGAAGTTATAAATTAATTCTGTAGCCTCGGTGAATAAGTGGTTAGTCGAAAATGAGTTAATTTTACTGAGGGAAGTGGAATCGTGCCATTCTTACATTGCATTAGTGGCTAATTTAAATGTTTGATTGAAATGGAGATGACTTAAATTATACTCCATTTCAAGACAAAGACTACAAGAATGGCACTATTAACTCAGTACAACTAATCATTCTGAATAATATTTTACTTAATCACTTATTTGATATACATATATATACAAATGATGGTTTTAAAATTTTATTGTCATAATCATAGCATCAGTAATAATTTATATAATGTGCTTATGTTGATCAATAAATAACAATCCAAATGGAGAATTACTATTAGCAATCACCCATTTTTCAGTGTAATCATGAATACTTATTTTATTAAACTTTAAATAATTGTTTTTAGCAAACCTATAGCATAGGTGAAGGTGGACCAGATTTGACAGTAAATTGTGCTGCTTTCAACCATAATGGTAGCCTTCTCATCGCTGGTTGTTCCGATGGAACAGTGAGGATACTTGATATTCGGAATGGAGACTGCTTACAAAAACGCCATATACACGATGGACCTATCGCTGGTTTAGATATTGCTCAAGACCATAACACTTTCTACACCTTCGGTTCAGACCATAAGGTATCACATAAGAACTCATTATGTACAATAATTTATAAATATTACAACCATAATATTTTTAAAAACAAATTGTAGTGTAGTGATTGTTGAGAGCTGATAAATTAGCTGTCTAGATGCCTTTTTATTATATTAATTGAAGGAGCATGATGATTAAACTTCAGCCTGCTCTAGAGGATTGGAAATTATGTTTATAAATCTTTATTATATCCAGAAACAGTTCGGTAATTGTTAAATGTAAACTGTCTCTTTTGTGGAAGATTAGTTTCCTTTGAAAACCATTGAAATGACCACTAAACTGACTCTCCTTAAGATTGAATGTTTTACTTACATTAATGAAACATTGATCTGTAGTTAAAGACGTACCAAAATTATTAAAGAGTAGAAAAATAACCATAATAAATGGTTATCCTTCTCATGGTAAGGAAAAATCTAGAAATTTGATTGTATTATACCAATGTTTCCTATTCTTCTGTCAAGAAATTATCTGCATGTCTTGATTGTTAATCTATCTTTAAAATGCTTATGTCCAATATCTTTAAAAAAGTTTCATTTTTCTGAGATAAAATCTTTTATGAAAGTTATTTCAGACTGCTCGTTTCACTGCTTCAATAACCAGGCAGTTATTTCTCTTCTCACTTGTAAAACATCAATCTATATTATTACATTTTGAAGAAAAATAATAATGTCCACTGTAACTTTTTCGAAATTCGCAATTCAATATTCTCTAAACATATTAATATTTGTTAGTTTTAACTAAAGAGCTTATCTTTTTAGCCAGGGCTTTCAAGTTTAGGCTGCACTTGCTGCCTAAATCCATTGTAACTTTCGGTTTGGAGATTCTTATTAGTCGTAGAGCCTATGACAAAATTATTGACTTAGTTCATGAATGTTTATACATATAAATCACCATGTCCAAAGACCTGGCATTAAAAATGCATGATTGCCAACTTTAACCTGATGGAATAAAAAATGGTTTCCAAAAAACTCTATATTTAAGTGACATTTTTACCTATTATTCCTAATTTATGCATTCTTTTGAAAATGTTATGGTATAATAAATTAAAGTACATCGAATTCTATGTATAATGAATGTCACAACAGAATAATTTAGCTAACTATTGCATTGGAAACACACAGTACAAAACTATTTATTCATAAACAGCAATATAAATTATATATTATAAAATATTTATATATATATATATTATATATATATATATATATATATATATATATATATATATATATATATATATATATATATATATATATATATATATATATATATGCACCCTTGAAAGGAGTATTTTAAAATAAAAAAAATCACTAGATTCTATGTCCATTAAGCAAAAAAAAAAAAGAAACATCATTATGTTGGTGAAAATTTAAAATTTTAGGTTTGATAAATGTATTACAGATAGCATAAATACATGTTTATTTATTTAGTATGCTTTAAATTTTTCATGATAGATTGTGTTTATAGATGAAAAAGACGGAAAATATTTTAAGTTTTTGCATTTTTTTTTTACCACCATTTTGAAATCCATCTAATATTTTTTATGCTTAAAATTATTCATATCAAATGAGAAACGTCTGGCATCCAATTTTTAACAGATTTTTAGCTTTGTTTCTCTGTAGCTATTCAAAAATATTATATGCAATGTTGTTGGAAATTTAATGTTCCTTAAAATTGGTAATAGTAATGGTAAGTTAGTTTTTTGACTCCCATTTTGTGTTCCAACAGATATGTATTTTTCATTTTGTCGCAAAATCTGTTTATGAAGTGAGTCAGCTTTTTTTGTCATGGGTGTTTATGCTATATTTGATCCATGAGTATGGTGGCAGGCATTTTCTACCAATGTTTTGGATAATGTACTTCATGGATCTTTTGTATCGTTTTGGAGATTAATTATTTTCAATTTAAAGCTCTGTCGGCATAATTTGGCACAACTGAACCCAGAGCCTGTGTGGACTGCTACTTTACCCAATTGCTCGGCCCAGCACGGAACCCAGTGCTTTTCTCTACATCAAAATGGAAAGCATGTACTTATAGCTTGTGGTGAAAACGGGACCAATATTTACCAGGTACAGGTTTTTATAGTTTAAAATTTGTAAACTAATGCAATGTGATAGCCTATATTTCACTTATTTTTTTAATTCTTCATGATTGATTTGTTTTAAATATTCATATCAGGATTCTATGGATATGGAGTATTATATCCAGATATCTCTCATTTAACATATCAATCTCATTTAATTAAGATATGTATGCCATTATCCTATTTCGCTTTTGAAAAATTTAATTTTCTAGAATTTAAAACAATATTAGGGGGACCGGAAAGTAATGTCGTTTCTGCGCATGCCAATACTTGATTGTCATTTGTCAGCTCATTGTTTGGTTCAGAGGCGTACCAAAGACATTGTGAGGTTATAGTGATTTCTTTACTTATAGACAATTGAATTACAATTTTTTTTTGTAATTTTGGGTAAAATGGCCAGCCAAATACCAGAAGAGGTACACATCCGGCATTGCATGCTCTTTGAGTTTCGCAAGGGAAATAACGCAACAGTTGCTACCAAAAACATTTGCGATGTTTATCCAAATGCACTGGACATTCGTAAATGCCAAAGGTGGTTTTCCAAGTTCAAATCGGGTAATTTTGATCTTTCCGACTCGTATCGATCAGGAAGACCATCAGCGTTAGACAACGACGTGTTAAGGGCGGAAGTGGAAGCAAATCCGTGTCAGACGATCGAGGAATTGTCAAACAGTCTCAACCAACCTTGGTCGACCATCCAAGAACATTTGAAGCAGATTGGGAAAGTAAGCAGAGCAGGTGTTTGGGTCCCGCATAATCTGTCCGAACAGAATAAGGCTAACCGATCAATCACATGCAACTTATTGCTTCAACGACACAACACAGAAGCGTTTTTTGATCGCTTGATCACAGGAGATGAGAAATGGATCCTGTATGATAACCCAAAACGCAAAAGGCAGTGGCTCTCTCCAAATGAAATCCCTCGGAGTACTGCTAAGCCAGGTTTACACCCCAAAAAAGCGCTTTTGTGTGTTTGGTGGAGTATTCGCGGCATTGTTCATTTTGAATTACTGAAACCTGGACAAACTGTTACTGCAGACCTCAACAGCGAACAATTGCAGCGAGTCAATCAATCTTTAATTGAAAAGTGGCCAGCGATTGTCAACCGAAAAGGCGTCATTCTCCAACATGACAATGCAAGACCGCACTGCGCAAGGCGAACTCTAGAAAAAATTAATGAATTGGGGTGGGAGGTGCTGCCTCATCCACCATATTCGCCCGATGTTGCACCATCGGATTTCCACTTATTCCGAGCGCTGCAACACTTTTTAAGTGGCAAAACATTTGCAAATTTGGATGATATCCAAAATTCCATCTCTAGATATTTTGCCGAAAAACCAATTAATTTTTATCCATCAGGGATTGAAAATTTACTCACTAGATGGCAAAAGGTTATTGACAATCATGGGGAATACATCATTGATTAAAAATAAAGACTCGTTAAAAATGTATGTGTTTGTATTTAGCGTAAGAAAACGACATTACTTTCCGGTCCCCCTTTGTATTTCATATTTGATTTGTGTCATTGGTGTGATTAACAAGTTGTGTATTTATTACTACTTGTTTGAAACAGCTAACCATTAAAAAAAAAAAAAATACTTGCATATGCTCCCTTCAAAACTTTAACTTCCATTCATTAATAATAAATAATCTATTTTTTCATAAAATTAAACTGTCTTAAATGTAAAAGCAACACTATAAAAACTTCTAATAAAATAACTTTTTAAAAATTTTCTCAAAAACATAAAAAGATACATAAATTATTTATTAGAATGCAATAGAAAAAAATCCCTAAAAGCAAATCCTTTGATCTCTAAAATGCTGGAAAAAATTAACCAATGTCAATTTGGGCATAATCAGAAAATACACCAAAAGAAAAATAATATAAAAGAACACAAAGTGCAGCACATCTCACATCAATAGACTCATTAAATAGAGTCAGCAATTTTCTTCCAAGACGTTCAACAAACAACCGAGTTTGTTTGTTGTAGAACGTCTTGAAGTAATTTTGCTGTCTTTATTCGATGAGTTTGTTTGGATGTTGATCTGAGATGTGGTGCACTTTATCATCTTTGATGTGATTTTTCTTTGGTATTTGTCCTGAAGATGACTGAATTGGCAAAACGTTGACTGTTCAGTTTTTCCATTTTTTTAGAGACTTATAAGGCTATGCTT
This sequence comes from Arma custos, assembly GCA_037127475.1. Classification (NCBI taxonomy): domain Eukaryota; kingdom Metazoa; phylum Arthropoda; class Insecta; order Hemiptera; family Pentatomidae; genus Arma; species Arma custos. The sequence continues at coordinate 26,620,832 of CM073762.1, forward strand.
ATTGGGATTTTTCCTATTGCATTCTGAAATAACTTATTTCATTATAGCAATTAATAATAACTGATAAATAATAAAATTCCAACTGAAACTAGCTAATATTAAAACTGATTGGGCATATAACTTTGACTTACAGATATCAGTTAATAATTTTTCTTCAGAATAAATTAATTGAGTTGTGTAGCTACCTAGTTTCTCAGACTTGTTGACTTAATATCTTTACCAAAATTATTTTTTAGATAATATTTTTTTCAAGTGAACAAAATTTACTTTTTGAGCTTTTGATGGCCAAGTTACTTCACCTCATGTATACTTATGTGTGCAGTTAACAGATCAATTAAACAGTTTTTTGTAGATTAAAATGTTTTTGGCCCTGTAACACAATTTTTACTAAAAATAATATCAAAGAAGTGTTTCAATTTTTTAAAAAGAAAATTCAATAAAAACTATAATTTAATGTAAGGAAGAAATAGAAATTATATTAATATAATAGTAGGAAGAAATTAATAAGTGTATACTTATTAAGGTGTTTTTATTGACTGCACCCCCAACTATTTCTTCCTTACATTAGAAGTTACAATCAACCAATTCTTCTCTAATATAATAAAAAAAATTTAATTATTTGTAATAAAACAGAACAGTTATACTTATTATCATATTGTTTGCAATTTAGTATATTTTGAAGTAAAAAATTTCTAAAATTAAATTTTACAAATATACCTGTTTACAACTAATTTAAAGTTTTATTAAAATACTTTATTAGATGATTAATATAGTTTGATGCTGTAATTTTTTATAAGACAGGAAATATAAAATATCAAACTACAATTTTCATTTTATTTTAGATAACTCATTGTGGTCTTCAGCTGATGCTACACCTGCGAGATCACAAAACTCAGCTGACAGCGTGCGATTGGTCCACTGCCAATCAATGTGCTACGTGTTTGTCTGCTGCTAGTGATGGAGTCATAAGAATATCAACGATCTTGACTCCATAATTAAAATCAATTTTATTTGTACTATTTGCTGTCTGTGATTTATTTGCTGAATATTTTATTTATTAATATTATATTTATTTTAAGTAAAGCTGATGTTTTTCAGCTATTTTAGTCAAGATTGCTTTAAATGTGTTAAATTTTAATTATGTTGGTTATCCTTAAAGTGCAGACATATTATTTATTCAATTTAATAGAGTAGTCACTTGAAACTTTCTAAGCACTGTAGAAATTGTTTTAATCACCTGTTATCTTGTTTAAAACATATTGAAAATATGCTTTAAATTATTTTAACTACACAAAGAAAAAAAAAAGTAATGAATTAAGAAAAAAGTTATTTAAGGAATTTGTTTATTAAGGCTATAACTATTTTAAGCTACTATTGTTATTGCATGTTGGTTTTATACAACTTTTATCAAGTATTGAAATAACTTTTTCCAAGTAATACTAGCTTGGTGTTGTTTCTAATGCTAAATATAAAGCATAATCTTTTTTAATCGATATTATATTGTTATTACCATAACCCCACTTCATTTTTAAACAAGTTTTTTTCTAAAGTAGAAGCGCCAAGGTTTTTCCAAAATGTTTAAATATAACAAGAAAAATACTGTTAGTAAATAGTTTATTTCATTCTAGCATCCTCTTATGAATTATTTATACTTTATCATTATTTTTCACATTAGAGTAGGTACTTTTATAAATGGAATCATAAATGTATCTTAAACAGTTAAAAGAAAACAGCACTTTTTTCAGCCAATGAATAAGAATAATAAATACAACATAGACAAAATATTTGAATAGGTTTGATCTCTACAAGCCATTGAAATGTATTTAGCAATTTTAATAATACCTTAGCATGGTGGAAAAGGTTAATAGGTGAATCTTCAAGATTAACATTACTTCTAAGAGAATTCTTACAAGATATCAAATTTAATTATCTTAACAATTCTCATCTTTGATTAAAATAATTTGCATTGCACCTCAAGATGGATGTTGTACGGGTATAAACAATGATCTGAGGAGTTCATATGATCATTGGTTTTAATGAAAAAATTACATCCTGATAAGAAATATTGAAATTAACATTTTATATATTTTAGTTTATAACATTGGTTAAATATATATATAAAATAAAATCTCGTATCTATTATTGCACATAAAAAATATAAATAATTAAATATAGGTCATGGAACTGCTCCTAAGAATGGAAATAGATATGTTCCTAATCACAAAATATTTCTATTTATTTACAACTATTACTTTTAACTAGAACAGCTTAGACAGAGGGATTTAGACCATGATGGAGGCAAATCTGCATATCCCCTTTGTTCAGCCTCATCTTGTCTTGAAAATGGATTTTTCAGAATTTTTAACAATACATTCACCTGAAAAGAAAAAAAAGTAGAAACAGTTTTAAATTAGCCTTGTAAGTATATGTCATTTGTGTACCATAATTAATAAATAAATATTGAATAATGCATTTATTAATTATAAAGAAATTATTATAATTCATAAAAAGTAAAGTATAATTCATTTATAAAAATGAAATGAAATACAGGACAAATTGGTATTCATTTTAGCTATAGGCAGAATTTTATTTACAAATAACTAAGAAATCATTAGCTCAATAATAATTATAAACATTTTATAATAAAGTGATGGGGTTCAAAGAAGGCATTAAAAGTATTTATTGTATAGTTACTTATTTTTTTTGTCGTGGATATTTGCTTACATTAAAAGAGTGACTCATTATTTCTCGATAAGGCTATTTAGAGGAAATGTACATAAATTGGATATGAAACTAATTTCTGTATAGTAAATTAATTGTTAAGGAAAATTCTAGCATTTGATAATCAAATTGGCATACAAATAAAATGTACTAGAATAGTAGAATGTATTAGTTTAAGGTACTAAAATCAGCATCCTCCCTACCTTCTGGTCTATACTAGGGAGTTCACTGCTGAAGAATTTGTCGGAATTAAGTTTTTTATTTTTTATTTACTCAATCCAAACAAATATTTTTCACTTTTTTACTACTGAATGATAAAGTGATTGTTTTTTTCTTTCATAAACCTTGAAAGATCAACACTAACTGCGTTATTCAAACAACTAAGTAAAAAAAAAGACAATATTACTCTAGATCAGGGGTTCCCAGCCTTTTTTCCATCATGCCCCCCTCCCTTGTTCAAATGAAAGCCTTCCACGCCCCCCTTGCATAATAAATTGTATGGGAATATGAAAAAAAAATAAACATTAAAAACAAAACATTTATTTCCACTGCTACAAGATACATGTAATTTTTCAAAGTTTCTAATTAAGATAAAGAAGTATTGGTAAGACAAAAATTACTAGAATTAAGCGAGTATTGTTTCTATTTTTAACTGGTCTGCTGCCCCTCAGGTTGGGATCCACTGCTCTAGGTAATATTAATGAACAATATTAAAAATATGCAGTCAAATTTGAGCAGGTAGAGGATATATGAGGCGTTTAGGATCAAGCACAGATAACTCTAAAATTTAAAAAGTGGACTTTTTCACATTTATCCCTAGGTCAGACAAGAAATTTTATTCTTCTGAAAATTCAGGTTCAGAACTGTAGAAACACCTATAAGCTAAAACAGTCACCAAAAAGAACACTTGAAGTTAAACAGAAGAATTGATTCTAATAATTATTATACTGCTGAATTACATAAACTGCATAACTTGTACTGAAATAATGAACAACTAACACAAAACGATTAAATCTATAATAAAGTAATTAAAAATTTTACCTCAGAATAATCCCCTGATGCAGCCCTGTCAATAACTTGCTGTCCCATCCAATTTCTAAGTACATAACATGGATTAATTCTGCACATTGTTTCCATTCTACTGCTATCACTGATACCTATTAGTTTTATAGCTATAGTTACAACTTATCAGTGGCAATTATAGTTTTTATATTTATATCAGTTTGTGATTTTTAAAGAGAGGAATTAACATTGTTAAATAAATTAAATGCTCTTGGTTGTAAATAAAATCAAAATAGTACAAAAAAAATATGCAGTGTGGTGATGGTGATCAGTAGCATATTAATTTAATTATATATAAATACATACCTGACTTAATCAATTCTTCCTTGTATTTTTCAACAAATGAACCGTAATCCTTATGATTGCTAAGTGCCTTGAGTGCCCATAACTTCGAGTTGGGCTTATTTAATGATGAAAGTGGAGTCTCACTTAATTCTCGAAAAACCATGGTAAAATCTGCTTTTGTTTCTTTTAACATAGCCAAAAGCATTTCTATAAGATCTGGTTGACTGTCATCAAAACCTAGCTTATTTGAAAAAACATGTCTAAAAAAAAATTTAATATTATTACATTATTTACACATGACATATGAAGTACTGTAATAACTATAGCTTTTTAATATTCTACTAACATAATTTTACTATCTGTGTACTTGGCTTCACTTTGCAGCATTTTAGCAACCATTTCTAATTGTTCCGAAGTAAGGAGGGGTGAAACTGCTTTAGTTAACATTAGCAAGTTTAACAAAACAATCTGAAATAATAAAGAAAACTTAACATTCACTTAGAAAGGCTTTATATTATTTTGTAATCTCTTTTTAATTGTTATCATATTATCGTTTAAATAAAATTGTTTGTTAAATATATTACAAAATAATTATCTTACTAACAACTTACTTGAGGTTGATGACCATAGCAGTACCTAGCTTCGGAATCAGAATGATTTGGCACATACATCATGTCATAAGCTTCCATGAATCCAAAGGGCCCATAGTCAATCGTTAGACCGATAAGGCTCATATTATCGGTATTGAGAACACCATGTGTAAAGCCGACAGACTGCCACTTCACAACCAAGTCACAAGTAAGACGGAAAATCTTTTGTAATAAATTTGTGATCATGTTATCATCTTTTTCAATTTCAGGAAAATGCTCCTAGAAAAAAAAATCGGACCATTGAAAATCAAATCATTCAAAAAGAAATAGTTTTCAACCTGACAGTCTTAGATTTAGCTGAATCTTTGCTTAGCTGTATTATGCAATGCATTGGGATTCAAATATATTTTAAAAATGTGTCTGTTTTAGTTTTCAACTAGTACATTTTTTAAAATTGTAAAATATCACTTTATTATTTGGCTCTGTAAGTCCTCAAAATGGAGTTGTGTAGCAGCTTATTTTAAAGATAACTTAATGAGCTTTCATTTTACTACTTCATGAAAATAAAAAATGAAAGTTTTGGCATAAGAATGTTTTAACAACATATTTTTAAAGTTACCAAAATTTATGCACAATTAGAGGGTCTGGTATCTAAATAACTTTTTGTAAGTTAATATATTTCTTTAAAGTATTTTGCTGATGAACATTATAAACACAAAATAATAAATAGAAAAATATATTTGTGAAAAAAATGTACTTAGTACTTAAAACTATACTTGTATTTGAAATTTCATAATATACTAGTTATATTGTAAAATAAGTAATATACTTATCAATATATTGTTAATGATAACCATGCATCTAAGCTAAATACAGTAACTTAGTGCAAGAACTCCTGGAACTGATAAGTTCTGAAAATAGGGAAACATCTCAAATCATTTATTTTTTACAATGTACAACTGCAAGCGATGAACGGGTCTGGGGTTCCATATATGGTAGAGACTGTACTGTTTCATGGACCACGGTTGTGCAGTGAAGTGATTTGTCCTCGATCACACTCAACCTCCAGATTATTCCCCTTATTTTGGGTACCCACTTTATAGGAGCTGGGTGAGCCCGAGGAGGATCCTAGATCCCATATGATCCATCTCCAGCTTGCTAACAGACTAAATAAAAGTCTTTCCAGCAACAGAATTTAACCAATATTTTCGGCATGGCAACTCAATGCTCTACCACTGAGTCACTCCACTTCCCCATTTCAAATTATTAACAATAATAAAAGAAAAAGTGGTGTAATAGAAACTATATTTTTAAAAAGCACTTCATGAAAAGGTGGAAAGATTTATTATAATTATTCCATTCAAATTAATATATACCGAATATATTTTTTTAAAAAGCACTAACTCCAAAATTTTTCAGCCTTGTTTTTAAAATTTTTATAAATATCTTAACACAGCTACAGCACTTTCAATAGGTAATCAAAGCAAAGTAACACCGAATGTATTTACCACTTGGATAGGTGACATCCCACCAGGACAAATAAACACAAAGCTCAAGATTTAGCATATGATTTTCCAAATCCATGGATAAGTGAGATCCACCAGACTACTGAAGGCAACTCTCAAGGACCGGGCATATGTGATGAACCTACCCTGTGTACTACTATCGGGAACCATGTTTTTCCAGGATGTCAATATCTGTTCTAAGGTTTGATCCAGAGACAATCTGCTTTGGAGAAAGAAATTTAGATTCTCGTGCATCTGCTGACCCCAAATGGCCAATATTCAAAGATGTTGACCAATAAGTCACTGTCCTTGAACTTGATTGATCAAATGATTGAGAGGAGGGGAAGGTGAATCGGCCCCAAAAGGATTGTTTATCGAGCTGGAAATGGAAACCATGATTTGTACCAATGAGAGGTTGAGTAACTTCCTCCATGCTATGCTAACTCTCTCAAGCAATATACATACAATATCCCTACGAAGATCACAATATGAGGCTGAAACTATGCATGGTCTATAACTCTAACCGAAAAAAATGTATATATGTAAAACCTTATTTTAAACAACAGTAATAAAAAGAAATTACTTGCACTATAAAATTTATTAGGTTCTTCAACATTTCTATTTCCCCATATTTAGATAAAATTTCTAATGAGCCAATTCTGAACCAAGAAGGTGCTAAACGTAGAACAACAGCAGCAGGCTCTAGCTGTGGATGTCCATCATATAATTGATCTCTAACGACCATACTGTCACTCACAGTAATTGTGCCAGCCCTTGTTGTAGGAACACCTGGAAATAAAAAAAAAAAAAAAAAAAAATTATTTTTTTCAAGCCTAGACTGATATTTTAGAAGTAATAGTACAAATCAAATGTTTATGAATTTTATACAATAAAAAATTAACAAAGTATATTTAGAAAGTTTTTAAATATTTTATTTGAAAAGAACAGATATGACCAGGAACGGGACTCAAACAAGGGTCTCCCACCTATCTGTGGTGGTGCTTTAACCATCTCAGCCATCCTGGTTCGCTTCCCGGTCAGTCATATCCCTTCTTTTCACGGACTGGTGTGAGACCCGGGTTCGAGTCCGGTTCCTGGTCATATCTTTTCTTTTCAAATAAAATATTTAAAAAATTAAATCAGATAACAATAAAATAAATTATAATTATATTTAGAAAGGTATCTGTTCCACAGGTTTTCGCTTCGAGTTGAGTTACAGCAAGTTTTAACTCTTATTCTTTTAATTTTTAATATTTTTAAAAAATACAAGTTATCATGTATATATAAGCTTTATAAGAGAAAAGAGAATGCAATTATGGGAAATTTGTAAACTTCGGTGATTGCTTTCATGTAACTGCATTTCATCTAGAAAGGAATATTTCAGCAAACATATCTACAGCCCCAGCAAATAAGTTGTCAAGTCTAATTTTCTCCAAGAAACTTACAATATTAAAGGTTAATGTAGAATGTGTTTTCAATTGATATTCATAAATTTGTTAATCAGTTGTCAATCTGTATATTGTCAAATATTACATGTGGCATATAACCAAACTAAAAAGTTAGCTTATTATTAATCACCTAAATAATACATAGCCTCAGAACATAAAAATTCACGTATTGAGGATCTCAGAACTGCACGCCCATCTCCATCCCTTGAATATGGTGTTTTACCAGATCCTTTTAACTGAAGTTCCCATCTTTCACCTTTCCTAACAAAGCAAGTTATACAGTTTTGGATAAAGATAAAATTCATAGTAACATTAAATCACTCAAGCATAATCTACCTGTTTATAAATTCCCCAAGAAGGATAGCTCTTCCATCTCCGAGTTGAGAAGCCCAAAGTCCGAATTGATGACCTCCATATCTGTGAGCGAGGGGTGTAGATGATGATATGATAATGTTACCAGTAACAAACTCAATAAATTCATGGTTTTCAACGACACTAGGGTCTAGGTCAAGAATATTTTTTATTACATCTTCAGAAAATGAAACTAATTTTGGATTGGATAATGGGGTTGGGTTGACATGTGAAAAAATGACACCTTTGATAAATCTCCTAACATAGTTATCACGGTTTGTCTCAATTGGAAGATCTAACAATTTAAATGGAGCAAATTTAAAATTTTTAAAATCAGCTATCAAAGAATTCTTACTAGATGTTTCAGTAGACATTCTCAAATAATTAACAGGCTTCGAAAATTTGTTTTTATTTAACCTCTGAACAAAAATTCGATTAAAAATCATAAAGTTTAAAATATAGATAACTTAACAGAATTAAAAGAGTATTTATTTTTAAATAAAGTTTTAAGTTCATTTATTCGGTAACTGACACGTTATGCTAAATGTTAAATCATTGATACAAATTACAACATACGTACTAATCGGAACATATCAATAACCAAAATAAAAATTCAAATTTGTCTAATAAAACAAAGAGGTAGAACTACTTAACTGTAGGAAAGTTAAGTAGTTCTATCTCTTTGAACATTCAAGAAAACATTTGATTTAGGGATGAAACACGAAACCTCGAATCTTGGTGGAATGCTATCACAAATAGATGTCTGAAATTAGAAAATCAAGAAAAATAATAGTCATTACCTGCAATATAAATATTAATTGCGTTTCATTTATCTACAGGTGACTATATCGAGCTCGGGAATAACATCAGACCAGGTTTGCAGCTGAAACTGAAGGGCATTAAGTAAGTTTAGTATAAATTTGATAAATCTGCACTGCAAGGTTTACATAACTCATAAAGTCGCAGCTGAGGGTAAACTGTCTATGGAAAAGCAAATCTATTACCAAGCCTCCGGTCATTCATGTTAGGGTGAATCAGAGATGTCACAAATCTAATCAGCTAAAGGTATCACCAATCAGCTTTTATATTTCCTAGAACTAAAAACAATGACCATAATCACTAAATGTGACTACACTCCGAATGGGTTCTTTTACAGGCATGAGAATCCCCCAACCAACACTTATTGATGGTTTTTGTAACAATACTAATAACACAGTCAGTATTCAGTAAGCTTCATATTACCGCATTTAACACAGACTGTAAAAAAATCACCACGTACCTACACCCATCGACGAACTCCCTGAACGTGGTATAATTCTTTTCTTAGAAGTGACGGAGGAAGTCCGGTTCAAAGATGGTGAAGATTATTGTTTTTGTAGACAATCTGTTTCGTTATCCTTCCAGGCAATGCAAGTTACTAGGGTGTGTACTGCTGTATTGGGTACTTCACACAATATCCTTTTCATGAGCTTGTAGCTCTTCTCGGAATCCTCCATGTTCATTCAGATTTTGCCAGAATCGTTGACCAGAGAGCAACTGTTTTGCTTTCAATCTTATATGGACAATAGGTTAGAATTTCCTCACTGTGGCTTCTGTCAAGCTTATGACAATAGACATTGTAAAATTACGTAGAGATAATTGCCGCATCATAAATAGAACTGAAACGGAAAAATTTCTCTCCATAAAATGTGGTAGGGACCACTAAACATCCTGTGAGATCAATTTGACAAATATTTAACTTCAAATATAACCACAAGTTCACTATGAAGTCGAGATGAGATGGTTGCAGCGCGTTAAGAAAATTATAGTGTAGCCACGTATGTTATTAGTACCTTCGATAATCGAGTGATTGTTTTTGAAAATAATGTTCTCCGTGTGCATTAACCTCCACGCAAAACCTTAGTAAATTGATATTTATTCATTATTTGGTCCAAGAATGTCTTTCCTCATTCCCTGTTATGCAAAATAACTCTAAACCATCATCAAATCTTCCCATTTTTTTCGAATTTACCATGTTTTTTCTCAGCTTCTTAAAAATCTTTCTACTCTCCCTGTGCAGCAATTAATTTCAAGATGTAAGAAGAAGTTTCAAAATTAGTTATACCAGATAAATTTACAACTACACCTCTCTCTCTTTTTTTAATGGCTTACTCTCACTGAAATTGTGAGGTCAGATTGGATTAGACTTTGATCCAGTTTTCCTATTTGAATCTAAATTTGAGGATATTATGGAACATTGATTTGGATATATCTACACGGGTCGTTCCCTTTTCTTGAGGTATAAATTACCCTCCCTCACAAATTTTCCGAAGTAATGTAGCTTTTTCGATCCAACGCTACAAAAACAATAGCTATTGCAAGTAATTCTATTTCCTAAACGTTTGCCCTTTTATGACGCCATAAAGGGAAGTGAGGGTAGTGACACAATTGTAGAGGAAAATGATAAATAAGAATGCTTTGGTACAAGGGCGGATCCAGGATTTTTTTCTGGGAGGGCACAACGGGCAAAAAAATCAACAGTAACTTAGAAATAAACTTGTAGAATTTATAGAAAGGTTTCAAAAGTTAAAATATCAAACAATAGTTTCACTCATTTTCTTTCTAGTATTTTATTCATATATTTTAACAACTATGATCATGTGATTTGCCTATAAGTATGTACTGTAATGGATTCTCCACAGTATACAAAAAATCGTCTGGGAAAGGCCCATGCCCTCCCCTTGTTATGGTATTAAGATCTGCTTTTCTTCTGACAATTTTTTGAAGCTTATAAGTAAATACTGTAATATTTTTTGAACTAGTAATTATTTTATATTTTAAACAATTTAAAATCAATTATGAATAATTTTGAGTCCCTGTAGATAATTACAAATTTAAAAATGGTTTGAGTACAGTTGGTAGTAATGGTAATTTAGGCGGACTGACTTAAGAGTTGGTTTAAAATGAAGTCATCTCATACATTTTTAAAAAATAAATGTTGATTACATTCATGTTCACTTTGATTTTACTCCTCAAAAATAAGTGTTTAACTAAATGGATAATTATTGCATTTAACTTATACTTGGTAAGTAAAATAGTTATAGTTTTTCTCTTTTCTTTTTTTTTTTTTTAAATAATTATCAAACAAAACTGTAACTGCGACTTTAAATCAATGTATGTGCAAATAAAAATAATTTCTTTCCTAATGAGTGATTGATTGCTCCTGTAATAGTGAGAGATGGTTTTCAAATAGATGAGTAAGTGTACATAATTTTGACTACTTTCAATGCTTATTCTGTAAATTTCATAAATATGATTTGAATAATATTGAAAAAAACATTAGATTTGAAATGTTAAAAAAAAGAAAGAAGAAAATACCATGCTATTGATGCTAACAAACTATAGATATATATATGTGTGTGTGTGTGTGTGTGTGTAGAGAGAAATGAGATTCAAAAAAACTTTTTTTTTACATGTATCAATACGTTAATGTTTTATTTATTTTTTATTTAACAGCAAAGGAAAAATCCCAAGAAATGCCAGTTTACCTTCAGCAGCTTCCAGTCATTATAAAACAACCTTTGAGGTATAAGTAGACAGTTATATTTATTCAGTTTTTTACCTTATCATACTCCATGATGTCAGTTGCGTCATATCTTTGACATGTTTCATATCTACTGGTATGTTCGATCTAAGACACACTACATGTCTTTAATAGAACTTTTAGTTAGTCAAAAATATATTATGAGATTCATTTATCAAATTTAAAAATATATATAAACAGCAGAAACATAATACCTTTATTTTTTAAATGCTAGAGCTCTCACTTTAAGTTTCCTATAACACTAGCCATTGCTAACTATTGTAGAATTCTCCAAATTATTCAGCCTATTGTTGGGAAATTTGTTCCAAGTTTTATCCTTCAGTAACTTAGGAACTCTTAGTCTTATCCTTCAGTAACTTAAGAACTCTTACCCTTTAAACTCAGTAACACAATTGCTTTTAGTTGATAAGTGGGATACAAAGTTGGGCTCGGTCAAAATCCCGAAGATGATCTCAATTTCCCTTGGAATAGTGCATCATCATGATCTTGATTTAGCAAGAATTATCAGGCTCAGTAGGATATGAATGGTAGGGTGGGGCCTGGTGAGATTCCTATAAAACTTCTAGATCAAGATCTTTGTAGCAACTAAATAAAGCCAAATCAATATTCGATGGGTAGATAGTGCTGGATAAGACCCTAGTAACTTATTCTAACTATGAATACATTGGAGGACAGCTGTAATTTGCCGATTAAACAAACAGAAGCTGCTTAAAGATGCCAAGATCCGATAATCGGTTGTCTTGTTAATAATTTTTTAAGCATTTCGCTCATGATGTTAGCATACCTAACATTTTATAGGATCGTAAAGGATTTTCAAGCAGATTCTGGAACTGTACAAAGCATATGAAACTTATGTTTTCTTCTATCTGTGTAGAGTTTAGTTTTGAAACTACTACCTTTTCTTTAATGCTTAATCAGTATTACATAGAATCCAACCACCAAAAGTTCAATTAGTTAAAGTGGTAAAGGTTGAAATGCCAATCCTATTTATTCATATCAAATGTAAGGCATAACTATAAATGCCAATATTATTTTGCCCGGACCTACATGGTATTTCGATTTAGTTTCAAATTTTATTTCTTAAATATTGTGTTGTTTTTAATTATTGTATTTATTGACATACTTTGATTAATATAAATATCATGAACCATTTATCAATAATGTTAGCATAACTAAATAAAATGAATAAATTAAAGTTGTAGCTGATGCGTACCTTCATATTTGATGTTAAGATATGTTTAAGATGTATAAAGATAAAAATAGTTTAAATAATAATCATGTCTTTATTTACAATCAGTAATTATAAAAGTATGTATGTACAATAAACAAAAACAGTTGAATTCTTACAGGAATAAAAGCCACACAGATCTGTTATGCTTTATTTTTGTTAACAGATCTGACTATGAAGAATTTTCAGCTGATACTTTTTGTTTGATTTCTTCAAATAAAAGCTGTATTCTGTCCCTCATAACAGGCTGTCCACGTTTAGTTTTTTTCGATAACTTTTTGAATTTGTCTGCCTTTTTCTTTTTATATTCATTGATTGCTTGTTCAATTTCCTTTTTTTTCAGTAGCTTTTCTTGTAAGAGCTTTTTCTTCTCTTCTTTTCTTCTTTTAATTTCCAGTTGGGCTGATTTAAAACGACCTAACCTGAAAAAAATATTTGAAATAATATAAGAACATACAAATTTTAATTTTTATATTTCATGTATTACATTAAATTAAGAAATAGTTCATAGAAGCCTTTGAAGAAGAGTTGAAGAATAGAGTATAAAATTAAGATTATTTTGTTGATTAGAAAGAATTGGAATTCATAATGTGGAGGATAGTGTTGAACTGAAGCTAAAATCTTAGATTTTTTTTTTAGAAATTATTGTCTATTGAATGTATTTAGAATGGGAAACTGATAATGTTGTTATGTTTAATGTAAGGATAGAGATAGTTGGGGGTGCAGTCAATTGAAGCACCAAATAAGTGCATGCTTATTTATTGTGTGCCGATGTTTCGACCTACTTTGTAGGTCATCTTCAAGGCAAATACACGGTGCGGCTGCAAGGAAAGGTAACTGGCAACTGTTGAATTCTTTTTACTTTATTTTATGGTAGAAAAACATAGCCGTTTACTCCTTTACCACAATTAATAAAGTACCATTCAGGAACCAAGATTTAAATTACAAGACTAAAATTCTTTCTCTCTATTTTATGGGAGCAAAACAAAATAGCCCTTTACAACTTAATCTTAATTTATAAAGTATTGTGTATTAAAACAAAGTATGGTGTGGAATTTTTAGAATATTTGACCCTAAAAAATAATTTCACCAAAGCATTTAAAATGTCATGGAATAGAGACTGAGGGATATGCACCATTAAATAAAATGAAGCAATAAAATTGGGACAGTCAAATAAATATGTAAATTAGTTGTCAAGAATAAATTCTTAAAAAATCATCAATAAACTGATGCATGGAAATCTAAGAGGAACCATGGAAGAAAGAATATATAAATTCTAACTATGAAAAGATTCAGCAGATGTATGATAGAAACGATTAAAGGAGGTACAAGGATCAAACTTCTTTCAATTATTATTGTAAAAATTGGTTATAAATTTTAGGTATTGTTATAAATAATTGAGGTGTTGACATTGAAAGGGAGGTAAGTGCCAAAATTGCCGAAATTTTTTTCCACTGAAACAGAATTATCAGTCCTTCTGTTGACACCAGCGGTATCTTGTGACATCGCTCAAAACTAAACGAGAGGTGATAGGAACTTATCAATGCTAATGTCTTGGAACATAGAAACATTTCAGTGAAAAACAAAATTTCTGCAGTTTTGGCACTTATCTCCTTTTCAATGTCAACGCCTAAATTATTGATTGCTCATCGCAGCAAACACAATAAACAAAACTTGTATCACTTATTAATTATTCCAAATGTTGGTATCAGTTCTGCAGGTTGTTGCTTCGAGTTGAGTCATAAAAAAGTTTAAATTTTAATTTGTTTCCTTTTTAATATTCTTTAAAATAAAAATAATCGTACGTTTTAGTATGAAAAAAAGACTGATTTCCTAATAAATAACATATTTTTAACATAATGGTTTGTAAAAAATAGTATAAACAATCTTGTGTGCTGGATAATCGAAGAAGAAGGAAGGTATTAAACGTATGTATAAGAAGTAATGATCTGAGATTGGTGTTAAAATATAAAAACAAAATAATTGCTTTATGTAATCTTACACAGTGGCAGACTACACTAAAACATGATCAAATAAAGAAATGTAACATTACATAAACAGACTATATAACTGAAAAAATAGGTATATATATAAACTTGGGCTCCATAAAAATCAGTAATCTACTGTCAGCTATATTTAACAGTTTTAAACGTATCTGTTTTGCAGGTTTGTAGGTTCGAGTTGAGTTACAATAAGTTATAACAGTTTATTCATTTCATTTTCAATATATTAAAAAGCAAAACAAGTTATTGTGAGCTTTAATATGGAAAATATAATGTAATTTCTTAGTAAAAAAGGGAGAAAGGTAATTTTTTAGTAAAAAATAGTAAGGAAGTAAAAAATCCTTAGTTACGCCGTCCTTCGGAAGGGACGTTAAACGGGGGTCCCGAGCCTGTATGATGTCAGGTACTCGTTAAAAATCCCTATCCTAATTAAACCTGGATAGGCAAAATTTAGAGCTCCCACTGTAGCATCCTCCGACTAGCCGTTGCAGCATAAAGTGACGTTAAATGAACAAAGGAACAAACAAACAAATAGTTTATTTAATTTTATAGAATTAGTAATAAAAACACAACAGTATTTTTCACCCGATAAGTAACTTAATATATTGCATTTTTTTTTTTAAAGCTTACACAATATTTTCACAGATTGTTTAAAATCATGACTATTTCACAAACTTAGTCATGGTATATTATTGAAGCATTTTTGAACAATAGATGACATATTCCTTATTGTCACTGTTAAATTATATACCTTCTCTAAGCGACTTTTAGTTTTGTACTATCCGTAAATCCACTATGATAATATAATGCTTCTAACTAGAGAACTTACCTTTCATTATTTTCTGCATGTTCTATTTTTTCCAAAGGCTCCTCATTTGGGGTGGCTTTGTTTTTTCCAAACTCCTTGTTGTACCTTCTTTTGAAATTTTTCTGTCTTCTCTGTTCCCATAGTTGTACTGAAAGGAATCAATTCGTGAATATTAGAGTTTTAAAATATTATAGTATTGGTGAAAACAGTTTGACATTTGGCATTGAGTACTTACATTTGACTTTATTATTCAAGTTCAAATTGATATATTTTTTTCTTTCCGCCTTTTTGTCATTCTTAACAGATATATTTGCGTTTTGGTTCTTTCCTGAAGGCTTACCCATATTTACTCAACTAATTTTAGGCATATCATACACAATTACAAATGTAAACAATTCCATTCATATTTGTAACCTATCTGTTTCAAAAAACGTGTTGATGTCCGTCATGAGCGAAAGCAGTGAGTGCTTTAGCAAAGAGGTAATAGTTGACGAAAACATAATGTTATATTAATTTTGATATTAAATTAATATACTATATTCGAGAAATAAGAGGTATCTTTGTTTTTTATGTCACATTTATGTTAGCCACACATACTTAAATGACTTCAGTGATAATTAACAACGGCATTGAACTAACCCTCTTTCGTTAATTACTCAATTTTACATTTTAGATGAAATAATAGCACAACTGTAATAAGTAGTTCAATACTTTAAATACTTAAGGGTTTTTCAGTAGGCCGTCATTGGTTATAAAACCTACCATAATGGTTTTCTTGTTATATATATCTACACCTCCGGTGAATTAGTGGTTAAGTCAGCTTTTGTCCAGAGAGAGTTAACTGCTTTCAGATAACCGGAATCGTTTCATTCTTGTAGTTTTTGGCTTGAAATGGAGCTGTAATATAAGCAATAACTCCTTTTCAAGCCAATGCCTTACTTAGCCCCTTATTCACTATGAAAATAAGTCGATTCCGATTCCTTAAGTACAAGAAACTCATTTTGGAGGAAATTGGACTTAACCACTTATTCACCGGGGCTGTAGATGTATTAACGTTATATTTAATTTATGATTCATTCGTTTTGTATAACTACGAGATTTTTATTCCATCAAAGAAAATACGTAAGATTAGGCATGTGACATTCCTATTAAATAAATTAAAATTACGGTAAAGACGCTTTCTTAATTGAAAATGATCGTTGATAGTTTATGATTGTCTTGAATAGCTTTACTTAAGTCGAAATTTAATGATCCAAATTGGTACGAAATTTCCATATTCGTCTTTTAACAACGGAACATAAATTAAAACAGTTTATATTATTTCATTTCTTTAAGAAGCGTTTTTGTAATGAAGATTTATGTCAATAAAATGCAATAAGTAGTGTAAGGACGGTATCTGTGCGACAGGAACCAGGTCAGCTGCTAATAAGTTAGACTTCTGTATATTTTGTATACAAAAATGTTTTGAAATGAATATTCTTTTTAAAAATATGTAATATAAATAAGTATATAATAATAGTATATAATATGTATAAATATAAGTATGAACGGTCACCTGTGGTGTAGTGGTTAGCGTAACAAACTACTAAGCCCAAGATCGTGGGTTCGTAGTCCGGCAGGTGGCCCTAGGAATTTTTTAAGGGAGTAAAAAATCCTTAGTTACGCCGTCCTTCGGAAGGGTCGTTAAACGGGGGTCCCGAGCCTGTACGATATGAGGTACTCGTTAAAAATCCCTATCCTAATTAAACCTGGATAGGCAAAATTTAGAGCTCCTACTGTAGCATCGTCCGTTTAGCCATAGCAGCATAAAGTGACGTTAAATGAACAAACAAACAAATATATAAGTATGAAAAGATTTTTCAGAGTTGTATTCTTGGTTTTTCTAAAAAAGGATCCTGCACACGCTTGTGTAATATAGAATAATCTACAGATTTATAAGGCATACGAATCAATACTCGATGAATATGAAATTCTTATTAAACTCATTTCTCTTTTATTAATCGCATAGGTTTGATAATTTTTCTTCTTTGACAATTGTTAGGCTTAACAGGTTATTGTTGAATTGAAAAAGTAAATTAAATAAGCCCAAAAGTAATTTATTTTAAATTAAATTAAAATATGCGGTTAAATTTGGAACCTTCTTATGTCTAACGCAAATGATGATGGGGTAAAACTTGCGTTTATCCGGAAAACTATCTACGTTTAATTTATTGTTCAAACTTTCGTAAGCTCGAAATCGTGCAATTTTACTTTATCTTTCATTTCGTGCGTAAATGATCAACTATCTGTAGATCATTGCCTAAGGGCACTTTCTACTAATCGAAAGGTTCCAGATTCGAGACTTGCTGTGGCAGGCCAATTATTTATTCTCTTATAAGCCGTTGGTAGTCCCACCCTGGATAATTATTGAGATTTGGAGACCAACCTAGGCTCATAATTAAGAATACTCTTGAAAACTTGACCTCTGCACAATCATTTTTCTGCAAAACGATTTAGTTCCAGAGATGTACAAGATATCCTACACAAAATGCAAGATACTTTTAAATTAAGTATTTTAGATACCAGTTACAAAATACATTCTGGAATGGTATCTGAACTATGAGATACAAAATACGTATCTTTTAAACAATTTTTAAAGATAAAGTACTTTTGTAAGAAAACAACATTTTATTGAATTTAAGTTTTTTTTTACATGAATTATGTACGAACAGATCGCGTTGATCGCGCAGATGTGACAAGACAAAATATTATATTTTTAAGGTTTTAATTGAGACTTAAGTAAAATCTGTTCTTCAAACATTTTATCAATTATTTTTCTTCGATGAGGCCTCATAAGCATAAGAGAATAGTCGCTCCACAGGGGAAGAACTTGGTAAACAGGTGTTATATTTGAAAAATATATAGGTATATTTTTTTTTGTAGGATAAGCATTTAAGCTGGTATCTTTATTATTTAGGCATTGCATTGCTTTTAATTCACCAGTAGATCCTTTTCGCAACTTGCAACAGAGGAATCACAATCTTTTGATACCCATTTCATTTTAAAGAATGGATGTGACACTGAGGCTAATATTGCACCATTTGCTCCAGGCTCTAACTGCAAAAACTTTTTAAAACGCCTATTTAGATTTTCTTCAATGACATCTAGCAGAGAGGTGCAGTATTTTAGATTTTCCATCCTAAGAGATTTGATGATATGTTGAATTCTTATTAGCTCAGGTGCCAGACTACCATATTAAGTGTCCTTTCACCCTTGCAAGCTTTGAATAGCTTCTGCTATTGACTTCGCAGCCGATGACATTTGTAGAAAGAGTCGCCATCCATCAATTTGGTCCCAGACTAAAATTTCAACGCCGTGCTCAGTTTCATGTATGGTGACATTTAAAATTAATCATCTTGTGACTAAATGTATAGATAACTATTACTGAAAGTATTTTAGCGAACAGTATGTACAAAATACTAAGATAAATAACAAAACGTATTTAAATACAAGATACAAAATGAATTAAAAATTTTTTTTTAGATAAAAGATGAAAATCCGTATTTTGTATGTTGTATCTGTATTTCAGATACTTGTATCTCAAATAAGTCACATCTCTGTTGAGTTCGAAATAGTCATAATCGTTCATGGGTTGTAGCAGTACTGTTAAGTAATGAAACGTAGCTGAAAGTACATGAAACGTACATGAAAGGTTCAGGATGCGTTTGCTGTATTTGGTCTAATCCGGAGTCAGTGGATCCAACTGTTTATACTTTGTATGGCCTACATATATGCTGAACCGTTGACAATTTTTTATTCATAAAGTATGCCATGCTGTTTTGAAGAAATCTTTTTGATGGGCGGGATAGATTATCTGTTACTGTCTATCTTCTTTTTTGATGGCATTGGAAATTGTGGGTGAATATTTTCCATTCAAAAACAATTTATAATTTAAAAAAATATTCAAACAAAATTGAAAGATTTAATGAACTGAAGCGCTGAGGTGACACCTCTGCTACGTTCAATCAAACTCGCAAAATCAGAGTACTGCGTTGTTCAATCAATGTTCGTCTGCCTATTAATGTACGTGGTAAAAACAAACGGATTCCACATTTTCACATAATACAACGTTATCTAACTGAAAGCGTGAGTGCACTTAATTGGGGAAAACCTGGCGAATGAGCGTAATCTTGGACGAATCACGTCCTAGAAACAGTACAGTCTCTACCGTGTTCTGAATCCAAGACCCTTCATGGTTTATAGTGGTGTAGGTTTTTAAAGTAACTGAAATCCTTTAATACGTAATTTCTGGCACTGTTCAATGTCGCCAACGAAAATAAAATCTGTTTCAAAGAAATTATACTATGGTTATTAAAAAACTATTTTTATACGGTACTATAAAATTTATTTTAAAAAATAAATTAAAGATCAGTTTTATTTCCTAGCGATGGGGCTTAGCTAGTTCAGCTAAATAAGACATTGTAATTTTTTAGCTTATCATGCCTGAAATTTTAAGTGGTTGTATAGCTGTAAAAAATTGAGGATACACACGTAAAATATCTTCTGAATTGCCTCTTTTGATTTGTGAGATCATATCCTTCAGTTTACTCATTTAAAACCGAAAGACCCTGTGCTTTATATATGTATATGTGTTGTAAATTTATATTAAATATGAAAAAATAAGCGTTTCTTTGGGATGAGATGTGAGAACAAAACGGCCTGCAAAACGGCCAAGGAGAGCAAGCCCCGCCCAAAGTTAGGATCCAGAGCGATTCTTAAAAGGTGAACACCCTTGACGAACAGCTGGCAATGAGTCTCATAATTTATAGCTTCAGGTCTAATATATTGCTTTTGAATCACCTGCCACCTATATAATTAATTATACTTTTTTATGTTAAATTTTGCAAATTTACCTTCGTCAATGGAGTATTCATTTATTTAAAAATGACAGAGATATACGTGGGAGGCGTTGGCTTTATTTATTTATTTTTTTCATATAAAATGAACCTCATTGTTTTGAGATTTCTATACCAATGGAGTGTTCATTTATTTAAAAATGATAGATATCTCTGGGAAGCGTTTATTTAATTTTTTTAAAAGTAAATACAATAGTAAACCTTATTATTTTGAAATGTCTATACTTATTATTATTTTCATTTGCACCTGCGCAATTGCGCATCCAGCAAATTTGATCGAAGTGTCTTTCTGTTCGCTTTTCTACATGATCATCGAGTTATTTTGGAAAACAAATATATCAATTTATGGAAGAAATAAAAATAAAAATAAATAAAATGGAAGAAAGTCTTTTTAATCTTTTCTTATCAAGTCCAGGTAACAGAGAGTAGGAAAGCGGAAGAACGAGTGGGTTTGGGTGATATTGTGTCGATGCGTGGAATGTTATGTATTTATTATGAATATATGATTTTATAGTGGGAATGTTCATGTCATTTTGTATAGTTTGATTCGAAATATACCATGGTGCATTAATAATTTTTCTGAGAATTTCGGACTGTGTTGTTTGTATCTTGTGTATTTGGACTTTTTTCGCTGAATCGTCTATACTTATGTTAACAATGAACATTCCGCATATTTTCATACAATATTTACATCAACAAAGGTATCCTTAGAAATTTCTTCTTTTCGTTGTTGAAAAAAAAAAGAAGGAAAAGTTATAGTATAACATCTCTGTATATATTTATTTCCTACTGCCGGTTTGTGACCACATGATGGGAATATTAAAACTAAGGATTGAGTCTTACGTTCAAAATTTATGACATCATTAATGACAACATTTCCGTTGTATTTGAGTAATCATCTTCTTGTAAGTACATGGGAACCCAAACCCACTGATAGAACAAATGGCGACGAATCTCATGCCTGAGGACACTATGAGGATGAGGGATCATGAGAATGAGACACTATATCCTGGATGAAGGATCTGTTATCATAAGAATATTAAATCAAGACACAGGAGAGGTGTCGCTGGGCACTGTTCTTCTTGATGCCTCTCAAGTCATTTTGATCCATTATACTAACAGAAAACCGCTGATTGTCAATGTCTTGACAGGTGTGAATCAAAAGGAAAAAAATCTTGTAAGATTTGACTGGTAGCGTATGTTAGTCATTGAGATCAGCTCATCGAGTTCTTTTAAGTTAATTCCGAGTCGATTCTGTTGATGCTTGCATAGTTTTCAAACCTGTACAACTGTAACCCAGGACATGGCAGATACAGTATTGTTTCTAAGCGAATGTTAGTGCTAGATGGTGATTTAGCCGAGAACCTTCAACCACCAGGTTTTCCCACAATTAAGTGTACAGACTTTCAAATAGGCGTTTGGAAATTTAATTATTTACAACTTTCTTCCATAATTTTTTCTCCGACCGTGTGTTATCCCTTGAGGACTAAAATAGTTAAATTTTTGCTTTAAGATATTGTTTGTTCATTTAACGTCACTTTATGCTGCTATGGCTATTCGGACGATGCTACAGTGGGAGCTCTAAATT
This sequence comes from Arma custos, assembly GCA_037127475.1. Lineage (NCBI taxonomy): Eukaryota > Metazoa > Arthropoda > Insecta > Hemiptera > Pentatomidae > Arma > Arma custos. The sequence goes on from CM073762.1 coordinate 26,642,899, forward strand.
TTGCCTATCCAGGTTTAATTAGGATAGGGATTTTTAACGAGTACCTGACATCGGACAGGCTCGGGACCCCCGTTTAAAGTCCCTTCCGAAGGACGGCGTAACTAAGGATTTTTTACTCCCTTAAAAAAATCCTAGGGCCATCTGCCTGCTTTAAGATATTTTCGCCCGTATTTAACTTTAAAATCCTTTTTTAGAAAATAAGTTTTGAATCAACAATCATGTTTTCACTCTATTCTTTTCGATATTCAATATCTTAACTACAAGGTTGAACTTCATACGTATGTAATCAGCCAGGACGAAGTCACCAATACAGCCAGCTAGTAAATAATGTATCTTGTAAAGTCATAACTTATTATTTTTAAAATTAGAAAAAACTTTGTATTTGTTTTGAATATAAGAATTGGTTTAAAATTAATTTTATCTTTATCTAGCATATATCTACATATCTACCCCGGTGAATTAGTGTGGTTAAATCGAATTTTTTTCGTTGTAAAGAATTGGTTAAGTCAGAGATTGGCTTGAAAGTCTGATTATTGCTTTTATTACAATTCTGCATCTATAGTATCTACCTCATATATATATATATATATATATATATATATATATATATATATATAAAATATATAATATAAAAAATAGGTATTTTTATTATAATAATGTGTTACTATATTATAATGTTGGAAGTATAATGCTACGTGTTTTTTAAAGGCAGTTTGCACATTTTTATATTATTAACTTACTGGCTTTTGTGATTGGGTGTAATGATTATCGACGCCCAATTTTCTTTTTTTACCAAACCCTTTGATTGATTTTGGCCCGATTATTAATAAGATGTAATATTTGAAGCGATGTAACATTAATTCCGTCTATATTTAACTACAATGTTTCGTGAGGATCCCTTTATAGATTACTTTTACCGCACTTTTGGGCGTTTATGATATAATGTAGGGGCATTACCGGGTATAGGTAAATTTGTTATTGTTAGACCAAGGGGGTCATAAACCAGCTTGACCCCCACGTAACATGTAAATGATGGCATAATATAGACCTCTTGATCGGTGGAGGGTGTCTGGTTACTCGCATGCCGTAGTTCTCTTGCGGTATGGGCACTGATTGGAAAGTCTATAATTCGATAATGCCTTTTTGGTCATTCTTTATCTTCGTATGGTTTACGTCCATATCGGTATCGATAAGTGTGAGTAACCAGTCTATGATTTCATCTCGACAAACAATGGCCAACCATCTAAGGGTTTGTTACATAATTGAAGTTTACCTGTTACAAGTACATTCCCTGTTGAACTAGAGTATTGAATTAATTGGTTTTATTCTATTGGCTTAACCTCTAACGTAATGAAATGAAAATGAGAAAAAAAATTATACGTAAAATAATTATTAGAATGCAATTGAAAAAACCGAAGAAACAAAGCAATAAGTATCTAAGGTATTAGAAAACCAATCAACGTAACGCAGATCCAGACATTACCAGGAGGGACAAAAAAAAAAGTACATTAATAAAGATCTCTCATCAACTGACCAAAAAGACTCACCAATTAGAGACAGCAACTTTAGTCCAAGACATTCAATGAAATCATACTGTTTACAGTTGGAATAAAAAATCATTCGATTGAACGTCTGGTTGATTTCTATTTCTGATTGGGGAGTCTGGGCTGTTGATGAGAGAAGTGCAGATTTCGAACTTTGTTCGATGTGATTTTTTTTTTTTTTGGGTGTATGAGTATGTCCTGATCATGTCTGACGAAATATTGACATCAAAAAGTCCCGATCATTAATCCTTTGAAAAAGTAACTATAACTTAATTTCAGCTAGACGCTTCCGACTACTTCAAAAAATACTAGACACAAACACTCAAAGCTTCAGGTCAATTACAAAAGACTTATTTATGTGACTGTTATAAAACCTATATGGACTTACGGAATTGAGCTATGGGGCTCCACCAAACCACCGAATTCCTCTCGTATCCAATCCTTGCAATCCAAAATCCTATGCAAAATCCTAAACGCTCCTTATTTTGTCACAAACAAACTCATCCATCATGATCTTAATGTTCCATATGTTACTGATTTGACCTATTTCAGATACCTATCATTCCATAATAAACTCCAGACCCATCCAAACCCACTTGTTTCCATCCTTGCACCCAATTCCATCCCAGACAATCCTCCTAGGCGTCTGAAGAGAAGATGGCGTCGGAACCTTCCATTATAGAAATGTAATTAGAGTGCTGCCAGTGGGTAGTGTCTCTACATGTCCTGTCATATTATTTATTCTTATAGCCATTGTACTAGATGTGTATATTACAGTTGTACAATTCAATAAGATAATTAAATAACACAAAAAAGAACTTAATTTATGCCCAGAGAATAAACAACGATGGTGGAAATGGAGGAAGATAAGAAACGAATCAAATTATAATCAACTACTTATTTTTTTAGTTTTATCTTTCAAAATACCCTTTTGTTATTCGATATTTACGGAGTCACATGAGTTGTAGTAGTTAGCTTAACAACCTTCTATTTAACAGCACATTTCATGTTTATAATCTTATGCTTATACTTAATGATGTTACATTACTTGCATAATATAATGAAACCATTATCATACAGGTTTTTATAATTCATCTGAAAAGTTTTTTATAAAATTAAAAATATTGCGTATTAGATACAAAATATAAAATAGCATCTTAACGAAGGTCGTTTTACATTAAAATGTATTACTTTTTCTTTGATATAGTAACGTTTTAAAATCGAACGTTTGAAAGATTTTATTCTTTCTGCGTGAAGCATGCTTCTTTTACAAACGATACTAAGAAACGGAAAGGAAGTGAGGCAAACGTTCAAAGAACTCAGCCTGGAGATTTTTAAATAAACATACGTTTCGGACACTCTAATTGGCATCGGTCCATATGGCCTTTGCTCTGAGGCGATAATAAATCAGCGAAGTATTCCTGAGGTGTGGATGGTCCGCTTCGGGAAAGGTCAAAGCAACTATTTTCTAGATAAAATCCTCCAAATGCCATAGACCCCATTAAAAAAAAATTGGACTTTCCCGAATCGACTAATGTTCGTCTATTACGACATTCGGAAGCTGTATGCCTGTTGTGAATATAAGGGTTTCCGTAAGTACGAACATAAATCACCTGTGACATGATACGATGTGTTAAGACCCGAGGTTTTTTTGCCTATTCTTGAATTCGTGAAGTGTACATTAGACTTTAATTATGACTTAGTTTATCTGGAAATAAACGTTTTCTCAAAGATCAGAGTTCATTCTAATAGTTGATTGCAGAATCTGACTATTAAATAGATTTATACCTTATCCACAACCGGAGAGCTCATTGGGAGATCAATGGTAGGGTTATGAGTTGCGGTGGCGAAGGTCTCAGCTTCAACAGATAATTTATTTAATCACTTAACTGGATTTTAAACTCTTAATTGGATCTGGAGACCATCCTGGGGCTCACCCCTCCTCGATTGTAGGAAAAACCTGGCATTTAAGCTGGTTTCGGAGAAATCACCTCCTTCCTCAACCGTTGTCCTAGAAAGGGTACAGTCTCTACCACTAAGGGTCTTGGGTTGTAATGATGCAGTTTTTTACCAACAACCGATACTTGGCTGATTATCATTTTCACTAAAACTTATATATATATATATATATATAAGATCAGATACAAAACTATTGGATGGGCAACTTTACTTGTTTTTTGTTGTCATAGCCATTTATACATATCAATATTCATTCTACATCACACTCATTTAATGCTTGCTTATCTATTTTTTTAATTGTAAATTTTTTATAGTATTTTGAGAATATTAAATTGATACTGTACATTTGATATATCTTGGTCAAATATTGAGCAGCGTGGGAGCTCAGTGTATAGGGAGCTGAGCTGCTGTTCTGTAGGTTCTGGGTTCAAATTGGACTGTGACAGATTATTTAATCTTTTAATAGAAAAGGATGGAGGATCCTATGTGTTCTACAAATACCTGAAACGTAAACGTAAAGTTCATATTTTGTACAGTTTTTAAATTTTAAGTAATTAATAGCCAACAAATTGAATTTACTTAAACTAAATTGTTAGCAAAATTTTACATAAGAATATTTATGCGGTATATGAATTTGTATTCTCTTCGGAACATTTTAAATTTTAGTTTAAATAATTTACTGATTATTTTTATCTTAATAAATTATTCTAAATTAACATTGCTAATATGACCAAGAGGCATTACAGAACTGTTGGAATCTATGCTGGCCTCGTAAAGTCTTGACCATGTTCTACTTATTGCGCCAGTACAATGTTCTATTGACCTATGGAATTTTGATTAATTCCAGTAGATAAACTAACGGTTGTACTCCTGAAATTTCGTGACAACATAATTTAACTTCTAGATCGTAAATAAATAAAATAAGAAATCGTACGACGTAAATATATTTTTTCGTGCGTATATTTGTAAAACTTTCCCGCACATTACAGATAACCCCGTAAACGAAAATGCTTCCTAGCGTGGTTATATTTGAGAGTCTCTTGAAGTTTTGTGCCCATTTTCTCAGAGTGTTGAGAAAGAAATTATTTCATTTCCTTGTATTTGAAAAGTAGAATTCATATATCTGAAAAAAACAATCTTTTAAAACTAAGTTTATATCGTTCTTTGTGTGTTGTAGCTGGTCTCCTTTAATTTTTTTCCTTTATTTTTTTCTTTAAATATATGTTGACGATTCTCAAATTAGGAACAACTTTCAGGACTTGATATTCCTAAATTTAATGCTCCTTAATGATGATAAAAAAAAAAAAGTATAGTGATGATTTCCAGTTTATTTTACACTGAAGGAAAAAAAAAAAAAAACTGGAAATCATCACTATACTTTTTTTTTTTTTTTTTTTTTATCATCATTAAGGAGCATTAAATTTAGGAATTAGGAATATCAAGTTTATTTTACACTGAAGGAATACACCTCCTAAATGAGGCGGGTTTCCAAGCGATAGGCTATGCAGATGACATAGCAATTATAATCAAGGGCTTTGACCAACAAACTATTTCAGAGTTGATGACAATGGCACTAAGAATGGTGGTGAGATGGTGCATGAGAGTAGGATTGAACATCAATCCTAATAAAACGGTAATTGTACCTTTTACAAACAAAAGGATATTGAGGGAACTCAACCCCCCTAGGATGAAAGGGATGAGTATTCCATTCAGCAAGAAGGTTAAATACCTCGGTGTTATTATGGACAGTAAATTAAACTGGAATGAACATATCGACTATGTTACCAAGAAAGCCACAAGAATTCTGTGGACTTGTAAGAGCCTATGTGGCAACAAGTGGGGAATTAGCCCCAAGATGGCCCGTTGGATGTACACAGCAATAGTTAGACCTGTGCTAACCTATGGCTCAATAGCCTGGTGGCACAAAGCTGGTATCCAACAAAATAGATCAAGGTTGGAGAAGGTGCAGCGGCTTGGGTGCATTATGATCACTGCGGCCATGAGAACCACCCCTACCGCTTCACTGGAAACTATACTTGATTTAACTCCTCTTGACATTCTAATTGAATCAGAGGCATTGAAGACAGCCTACAGGCTAGTAAAAATAGGAGGGGTCAAAAAACCCACCAACGATTTTGGACACAGAAGTGTCTTTGATATAATCGAGCAAAATGCAGATCTAAAAAAGCATTCTGATTCAATGCTGAATAAGTATAACTTTGAAAAAAGATTTCACGTCAATATACAGGCGATTTGCAAAAGCAAGAATGATTGCTTTAATCCACCCAATGGTCTAAATGTGTATACGGATGGATCCAAAGGGGAGTTTGGTGCCGGCTCGGGATTCTGGTTTAGGGGTTGTCAGGGCATGGGTCATTACTTAGCTCTGGGCACGACACCCACTGTATTCCAAGCGGAAATATGGGCAATACTTGCAGGTGCCTTCGCTATGAAGGACCACAAGAATAAGGTAATTAACTTTCTCACTGACAGTCAGGCAGCATGCAATGCATTACAAAATGCAGTAACAAACTCCAGACTAGTGGAGGAATGCTGTCTAAGACTAGATGAACTAGCTGTACATAACAGAGTTAACATATTTTGGATCCCTGGGCACAGTAATATTCCAGGAAATGAAAGGGCCGACAAATTGGCGAAGAAAGGAGCAGTTACTGCTCCTATTGGACCTGAACCATGGTGCGGGGTCCCCCTTCCCCTGGCTAAGGATACAATTAATAAACTAGCCAAGAGGAAGATAAAAACACGTTGGGATAGAGCCAAGATAAGGCATACAAAACTTTTCATAAAGGATCCCAACGATAATCTTTCTGATAAAATCAAGAAAGAAGCTGCTCACTCGTCGAGAACCGACCTCAAAAGTATGGTTGAAACCATCACTGGGCACTGTAAACTCAGGAAACACATGCATCTCCTAGGCATTGAACAAGAACCTAGGTGCAGATGGTGCAAAGAGGAGGACGAAACCCCTTGGCACATCCTCTTTGAATGTATAGCACTAAGTCGAAAGAGGACATTTGACCTTGGCCCTGGTGGATACAAGGAACTTCAAGAACTGAGGTTTAAAGACTATTTAAAATTTCTCAGAAGTCTAGACCTATGTTAGGGATTTTTAGGACTCAAGCACAATGGGCCTCTTTAGGCCGAAGTGCATAGTAATAAGGGTCATACTTAAATAATAATACACTGAAGGAAAACATGGACCATACTTGGAAATGGCAGAAGCACTAAATCTCCTCGTCATTATTTTTTTCAGCCTTTCTAGTTTGGACCATGATAGTGATTTGAAAACCACTTTTAGTTTTTTAGAATGAGATGAAGATTTTTTCGAATACATATTTTTATTTTTATTTTAAAAATATTCTAACATTATAGTCAATAACAATTTTTATGTAAGCTAGTTGTACACAAACAGAAAATACTGTGACAATAACGAAAACTGTAGTCAGTGACAGGCCACAACAATGATAATTTAGGGTTGATGGACTAATTAAACATTATTATAATAATGAGCCATATTATTTTATTGAAATAAAGATATATATGTGAGTGCAATGCAGATAAAAACCGATTGCCGGAATTCGTTGCACACAATGTGGTGCTTAAATCGATTAGGGCCCAAAAGTAGCATTTTTTTTAAGAATCACCCATGTAATATGTGAAAAATAAAACCTTTTAGATATTTCATCAACAGTACTCAAAAGAAAATACAGAAATGATTGAGGGAAGGCAACTTCCATTTGAAGTCTGACACTGAAAAGTTGTCATGTCTCCTTCCTCTATCGGCTTCTGAGATTCTAGTTCTTTCCTTAATATCAGGCGTTACACTTAATGTATGTTGTATCACGACCTACGAAAAAGAATAGTCCATTCTTTCTAATTCTTTCTTCTGAAAATGGAAAAATAATACAGCGGGCGTCTTTATGTTAAATTTTAAAAATGTCGTCTTGTCTTCCCAAACTCGGATGGATAGGACTAGACTAGTACTTATCCTCTCAGAGATTGGATCTCCCAGTTCCCTTCTGGGGATAGACCATGTTCTAGACGTCGTCTATCAGGAAGTACCACCGTGTAACAGATTCTCGGCATGCTATCCTGGACAATGGCTTGGCAATAGTCACGCAAGTCTGTTGATTCATTCGGGACTGGTAAGTATTGGATTGTCCGGATAATAGTGCAGCATTATATGTTTTCTTTAAAATACCTTCCCCCCACCGAAAAGTAAACTATTTATGCTTGTCGGATTTTTGACTTGAAAATGTAAACACTTATTAATCATCTTTGGAACAAAAACGATTGTTAACCTCTGTGACATTTTGCTGCTTGGAAGTTATTTAATCTTTACAAAGCTGCCATTGCGTGATTTTAGTATAATTTTGTTTTAAGAGTTCAAACTCGGCTATAATTATACCCAGCCGGACAGAAATTTCAAAGATGTGTGGAGTGAAGTCAAGGATCGCTGTTGTTTCGGGAGAAAATAGCTGAGCTTTTTCGTGGTGGTTATATTGTATGTGAGGAACCCAACTTGCCAATCCCATTGAGATTGTCATCGATCCTTGATCTCTGACTTAGAGTTCCCCAACAGTTGTTCTGGAATTTTCTTCCACAGCGTTCTTTGTTTTCTAATATTATGTCTCCGTCTCTAAATCTCTGGAACCACCGTTCAACAGTGGACCCACTTATACTGCCTTTGCTCTTTTGATATTTCTCCTCGTTCCGCCGAGTGTGAATTCGTAAATCAAAATTATACAAAATCACGCAAAATAAAAACTGAATAATTTCTAAAATGCAAAATCTTACTGAGGTGAATAAATATTCGTGTGTGAAAGAATAAGAATAAGAATAAGAAAGAAAAAATAAGAATTTTCACTTATGAAAGTCAAAAGCCGAACAAACTTAAACAGTTTAGTAATTGGAGGGGCATTTTAAAGAAGATATATAACCAATAAAATAGAGCCAAAACTAAAAAAGAAACACTAACATTTATTATAATGCAATTGGAAACACCACAAGTGTGTCTTGATAATGCCTGAATCGGTGAAACGTCGACTGGTAAGTGTGTTTTACTCCAGAATTTTGAAACATAAGGCTTTGCATTGTGGTTTTTCCAATTGCATTCTAATAAAATATATAACCCTACATTATTTTTCAGATAACCTAATACTTATCAGCTCTGAATGAATCAACAGAGTTACGTGCCTATTGCCATGCATTGTCGAGGATAGCATGCCGAGAACCCGTTACACGGTGTAGTTCCTGACAGACAATGTCTAGAACTTGGTATATCCTTAGAAGGAAACTGGGAGGTCCGGTCTAAGAGGATAAGTACTAGCCCTATCCATCCGAGTTTGGGAAGACGGAACGAAATTTTAATGCAAAGCCACCCGCTTGGGTATTTTTCCATTTTCGGAAGACAGAGGTTGAAAAAAAGTATGTTTTTCTTTTATAGATCGTGATACACATTCATTAGGTAAGTATAACGCCAGACTATAAGGGAAGAAGTTGAACCTCAGAACCCGCGATAAAAGAACCAATTGTGTTTTTTCCTTGACGAAAAGTGGTATAAAGTGGTAAAAATGGCAACTCACCTTGTCTTTCAGACCTCATGAAAGTTTCTTCAATCTTTTCTATATTTTCAAATGCAGTTGATGAGCTATCTCAAACATTTTATTTTTCACAAATTACATATATTTTAAGGAGGAAATATCTGCATGATCAAATAAAAAAAAAAAATGTACCACTACAATCCTGTTAATGAACGGATCTGGGGTTCAGTAAATCCTAGAGACTGTACTGTTTCATGGACAACGGTTCTGCAAGGAGGTGACCTTCCTAGGTCACGCTCAACCGCCATATTTCCCCCCTTATTTTGGGTACCCTTTTTATAATATTTTATAGAGGCTGGGTGAGCCCCAGGAGGGTCCTAGATTCTATATGATCCATCTCCGGCTTCAAACAGACTAAATAAAAGTCAGCGGGATTTTAACCAGGATTTCCGGCATGGTAACTCAGTGCTCTACCACTGAGCCAATCCGCTCTCTCATGATCAAATTTAAGTACCTATAACTACAAAAACTTAAATTTTCAGATAGTTTTTTATTTTTGTATGAGAGGAAAATAGTTGACTGGATGATAAAATGGAGAACGGAGATAGTTGGGGGGTGCAGTCAAAAAAACACCCGATAAGTACCTGACTTATATTTAGTTAGTGCCGACGTTTCGACCTACAATGTAGGCCATCTTCAGGGCTATGAGAGAGAAACAAACAGAACAAAAAATATATAAAATCGTTGCAGTAACAAGAATATAGTATACATGTAATGTAGAAAATTAATCTTAATTAATCTTTAATTTTCATATCTGTCACTATTTTAATTTTCTACATTACATGTCACTATATTCTTGTTACTCGATTACGATTTTATATATTTTTTGTTCTGTTTGTTTCTCTCTCATAGCCCTGAAAATGGCCTACATTGTAGGTCGAAACGTCGGCACTAACTAAATATAAGTCTGGTACTTATTTGGTGTTTTTTGACTGCACACCCCAACTATCTCCGTTCTCCAGGTTTTTATTTTATTTTTTCGAACCTTACAGCCAATGACCACGCATATATAATGCTTTTAGCTACTTCTTTCTTCTCCAATATCCCTTCATTCTATACGAATGCCTTCTTCATCTCTCATTCGTCCATCCCCGTGTCCGTTCTCTCTTCCACAAGAGCACTAATATTTTCTCAGTGTCCAGGGAGTCCTCATCAGTAATTCCAAGTTTTCTCAGATTATACTGGATAAAATCCACTATTGTCTTAATTTCCGTTCCCTATTAAAGTTTGGAAGAATATTAATCATTGAGCGATAAATTTCGGGTCGTGGTTTTTGTCAAGTTTGAGTAATATTTCTTCAACTATCCCGCGAAGAAAGGGCGGGGACGAGAGGTGCAGGAGGGAGGAGAGCCGAGAGCCGGTCCGGATGGGTTGACATTTCCCCCGCAGAGGACGGACCTTGTCAATGAAAGCTGCGGAGGGGGGCCTCGCCCAAACCTCGGCAATGGCCTACTTGATCGGCCGCTCCTTGCTTGCGCTTCACGCCACCGCCGGCTGCTCTTTCGTCAATCGATATCGCAATGCTCCCGACAAAAATAAATCGTTTGCAATAACAACGAACTTCAACGAATCCCGATGATTGACGTGTTGTATCTCCGAAATATATTTATCCAGCCCGAGTACTTTTCGAATAATTCCCAACTGGCGATGGTACAGTTTCCTAATATTGGACAATATTCTGCTATAATACGCAATGTATTTTAGTTTTCAATAAGTTTAACTATTAACCTGATAATACTGATACTTGATAACCTGATACTGATACTTGAGAACCTGATACTAGCATTGCAAGGATGTGATAATTAATGAATACGACTTTTTTTGTTCGTTCCACATGCCATTGAACCAGAAAATGTTGAACCAGACTAATTCATTTTAGTTTCCGGTCGCTTGATCATGAATATAGGATGTGTGTTATGATGAATATCTGATTAACTTGGGATACTGGAGGAAATTCTTTATCCGTAATCAGTTTGTAAAGTTCGATAGTTAATTAATATATCGCCTCAAATATATTTGGTAGTGATAAAGCAAACTATTCCTTTCCTAACGTTTTATTCAATGGCCCATTAAATATATTGAAATTGATTGTATTCTCCTTTTTCAATTATCGTATAGACTAAGATATATATTTTTTTCTGAACTTTCTTTATTTTATTAAATTGCAATTACAATATATAACAAAATAATATGTAAATACATAATCTACAGCCTTCTATTATCCCGTAGGAATGTCAAGGCATTACGATAGACTATGATAGGGATGAACTGATAATCATATTTTAACTTTATTGATTATGCATCACGAGAGTCATGTTTTAAACTAATGGATTAAATTTGATTGTGTCTTCATCTTATGGATTAAGAGTGAAATAATTTATTTAGTATAGTTTTCTTTTTATTTCATTCTTTCGAAAACTTAGGAGGAAGTTTATTATTTTTCTATTTTGTAACATAGGTAATTAGAGGTGTTATTAATCAATTTTATTTTATTTTAACACCACTATTAGAAAATAAAGAATACAATACATTAGTAGTTCTGCAGTTCTGGCCCACGAATTATCGATTTTTTAATTTGAAAACATTGGGGCCAAGGTTCATAAATGATAATAATTTTGTGAAAAAAAAAATAGTAAAACCTAAACTGTTCAGGTTTGTATCAAACTTACGTTCCGGATTTACTGTATAGCCCTGGAGTATTATGCAATATTGCTTTGATTAAATTTTTTTTTATTAACTATCCGTAATCGATTTTTGAGAGTTATATATTTATAACTTCTCTTGCAAATAAGCTGATAATGTACAGTTAGGGGTATCTCTTGCATGAGACGAACCCACACTTTTACCTTTTGTTAAAGTTTAAAATTCATTATTTAAAAAAGCCATGTAAGGCTAGGAATAGCCGATCTGGAAATAAATAATATAAAAATAATTTTTGAGAAAAAAAACCTTGTAGTGATGATAATAATAATAATAATAAAGTATTTATTGATTCTGTAAAAACATAGACATAAGAAGAACAAGAAATAAAAATAACATAGAAGTAAGATAACAATAACAATAGAGCGAGAAATAACTGATAGTTATAGCCCAGGATCCCTGGTACATTTTTGCACTTGATTACTATCAAGCTGAAACTTCGTGAATAGCTTCGTTTTGATGAGACGCCATCAAACATCAACATGTATCGATAACGCGGGCATCAAAAATGATTACTAACCAGCTGATTTTTTTTTTTTTTTACTTCGTTAATATTTATATAATTTAACAGTCATATTGTCCTACAAATTGCGTGGTACGTTATCCTTAAATTTTTGAGAATCATCAAATAGACATATTTTATCCTTGCTACCTCTGTTAGCTACCACAATCGAGAATTTTCGCAAAGGAAATTGTTGGACGTTTCATCAGAACGAAACTATTCACGAAGTTTCAGCTTGATAGTAATCAAGTGCAAAAATATACTAGGGATCCTGGACTATTACATATGTATGCAAATTATAATGTGCAGAATACAAAAGCAAAGCAAATAATGAAACAAAAATACAAAGAATATCAACTAAGATAATAGGGTGTATGAAAAAAATACCGTTTTTTTAAATTTTATTGATTTTATACTTTTTATCAGTTTTTCAATTTTAATATTATTTTTATTATAAAAAAAACATTAATATTTATTAGAAATTATACTACATCAAATATTGTAAAATATAAACATTTCCATAATAATATAAATGATAGATAAAGTAATAACGGTCATTTTTTTTATACACCCTATTAACTTGTTTAAAAAATATACAACTGGATGAGTGAAGCGTCAGTGATAAAAATTAAAAGACATCATTCATTCATCAATGAGAAAATTTTAATCTGATTGCACCCTACGGATTCTACAGTTCACCCTCCTCTTGTTGCTTGCTTCATTTAACGTCACTTTATACTGCTTTGGCTAATCGGACGATGGTACAGTGGGTGTCCTAAATTTTGTCTATCCAGGTATAATTAGGATAGGGATCTTTGACGAGTACCTGACATCGTACAGTTTCATTACCATTTTACGCGCCCTCCATAGGAAGGCATTACTAAGGATTTTTACTCCCAATAAAAATTCTAAGGGCTTCTGCCGGCCTGCGAATTAGCGATGTTGGGTATAGAAGGTTTTTATGCTAGCCACTACGCCACAGGTGACCTTGCGTATATACTTAGAGGAAAACTCATTAGTGAACATTATAATTCTGATTAATTATGTTATACAGAGATATTTAGATTTTACGGCTGCCATAGACACAGGTATGTTGCCTAGTTTTGGTAATTATCCTGCCAACCTCGTAGCCTTTAGGAACTACGATTAGTTAGTTCTATAATCCCGCCTATAATCCTGGATGACCTTAGCTTTTCGGTTTGGGTCAACGGGACCTTCGGGGTAGGACCGGAACTGCCCTTGAATTTTTTCCTAATAGCTTTCAACTTCACGCCTTGAATTAGGTTCCTAAAACTTTTTTTTCCTCAACATTTTTTTTCCTTTACTCTTAAATTATATCTTAAACGACGTTTTAGCAATGAGTATGTTTAAATTATTAGATGAATATGAGTTATTAAGATCAATCAGAACTTATAAATAATATAAATAGCTAATAAAAAGAAAAAAAACCTGTTCGACTATATGCCTTGGGTTCAGTACATGGTAAAGATTGTACTTTTTCTTGGACAACGGTTGTGAAGGAAGGTGATTTCTCGTAATTCACGCTCAACAGCCAGAATTTTCCTCCCTATTTTGGATACCTAATTTATAGGGGCTGGGTGAGCCACAGGAGTTTCCTAGATCTCATAGGATTTATTTCCGGTTGCTGACAGATTAAATTAAAGTCTTGCCAGTAGCGGGATTTGAACCCAGGATCTTCGGCATGGCTACTCAGCGCATTACCACTGAGTCATTCCGCTCTCTAATATAAATAGTTCAACACTCAATTGGTGCTATACTATTAATATTAATTTACGTATATAAATACATGATCAACTTAAATTAATTTAACATTTTATTACTTTAAAAAAATCATAGTAATGTATGTTACTTTTTAAAAATAGCTATACTGACCGATCCTTTGGAAATAATTTCCAGAACATCAAGAATCGTACATTAACCTCTTATGATATAGCTATTGAACAAGTCAGTTGGCAATAGATAATAAACTAAATGTGGAGAAGATCAGGGCAATCGAAATATGGTCTAATGACTTCTTCGAAACTATTACCCATATAACAACCCTCTGTCCAAGCAATAATTCAATAAATACTACCAAACCTTTAAAAACCTGGGAATCATCTCTTATCAAAACCTTGGAAAAACCATAAGTCTTATGGTTCTTAATCTCCCGTTGTACCTTCTCCACCTTAAAGACTTTAAAGTACCTTCACATAAAATTTTGATCAATTTCTTTGTACGGTTCATCTTTTGGATTTCGAGAGACTCCCCGGTCACCCGACTTTACGAAGGGTTGGAGTAGTTTTACCCTTCTTATATAAGTACTTCCGCCTTCCATCATACATTTCCGATCTCCTTAATGTATTTGTCCAATTACTAACCTGCAGAATTGTTTTATGTACATGTTCTGATATAACTGCTATTTAAATAATCCATTAATTCTTCTCCAATCCAGATTTTCGACATTATTACAATATTGTTTTTTCCTCCTCAATGCATTTTATTCATTCTTTATCTCTTGTGTATTAGTGAATATATTTACAATACTTAAATTGTGATTTAAATGTCTGCAGTTATTATCGTTTTAAATGTTTTACTTTTTTTAAATTTTATAATTTAATTGTTCCATAATTGAGGTCATGACAGCGGGAATGTATTGAATAAAACAAAAACTTTCTTTTTACGTTAAAACTGGAATTGGTTTGATTTTTACAAACGGTGGTATTTATTGCTTTCCTCTTGAAGCTTTGAATTTTAGTTGTCAACAGTATTTTGCTTCTCATTTGAAATCATGTTTTCATGACTTAATATCTTTAGTGGTCACCTGTTGTTTAACTTGTTTGTTTGTTTAACTTGGTCATTTGTGGTTTAACCGTCAGGTAGTTTAACATTTTTAAGGGAGTAAGAAATCCTCCGTTATGACGTCCTTCAAAAGGGATGTGAAGTGAAGATCGTTATCCTAATTACACCTGGATAGGCAAAATTTAAGGCTCCTATAGTGGCATCGATTAGCCATAGCTACATAAAATGATGATAAATAAATAAATAACCAATAATTGAGACGTTGACGTGATGAAGATAGTAATTAATAACAATCATTTTTCAGTTTCTCCACTGAAAACGTAGTAATTAATCATGCCAATAGGTTAGAAAGAGGAGTAGATCAAAACCAGAAGTGGCATATACTATTTACCATTTGAGCGTACTGCGGTTAAACAATTTTTTTTCTTCTCCTGTAAAATTACCTTTTCATGACTCATTACCTATTCCACGCCTCAATTGCGGTCTAAATGTCTGCAATTATTATCGTATTTAATTTTGTATCTTCTAATTATTTATAATTCAATTCTTCCATAATTATAGCTAGGAGCCTGACAAGTGATACATTGTAAATCTAGATGATTTAGAAATCAAAGAAGAAATTTTATGATTATAATATTAATAATTAGAATATTTGGAGTGCTATCAATGGATAGTTTCTCCACAAGTGATTTTTTTTGTTCATGTCCTTTGTTCATACAGCCAATTTACTTGATGTAATGTTATTACAGTTGTAAATATCAATTAAAAAAAAAAAAAAAAAAAAAAAAATTATTAGAATATAAAATTCATTCCTCCTTAAAGTAATTCATTTAATAGCATCTGCTACCTTCAATTTATATTGTCAAGATAACTATGCACTCTTATTATGCCCGTACATGACTTAGTAGAAGCGCATGAATAGTGCATGTGTGTTAGGTTGCCCTGACAACAATAAATATTAAGGTTAGCAGTTATGACCGTAAGCGATACCACACGTTGAAATTTAAAGCCGAGCGATATTGGGTCAATTGTTCGTTATCAGGTTGGAATCGGAGCGAGCTACTTGCTTGTTATTTCGAAACCTAAAAGGCTGGGGCCGCGCCTCTACTGGGTTCGTGTACTCCACCTACCTCCCGCCGGCCTTGTGTCCTTCTAGAATATTCTCACCCCTCTCACCCGTACCGAGTGATCTTCGGAGGTCCTTTGTGGTCGGGTCTGGAATCTTCTGAGAGCATGGTCATTTTTCTTAAGGATAAAGAAGGGTTCCAGGGTTCCTTTAATTGTCCTGAAAAAAAAAAGCTCAATGTCTTGGTCTACAAGGCCGTCTAAAAGGTTATGCCCTCATTATTCCGTAATGTTCATTTTAGAGTACTGTCTGTTTTAATGGTATCAGAGAGGGAGTGCATTTTAAATCTTCAGCCCCAGCGAATGAGTGGTCGAATTTAGTCCAGTTAGAGTTAAGTGTATTCAGGAAAGCGGAATCGCGTCATTCTCGTAGTTTTTGGCTTAAAAAGGAGTTTTTTGTTTATTTAATGTCACTTTTATGATGCTATGCCTAATCGGACGATGCTACAGTTGGAATCTTTTGCCTTTTCAGTATTAAAAGGCATCATTCGGGCTCGGGTCTCCCATTTAACGTCCCTTCCAAAGGATAGCATAGCCAAGTATTTTTTACTCCCCTTTAAAAAATCCTATGGTGACCTATCGGGCTACGGACCTGCGATCTTGGGCTTGGTTGATCGTTATGCTAACCACCAGACTACAGGTCGCCCCTTATAATGGAGTTGTAATATAAGCAATAATTCCTTTTAAATCCATCGCATGATTAAGTTGCTAATTCACTACGAATAATTTGAATACTTGGTTTTAGATTAAAAAAATTCTATTATACTCATCGATAGCTGCATTTAGGTAATTCTAGGATCTCCCTTTAGATTAATGCTGCTGAAATACGCTGCATCGTCTTCTATGCAGGACAGTAGAAGTGTGTCCAAACCCAGTTATGAGCCATTATTACCACATTAAATAGTTTTTATAAATTATTGATTTAACGCCACTTTATACTGCTACGGCTGATCGGACGATGCCACAGCGGGAATCATAAATTTTGTCTATCCAGGTATAATCAGGATACATGACATATATACATGACACCGCACAGGCTCGAAACCGCCATTTACATTCCCTCCGAAGGACGGCATAACCAATGATTTTTTACTCCCTTTAAAAAATCTTAGGGCCACATTCCGGGTTGCGAACCCGCGATCTTGAGCATATTAGATTGAGCAGGAATATTTAAAAGGTCAGGATCATATTTAATACACTATATACCTCAGAATTGTATTCTTATAGGTTTAATATTAGTAAAAAGAGTACATTTAAGCTTTCGCTTTTTATTCAATTATTTTTATATTGGTTATTATCATCTTCACTAACATATTTTTATATTCTTTTATATATTAATAAAAACCTAACACGGTTGAGTTAGTAACGAAGAGAGCTACATACTGAAAGAACGGAATGTGTTTGAAGACTAACTCCAAACTTGGAGGGACCTTGGTGGTAATGAGAAGACCCTCTTCAGCTTCTTAAGGATGAAAAATTCTCGTCTGTTGCTCACATTCTTTTCCTAACTTAACATACAAATAGTAGCGTTCGTTTAACAAATGCATTCTTCCCTGGCTTGCTTCAGAAATAAAGTAAGTTTTATATTTCATAGGGGTTGCTCTCAATTATTATGAACTGAATACTTGTAAAGTATTCACAGTTATATGAGGTTAGGTTTTATTATTTATAGACGCACAACATCCATGGTCATCAGCGTCTTCTCTCTTTTGGTGCAAAATTATTATTATTACATGCTACTGAACATGTTATTATGTATAAGAAAATTAATCACTTTATCTATATTTGTGATGTTATCACCCAGGAGAGTCGGGTTTTTTTAAAGCTATCCGAGTCTGGAGAAAGTCCTGAAGATTGAGAGAAAAATTCTGAGGAGAATTCATGGACCCAAAGTATCACAAGAGAGGTATAGGAGAAAATCCAACGAAGAAATATACAGAAATGTGGAAGTATAGGTGGTTATGTGAAACAAATAAATGAGGAGCTGGATAGGCTAAAATCAAGGGTAAGGACTGCTCAGATAGAGAGCTTTTAGGAAAAAAACTAAAAGAAGTTGAGGTTCTTGCAGAATGGAGGAAGAGACGAGGTAGAAAATGGACTGAGGAAGAGAGAGAGGAACAGTCTAGGAAGATGATAGAGTATTGGAGTAGAAGGAAGGCGGGGAGTGTGAAGAAGATTATTTAGTGATATCCGCGTTGTCCTTGCTGGCCGATTAGTGTAAAAAAAAAATTAATTAAATATAACATGACAGTACACAACACCATACATCCTAACACTATAGAATAGAATTATACTAGACAACTTGATATAATAAAAAAAAATACAAAATAGGATATTAAAGTAATTAAAAAAAGTGAAGAAAGAAGTACATCCTATTCTATATATACTAAAATATTATAAAATTAAGTTCTTCCATCTGAGATTATTAGATGCGAAAAATTTTCAAACCGAAATACACCAAATATCTATTATATTTATATTGTTATGCTTAATTAAAACTAATGGGTTCTATTTTTATTATTTAACAATATTTAATATGCTTACAGCGTCGTTTATCTTTAAGGTTTTGCGTAGATGTATTGTGACATTTTCTTCCTTCCTTTTAAGTTTATTTTCTTCTAGAGGTAAGTAATTCTATATGTTTGAAACAATGTTGTCTTGAGACGTTAGATTTTTATATTTTAATTTTTTTGTTATCACTCTTTAGTATATTTTAATAATTTACAGTTTGTGTTATATGATGGGGAATGGAGTGGCTCAGTTGTAGGACATTGAGTTTCCATGCCGAAATTCCTGGTTCAAATCCCGTTCTAGCCATGACTTTTATTTAGTCTGTTAGCAGCTGGAGATAGATCATACAGGATCTAGGACCCTCATAGGGCTCACCCAGCCTCTATAAGTGGGTACCCAAAATAAGGAGGAAAAATCTGGCAGTTGAGCGTGATCTTGGACAAATCACCTTCCTGCAGAACCGTTGTCCATGAAACAGTACTGTCTCTACCATGTACTGAACCCGGGTTGTTGTTTTACAGGTTATTTATTATATGGTTCAGTGCAACACATATTTTTTTCTAAAATTGAACCATTTATTTTGAGAAATATGCTTTAAAAAATATATATAAATTATGTATTTATGTAAATAGAGTTTACATAGATGTAAGGATAGTCTTAGTTCTTAGTACTAAATGATAAGTATTTTATATACTTATAAATATATATGTCGAAGAAATGGTTTTGGAAAATATGGAGTTTAGTTTTAAATTTCTTTCATACAGTATTTGTATACAGTGTAAATACAGTGATTATTTGCTTGATTATTACATACCTAATAAATCTTTATACCATGTAAAAGCATTCCTATAATTTTCATATTTATATTGCGATGAAATAAAACGTTTATGAATGAAAACATATTAAAGATCTAACACATGAGCCAGTTACGTTTAATATCTTGTAGTCAGCTATTTCCATTTATATATTCATTATAATTGTTCGTTAAACAAGTATTAATATTATAGCTGATTCATTACAAGCGACATTTTGATTTAAGGTTAGTTTTAATTGGAGTTATTTCCATTAATAAATAATAAACGAATAAAACTAAAAAGCGAATACTGATGGAGTCAGTTGACTCATTGAGGTGTGTACTTGAAGTAGGACATCGAATCAGGTCCAGAGGAAATTATAACAAACAGTGATCCCTAGTTATATATTTATATATAATTATATTATGTAGTTGTATTTATTTGTTTATTTACTCCCTTTTAGAGGTCTAATTCCAGCTAGTTGCTTATTCTAAAGCAATATATTGCTAACAAAATTCATTTAATGTGTTTGTTAAGATTTACTTTATTTTTCCAATTAAAAATCAATTTTAAAATGTTTACTTAAACAATAAAAATATATGAATCATAAAAAATCAAAACTTACGGCTTTCTGACTTTCATTACACTTGGATAAATAATATTGAATAAAGTAAAAAATAAATAAAATAAATTGCATAAAGTTGTAATTAATTAAGAAAGATGAGTTTTAATTGAAGAATTCTCTGTAATATATACAACTACAGAATTCATAATGAGGTTGATATAAATTATATATTTAAATTTTTTTATATAGCTATATTTTGGTTACTGGGCGGGGTAGGTGAGTAGGTTGCTATCCCGAATGTTCCCGGTTCAAATACGGCTAATAAATTATTTAATCTATTAACAGCCATGGTTGAACCCTGTGGGATATGAACACCATCCTGGGGCTCACCCAGCCTCTATAAAGTGGGTACCATTAATTCGAGGAAAACCTGCCGATTGATTGTGATCTTAGACAAATCACCTCCCTACACAACCATTGTTCTAGAAATACAGTCTCTACCACGCTTTTCCTACATCTCCTAAAACAGATGCTTTCTAATCGGTTATAATCAATAGCTCCATTTCTATATCCTTCAAATGTAATAGATGAATTATTGTCAATTTATCTTATTAATTATGATATTATATTTATAATGTTATGTGATTTTATTTATTCTTCCCTCAGCATAATTTTTGCCATTTTGGATTTTGATTCTATTTGTTTTTCTTTACTAGAACTTACTTTTTAGTTTATTTATTTTAGTTTATTTCAAGTACCTATTTAAATACTTTACCATTCTTATAATGTAGCCCCTTGGCCAGATATATATTCTATTAATTTTGAACACATCTGTTATTCTTAAGTTATCTGGGTATTTATTTTTCTATTATATTCTACTGCACCCAAAACCTTTCATGGGTGTGATATGACAGAAATGCTTTCTAGTTAGAGTAGGCTTATATTTGTGGCTACTAATATTTATATCAGTTAAGATCAACTTTTACAAAGTTTGAAAAATATTGATATTTACATTATTTTACTCAGGTCGATTAACGATAGGAATTCATTACATTTTTATGAATCGATAATAAGTAGTAATGAATAATGTTATTCGATTTTTCTAGATCATAACTTTTAATCGTCGAAGCTGTAATTAGCACTCAATTAATCAGTAATTAACCAGGTGCAATGAAAGAGAAGATATAAAACGCACCGTAACGGTGATACGAAGAAACCGATAAGGTTGCTATGACTACGACCGCAGAACAGCCTTCAATAAGCATATTGTTACGAATCGACGTGAACTTTCTTTTCGCCTTGACAATGGCCTCCTTCGGGGAGTTGTACACTCTGATCCCACCCCGCCAATCTGGAATTAAATCTTTCGCTTCACGTTCTACACGAAATTGCATCATTAATTTTTTTCGCGGATTTGTTTACGGTTCCTTTTTTATTTAACTAGATCACGTATTGTATAATTTATATGTAGATCGAAAAGGGTGTAGGATAATATTTTTTGAGAACGATTTTATCCCGTTCTTGATTGATTTTTGCACACTAGTCCTTAATATCAAGAGGGAGGTCATGACTACATAAGATTTTGAAAAAAATATCATCAATTTTCATACTGAAAGACAGATATATGAATGTTATCCACTTTGAGGGGCAGGTTGAGCCACAGCAGACTGCAGATACCAAGGACCTTAATAGTGGATATTAAGAGATTAAATAATTTATTTGCCACAACCTGATTTGATCTTTAGCACAGCAACTCAGAGCTCTTCTTCACTGAGTTACCCTGCTTCCCCATCATATATTTATAAATTATTATTAGGAAAAAAAATACAATGCTAATGCTTAAATTTTTTTTCGAATCGATAACGAAGTATGTTGCACTACATTACCCAGTATTAATGTACTTAATGAACACATTTCTTTCGTGTTAGTGAATATGGAAAGATGTTTCCTTCTAGATATTCTTATTTTTTGTGTTTTCCTTCCAGCTTGTTAATCCCAACCGTTTGAAGTCGTCCTCCACATCATCCCTTCATCTACTCCTTGTACTTCCTCTTCTTCTGGCCCCATATATTCAGCATTGGAGCGTGTATTTCGACATTCTAATGTGTGTGTTCCAATCATTCGATTCGCCGGTTTTTATGAAGATTAAGATTCTCTATATAAACCGTAGATTTCATTATATTGTTCTTATCCTCTTATTAAATTTTCAAAATATATTTTTTTCAATTTTAAAATGCATATGAGCAGACTCGTAAACGTCTGTAGGTGGAAGGATTGCGTGATGAGTGATCTAATGGCTTTCAGGAGCCGAATCATTTTTTTTTTTAAATTCCCTTCATATTTCGTTAAAATTTTCGGCAAGAAAATTTTAATGTGAAAGCAAAACCTAGCCTTATAGTCACTAACTTTGAATAATTTATTTTTAATAATAGTGTTTAGTCTTATGATGTTTCATGCATAAGTATCACGAAACGCATTAGACTATTAGATTCAATTTTCATGGACGACAGCTTCACTAATGACCGAGCAGTGTGATAAATGTCGTATGCAAGTAGGCTCCATAGATTAGGACGAAAAGGGGTTTAAAAGTATCTCCCTCGGTAAGATTTTTATTTTTATAGATTTAATTTAACGTTTAAAATTTCCACAAATTCTGTCAGGTCAGCTTTATTATACGTCTGTAATTAATGAGTTTCAGTCCTCCAGTACCTTTAAAAATATTCCACAGACTCCAAAGCCAATACTTATGATTACCTCTTGACAAACGTGTTACTTCGAATATAGACCGAAAAGACAAGAAACTGCTCGCCGTTTCAGGCTACTGCACACTTAGTAGGCAAACCCTACAAGCTCCCAATTGATTGCGATAGACTCATACACACGACTATTATAATACCTACTTAGACTTAGAGAGTAGAGCTTTGGGATCCACTAAGCCATCGAATTCCTTACAATCAAAAACCTTCGTAAAATTCTTGATGCTCCTTACTTACTTATGTTAATATGAATAAAGTGATCCATAATGACTTCAATCCGTCATTTGTTGATGATTTGGCCCGAAACCGATACCAGTCCTTTCATGACAAACTTTAGTCCTACTCAAACCCACTAGTTTCAAACCTATCTTCTTTCTATGAGAAAATTCATACAATTATATTGTTATGATAATTATTTTTACTTTTAACAGTTAATGGGTAACAGAAAAAAATATTTTTTTAAATAATTAAATAGTTTATCTAACATATATTTCTATAATGTAAAACATATACTTAACAAATCTTTCAGCTTGCATTACCTAGAGTTGATGTCTAAAATCAGGTACAATGGCAAATTATTGGAAATCCTATTTTGTTTTTAAAAAAATAGAAAACAATTAAAATTCACAAACAAGTTACCTATCAAATATATAAGTGAACGAAGATTATGGGTCCCGAAATAAAAATTGTATCACTACAACCCAAGAAGGATGTTCAAAAGGGTGGTAGGGAGTGTACTGTTTCTAAGCCAACGGTCGTAACAGGAGGTTATTTGACAGGGACCATGCTCAACCTCCTGGTTTTCTTTCCTAGTTAAGGGTACCAAGACTATAGACCTCATGACATTTTTGTAAGAAAGTAATTAAAATACTCTAAGTGTTATTTTTTGGTTTACATTGTGGACTATGTCCCATGCATTCTTTACAATCCTAAATATTTCGTTAGAGAGGAAAATAGTTGACTGGATGATATAATCATAGGATGGAGATAGGTGGTGGGTGCAGTCAAGAAAACACCAAATAAGTCGAGACTTATTATATATTTGTGCCGACGAAATATGCATATTTCTTCTGTACTTATTCTTTGGCATCATATTTTGTATCATTTTTCATACATTTTACTTATGTAACCTCTAGGAGTCTATTGTCAAACATTTTATATTTTATCTGTAATTAAACTAGTTTTTCCATAACTTTATATCTCACCTGTTTATATTTTTAATCTTTTTCATTTTGTATCTTTCCGTTTACCTTCTCATTTTTCTTTCTCTTTGTATTATGTTTACATTATCACCCTTCTGTACATTTATTCTAATTTTATATTCTTTATCCTTTATTATATGAGCCGTTTATTTTGAAAGTGACCTAACTCCGTTTTTAAAATTTTTGCCTAACTCCATTCTTGATAAGAAAACATACATTATTCACTTAATAATTGTTAACATTTTAATTGGAACCATAAATTTAACAGCCTTAGATACACTTAAGCAGTATGACTCATTAGTATCCTATACGTATATTTTTAAATTCATCGAAACGCAAACCCTTAAATATTTGAAGATAAATGGAGGTAGGCCACTTTCAAAATAAACGGCTCATATATTTGTCACTATTTTACTTTTCTTGACTGCATCCCCAACTATCTCCATTTTTATCGCTTGTTTCCTCGCTTTTAATCATTTATGCTTTTCATCATGCTATAAATAAAACTATACAGATTCGAACCCGTATATCTGTAAATTTGGCCCGAAATAGATTTCCTTACTTCTGTTATTATCTCCACTATTTCACGAGCCAAATAGTTTTAATCTCCTTTCCGAAATGACGCACCTAGCAAGATTATGGATGTCGGGGAAGTCTTAAGCTGCCACTGCTATAAATGGGTAGTTGGAAGTGGGATAGCTGGGTGTGTAGAGCCCTGAGCTACGGAGCTGTACGTTCTGGGTTCGAAACCGGATTTTGTAGATATATTATTGGGTGTAGATAGCTCTGGGTCGACCCTTTTGGAACTACAAACCCTCACGAGATGAACCAAGCTTCTATTAAGTGGATGAGCCAATCGTCTCAATCATCTATCTGCTCAACCATTGACTTTGAAACAGTGCAGTCTTTACCATGTATGGCAATCAACACCCAACATGAGTTATTTGACTGTTTGATGCCGCTTCGACTGTTGGAGCTGTTAGCGACGACCGCTCTTCTTAAATTTCTTATAGTATGATGAATTTCTTCGTGGCTTTTAAATACATCAGTGACTTCAGTTTGTAATTATTTTTTTTTAACGGTAGATATGTTTCGATAGTAAAATTCATTCTTTCTATTTGATAATTTTCAGCTTTAAATAGATTCTCCACTGTAAGTTTTGTTGATTAATACAGATGGAGCAGATGGAGATGGAGTCAGCTTTGTATGACCTATTGTTATATTTATTAGCTTGCTTATTATGCTGTATTCTTTTGGTGTTAGGCTGTTTGGAGGGATCCAAGCAATTCTTTTTAATTTTATTTGACGGAGGTTTTTTTGTGTAAGCCTCCCCCACTCTTCGTGTCAATTTTTTAAAGATTTTTTTTTTGATAAAATTTGAAACCATTCCGACAGAAATTTGGATCTTTGGAAGGGAAACTTACCGCAATAGAAATGAGTTTTCAGTGATACAGGATTCTACATGTATGTTACTTCGTATTATTCAGGTTTTAATTGATTTCTTTGTATACGAAACAAATGTAAATGCATTGCTTTACTATTGTTTTATTCAGAAATAAAACATGGCAATTTTCTTTTATTTTTATTTGAGTTGTTTTATATGGACGAAAAATTGCACCGGAGCCATCTTCATCAACTCTAATTTACTCCATTTAAATGGCACTATAAATTCCAACTGAATACTTTAATTGTGGCGAGGCAAAGTGGGCAAAGAAGGCAATTATCGGCCGAGGTTTGAAATCTGCTGGCTGGAGATTAAGGCCATTCCCCGCCTTACTTTCACCGGTCCGGGTGAGGGCGTGCTCTGCTCGGCATTTCCCCAATCCCTGAAACTGCCTTGGACGGGTTTCGAAGCGGTGGTGATAGACTGCCGTCGCTTCTTTCCTCTACATCGTTTGACGGAGATGATAGCAACGCAGTTCGTATCTCCTGACGAATAAGAAACACGAGAAATGAGAAACAACCAATTAAGGTTACTTATAGCTGTCATATCTTGCTGCAATATCGGCTAACTGAGTATAATGCTGATATTATTCATCCTCTCATTTCTACGCCTATCAACACAATGGCAAAGGAAAAGCGATTTCAAAAGAACATACTATAATTTTTATGAGGCGTTCAGGATCAAAAGCTTAACTTCAAACTTCTAACTTCAAATAAAAAAAATACTTTTTCACTTTTTTAACTCGTTTAATGAAACAATTTTATGATCTCGAATCTTCAGGTTCAGAACCAGAATTAATCATGAGAATTAGATTCAGCAAAGTGTCATTTTTGACAAAATTGCTCTACTAAATTAGCGGAAAATTTTGAAAAAATTCATCATGTGTATGTGTGGGTGCCTTGGGACGGTGCTGCCTCTGGTTGTTAATAAAAGCAATATGAACATAATGCAGACAGGTATTCGGGAAGGACATGACAATGTTTTAGCACACTTATGTTATGTATCCTTGATTTTAAGCTTTAAATTTTTTTTAGGCGTTGTGTCTATAATTTAGTGATTGATTCCAAAATGTAAAAAATACAATGATTTCAAAATAAGGTTTCATGTAATGCTAATATTTTTTTTTAGTTTAAAATAACTATATGCTGCGAGAGAGAAAAGAAATACAGTAACAGCACTCAGCAATCAGCCAGAAACAAAACAGCTGAGGAGATATTTCCTAAGGATTTGCCTCTGAAGTATTAAAAGATAATAAAAGAGAATTCCGACATAATGGACTAGAAAATAAATATTAATTTATGAATGCGTTAGAAATAAATATAGAAAAGAAATAAAACGCAATGTTTGAGGAAGCGTCAAATCCATTCGACATAACTTCTTTGCTCCACCCAGCTGCTTTCAACCTTCACAGCATTTTTATCACAACATAAATTTGGCCAATATAATAATTAAATTCGAATTGAGGATCATATTGCCACATCCTTTTATTTTTCAAGGGATATTTTTTAAGGTTTTATGTTTTTATTTCTTAGTGCGACATTTCGTTTTGAATCCTTCGGGGAATAATGATGCAATCAATGTGTGATGGTTAGTTTGTTCATAGCTCTCAAGTATCACTAATTTATTTGAGTCGTGTGCAATGAACTATTTTACTAAACACAAACGGCATATAAAATTATTCTTAATTGGTCGCGGATAGATATTTTAATTCGATTACAACTAAGGCTGGGAGAGGGCGGGGCTGGTTGCCCCACAAGGCATGCACTAACCGGAGCAACTTGGTCACTCAACTCTCACCTTTAGTCCCCCGAATCCTCCATTCCTAAGAAAACTGCTGTGAGCTCGCCTCTCCAGTAATGGTTCTAGGGACTACAATTGCACAGGATTTTTATGCATCGTAAATATCTTAATAGGATGAGTGGTGCAACATCAGGCTGGAAATGTAGGTCATTGGCTGAGCCACTCTTTGGGATTTTCTTGATTAAGTAATCCGACTCCAGAGCCAACCGCATGCCAAGTCCCGTCCAAGACCGATCTTCGCGCATCGAGGAATGTTTATGATTTCTCAAGCGTTCATCAACTTAATTTAGATATTGATTTGCCTAAATTATCGCTTTCAATGTATATGTTATTATTTTTTCTCCAAGATATGAAAATAATGACTAAGAAAAAAATGACAGAGGCGATGTATGGAACAAGACGCAGAGGAAGACCTCGGCTTCGATGGAGTGATGGTGTGGGTGGTGATGCTAGGTTCATGTTGGTTGTGAGGAATTGGATGGCGGCGGCACAAGATGGAGACCAATGGTGGAAGCTGGTATAGCAGGCCAAGACTCGAAACCGTGTTGTGGCTCCGAATGAATGAATATTATATGTAATATACTAGTTTTTTTATATCAATTTTTAACTAAAGTAGAGATTGAAAACTTCTAGTACTCAAATAAAAGTGAAAAAAATGCTTAGATTTATTCAGACTATGGTCTTGGAAGGAATTGGGCTTATCCTTTAATCCTGCTATTCCTACTTAATTATGATTTGCTATTAGTAACTGCAAATATTTAAATTTGTTATTATTATACTGATATTCTTAGGAGCGGTGTAATTCAGTGGTAGAGTGCTGAGTTGCTATGCTGAGGATCCAAAGTTCAAATCTGGCTGTGACAAATTATACAATCTGTTAACAGACATATGTGGATCATGTAGAATCTGCAGAGCCAACCTCTCGATTGTGGGAATCCCTTGTGTTTGATCATGGCTTGGCAACTCATCTTTCTGAACAACCGTTGTCTTAAAAACAGTAAAGTATCTACCATTTGTTAAAGCGATGAAACTTCATAGGTCGTTGTGGCACAGGTTTTTTTGTTTTATTTACATCACTATTCTTAAAATACGTTCCACTTTAAATTTGTAGATACTCATTGATGAACATCATTATTCTGTTTTATTTAATTGTGTTATTTAATCTCTCGAGAGAATTTCTTATTTAAAGAAAAAAAAATTGTTAAGTCGGTCAAATTAATCATCTCGGTTTGGTTGAAGCATACTCATTATTTTTATCTTTACCTTAACATTGAAGCAAACTATATTAAAACAAAGATAACAGTAGAGAATATTGCAGTACTGAAAAATATTTCTACAGTGGACATACTTTTCATACCTTGCTGTGATTAAAACACTGTTTTATCCTTTCGTTGAACTCGAGAAATCCAACGTATCTGAAGTATTTGACATAGAAATCCAAAGTGTTGTCCTTCAATTCTCAGTTTGATATTTCGCGTGAGGAAGGCCAGAGTTCTGAATTAAATTGACCTATATTTATTTTTTTGAAATATTTATTTAAAATATTAATTGCATAATATAATGTATGCCTGTTTAATAATAATTATAATAGGATTATATATTTCTCAGAATTTTTATCAGAGTTTTTTGACTGCACCCCCAACGGTCTCCATTCTCTATTTCTCAGAATAGCTTGTTGGCCGAAATGCGATAATAATGCTCAATTTTTTAAAAAATATGTACTTTATTCCATTTGACATCTCTACCCTATTCGCCTAAAGGATTGATATAATTTAATAAATCTAAAAAGCTACTGAGTAGTTATTAAATTTTCGCTTGGATTTATTTTTATAAAGTTCCACAATGAAATACATTGAATATATATATATATATATATATATATATATATATATATATATATATATATATATATATATATATACGTATAATTCGATTGAGACCGTCATGGTAAGACTAGACGATGAAGCCTGGAATCAATTGAGTGGTGTCAAACTGGAACAGGGTGCGAACTGTTGGGCGCGCCTGGAAGGCCCTGACAGTGCAAGGTGGGTCGTTTAGCCCTTTTTAGTTTCACGTTTTTATCCTCCGATAATTATAAAATTATGTTATATGATTATAATAATTATACAAAAAATAAAATATTAATATATGCATAGTTAAATTACAGTAATATTCAACATTCTATTTTATTTCATAATAAGAAAAATAATGTTTAAGAAAATTTTAAATAATAAAAAAAATGAAATAAACGCATTATAAAATGAACCTTTTAGAATTTGGAAGAAACGAAAGGAAACGTTTTCTGTTTTAAACGTCTCTGTATGATGATCATAAATTTCGTTTGTTAAAGAGCTGCAATACCCATATTAGCGTTGTACCAATATTGTAATGAAGTTTGTTTCAAGAATTCATTTACTGTGTTTTGTTTTTTCATGAAAATTTTAATAAAGTTTCGTTTATTGTTGCCCAACTATTAGGTCATAACTGTTCGTTGTATTCCTAAAATTGAAATAACTATTCAAAATCATCATAACTACTATTGATCAACACTAATTTTTTCCATATTTTTTGATAAAATTAAAAAAAAAACAGATAATAAAAAATAATTTTTCCTTTTTGTACTAATCTAAAAATAATTATTGAACTCATTTGTCTTTTGTATTCTGTAATAACCAAAAATTAAAATGAATATAGTTTTTTATAAGAAAAAAATTTTGGAAGAAATTATTTGACAATAAAATTCTCTCTATAAATAAATATCGAATTGTGTTGATATGGTTTTGTACTTGATACGTTTTCAAATCATTAAATTGTTAAAGTTATGAAATATATAAATTATACATAAACATGAAGTGGTGATGTAAATAACTTATTAATTAGGTGACTAAGGTAGACGGCTGCATTACATATTCCTAAATGTAGTTCACTAAACTTCAGCATAAAATTTATTTTATAATTTCCTAACAAAATTATGTCTCATAAAGAGAGAATCACTTATTAAAGCAAATTATAGACTTAATACATACACAGTGTTTATATTAATGTTCTATAAAATTAATATCTTATTTATGTAGGAAATTGAAATAATTGAAGTGGGCGAAGTAGACATTTAAAGTTTACCCGTTTAGTTAAGTACGATTCCATAACGCCCGATGGTGGATCCAAAATGTAGATGAGTGGCTTGCGTTGAGGCGCTAGTCTTATTTGAATTTGGACTGTGGGAGGTGGCTGAGATGTTTTAAGAAGATTAGTGGTATCGTGGATACTTTTCGGTTCGAAAGATTGGATCCCGAAAAGTTGAATAAATTTAAAATTATCTAATTATTTCGAAATATTAATATAAACACCAGAACTATTTGTCTGACTCTTGAATAAAATTATGTAATAAAGTCACTACCATTCAGTTTACTACATTGTTTTTATCATCAAATGCGAATTTCAATTTCATTTAAGTTCACTCTCACAAGATTGAAAAGACAAGAAACTGCTCGACGTTTTCGCCTACTTCAACATTTACTGGACAAACGCTCTAAGCTCCCAATTAATATCAAAAGACTCATTCACATGACAGTTATTAGACCTATTTGGACATAAGGAGTTTAGCTTCGGAACTCTACTAAACCATCCAATTCATCTCGTATCCAATCATTACAATCCAAAATCCTTCGTAAAATCCTCAATGCTTCTTATTATGTCACAAATAAATTCATCCATCATGATCTTAATATCCCATATGTTGCTAATTTGGCCCAAACTAGATATCTATCCTTCCATGACAAGCTCCATACACAATTGAATCCGCTAGTCTCTCAACTTGCTTCCCATACTATTCCTGATAACCCTCTGAAAAGAACATGGCCACGAGACCTTCTACTATAGAACTTTATTAGAGTGCTACCAATGGGTAGTTTCTCCACATGCCATTTGTTCATATAGCAGATTTACTTGTTGTAATATTATTACAGTAGTAAATATCAATAAACTAATCTAAAAAAAAAATTTAAGTTCATTCGTATATATTGAGCCCAATACTCTGCTCCATAAAGCACAATATTGGGAGCGCAAGATAATAATGCTATTGATAACTTTTTTTTTTTTATTAAACACTTTATTATAAACATTACAATATGCCACTTGTGGGCAATAAGTGATGGTGCTATGTAGCTACAACCATTCCACAACAAAACAAAAAATGATATAAACAAAATAAAATAAGTGAATGTCATAAAATATATACATGTGGAAAAATATATACATGCGGAAATAAATGCAAAAATGATAATAAAATAAAGTATAGATAAAAAAAATAAATAAATAATGTACACATTCAAACCCTATTTACAATTGGCCTGGGTCCCGAACTAAGCTTCTTCCTCAGGAATGAGGGCAAAGCAGGAGTTCGGGAGGCCCGTGCCCTCTTTCACAGCCGCATCACTGGAATTTCAATGGAAGCTGGTTAAGGGCGCTTCACACACACAGTTCGTGAGTGGAGAATCTGGCCAGTGCCAGTACTCCATATAACATTATTATAACAAGTCTCGGGGCCATTGCCGGTTTAGATGGCGGGGTTGATTGTATGGATGTGTGGAACTGGATAATGACTGAGCCAGAGGGTTAGGATGACAGGCAAGGTTTTGGTGGAAGTTTGAGAATTTAGTAGGGATGAGGTCGAGGACGAAAGGAATGTTGAGATCAGTATGGAGGGTTTTGTTGGAGACATAATAAGGAGCGTTGACAACAGTTCTCAGAACTTTGGATTGAAATAATCCAGTCCATAGGTCCAGATAGGTTTGATGATGGTCTTGTAAATTAGTAATTTATTGTCGATTGAAAGATCGGAGGTCCGACATAGCAATCTGTATAGTTGGCTAAATCGTCTGTTAAGTTCTTGTCTTTTGAGTCTGGTATGAGGATTCCATGTAAGTCTTTTGTCTAGGAGGAAGCCAAGGTATCGTACTGTGTCGGAAATAGGTAGGATGGTTTCATTGAATTGGACAGAAGGACATGTTCCCCGGCGAAGGGTAAAAGTCACGTGTTTGCATTTCTATTGATATCTAACTTTGATTTCTTGAGGATTCAAAAAAGAATGCTTTGTCAAAATATTTGCCTTTACTAATGACTTACATAGTTTAGTAGTGGAAGATGGTATTTTTTTCACATTAGATAGTTGCACACGATAGATAGGGGAGATACGTCCACTAAGCTCTTTTCTAGTATTTTATTATCAGTTACTCCGTTTTTGTTTTTACTCCAGAATTTATTATACTCACAACCAGAATCAATTCATTCACTTTAAGCTCATCGTATTTGACCCTAACCTGTACCACAACAATCCATGGAGGATCTCTGGTCAAGTACATGGTAGAGAGTGTACTGTTTACTAAGGCAGCAATAGTGATTTTTCCGAGATGCCCAAGTTCAACAACCTGATTTTCTCATAATTAAGGATGCCCACTTTATATAGGCTGGGTGAGCACCAGAAGGGCCTCGAAGTCCCGCAGATTAAATAATTTATCTGTGACAGCTGGATTTGAACCCGGGAATCCGCTAAGCTTCTCGTCGTATTTAGCAGTAAATTGCTAGATAAAAACAAATGATGGCTGAATTTAAATTTGCAATAGAATATCCATTGTATTATGATAACATATTTTATCAAAGAAAAATCGGTAATTTATTCTCTTTTTCGTCACCGCGAGCTAGAATATCTGTGGTCACGCGGATGAAGAACTAGAAGAATTTAGAGCGTTGTTTTTAATCTAATAAATGTGGGGCTTAGTGACAACCGTACCATTTATGGTTTTCTCTATCAATACAAATAACCAGTTTTATTGAAATATTTCTTCTATTTTATTTCAAAATTTTAAAACTTCAACCATGACCAAGTATAAATTAAAATACTGATATGTTATTTTTTAGAAAAAGAGTAGACTTTGCAATCTATTAAGGATATTGCTAAGTAGGCAGTTTAATTATTTGGACACACACTATTCATCATATATTAATATTAATGTTTTATGTCATAAAAATATATGAAACAGAAAAAAAAATATTAAATAATGAACATTAATAATTTAGTAGTTTTACAAGACTAGCTTGCGTTATATAGGCGTTTATTTGTCTTGAAAACGATCTTACGTAGTTGAATTTGTCGGTACAAAAATTCAAACCGGTATATTTATATGTACTCGTGTATACAATTTCTAATGGAAATAAATAATATTAAAAAATAATACTATTGGAACGAGGCAGTGGCTGGCCAGGGTAATAGAGGGGGTTGTAGTTGCACAAGAAGCCGAGTATATATAGCCACCGAAACGATTCCAGGGCACAGTTGGACTTAGTCAGCCATGGCATTCAACAAGGTAAGCTCACCGTCAGCAATTCCTCGATAGTTGGATATTTATTTATTATTATTATTATAACAATTTTCAATAAAATGGTTGCCCTTTATAGGTAGTTATCCTCGCAGCTTTCGTAGCCGTAGCAAGGGCAGGCATCATCGGTGCCCCAGCCGTCTACGCCCCAGGTGCACCCCTCGCCGCCAGGGCCTACGCCTCCCCCCTCGCTGTAGCCCACGCCCCACTGGCTGTAGCTCATGCTCCTCTCGCCGTAGCCCGTGCCGCCCCCGTTGCCGTCGCTCACGCCGCCGTCGACGAATACGACCCACACCCACAGTACAGCTACGCCTATGACATCCAGGATGCTCTCACCGGGGACTCCAAGAGCCAACACGAAAGCCGTGATGGAGACGTCGTCCAGGGCAGCTACTCCCTGATCGAACCTGACGGCAGCCGCCGTACCGTCGATTACACCGCTGATCCAGTCAACGGATTCAACGCCGTCGTACACAAGGATGCCGGAGTCCACGCCGCTCCAGTCGCCGCTAAGGTCATCGCCCCAGCCTACGCCGCCCCAGTCGCCAGGCTCGCCGCCCCAGTCGCTAGGCTCGCCGCCCCCATCGCTCATGCTCCTCTTGCCTACCACGCCGCCCCCGCCTACTATCATTAAATAATTTATAATTTATTTATTCAATAAAAACAAAATTTTAAAAATATATTTATTTACATTTTATTCAAAAGTTAAACCACATTTCCTCAAAATTTGAAAAGTGTTACTGAAAAGGCTCAAGTTATTAACTTCAGTCGATTGCAAAAATAAATTGTTTAAAAAGTGCTGTATATTTTGCATATACAATTCCATGCTTAATTATAACTTATTATAAATTATAAAGGGTTTGAATAAAATAAAATGATTCTAGGAGTAGCCTGTTAATAAATATTCGTGGACTGCTGATCGTGCTGCTTTCATTTTAAAAATAAAATCAAGTTGAGTATATGTATTACTAAATATAGCAACTGTGAATTTAAAAAGTGTTCTATTACGAAAATGTTATAAATATATATAATTTATTTATTCAATGTACAACATTGGTAGCATTTATTTCAGTATACAAGAGTATTTTTAATGTTATTACCTGTAATTACTTTTCTTTTTGTGAGATCCGAAAATTGTTTTACCAACATCTTGATTTAACAACATAATTAACATTTTTTACCAAAATTAAGTATCGCATCAAATATTTGGTTTGACGAATGAGACGAATCATAAACTAAAACAACGCAAATTTGAAGGGCATGTTGACATGTTAAATTTTAGTCCTATGATGTCCTATGATGTTGATGGAATAAGCATATTTAGCTTTTCAAGAATGCTTATCACCAGATGCAGCTTTAAGATGCACGATTTGTCCCAGAAGTAATAATAATGTCTTTATATTCGAGTTAAGTAACTCCAACTCCAATAGTCATTTCCTCGAATAGTCTGATATTGAAAAGCACAAGGGAAGGTATGGAAGACATTGGCCTCCATTTAGAAAAATCAAAATTGGCACAAAAGGCAGTTCTGCTGGACACCTGCAGAATCGTTAGAAAATTCTTAAATCAGTAAAACATTGACACTTCCCATGAATTTTGAATTCCGGTGTGTGAATTTGGCGCCAGAGAATTCTGTGAGAAAAATAAATGTCTTTATATATATGTAAAGGAGATAGTTGGGGGGTGCAGTCAATAAGAACACAGAATAAGTGATGTACTTATATTATGTGCCGACGTTTCGACCTACAGTGTAGGTCATCTTCAGGGCGATTTTGGAGAGCGTGGCCGTTAGATTTAACGGCTGGTACGTACTGTGAGTACGAATTGGTCTCCAGGGAAGTTAGACCATCACTCCCTAATAAGGGGAAGGCCTACATAAATTAACAGGAAAAAAAAAAAGTTCATAATATTATATAAAGTTATAAATATTGTATATAGCAACTGTAATAAAAAATTATTTTAATCAAGTAAATCCTGTTAATTTTTTTGTAATAAAAGGCTTTATTCATTCATTCATTCATTCATAAGCTACCAAGTGGTCCATAATGCCAAGAGACGTTTAAAATTGAAAATTGAATTTGTTTAAATTCAAATGGAAATGTAGAGAATAATACGAGGATATCCATATAGAGTATCTATCAATTATTTTATTTGATAAAATTGAAATTGATATCATCAAGGTTAGTTTATTGAGGGAGATTGTCTATTCTCTAAGCACAACCCTCCCCTCCAATTGTAATGCGAGGATGGGGCAAGTGTTTCTGGGCCCAAAAAATCCAAACTATAAGAATGATCCGTCTCATCTTATGTATTAGAAATTCTAACTTAGGATATTACTTGAATCAGGGGCATGGTAAGAAATTAAGGACTCCTATGAATAAAATTTTCCTGTGCCATGTCATATATTAAGTTCACCATTGCAACCCGTCTTTTGAGAAGAATGTAACGGAAGTATTATTTAATGATATTGCATAATTATTATAAAATGTACATAATGTCATGCAGAATGGTAAGAAATAAATCGTGGCTGTGGTGCTGCTGCCCTCTCGTCAGTACTGATTTAAATTGCTAATCTGACACATTGGCACACATCACCTTCTGTTCCAAGTTACTCCATGGCAGTTGGTTTCTCGTGAGACCTTCCAAGTCAAGTGTTTTAGATCTATAATAACTAAAAAGTTAATAGTGCTTTCAATCACTTTAACATCTCCGTATTACCATAGAATCTTTGCATGCAAGTAGTACTCTAGTACAGAGGTTCCCAAACTTTTTTGTACCACGCCCCCCTTTTGTTGAAATGAAAGCTTCTCGCGCCCCCTTTAACAATAAATTGTGTGGGCCTAGGAACAAAACAAAAACAAATAAGTATTACATTGAAAACAAAACATTTATTTATACTACCATAAGGCACAACAATATCAGTTTTCATAAAATACAAAAATTATTAATAAGAGAAAAATAGATTAGGTTGGTTAGTGAGATGGATGGGCTTCCATTTTTCTTACTAATATGCCTATTCGTGGCTGAGACAACGCAAGTCACTAGCAACAAGTTTATTCCGATACTTTGTTTTAATTGCCACAAGTGTTGAAAATGCTTTTTCGCACCAATACGTGCTTGAAAAAGGCAAATATAAACGAAGAGCTTCCCGTGATGCATTAGGATACACTTTGAAATATTTTAACCAAAATGAATCCTTGTCCATTATATTAAAGTGGTAAATTTTCTAAACATTATGGTTAATTTAGAATTTTAGAAAGACTACTTAAATTTAATTTAATGTTCAGCTTGTCTTTCGCGCCACCCTCCCTTGACATGTCCTCACGCCCCCCCAGGTGGGCGCGCCCCCCAGTTTGGGAACCGTATTTATTATAGTTTTACTGATTATTCTGTCTTAAATTATTACTAAGTATAGCGGAGAATTTTCCTAATCGATATTACGCCGTGTAAAATTGTTTCGTGTTTTTGAGCTAAAGAACACGCTGAATAGAAGTAACCCTTCATATGTGAAGATTTAACATAATTTACATACTGGATTTATTTTTCCAAGTGTAGTATTTTAAATTTTCAAGCGTCAGATCGTGAAAATTTTGTTTGTTCAAGTTACGTTTTATATTATTATCAATGAATACCCTCCTGGTATAAATTTCTGTAAGACCCATCAGGCATATGTTAGAACTACTCTCATTATATATACTATAATAACAGAATAAAAATTCTGTGACTATATTTTATTATAAGATCTCCTTCATGTGCCGTGTCTGTTACGAACTTTGGGTATCATCACAGCGATTTTAATTCTTTTTGTCGCACTTCTAAATAATTGAGTTGACGTCAGCCCAAACCGCTAGCGTAAGTTGTAGATCCAGGAAAGTCTTCTACTGCGTACGGGGTTAATCTTAATCTATCTAGCAGTCGGTATCTGTCATGTCTCATTGGATGGCAAAGAGAATCAATCTTCCTCTTTTTATAATTGTGAATCCTATTTCCTTATGCTTTCCAGTCCGCCGCAGTACTTCCGCGTTGGTGATATGTTTAGTATGTGCTATTTTGATAATTCTTAGGCATATCCGCATCTAAAAATGACTCCAGCCTTGTGCCTTTCATTAGTGCTTCCATCGATGCTTACTCCTCTGGATCATACAGCATGCCAGGTTATATGTAACATTTGGCCAGTAAGCTAATATTGACAGGTCAAATATGCAATAGAGATACACAAATCGTGAATTATTCTAAATGAACATTATTATACTAAATGAGCAAGTGATGATTTTAACAGCATTTCAAGATATTGAACCATGGTAATGTTCAAATAGATAGAGCTCAACCAATGGATGTTGAGATATTTACTCACATAATCTATAGCCCTATAATATATATTAAATTAAATGTATACACTATATCATATTATTTTATAGTACATTATTTTTTTTTTGGCCAGTTATATTTTTAGTAGAAGAAGTATGCCACTGTGTGTGTGTAAATTTCTCCTATTGCAGAATATTATTGTATGCATAGGGTGCATGAACTATCTAAGTGAAAATAAATTATTTCAACTCACCTAAAATTATTACAACGTACAATACAATGAATTGTTTTTACAATTATAAGATCCCTTTGTGTTACCCTACGGTATTTTTGGGATTTTATTAGACATTCTCCAAATTTTTACCTTTAGATTATTGCAATATACAATACAATAAATTGTATATACAATTATAACATCTTTGTTTGTTACCCTATGGTTTGTTAGGTTTTATTATCCATCCTCCAAAATTGTATTTATAAATAATTACAATTTACGACTATTGTACATAAAATATTAACATATCCTTGGGTTTTCCTTGGGTAATTTAAGGTTGTTAGGAAGAAGTTAATGGGCATTCCTTTCTAGCGTTGTGGTTAATTGAAGTAAATGGGATGGATTGTATGACTAAAATCCAAGATGGATTTCATTTCAGATTATTTATATAGGTCACCTTCATAACTGAATCTCATGCTTCTATTTCAGTAAATGCATTTTTTTTTATTAACATTTTTCTTATGTCTGGCTCTATGGGACTAGTACGAACTCGAGCACGTAACTTGCCACCTTTCATGAAGTTTTCACCACATACTCTGCTCATATTTAAAGTTGAGGTATTAATCTATTTTGACGTAAATTATTAAATGACATTTTTAGAATTTATGAAGTAAAAAACAAGCAAACGGTATCAATAAAATCAATAAAAAGAAAAGGCTAATATACACGGGTCAATTATTTAGGTGCAAAAGTCATGAATAATTCTAGATGAACCCGACTGTACTAAATGAACAAGTGGTGATTTTAACAACCTTTCAAGACATTGAATCATGGTTAGGTTCAAATAGATTGAACTCAATGGATGTTGACATGTTTACTCTCATAATCTACAGCACTATATTATATCTACAGCCCCGGCGAATAGTTGGTTAAGTCGGATTTTGTCCAGAGTGAGTTAACTGCTTTCAGATAGCCGGAATCATATCATTCTCGTAGCTTTTGGCTTCAAATGGAGTTGTAGCATAAACAATAACTCCTTTTCAAGCCAATGCAGTACTTAGCCCCTTATTCACTACGAAAATAACTCTATACCGCTTACTTAAGTACACGAATATCATTTTAGAGAAAATTAAGAGTTGACTACTTAACTACCGAGGCTATAGATGTATATCATTAATTTTATACAATATATATATATATATATATATATATATATATATATATATATGTATATATATACATTATTTTCTTTATAATAATTTTGAAGATTTAATATACTCAATCCCTTAGTAGAATTTCACTGATATTTTGCCGTCTCCTTCTCATAACAAAGGAGAAGATGGAACTGTCGATCCTTTCTTCATGGAAATAATCTTTAGTGTAATAATTTTAATTTTATCTCATGATAACTCTTGTGAAAACTTTTCATGAACAATTTTGTAATACCATTTCACCGAATCAAGTGTATGCCTAGTAGCCTGGTGATCAGAATCACACTAACCATTTGCCAGCTAGTATATTGAGCAGTAACTTCTGTTGTTATCCACTTCATGAGTATCCTATCTATGTAATATAACTATTAATTTCTTCTACTCAATATTAATCGTAAATAGTTTACACTTTAAAAGGTATACTTAATTTCCGAGATATTGGCGTATTTTTGTTTTACATTTACATTTTTGGCAGTGCCTCATTTAGTGGGACGTAAAGAGTTACATCAATTCTGCCAACTGTTACACATCTGGGCGCAGCGCTGGAGAAAGTACTGCCACTGTAGGCGAGACGTTGGCCGGGTCAGGGCAGAAAGTGAGCGCTCTGACATAACGCCCGACCTAGAGCCACTGACCCAGACCCAGCACGCCATCTTTAGCTCCCGAACCGGTCCGGGCTGGGGCAGCAGGTCGTCCTCTGGCCACCAGCGGGGCTTTCGCGGGCGTCGACAGGCTTCGTCGGAAGCGATTGGATTCCATGGAGCCATCGATCAAAGAGGATCATTACACACATACAACCTTTGGTTGGTATCAACACTGCGATTGTCATAACGAATCGAAAAATTCATATCAAAGACGTAACGACTAGTTGTAGCGGTTCATCGTCGGTAAACAACCGACCTTCACTTTCGATCTGGATTTGTCAATAAATCACAAACCTTCGGCTAGTTATTCCTTATTACCAACGAAGGACTTGAAATAAATGACGTATAGTACCGCAATATAGAGTGGGGGAACTTACTATATATATCTTTGCAAAAGGACTTCGTTCACAGTTCAGATCGAGAACAGTCATGGCTTTCAACCAAGTACGAGTTTCAAATTATAATTTTTTTCAAATTATAATTTCATATTTTTTTGTGAATCTATGTGATTAACGAGCAAAAATGTTTACTATAGGTTGTCATCCTCGCGGCTTTCGTCGCTGTAGCTAGCGCAGGAATCATCGGCGCCCCAGCCGTCTACGCCCCAGGTGCACCACTCGCCACCAGGGCCTACGCCGCCCCACTTGCAGTAGCCCATGCCCCACTCGCCGTAGCCCGTGCCGCCCCCGTTGCCGTCGCTCACGCTGCCGTCGACGAATACGACCCACACCCACAGTACAGCTACGCCTATGACATCCAGGACGCCATCACCGGTGACTCCAAGAACCAGCACGAAACCCGTGACGGAGACGTCGTCCAAGGCAGCTACTCTCTGATCGAACCCGACGGCAGCCGCCGTACCGTCGAGTACACCGCTGATCCAGTCAACGGATTCAACGCCGTCGTTTACAAGGATGCCGGAGTCCACGCCGCCCCAGTCGCCGCTAAGGTCGTCGCCCCAGCTTACGCCGCACCAGTCGCCAGGGTTGCCCCAGTTGTAGCTCATGCTCCTCTTGCCTACCAAGCCGCCCCAGTTTACCATGGTTAAATAATTAATGTAATATTTATTTTATTTATGCAATAAATTAAAAAAAATATAATCATGTTGATTATGTAACGTGTACATATTCCTCAATCAAAATATGCAAATGCGGCTGTGACCAACCTCAGCGGGTTTCTTTAAGAGTGATTTAGAAGGAAGTACGTAAAGAAATTAGAACTAGTTCCATTTTTCCAAATTTATGGAATTAGCCAATTAGCTAAATTGTAGATTGTTTTCGTGATTATATTATCTTCTCCGTAGAACTAAATTCTATTCTATTATTTAGCTTACCATTTAGTCAGTTCTTCCATTGTTTTGTGTCTTTCCATTCTTCACTCATGCTCTTGCTGAACGGTCTCATATTTCAGGAGGCCAGCCAATCGTTTCTACCGGTCATCGAACAGGAGATGAACGCCGTGTCCCTACTATCTCTGCTTCGGTCGTCCTCTCTCGTTCCCAGTTCCATTTCGTTCCTCATCGACTCATATCTAGCGTAGTCTCTTTTATATATCTTATCTATTAATCCATTCCTACAGCACTGATTTTACCGCAATACTAAATTCAATTTACAGTTATTATTCGATTGATGGCTAAATTATGATAGTCACTCTTATTGTTAGAGGATGGTGTGCTAAGAATATTGGTTCAATCATCTGATTACCAAATATTTGCGTTAGTCTTTTTAGAATAGATTTTCGAAAGATCGATAAGCACCATTAATTTATAGGGTTGTCAAATTGAATTTCTTATTGCAGAAAGTTGATATGTAACACGAGTTAAGGATATATAAATAATAAGAATTCTTATAGTTTTACAAAAACAAGAAGAACAAATAAGACTGTTATTCTTCAAACCTCTCATGTCGTTTTGTTCTGTTCTACTGACAGTCAATCGGCTAATTGTCAATTGTTTGTGCTTAAGAAATATGTATGCCAATATGAAGACAAAAAAAAAATATCGTAGTCTTCTTTTCTTCATCGTCTTTATCATCATTACTATGAGAGGAAAATGATTCTACAACACTCCCTGTAAAAATTGGGGGACTGGTGTATGGAGATCATATCTTAAATTGAATATTGAATTGAGCATCATAATCCAGCTTCGAGAACCAGCTGATTGGAAATGTTTGTAATTAATGACCAATGAAGTACTTAAAATTTTTCAAAAAAGAGGTTGTGTGTCAGTAAACATCTCTGTTAGACCTATTAATGCTTCCTATCGAAGCTATAATAGGTCTAACAGATACCTATATAAAACAGGATAGGTACATTTATGACGTCGCTAAGTTGAAGATGTTTCACTGATTCATACCAGCACCTCTGCCTTTGTTCTCTATGTTTCAGTATTTCTCATAATTGTAGCTCTTCTAGCTCGCCTTCCATTGCCAGAATCTTTTTTTATTTCTGAAAGAACCCAATAATACTCAAACTTCTGTAGTGTGAAGGATCAAGGATGTGTCTACATCAAGTCTTTGAAAACTTGATATCATCCCTTGCACTAAACTGGTTTCACAATTCTGTATATTATATCCCAGCAATTGCCTCAACCTCGAGTGAGGTGACGAGGAGGCTTGAAAGAGCGAAACAACAGTGATGACCACCGGATTCTTGGAGGCAAGAGGCTTTTTTATAAATTTAATTTCTTTCAAGTAGAAAGTCCATCATGTCTTGCAATATTTTTCAGCTAAATTCAAAAAGAATAAAATTTATACGAAAAAAAAGTCTTAAATAATAGTTTAAAGGATTATCCGCTACTTTTATGTTTTTCACGTTTTTTTATAATTTGTTGTCAATATAAACTTTTATAAAATGT
This sequence comes from Arma custos, assembly GCA_037127475.1. Taxonomy (NCBI): domain Eukaryota; kingdom Metazoa; phylum Arthropoda; class Insecta; order Hemiptera; family Pentatomidae; genus Arma; species Arma custos. Next base: position 26,685,832 of record CM073762.1, read on the forward strand.
AATAGAAAGTGAGTTATTATAATTTTGTATGCACTTTTGGTTGTCATTTATGTTTCATTTTGTAAATAATAATTAAAAGGCCAATAGTATGCGTTGGTAGGTAATATGCCAATAAATGAACGGTTCTTCCTAAGGGTTACATTGAAAGTAAAAAAAAAAGTGGAGTCTATGATAATAAAAAAACCCAAATTCAGGAAGACAGAAATGAATTTAAAATTAAAAAAATATGTAACACTATCATTATGCATGGTTGAGAAATGAGATATCTAACTTCGAAGGATGAACGACGTGTTAAGATCTTCAGAAGGCATTGCATAGAACATTAGGTCCGAAAAAGGATTGCTCTCCTAAAGAATTTAGGAGGTTACACAACGTGGGATTGCTGTGGTTTCACCTTGTTAATATAATTGAAGTGATAGCATTGGGAAGATTGGGATGGACAACTTACAAACCTTTTAGGATTAGTAACGAACGAATCCTTATAGCGTAATACGAGGCTGATCCTTCAGGTAAACGTCAGAAGGTTAAATAGGTTTGGGTTATGGATCATCTCAAAGATTTGGCTTTAGAAGGTAATATGTTTAACATACAAAGATTTGTAAATAATTGAAGGTATCGCCATCCTCCGGGTTTACTAAACCTTTTAATTTGGGAATTGCATTTATTTTCCCCTTAATTGAACATTAAAAAAAATCTATCCCACTAAACGCCATTCATGGTCCTGGGCTCAGTATATGGTAGAGACTGTACTGTTTAAAGGACAACGGTTGTGCGTTCGTAAATTTACGAATCGTTTTCAACCCAAAACTCCTTCAATTTATTGAAAATGGTCCGATAGCGTCAGGTCCAAAGAGTAGGCTGGGCGAGTAACATGCGATTGGTGTCCCATCGAAAAGTAACAGCCGGGCGGTATGGGGTCTGGCGTTGTCATGGAGTGACACATAACGAGTCAGCATTCTCGTCCTTTTGTCTTTAATTTTTTTAACATTTTCAACGTCTCAAGGTTTGTCTCGCGGTAACAGCTGGTGATGGAATCAGCTGGATTTGGAGATCCTTCTTGGGCTTAACCAGTCTCTATAACGTGGGTACCTTTAATTGGAGGAAAACCTGGCGGATGAGCGTGATCTAGGGTAAATCATCTCCCTGCACAACCGTATTTATATTATAATCAATAGAAAAGACACACCAGGTCACTATACACCACTAGTGATCAGGCGATGCTACAGTACATACAGTACATTGTGCCCATCATGGTATAATTAGAATAGGGATCTTCAATGAATACATGACGCTCCACAGGTTCGAGACCGACATTTTACGTCCTTTCCGAAGGGCAGTATAAGTAAGGTTTTTAGTCCTTTAAAAAATCTCAAATGCTCTTACCGGGATGCGGGCCCGCGAACATGGCCATATAAAAAAATCAGTTCAATTCTGGTTCTTCTGTTTATCGTTTATTATAAAAGTATGACCTAATTCGCATTATAAATTAAAGTGATTTACTACTTCTATTTCAGCAGAAATTACAGTAATTTAGGGAATATCAATGATTGTAATAAAAGTTTGAGACGTTGAGAAATCTAATTATTTAGGGTATAAAATAAAAACAAAAATAGAAATTGAAAAATTGTCTAACTATTTTTCTCTGTGAGCCTCCGTCTAACCCATGTGAGACTTGTCCGTTAACATTTGAAGGATGACCCAAGTCTTAAGACTGCCGAAAATAAGTTATTTCATAGAATATTCAGGCCAAAAAATTCTCATAAGAAATTGGACAAGCAACCTATAATTGCGGTTTCGCCCTGTTAATATAAATGATGTTATAGGGTCTCGCCGATTGATGCTGGCTTGCTAAATTTATGTTCTTTGTTACGAACGAATTTCTAAAGTGTTATTAATCGGGCGATTAGTAGCCGTTCAAAGGATTGACTGAGGAGTATTTTGGATTGCGTTTAGGGAAATCTTAAGGAGTAGGCTTTGAATGGCAATGCTTGGATGGGGATTTCTAAACACCAATTAGTGGTTTTGGTTTCGAATCTTCCAAGTTGTTAGGACATTTATTTGATCCATGCCATTTATTTTCCCGAAATTCTACATCAAACTCTTATGTATTTCAGAAGTAAATAGCATTTTAATCTTTAAAAAACACAATAAGGCGGGAAGATTCAGATGTGTGACCAATAAAAATCATTATTAAAACATCATTGCCATCGATGTTTGATCAATTATATTTTTTTATAATCACTAGGAGGGCACACCCTGTCTTCCTGACGGCGGGCAATCCACGTATCAGAAATAATACAACAGTTCATTTAATTGTGCTTATCTTAAAATGAATGATCTCTAATAATATATTCATTGATTAACTACAAATTACTTTCATATAATTCGGTTCACAGAGTGAGCTACAAGTGAGCGAAGGGTAGCATTCGAACCTATATACATCTGTGATGTCCAATGTATAAAGCTGAGACAATAAATAGCTTCTTAGAACACACTCTAATTGACAAACTACATTTTATCAAATCATTCAGTTTTATATTACGTAGTAAAAAAAAACGATTATACATACTGTATTATAGTGTAAAGTTTAATTTTTTAAGTGGGAATTATTATCTCATTTCTCCTTTAAAGGAGAAAACTGCAGTGATTTTTTGGATTGTTAATGATCAAATTTTAGTCAAGATGCAAGAGTTTAATGGGGTGGGAGTAGGTTTCACAAGGTGCTTTAGTATATATAGCGCGGGGAGCCAGTGAGGGGCACATTCAGCAGTCATGGCATTCAAGGTAGAGTAGCAGCAGATTTCCTCTCATCTGGTCTAATCTCTTAGTGTCATGTAAAATATGTAATTATTATCATGTACCTTTCTCTTGCAGATAGTCATCCTCGCGGCTTTCGTCGCTGTAGCCAACGCAGGCATCATCGGTGCCCCAGCCGTCTACGCTCCAGGTGCACCCCTCGCCGCAAGGGCCTACGCCTCCCCCCTCGCCGTAGCCCACGCCCCTCTGGCTGTAGCTCATGCTCCTCTCGCCGTTGCCCGTGCTGCCCCCGTTGCCGTCGCTCACGCCGCCGTCGACGAATACGACCCACACCCACAGTACAGCTACGCCTATGACATCCAAGACGCCATCACCGGTGACTCCAAAAACCAACATGAGACCCGCGACGGAGATGTCGTCCAGGGCAGCTACTCTCTGATCGAACCCGACGGTAGCCGCCGTACCGTTGAGTACACCGCTGATCCAGTCAACGGATTCAACGCCGTCGTACACAAGGATGCCGGAGTCCACGCTGCTCCAGTCGCCGCTAAGGTCATCGCCCCAGCCTACGCCGCTCCAGTCGCCAGGCTCGCCGCTCCAGTCGCTAGGCTAGCCGCCCCCATTGCTCACGCTCCTCTTGCCTACCACGCTGCCCCCGCTTACTACCACTAAAAATTATTTATTGTGTATATAGCAAAATAATAAAAATTTAAAACCTATTATAATTTTTTTTTTACTCCTGGACTAAAAAAACTGAACGATAACTGATTAAAAAGGATATTATTTTATTGATGTAACAAATATGGAAATTATATTTGATTATATACTGCAAAACGTAATTTATGAAATCGATTTATTGACCTTGTAGTCGGATAATAATAAATAATGAAGAAGAACATCATTTTTAAATAATACTCATAACTCATTCTGTTTTCAATTCCCAATTTTTTTTATATGCGACTACAATATAAATTCGTTGGTTTGCCTTTTAAAAATTAAGTGTTGGAGTAATTTATTCTTGTAGGTATACTTAAAAATACGTATTTTATTATTTTATTTTTTTCCATTTCCCAGGACAGGATAGGGGACCTCCATCATGCACAGTATGTGCAATTAAAGTAAACTTAATCTTTAGATGGTTCGGTATATTTCTAACATTATTTCGGGGTTCAAGAACCCTTTCGCTATGTTGTTTATGAAGATCACTTCAGAGACATTTTAAGGAGGTATCTACAAGTTACACATGTGTGGTATTTGATTAAATAATCACAAGGAAAAGTGTTGCAATGTTTGGGATTGGCTATGATTTCTTTCGAAGAGAAGTATCAAACTACCCAGTTTGAGAATAACAAACGTAGAATCTTCAATACCCAGCTCAACAACGAGTACTTCTCTGTCAGAAACACAAACAACATAAGACCATCTATTTCTTTGTGGACTGAGTATACATCGCTTCACGGATGAATGAATTCTTGGGTTCGAGGAATGATGTACAATAAAGAACCCTTTTAATGACCTGCGTAAATGTAACGGAGCTAGAAATATTGATCGACTCCGCTAGTTTAAGATCGAAAGATGGAAGAAAGGTGTAACCTTATTAAATAATTTTGTGAGGTTAATAGAAAACAATCTAGATTGAGCTGGGTGAGGGAATTGTCCACCCACTAAAAACAAAAATTATAATTCTATTACGACATTAGAAAATAAAGCATTTCGAATAGAATAAGTGAAAACAAGTTATATTTATCCCAACAAAACTGCTTTATTATCAGTTAAAAGGTCAACAATTATAAGGCAAATCAGTTGAGAAGTAAATTAAACGAAATCAGCTGATGCCCAAGACTTCATGGTTTTTTAATTTAGCCCTCGCATTGAGAATTTTAAAACTTTTAAGTAATTTTGTTTTGTATACTTAATCTGAATTATTGCTCAGTTCTCATTGATGAAAGGAATATTCATGCTGTGCAAAATTCAGGTCTTTTTAGACACTTATCATTTTAAGAAAAATATTTCATTGATTAGGATATCAACATGTTTATGTATGTTAAGCATAGCATAAGAATATATTCTAATTAAACTAGGTATTGGTTTGAAAGCAAATCCAATAATTCGAATATCCTATCATCCATCGTGTTCATTTTCCTTTAATAAATTGTATCTAATAAAAGGTACTGGCCCATTGTTATTAGTCTGCTGCTTTAGTTTAACAGAAATTTTTGGTCAAAACCTTTCAATTAAACCTATATCTGCTTTCTTGTCCATCATATGCAGTTCCTTGAAATGTCTAATGTAATGTAAACATTCCTTTCAGAAAAAAATCATTCATACTGAATCCCTTTAGTACAAAAGTTTTTTTTATTGTTCTAAAATTTGTTGTGTAAAGAAGCTCTCTTGCTCTACCAGACGTAAGAAGTCGCCTTAGCAAACGTAAAAAAATAGCCATTTCCTTCCTCAGCTGAAGGTAAAAAAATTGCCATCGATTCTCCTAGTCTAATGTCATTTCTAAACATTTTTAAAAGTTTATATTGGAAAATTTTTTTTCTATATAAATTGATATGTTTTTAATTCCTCAAGTTTGATATGACCTGGAAATTCTAAAAAAAAACATACATAAATACAATACATGAAACATGGAAAAGTATATGAAAATATATATAAAATGGAATTGAAAAATGTTTGGAAAAAATAGTAAATATTTGTATAAACTTATAAATACGTAGATGGTTTGTTCTTACATAATAACTTTATAAAGAAAGTAAAAAAAAAATAGGATGAAAATAGTAAGTAATTGTTATTTTGATAGTTACAACAATAAAACTATAATCAAACTTATCACATCGACATTGAGAATGTTCGAGGATTATGATCATCGTCTCGTGGCTGAATATGTCTTTCCTCTAATTACGCACGGATCAGGATAAGAAATATAATAAATTATTTTTGGGGAAATAAAAAATATATAGATCAAGAAAGTTAAAAAACATCAATAAATGGTAAAAATAGTATCATTACTATCATGTCCTGAATCCTAGACTATTCATGGGCTGTAGTTTCACAGGTCTTTTTTTTTTGTTATAGCTCTAATATTCAGATTTTTTAAAGTAAACTGAACAGATTATCTAATATAGTTTTTATATTTGATATATTGGCTAAATAAATTGATCAATTGATTTTTTTTAGCCCAGGAACAAAAAAAAAAAATGTAATAGATTTTAAAATTTTATTATTTTGCTATTTACACAATAAATTATTTTTAGTGGTAGTAGGCGGGGGCAGCGTGGTAGGCGAGAGGAGCGTGAGCGATGGGGGCGGCGAGCCTAGCGACTGGAGCGGCGAGCCTGGCGACTGGAGCGGCGAGCCTGGCGACTGGAGCGGCGTAGGCTGGGGCGATGACCTTAGCGGCGACTGGAGCGGCGTGGACCCCGGCATCCTTGTGTACGACTGCGTTGAATCCGTTGACTGGATCAGCGGTGTACTCGACGGTACGGCGGCTGCCGTCGGGTTCGATCAGGGAGTAGCTGCCCTGGACGACGTCTCCGTCACGGGTCTCGTGTTGGTTTTTGGAGTCACCGGTGATGGCGTCCTGGATGTCATAGGCGTAGCTGTACTGTGGGTGTGGGTCGTATTCGTCGACGGCGGCGTGAGCGACGGCAACGGGGGCAGCACGGGCAACGGCGAGAGGAGCATGAGCTACAGCCAGAGGGGCGTGGGCTACGGCGAGGGGGGAGGCGTAGGCCCTGGCGGCGAGGGGTGCGCCTGGAGCGTAGACGGCTGGGGCGCCGATGATGCCTGCGTTTGCTACAGCGACGAAAGCCGCGAGGATGACTACCTGCAAGAGAAAGGCACATGATAATAATTGACACATTTTCCATGACACTAAGAGATTAGACCAGATGAAAGGAAATGTCCTGATACTGTACCTTGAATGCCATGACTGCTGAATGTGCCCCTCACTGGTTCCCCGCGCTATATATACTCAAGCAGCTTGTGAAACCCTGTCACACCCCAAGGTGATTAAAGCTCTATGCATTCATCCACACCTACAATTACTAAAATAAATTGAATTTTTAGATAAATATATTAGAATTTTATTATTATAGAGTAAAACAATGTTCCGAATACCCCCATAACCCATACGCGGTTAACCTTTGGTTTGCAGATTTTATTTTATTCGAATATTTTTCAATTTGTTTCTCTGACACGGTGAAGTATGAATACATGATTATTACTAATTATTAGTTTATTTCATTATTTCAAAATTTATAGGCATCTTTGTGACACCCTATGTGTTGTTTTAACCATCGAAATTGAGAACTATGAATTTAGAACTTTAAAGAAAATAATTGCAGGCGGTGATTCTCTAAATTTAATTTAGATTCTAATTTTTAATCTTAGTTCTCATAAGAAATAATTGTATTGAACCTACTTTGAATTGAGTAATCCATCAATTGCAAATATATAAATGTTAATGAAGCTTATTTAAATATTTGTTTCCAAGATGTTTATAAAAAATGACTAACCAACCTTACAAATTATTTTATAAATAATAAAGTTACCTTACAACTTGCAACTTATGTATGTAGATATACATCAGAAATTTTCGCTGTTGTTCTAAAGAAATAATTATCAATTACAAACAATTATTTTCAATTATTGATTGAATTGTTTCGATTAAATAAAGAGTATGTTTCTATTTTATTTTTAATAGAATATTTGATAAGATGATAATATTTTAATATTAATATAATTTAAATATTACAATATAATTTGAATGTTAATAAATAATTAATGTAATAATTAATTAAATATTATAATATAATTTGAATATTAATATAATTTAGATAATATTTGAGAATATTTGATAATATTTGATAATGATTCCTTATCTCCTTCGTTTTCTCCATTTAAACTTCCAATAACAGTGTTAAATGTTATTATTATTAGTTATATTAACGTTAATTATGATAATTATATTACCATATTAGGAGGCGCATAAAGTGGGTTCCTGGAATATTTTTGTTGCTAGAAAAATTGTTTGAATCCTTTATAAAACGTATTTAAGAATAAGACTTATCAAATACAAAATATGTTTACAGCCTTAGTGTATGGCACTCGATCATTGGCTCCAAGAATTCCAGAATTCAGATTTTCATCAAATATAACATGGATTCGCTTTATAGATGGCATTTTTTGGAAAGAAGTATGAATATAATACATTACAGCATGAATGGTGAAAAATCCGAAAATTTAATCTTGCTGGTTACAGATGAAAATCCGGCCAAACGTTCCCAATGTCAAAGTCATAGTACGAAAAGTACAATTAATAATAATTGTAAGCAATAGAGTTAAGATACTCACTTTTTTTAAGTGAAAGATATAATTTAGAGCTAATTATATAGATAAATCAATGTAACATTACAAATTAATTTTAATTAATATAAATTGATGATGCATTTGTTCTATAAATAAATATATACATCTAAAGAAGCTGTTAAAATCGTGAAAACTATTTATCTTTCAATATTGTTCTCTTCCTATACAGAAGCCATGTATCGGAAACATATACTTTAATTCTTGATTACATCAACTAATGAATTCATGTCAATTCTGTATATGTTTACTTAGTTGCCCATATTCCGAAATTAAACAAAAAAGAAAACATTTAACTAAATAATATACGATAAAAATAAATATGTTATACATAAGCGTGTATATGCAGGACATTTCAACTTTATTTACATAAAACCAAATATAGCTTATTCAAGTTAATAATTTGTTACTTACTAGCATGCATGGACGAATAAACGATCTTTATCTCGGAAAGAAATATATACAGTTCCTTATTAATATACACATTGAAATATATACAGTTCCTTATCAATCCGTCGAAATTCCATGCACTTTTTTAAAAATTATTATCAATTAATATATTTTTAGTGAGAAAAGATGCCCGACTTTTAATGACCCAAGGGTGGGAGTAGGTTTCACAAGCTCCTTAAGTATATATAGCACAGAGAGCCAGTGAGGGACACATTCAGCAGTCATGGCATTCAAGGTAGAGTAGCAGCAGATTTCCTCTCATCTGGTTTAATCACTTAGTGTCATGTCAACTGTGTCATTTATAATCATGTACCTTTCTCTTGCAGGTAGTCATCCTCGCGGCTTTCGTCGCTGTAGCTAACGCAGGCATCATCGGTGCCCCAGCCGTCTACGCTCCAGGTGCACCCCTCGCTGCCAGGGCTTACGCCTCCCCCCTCGCCGTAGCCCACGCCCCTCTGGCTGTAGCTCATGCTCCTCTCGCTGTAGCCCGTGCCGCCCCCGTTGCCGTCGCTCACGCCGCCGTCGACGAATACGACCCACACCCACAGTACAGCTACGCCTATGACATCCAGGATGCCATCACCGGTGACTCCAAAAACCAACACGAGACCCGTGACGGAGACGTCGTCCAGGGCAGCTACTCCCTGATCGAACCCGACGGCAGCCGCCGTACCGTCGAGTACACCGCTGACCCAGTCAACGGATTCAACGCAGTCGTACACAAGGATGCCGGAGTCCACGCCGCCCCAGTCGCCGCTAAGGTCATCGCCCCAGCCTACGCCGCTCCAGTCGCCAGGCTCGCCGCTCCAGTCGCCAGGCTCGCAGCTCCAGTCGCTAGGCTCGCCGCCCCCATCGCTCACGCTCCTCTAGCCTACCACGCTGCCCCCGCCTACTACCACTAAAATAATTTATTGTGTAAATAGCAAAATAATAAAAATTTAAAATCTATTACATTTTTTTTTAGTTCCTAGGCTAAAAAATCAATTGATCAATTCTTTTTGCTAATATTGCAAACAGGGAAACTATATTAGATTACCTAGCCTTTTTACATTAAGAGATCTCATGTATCTTAAAATAAACAGAAAAAACTCTACCACAGCAGCTTATGAAAGGTCTTGAGTTCAGTACGTGGTAGGGACTACATTGCTTTTGAATTTAAATAATGATTGCAAGTAGATGATATGTCGGAGATCACTCTCAAAAGATCTATTTATTGTTATTATAAGCGGAAGTAGCATCAGAAATCATTCTTGATAATGACAGGATATCAATAAGCTGGATGCAAATTAATTATTTAAGTTCTGATTTGATGAATCTATGATATAGAAGCCTTTTAATTCTTCAATTATCCGTTATATTTTGATTGTTTTTATTCTTAGAAATGATAGAGAAAAAAAGTTATAAACGAGAATTCAATGCTCCATTTAATATTCATTCCTTATACTACTGTTTTACTGGTATGTCAATATCGCCGGGGCCAATACTTAGTTTCGAATGTGAAAAACAACTTATTTGTTTTCCCATCTATAGTGATTGCATCGTGATTTATAATGTGTAAAATCCACTTATAACGAATGAAATAGCTAAATTACGTTTGGCGATATGCTTTGATTTCAAATGAACATTCAACAGTTTTTTCACTCTTCTGTAAAATGGTGTTTTCTCTACTTTAATTTATTTATTTATTTAAAAATACTTCCTTGCCTAACGGCAATAGGGATTATGACAATATTAATTATCACAGAACGTCTAAAATCTACTCACTCTAATTTTCATTCGTTTTCATTCGTGCGCAAAATCTTTGAAGTACGGGTCATTAGCCGAGGGAAATCATTCCCCATGATGGCATTAAGTCCGGTTCCCCTCAGCAATTTAGATCTTTGTGACACAAAGGCGATGAAGCTGGTGACAGCGTGCTCAGCAGACTTAAAGGTCAATATCCTTCCTATAGTCATGAAGTTTGGCCCGAAAGCCTCCATGCCATAGAGGATACTTTGCATTTATGTAGTAAATTTATTTTTTTTACTATCAGCTAATATCTAATTGACAAACGAGTTTGTGCCGGAGATATTAGCTTATCTCCTATATCGGTTTATAGGGAATATTAACTCGTTTCTATTCGTATATGGTAACTTTCTGTTTACCTTATTTTTTCTCTTTGTATTTTGTTTGCATTATCACCTGTAATTCTGTAAATTTTCTTATTCATATATATCCTTCACAAATTCGATGTATTTTGTTTGCATTGTCACCTTTCAGTACATTTATTCTGTAATATTTTTTATTCATTCTATTCCTTCACTATTACGTTCAAATTTTCTATTACTCTACATAATATTATATTTTTTTATATTATTATATTCTTGGTACTGCAATGTATTTTTATAGTTATTTTTGTTTGTCTATTTTTCTTTCATAGTCCTGAGGATGACCTAAAAAGTAGGTCGAAACGTAGGCATAAATAAATCATAAGTATTCCCTTATTTATTTATTTTTATTTTTATTTAGAATCAACATTTCATTGAAACATTACAATCTGGTAAACATTACAAACTTGTGGTAGTAATGGTGCTATGTAGCTTACAGTCATTCCATAAGAAAACAATAATATAAACAAAATAAAATAAATAGATATATACATGCGGTAACAAAAAGAAATTAATGCGAAAATTATAATAAAATAAAGTAAAAAAAAAATAAGAATAAAAAAAATGAAATGTACACATTCATAATCTAATTCACTTATTTAGTGTTTAATTTGACTGCACCCCCAACTATTTCCATCCTTACATAAAATAATTAAACATTACGATAGGCGCGCATATCAGTCAGATATGCAGTGGAAATTTTAGTTTAATTTGCTTTGATCCTTGTCTGGTTTAATATTTCCCTCTTCATTCAACCAAAATATATTTGACATACCTAGTCGTTTTTAAATTGTAATTTTGTTTTATTTCTGAATTCCTTGAGAGTAAACTTCTATTTCCCTATTCCTTCAACCCAACCCTACCACATATCACCCACAATCCAACAGTAAATCATACCTACTATAAATAGTTGGCTAAAAAAATGTTTTGCATCTCAGGACTACGCGCGTCCATTCAAGTATTTTTTTTATAGCTTATTTAATTTAATGCAAAATTTGTAATCCATTGGTAGTTTAAACTAGCACATAAAATGATTTTGCACTTGATTTAAACTATTACTGAGGTTAGATTTTTATATGCCAGATAAGCGAGACCTTCAATCACTGCATCTGTTTTTACTTTTATATTTCTTGAACATATTTATTTATTTTATTTCAGTGCGCTATCTTATTTTATGTCATTATTGCCGAAAATTTTTTTTAAATTTGAATAATGCTTTAGACGTGAAAGGTGTGCTAAATGCAATTATGTGGGATACCGATTATGAGATTATTCTAAATAAAGCGACTAGGTATGTCGAAAAATAATTTGAAAACTGCTCTAATAAATTCTTCTGTCTTTTTAATCATATGTACTATGACGATTAAAAACGAAGATTTGTTTATTACAAGAAAGTGGTATCTGTATTTGTGTACGAGTGACAGTCCTTGTTGGTCTACGATGTGCGCTTATCGGAATATGCTAACCCTCAAGTATTGAGACATGGTCCGTGGGCCCTTCTGGAACCTATCTTTTGGAATTTCTCACCCTTCCGATTATGAGAAATCCCTCAGTAGCCTCCCATCTTGTCAGCACCTTATTGAATGTGAATGTGGAAGGCTGGTTATAAAATTTGTTGACAAAATAATAGGGTGTATAAAAAAAAAAAGCGAATTCACAGCCGCTGAAGCAACTCGTGAAATTATTAAATATGAAGGGAAAGGTGTCCTTTAGCAAATTTAGCAGCGTTTTCCAATGTACGGTGAACTCCGCCAGATACTCCGTCATGTAGTTCCCTGAGTACTTCACTTTGGAACGATGAGCTGTAGTCTGCGCTGATCTCCTTCCGTGTTCTCCAATGCCCGTTTCAGCAGCCCGTTGTCCACTAGAAGTATGTCCCATTGGGCCCAGTAACTCTATACATTCTTCGACATTGGAGCAACATCGTGCCAGCTTGGTCTTCCTTGCCCCCATAGTTTCCATTGCTTTATTTGTTTCAAGTCCGGGTCCTTGTCCTGTTCCTTTGACACCTCTGCATCCTGCCAACTGTCCATGACCACCGTTGTCCTCAACATGCATTCTTCGTCACAAGGTCTCCTAGAGAGCGCATCCGCATTTCTGTGACTAGTTCCAGCACGATGAGCAGATTCAAAGTCATAATCTTTCTCTCGCCCTATCCACCTCGCCATTTGCCCCTCTGGTGACTTGAATCGCAGTAACCACATTAGAGCCGCGTGATCCGTTCTAAGGAGGAACCTTCTGCCGCATAGATATTTATGGAAATGCTCTATAGATTTCACCACTGCCAGAAGCTCTTTCCTTGTGACACAGTAGTTGCGTTCCGGAGCTGAGAGGGCTTTGCTGAAGTATCCAATCATTCTCAGTGAGTCAGTCTCCAATCATTCTTGGGGCTGAGAGAGGACGCTTCCTATAGCGGTGTTGCTGGCATCTGTGTCGAGTAAGAACTTGCCCTCTGGACGGGGATAGCTCAGAATAGGTGCACTACTCAATTTGTTCTTCAACTCCTCGGAGGATGCCTGACACTCATGATCTCAATAGAAAGTCCGTTTTTCCTCGTTAAACCTGGTAGGAGGTTTTGCGATGTTAGCGAATCCTTTCACGTATCTCCTGTAGTAGGTGCAGAGCCCGAGGAAACTTCTCACTTAATGTTTATCTAGAGGTACTGGCCAGTTGGTGATAGCCGTAATCTTTCCTGGATCAACAGCAACTCCGTTGTCTGACACAACATGCCTCAGGTAGTTGACTTACCTTCGGAAGAGATGAAACTTCTTCGGATTCAATTTAAAGTTCTCTGCACGCAGTCGTTCGAAGATCTCCAGATTCTTCAGATGGTGAGCGAAGGACTTTCCCAGCACTGATGATGTCGTCTAATTATACCAGGCATATTTCCCAAGAGAGACCTCTTAGCACGCTTTCCATCAGCCTCTCAAATGTTGCAGGAGCATTACAAAGCCCGAATGGCATTACTGTAAATTGCCATAGTCCAGTTCCAATCGAGAACGCCGTCTTCTCTTTATCCTTCTCCAATCCAACCTGCCAATATCCACTGCGGGGATTCTAGGTAGAGAAAAATTTACACCCCTCTAGGGTGTCCAGCGTATCTTCAATCCTCGGAAGAGGATAGACATCCAGGGGCTACTCGAAGGCTCAATGACACCATCAGTCGTCATCTCCTTAATAATTTTCTCGGCGTCCTCCCGTTTGGCTGGGCAGCCTCCGCGAGACCTGCCGGATGGGCTTCGCATCTCCGGTGACAATCCTGTGCTGGACGATATCCGTTCTACCCCGTGGTCCTAGGCCGATCTCGAAAACGTCATGCCATCGGGTAATCGTATTCTTTACTTCCTCGCTCTCTTCAGGCGATTGGTCGCGACATGATTCGTCCACAAATACTTTTAATTCTTCCGGCAGTCCTCGCAGCTCGGAGGGATGACGTTGCAGCTGACGAACCACTGAGGTAGCGGTTGTACATTCCCCGACCGGTGTTCCTTCGTTCATCGTTACTGGGAAGCTGTTCAGGTTCAATAGCCGAATTGGAGTGGTACGTCCGGACCTTGATGAGAGTCCTTGCGACCAGTACGCCACGTCCGATCTCCTGTTATTTTTGCCTTCCAGGTTCAAGTAGCACGCATCGACCCTCAGGTAGATGTCCTTCGACCGTCCCATGCGTCATTATTTGGCTCCGTGCAGGTAAAGTGGTGTCTTCTAGTAAGCGCACTCGTGCTTAGAGGTCCTTACCCTGCCGAAAGATGACTTCTTCGTCTCCCTGCGTCATCACACCTCTCGCCATATCCAGCTTGATCCTGTATGCGATCATCAAGTCCATGCCCAATATGACATCTTCATTAATTTCTGCCACGAGAGCGCGGTGCTTCAAATGTTGACCCCAGATGATGAAGGTGGCAACTGTCTCCCCGTAGACCTTGGCTGGCTCTCCCGTGGCAGTTCGTAATACTCAAGTGGTTGGTAAGATATCCTATGCGGGAACTGTCTTCGTGTTCAAGATAGTCATGGTTGCGCCGGTATCCAGTAGCAGACTTCGCAGCTGCCCGCTCACCGTCCCATCAACGTAGAAACTGTTCGTTCTACTCCCTATTGATGCAACTCTGATGGTCTTCCCGGGGCGTTTGACGTTACGGGTTGACAGTTGCCCCTTCCCATCAACCCTACTTAATTTTCCTGTCGCCTTTCTTGTTTTTTGGATGGACACTTGCTTCTAGGGTGTCCAAGTTGACCGCAGCTCCAACAGCGTATCTCTTTCTTACAGGTCCAGAGAACCTCCAAAACTTTTGTCACAATGTCTTCGAGGCTAGGGACCACATTAGGCTCCGCTTCTGCTGCTCGAACTCGCGCATGGCCTCGTACTGACTGTCTGACTGCCTCGAACTCCATGGCCCGAGATAATATGTCTCCCAAAGTTTTTGGCCGGATGAGCTTCACTGCCTGTTGCGTCTCTGGGTCCCGAAGTCCATCCAGGAACTTGTCGACAACAAAGCTCTCGTAGACATCGTCGGTGACCGATGGGTAGGCATTCCTCACAAATTGGACAATATCCGCTTCAAATTCCTGCAGCGTTTTGTTGGTCTTCTAGATCCTGCTTCTTAGCTGTGAGCGATATAGCTGGTCCATGTGGCGGTGGCCGAAACGCATCTCCAGTCTTCTAATCAGCTCCCCGTAGTTAGACTCCCGAGACGTCTCCATGCAAGGCCAGGCAAAACACTGAAGCTTGGGTCTCTTTTGACCACCCAAGGATCGAAGCCGCTGTCTCGAAGAGAATCATGTAGTCCTCCCGAGGCGTCTTTCCGTCGAATGCTGGAATGGTTTTGTTATTCGGTGGCATCCAAGCATTGGCGGGCATAATGGTTTTGTGAAGGCTGCCCTCGGAATAACGGTCGGTGTCGTTCGTCGTTGAATTGCGCATATGTCCCTCGAGAGCTTCTGCTCATAGCCAAAGTTCGTTTTAAATTGAATTAAATTTTTCTACTAACCTAGATTCTACATTACCTACTTTATTATTTACATCAGTCAACTTATTAGCTACATTAGCTAACTTATTCTAAACATTTTCCATTATCTTAGTCTCTAATGTGCCTAACGTAGACTCTAATGTATCCAATAAAACACCTTTTACAGAACCGAGCTCATTTTTAACAGTACCTAATTTATTACCTAGCTTATTTTTTAACGAAAAAATTACCGATTGAGCAATCATAATCTGCATCATAAATCGACTCTAGATTCCATCACTGGGTCCTACCGCTCTTTGGCACTCATCAGTGTGACATACAAATTTTGTTTGCATTTTAATATTAGTTATATCCAGCCTTTAAACTCCGGATATTTAGAAATAACAACTTTAACCAAAACATTGGGACAAATGAAAAATATTTTTATAAGCTTAGTATTTTTTTATATCTGAATGTAAAAATAAAAATTAAATATTTTTGTAATACACTTTTATTTTTAAAAAAGTATATTTTTTAGGAAAATAAAAAAAATCTGTAGATGTTACAATTTTATTATTTTTCAATGTACATAATAAATTATTTTAATGGTAGAGGGCGGGTCCGGCTTGGAGGGAAAGAGGAGCATGAGCTAAAACTGGGGCGACCCTGGCGATGGGGGCGGCGAGTCTGGCGATTGGGGCGGCGAGTCTGGCGATTGGGGCGGCGTTGTAGGCAAGAGGAGAATGAGCTGCAACAGGGGCGAGCCTAGCAACTGGGGCAGCAAGTCTAGCAAGAGGCGCGAGCCTAGCGACAGGGGCGGCGAGTCTAGCTACTGGAGTGGCTAGTCTAGCTACTGGAGCGACAGCGACTGGGGCAGCGTGAGCACCGGCTTCCTTGTGTACGACAGCGTTGAATCCGTTGACTGGATCAGCGGTGTACTCGACGGTACGGCGGCTGCCGTCGGGTTCGATCAGGGAGTAGCTGCCCTGGACGACGTCTCCGTCACGGGTCTCGTGCTGGTTTTTGGAGTCACCGGTGATGGCGTCCTGGATGTCATAGGCGTAGCTGTACTGTGGGTGTGGGTCGTATTCGTCGACGGCGGCATGAGCGACGGCAACGGGAGCGGCACGAGCTATGGCGAGAGGAGCATGAGCTACATTCAGTGGGGCTTGGGCCAAGGCGAGGGGGGTGGCGTAGGCCCTGGCGGCGAGGGGTGCACCTGGGGCGTAGACGCCTGGAGCGCCGATGATGCCTGCGTTAGCTACAGCGACGAAAGCCGCGAGGATGACTGCCTGCAAGAGAAAGGTAAATAGATGATAATTGACACAGTTGACATGACACTAAAAATTTAGACCAGATGTGAGGAAATGTGCTGCTACTGTACCTTGAATGCCATGACTGCTGAATATGCCCCTCACTGGCTCCCCGCGCTATATATACTAAAGCAGCTTGTGAAACCTACTCCCACCCAAAAAGGAATTAATCTGGTGCATTAATCAACATATACATGTTTATTAAAAATAATTCAATTTAAAAGTGGAATTGTATTATTCCTGGATGCTGAGGACGATGCTTCTGAAGTCGAATATTCAAATTATGTCATATTTTTGAATTTGAGAGCAAATATTAAAAATTTTATATCTCCTTAAGATATTAATACTTTGTAGTAATGAATTAAATACTACTAAATTTGTATGTATACAGTTAAATGCTGTACTAAATTTTTGGGAGACCCAATGGCAATTCGTATCGAAAAACCGCTTGTTAGTAGTAACTCATTATAGAATATTTTTTGGAGTTAATGATAACTGAGATAAAATACTTATTTAGTTATTTGAGATAAAATACTTATATATAAGTAAATAAGTACTTATTTAGATATTGGAAACGTTTGTTCGACTTCCGAACGTTATTTTTTCTTCGCACATTCTAGTCTTTTGATAACTAATAAAATGTAACAGGTTTTTGCATTCATACAAAAAGGACATCATTAATTAAAAATTCACCCATATAAATTTGTTTTATTAACTCTTAAGCATTTACATTGTTACTTTCAGAAGGTGATACTAGAACAATTTGCTCGTAGAAAAATAGGAAGAACAGGAAGCATAAAAGTATTGTAAATAGCCATGACTGTCAATTGGTTAAAATGCAATTGTAATTCCAAATCAAAATTACAGTTATATTTTTATCAATTGTTTTTAATGACTGCGTTATTGTTGATCCTTTATTTGACAGAAATTGAAGAAAAGTCATTACAATTATTATTAAAATTTTCTTTTTCCCAACGTTGTAAACAGGACTAGTGTAAGGATACACTCAATTTATAAGAATCAAGGAATATTTCGGTGAAAGAAGGATCAGTTTTTTCAACTTCTCTATGATTAAATGAATCTATTTTTGAGAACACACATTTAGAAGTTTATCAGAGATGGTAAAGGAAAAATCAAATTTAAATTTTCAAGGTAATATTAGTGTCCCCATTGACTTGCTTCATGAAATAAAGCTCGTTTAAGAGCCCACATACCTTCATAAAAGAGAATCACCTGATGTTAAAAAAATTCAGAGCAGATAAAGTTAATCATCAATGGTTATTGTTTTAAAATTAAAAGAAAAATAATAAAAAATCTTGGAAAAACCAAAACGTTTCAAGCCAGAAACTTGCATAATAAAATAAGGAAATTACAAAAAAAAATATGAAAGCAATTAAAAAGAAATTAGAAAAAGTAAAATAATTCTTGTGAAACATTCTAATTATGCTACTAAAAAAAAGAAGGAAGATAGACAACAGTTACCTTAAACAAAAACTTCGTCTTTGAAATGAGTTTTTACGTTTCATTAAATTAAGATAAAGAAAATAAAATACTTCAATATTTAAACCAAGATAAGAAAATTTATAATTTGGAACCGTAATGAGAAATAAAAAAAAAAGAGAGAATATTCAACTTTTCTAGAATAGTGTTTCGAGTAGCTTAGACGACAAATACCAAAAGATTATCCTTGTAACTATTAAAAAAAATAATATGTACCAGATATCTTTAAGCAGAGTCTGTGTTTATTTATGTTTATGTATCAGCTGATGGCCATTCTGCAACTTGTTTATGTTTTAAAACGGCACGAGGTCATTCCAGGGGTTGTATTTTTATCTTTCATAAAATTTAACCTGATTACCTGATACAATAATAATTAAAAACATAAAACAAAAACAGAGGGATCCTAGTCGGTGATAACAACTCAAAGCAAAGTGGTATATTAAAAACAAATAGTTTACAAAATACTATTTCGAATTTCACTTTCTGAATATGAATTATTTTCTGGCTTCGGCCTCGGAGAATGCAAAGAAGTTGCTTCGTTTCATCAGCTTTCCGAAGACATACCCAACTTTTCGAATCTGGTTTAATTTCGAAGAGAAATTTAGGTTAGGAAATCAAAATACTTTTTAAGTACTTATTTTTTAAAGGGATTAAGGTTGTAATCACATACACAATATTGTTGTACTTAATATATTTTATTTTTTTAATTTCCAAATATTGTTATAAATATATTCCAAAACCATCACTGCGCTTAAAAATAATAATATCAAAAAAGTGGAAATAAGTAAAAACATGAGATTGAAAGATTTCAACATATTAAAAAAATGTTAAAAAAGAAATAAGCAATAACAAAAAAATTAAAACAAAAAATACTGGCAACAAGACTCACTAAGAAACAAATATTTGGAATAAAACGAAAAATATTTTTAATCCAAAGGGGTGTTTGCGTTTTTTTTTGTTTTTTTTGGCAAACAATTATTATTAAAATTTTCTTTTTCCCAACGTTGTAAACAGGACTAGTGTAAGGATACACTCAATTTATAAGAATCAAGGAATATTTCGGTGAAAGAAGGATCAGTTTTTTCAACTTCTCTATGATTATACCATACTTCAATTCTAATGCCAATAAGAACAGGTAAGATGAAAAATAGTTAAATTAAAAGTAAGTTCCACTCTTTTAATTTTACAGATAAACGACCAGCGGTCATAATTATACCTCAACCATAAAACAGATTATTGAACATAAAACGGGTTTGTAGAATTGTTATATGCAAATAAGACCTATTTTTATATATAGAAAATATTTTATTATTCCGGCTCGTGTCCGTACCTCCGTATACTGATCAGTATAAGCATAAGCCAGCGCTTATCCAAATTATTGAACATCATTTACAATATCCCACATTTATAAATTAATAAAACATCAAAAGTAATATATATTAATTGTTTATTCAGCAAAGAAATTGTGGAAGGAATATACAGAACGATAGATATATAGTCCGACCAACAAACCAAAAAGAAAAACATAAGATACGATAATCAAATTGCAATGGACACGATTGTCGGTTGAGAGAGACACCATGCGATTGGCTAGTTTATTTTTCTATTGCATCTATCAGATAGGTTTGTGGCTGGTAAAATATTCGTTGTTTGTTTATTAGTTCATTTAACGTCACTTAATGCTGCTATGGTTAATCGGTCAATGCTACATTTTGAGCTCTAAACCTAGCCTATCCAGGTTTAATTTGAATAAGGATTTGTAACGAGTAACCGATATGCAGGCCCATTTAACGTCCCTTCTGAATGACGGCTTAACCAACGATTTTATGATATACTTGGAATATTTAAATTTATATCAGTATTGTCCTATCTATTATTAGAGCATCATGTGATACTAGTATTTCGTTTTTTAAATTGAATCGTTTTAAATAAATATATATGTGGATTAATGCACTAGAATAAAACCCTTTTAGAGTGGGAGTAGGTTTCACAAGCTGCTTTAGTATATATAGCGCGGGGAGCGAGTGAGGGGCACATTCAGCAGTCATGGCATTCAAGGTAGAGTAGCAGCACATTCCTCTCATCTGGTCTAATTTCTTAGTGTCATGTCAACTGTGTCAATTATCATCTATGTACCTTTCTCTTGCAGGTAGTCATCCTCGCGGCTTTCGTCGCTGTAGCTAACGCAGGCATCATCGGCGCCCCAGGCGTCTACGCCCCAGGTGCACCCCTCGCCGCCAGAGCCTACGCCGCCCCCCTCTCCTTAGCCCAGACCCCACTGGCTATAGCTCAAGCTCCTCTCGCTCTAGCCCGTGCCGCCCCCGTTGCCGTCGCTCACGCCGCCGTCGACGAATACGATCCACACCCACAGTACAGCTACGCCTATGACATCCAGGACGCCATCACCGGTGACTCCAAAAACCAGCACGAGACCCGTGACGGAGACGTCGTCCAGGGCAGCTACTCCCTGATCGAACCCGACGGCAGCCGCCGTACCGTCGAGTACACCGCTGATCCAGTCAACGGATTCAACGCCGTCGTACACAAGGAAGCCGGTGCCCACGCTGCCCCAGTCGCTGTCGCTCCAGTTGGTAGACTCGCCGCTCCAGTCGCTGTCACTCCAGTAGCTAGACTCGCCGCCCCTGTCGCTAGGCTCGCCCCAGTTGCTAGGCTTGCTGCCCCAGTTGCTAGACTCGCCCCTGTTGTAGCTCATTCTCCTCTTGCCTACAACGCCGCCCCAATCGCCAGACTCGCCGCCCCCATCGCCAGGGTCGCCCCAGTTTTAGCTCATGCTCCTCTTTCCCTCCAAGCCGGACCAGCCCTCTACCATTAAAATAATTTATAATGTACATAGAAAAGTAATAAAATTGTAACATCCACAGATTTTTTTTATTTTCCTAAAGTAATTGGTTTTCGTTAAATGTCCAATTTTTATGCTAATTTTCGCTATATCATTTTCAAAATATCAAAAACATGTAAAATATAAAATTTATATTTCTTATGATTAAAAACGATCAACATCTTATCGTTTTACATATATACTCGTAGATAGTGATACACCCCTGTAATATTGTATAAAAGTAATAGGGATTTGTAAAACCTAAGGTCGGAATTCTTCTGGTAATGTATTTTTAAAATAAGATTCACATAAGTTTTGTGTTTTTTAGGTGTTTGTTTTCTGTAATATTAATTATTAATTTGATTTCATTTTCGAAAAGAAAAATAACATTCTTTATTGCTTGCGATAAATATGATTGGTTACTAATTGTAAAACGTGAAGAGATTTTAAAAACCCGATCCTCCTCCTTTTACACTCCAGTCCTCTAAAATCCTCGCTTTTAGTACCGTGTTGCAGTAATAACACGATTAACAGCAGTTACAGCCTCCTTTTGCGATTTCGTATCAACACTTGTTCTTAATGGTTTCTATGAATTAGACCTAGACTAATTCGTAGAAATCAATGAGAATCAATGATAGATAGGAAATTTAGTTAATTATTTTGCAAATGGCTATATGAATCTACCCTGTGAGAACTGGAGATCCTCACAGAAAAAGAGATAGCTGTTTTCGAAAGAATGCTGCTCCGTAGAGTTTTCGGATCTATTTACGTTAATTGTTAGCGCTCACAAATATTTATAATTTGTTGTTTGTTTTTTTTACTTAAACAGCAACTTGAATATTGGCTTTTCTTTCTTATTTAAATAATTTAATTAGGTAATAGTCTTAAGAACGAAGACGAAAACAATTATTATTTGTTATAAAATGTAAATGTTTAAAGATCAGACTTAAAATTGCATTAACGGTAAACTAGAACAATACGCCTTGCGAGCTTTGTTTAAGTCAGGAGGATTAACTTTGATTCTTATCTAACTAACATCAGTTGTATGTTTGATACGGCCATGAATAGACTGATAAAACTTAGTTCGTGCGTTATTTAAGGTAGAAAAATCTACTTTTTTTTATTGAATTATTTTGTAAAAATAGAAGGATTGTTTTATTTTTTTATTTTATTTTATAATTTAATCATGTAAAGATAGTATGACAAATAAATCAGGGAATTATTTTGGTTTATTATTCTTTGCTTTCCTCATTGAGGGTTTACCAATTAATCTACTACAGACATTCAGGGGAAGAACCAGAAATTAATTTATTAAGGTGGGTAGATTTGCGGATTGCAACAATTTGCCGCTACCGCCGAAACATTAATGGTCAATGGAGGAGACGAATCAAACGGACACGAGAAGTGTATGAGATGTTTGGGAAGCCCTACATCATAACCTGGATGAACGTTAATAGATTAACGTGGTCATGTTGCCAGAATGAGTGAGGAGGAACCCGCGAAAAAGCTACTGTTGGAAAAGTCGCATTGGATAGAGCGGCCTGAAGAAGGCTTCTTGAGGAGGCTAAGACCAACACAGGATTAACAGTAAAAGTGTTAAATTAATACAATTAAACAGTTGTATAAATTCGTGATTGATCGTCTAATTAAATAACTAGTTACCGGCCTCCAAATATCTTCGTAATTTATTCATTGAGGTTATAATGTGGCAATCGCTTAGGTATCGTAAGGTAATATTTAGCTTTGTATCGTTACTATGTGGATACGTAATGAAATATAAGTATTATTTCGGTTTAAAGTTGTGTTATTTTTATAACAACATACGAAAAAGAGTGATGGAATAATTGATTTTTTTAAAAATTATATTTGCAAAAAATACTTTATTTTAATGAAAATAATACATGAATTGGATGGAAAAAATGATCAGAGGTTCGTTACCTAACCACCACTATTTTATATCACCAGAAGCTCTCGCTATCGTTTTCTTTTCGAATCTCGTAGTTCTTGGGTCAATAGCCGATACCAGTTTTTGTCAAGTTACCTACTACGTAATTTGTCGAGAAAGGTCCTGTAATTCATTTCTACCTTTATAAGTCGTGACTTTTGGTATATCACGTCGATGTCAAAGTAGAATACAAATGCAAAGTTGTTACAAATATTTGCATTCATATTAGAATCGTAACAATTAAAAAAAAAAATGATTTACTTTTATTTATTTTTTTTAGTGCAACTTATTTTAAAATTATTCTTAAATAATCTATAGTAATAAAATGTACATAATTTTGATGGTAAACTTTTTAAGTACATTAAGCTATAATGAATGTTTAATTTTAAATTCACTATGTTAATTGAAAAATATATGACAAAAAGTATGGAAGAATATATCATTCCCATTTGAGAGTTTCTACGCATACAATAGATATTTAGATTGTATTGTCTATACATACATATTACACATACTATAGATAGATAAATATATCTCAAGAGCTACAAAAAAAATTATTCCATGTAAAAAGTAAAAAAGGTAATATACGTATTCTGATTTTAAAAAGATTATTTAGTTTTTAATTAACAGTTTAAAATACAAAAAATCAATTAAAATTCTAAATTATGGTGCTCTAATTTCGTACAAAAAAAAAGAGTTTCTTCTGGGAATGTTTTAGATGAAAAAAGCAACTTATTAACAAATATGACGTTAATATTTATTTTTTTCTTATTTTTGAAGTTACTGACCATTCTGGGATGAATTTTTAGTCACTTTTGTAGACATTAACATTTTATTATCAAACAAATAAAATAATTTTACTCCCTTATCCTGGATTTTTAACTGAACACAAAATTAAGCGTTTTTTTCTATGTGATATACATATAAAGAAATGACACATAATTGTGTAAAATATACAAATATTTATTTGATCTTTTTATGGTTTTAGGCAAACTACTAATACATTTACATTGAATAATAATAAATAAAAGTATAAGATATTTTATCAGAATGAAGTAACACGACATGGATAAAAAATAATTGCAAATGTAACATTTTGATTAGTATTTTTTACTGATGTCTTATTTGGTACTGTGATGTTATAGACTTAACCAAAAATAATAAAAGAATTAACGATTTTAACAACTGCATTCGGTTGTAATTTTTAAAAAGTCTTATTATTTATTCTGGTTGTGGCATACACCCTCTTGAAGTACTCGTCATTCATATCCCCATCGACATCCTCCGACTTACTCTTGTTGAGCCGTCCTCCGTTTAGTCGCTCGTTCGGAGGAAACTAGAAGATTTTTTTTTATAACTACTCTTGGTAAATAGCAATACCACTCCATTATTGTTGTAATTATTTCCCAATATTGCAGGGAAAATAATTTATATGAATTGAATAATAACAAATAATGCTATTTCAATTAATCCTCCTTTGTTGATTTTACTTGGTATCGTTTAGCATCGGCTTTACATTGGATAATATCAATACCAGAATATTTTTGAAGGTCCAATGGGTAAATGTATCAAAGTATTGGGGGTGGATTTCACAAGGTGCTTTAGTATATATAGCGCGGGGAGCCAGTGAGGGGCACATTCAGCAGTCATGGCATTCAAGGTAGAGTAGCAGCACCTTTCCTCTCATCTGGTCTAATCTCTTAGTGTCATGGAAAATGTGTCAATTATTATCATGTGCCTTTCTCTTGCAGGTAGTCATCCTCGCGGCTTTCGTCGCTGTAGCTAACGCAGGCATCATCGGTGCCCCAGCCGTCTACGCCCCAGGTGCACCCCTCGCCGCCAGGGCCTACGCCGCCCCCCTCTCAGTAGCTCATGCTCCTCTCGCCGTAGCCCGTGCCGCCCCCGTTGCCGTCGCTCACGCCGCCGTCGACGAATACGATCCACACCCACAGTACAGCTACGCCTATGACATCCAGGACGCCATCACCGGTGACTCCAAAAACCAGCACGAAACCCGTGACGGAGACGTCGTCCAAGGCAGCTACTCTCTGATCGAACCCGACGGCAGCCGCCGTACCGTCGAGTACACCGCTGATCCAGTCAACGGATTCAACGCCGTTGTACACAAGGATGCCGGAGTCCACGCTGCTCCAGTCGCCGCTAAAGTCATCGCCCCAGCCTACGCCGCCCCAGTCGCCAGGCTCGCCGCCCCAGTCGCTAGGCTCGCCGCCCCAATTGCTCATGCTCCTCTTGCCTACCATGCCGCCCCCGCCTACTACCATTAAATATAATTTATTATGTACATAGCAAAATAATAAAAAATTTAAACATTTTTTTCCAAGGAAAAAAATATTTTTTCTTTAATGAAAATCTCATAGAACTGTTGTAAATGTTTAACTGTTTTCTTTTGTAGGAATATTGAAACTATGTTCGGTCAGCCCTACTACCAATTTAAGAATAGAGTATATACTGTGTTCAGAGAAGGGGGATTTATAAGGTAATAAGCTAATTAGAAATGAATATTTCTATGTTATTTCAAACTTCTGCAGATAATTTTGTTGTTATTACGATAGTTTAGTTAATTTGTATTTTCAGTTTCTCGCGAGCATACTATTGCTCTTGAAGTTCATTCTATATAATTTCCATATCCGTCAGAACCTGTGCTATTGTTATTTTTTACAGTAATATAAGTAATTGCTGAATTCATTCCTCAGAAGAAATGGATTGGTGGCGCGGTAATTTTAGTAATTTTTTGTTTAATGTTTTATTTTTCTATGGCCAGTGGGGTTTAAAAGTGTCGAACGTAGCTTTAAAAGTTATTAACGAACAGAACAGCGATAGAAATCAAATAATTAAACATTAACTAGACTGATTCCATTATCTTAATCGGAATATCTATAAAAACTTCAATTTGATTCCTTGAGATGTTTTGTTGTTAACAAAACATCAAACATTGTTAGCTTCAAAACTCCAATATTTCAAAACAAAGCACACGTTGATGACAATTTCTGTTGAGAAGAGAAAAATAGAGAATTATTACTATGTTTTTCTTCATAAATCCAAGTGTTAAAACACTGCGGTAACCAGGTGGGCAAGCTCAGTCGGGCGCTAAAGTTAGACTAGACCTGCAATGGTAAGTCAGCTTGAGTGGTAAGGAGTATAATGAAAAAGATTTTGTTTTTACTTTATTTAAGTAGTTCCTGACAGAACTTTATGTATTAGACTAGACTTACTAAAATACAACACTTTGTTTTACACTTAAGGTTACTTAATTTTTTTTTAAATACGAGATTTTACATAATGAAGTAGCCTGTTTAAAAAAAATTATTTATAACGAAAACTGCAGTATTTTTTTAGGTTTTCTAAAAAAAAGGATATGCTCACTGAGTTAGGAACATACTTGAGTGATGCACGAAAAAGATGATCTAACATAAGTTTCGGGGTACGAAAACCGGCATTCATGCAAAATCTATCGATATTCATTTTCATCTCAGAAGTATCTACAGTGAAGTTTTATAAACTTTATTTTTGCTAAAACTTACAAAGTTTTTTTTAAAACAAATATTCACAATTTTACAAAATGCTACAAACTAATTCTTAAATCATTAGTCTGGTTTCACTTCGCTTATATAGTTTGTAATCGTAGGTGAAGATGATCTCTACGTGGTCAAGCATGATGGACTAAGTCCCTTATTTTTTTTTCTTTAATGGTGATGAGCTAGGACAATGAAGAGTTCTGGTTGATTTTTGGTTGGTTCTCAGGAGAAAAAAAAAGGAATATTTTTTTGTATAAAGTGTGGTTGGTGGTTGATGGAAAGAAAAAAGGTACTTGGACATAAATTATTGAATTAAAGATGCCTATATAAATTTTTTTAGTAAACTAAATATAAATATAAATGATATTGTAATTTAGATAAGAAATTCTATTGTTAAGACACTCCTCTGTGGTGGAGACGTGCTTACAAGTCATTTCCCTTGCCCAGCTCTGTTAACAGACACCGGATGTCACTCAGATTTTTCAATTATTCCCAAGATCGAGAAGGAGATTAGCCAACGCTGTCCACAAGGGGGTAGCACATCCCGGACACCGGGGTCAAAATGGTTATGTTAACTCGAATAAGCCTTTTTAAGATCGTTCGTTTTCCCCCATAAGTCAGAGTTGAGAACTGGTTCTGTCGGCAAGCAGGGTCGTGGTCCGACCGAATGGAAGATGGACCGTCAAGGTAGGAGTCTCTATGATTCCGTGTTCGGACTAGATTTGGGGTGTGGCCAGATGGTAGTTCAATTGTTGATAGAGCCAATCAAATCTGACAATTAAATATTTTATTTTTCTTCTCTCGTTCGTAGCGTTTCGAACACGAAACAGATGGGGGGTCTTTAATTTAAATTGCAATTATTATTAGTGCATATAGGATTATGGTTATGGATGATGGGTCTTGCTGAGCCATATAATGCCACACTTTTGACAAAGGAGTGGTAAAGCCAGAGTAAAACTCAAGAATGGCTAATCCAAAGAATTTGAAATGAACAAAGGGCTTAAACAGGGCTTGTACTGTGTGAGTGGAAAAGGAAATGTCAGAAGATGGGTAGGAAATGAATGCCTTTGGTAATAGCCAATGAGGAGGAGGTATATGATAAGATCCTTATTGATATGATACTCCTCATATATCCTATAAGATAAGAAAACTGTTAGAAGCATACAAATCAGCAAACAAAAAACAGAATATTTGGCTTTGAATATGGATTATGCTTCCCTCACACTAGAAAATTAGTCTTACCCAAAGTGAAAATTTTAAATATCTTGGTAGGTGGCTCTCCAATAGAACCGGCTGCGATCTTGACATAAGGGAAAAGGTCACTAAAGGAAGAAAGACAATAAGAACTTTAAATTCTTCGATAATTCTTTGTCAAAAGTGTGGCATTATATGGCTCAGAAACATGGGCCATCACTACCAACTTAGAAAAGACCTAGCGACGGAGAGTGACTTCTGGAGACGTAGTGGTGGCATATCGAAACTCCAGCACATCCCTAATCACGTGATCAGAGAAAAAGTACAGGAACCCCACAATATCTTGTACACTATCGGTACCAAAAAGCTGAGCTGGTACGCCATGTAATGAGAACGTAAGAAAATCGAAGGCCCAAGAGAATAATAAATTATGTTCCTAAGGAGAGGATGAGAAGAGGACGTCCGGCAAAGAAATGGTACGATGGATTGCAGGAATGAATGGTAGCCAGAGGTCTTGCGGAGGAGGACTGTCAGGACCGGGAAAAGTGGAAAAAATCATTGTTAGCCTACGACATATGACGATTGTTGTAATAAAGTCGTATTACATATAAATATATAACAGTTTCTTTCTATACATATAATAAAACCTCGGCCGCGTTTGTTCGCGGTAGTCTTAATAACTACTGCACGGATTTTCATGCGGTTTTCACCAATAGTTAGAGTGATTCAACAGGAAAATTTAGATATACAATTTGTCGAGGTTTTGTGTAAATGGGTTGGAATATTACGATATTTTGCAGAAATGTTGGTAAAACTATAGCCGCCTGGGAGGTTCCATCGAAGACGCCTCCTAATATCTCATATGTATCTAACTATTTATATATATTTTAAAACAAAGTCCTCGGCCGCGTCAGTTCGCGGTAATCTCAATAAGCACTGCACGAATTTTCATGCGGTTTTCACCAATAGGCCGGGTCTGAAAATACAAAAATACAAGTAATCATGAGCTTCGGAATGGATAAGAGAATTTAATTATGGGAAATGTCTATACCTCGGTAACGTTTTAACAAACATACAAACATCTATACTTCGAAATGTTCGTTGAAAATTTTATTTCTAAATGAAATGATAACAGATATTAACTCATTACCCACAATTCTATTCTCTTTTCCGTACTAATGCTCACGATAACTTACATCTTTTGGAAAATATTATAATAAACAGTTAAAACCTGGTGTAACTTAACTCGAAGCGACTACCCGCGGAACAGATACCGGACTGCCGAGAGAAGTGAAAAGTCAAAACAATGGAATAACTATGTTATATCGCAGATTCTGACACTCTGAACAATAATTATGAACATTTGAAAGTAGTTAAGTATCAATAATTTAATTGAAATAATAAAAATCATCGTTTCAATTTCAACAATACTAACATAATTTGAACTTTCATTCATTTCACAAAATTAAGACATTTAACTGAGACAAATACAACTTTTTAGGAAACGAAAATTTCAAATAGTTATTGCAGTTTTAATTTAATTATTATTAATATAAATTGCTCAACTATTAAACGACTCATTAGTTAAATATAGCTATTCTTATACCGATGGAATTCTAGCCTTTAAACTAACGTTGAATAAAGCAAATCTTATAACTCATACACAGGCCACCAGTCTCACGCAATACGTCAGGAGCATGTCGATGGCGCCAACCCCCAAGTTTTTTCCCAACCAAAATTCGCTCAACACGGTAAAGAAGTTTTCACTTCAAAAATGCTTCTTTTCACTTTTTTTGTGTATTTATCTTACTATATTAAGTATAACCATTTTTAAAACAAAAATAATTATTTATTGATTAATAGTAAAAGTTTTTTATGTACGAGTTCCTATAGCCATACCTTAGAGAGAACGTTACAGGTTGATAAGTAAACATTTTAATTCAATGATCAGAACAAGAAATGCCGATAATCCTGGTTCAAATCCCGCTGGTGGCGGGGATCATTTATTATCAATAATAATAAAGTGAGCAGTCGGAGATGGATCATATGGGATCTAGGGCCCTCCTGGGGCTTACCCAGCCTCTATAAATTGGGTACCCAAAATAATGGGGGGGAGAATCTGGCGGTTGAGCGTGATATAGGACAAATCAGTTCCTTGCACAATTGTTGTCCAAGAAACAGTACAATCTCTACCGTTCAGTTTAGACAGGTTCATTCTCACGCAATACGTTAGGAGCATGAGATGGTAAGATCTTTTCTTATCAAGCGGTAACAAGGAGTGTGAAATAGAAAGAACAGGTGGATTTTGTGTTGATGACTGGAATGTTGTGAATATACGAATTTATAGTGGAAATATCCATGTCGTTTTGTATGGCATGATTCGAAAAATTGTAACTACAAGAGGAAGGGAGGAAAAGAGGGCGAGAGGGAGGGAGGGAGGGAGAGAGGGAAAGAGGGAGAGAAGGAGAGAATATCCACCTGTTGGTGCATGTACCGACAGGTTTGAACCTGCACGTTTATGTAGGGGGCTTCTAGACCAGCATTTTGATCATGTTCAAACCTGTTTTGACAGATTTGAACATGTTTTGACAGGTTCGAACATGTTTTGACAGGTTAAATTAAACTGAATACCAAAAGAAACCTCGATACTTAGGATCCATATGAATTAACAGTGTACAATTTAATTGACCGAGTTTCCAATTTTGAATCGTTAAAATGAACCGAAATAGAGCAATTTTTTAATCTTATATATAATATTGTCGTGCCACATTGTTTGTAAAAAAACTCCTCCGAAACGACTAGACCGATTCTTATGAAATTTTGTGTCTATATTCAGTAGGTCTGAGAAAAGGATGTAAAATATTTTTCATACCCCTAAGTGATATGTATCGGCCACTATTAACGATTATGCGTCGATTGTAGCAGTGACGCTTGATGATGCTGCATTTTTTATATGTTGTAAGGGCATGTCTGAATAGTGTAAATCCAAGTTCGCAACTGAAAAAACGGAC
The DNA here is from genome assembly GCA_037127475.1 of Arma custos. NCBI lineage: Eukaryota > Metazoa > Arthropoda > Insecta > Hemiptera > Pentatomidae > Arma > Arma custos. Next base: position 26,716,840 of record CM073762.1, read on the forward strand.
AGGAATACTTTTGGTGGCCGAAAAACTTCGAAATTTTCGTAGTTATTTCACTTTTTGGCCTGCATCTCCTCATCGGTGCATTTTAGGGAAAACACATAAATAACCATTTTTAAAGAAGATAAGTAGGTCCAACAGATCCTGAGTTAAGTTACAATCATATAATAACTAATCTGAATCTTAGCTCTATCTAATATACAAAATTTTCGTGTCACTGTGTTTGTAACAAAACTCCTCCGAAACGATTTGACCGATTCTTATGAAATTTTGTGTCTCTAATCAGTAGGTCTGAAAATAGGATGACAACTTTTTTTCATAACCCCAAGTGATATATGTCGGTCATTATTATTGATTATGTGTAATTTGAATTCATCAATTATGGAATCGTTTGGTCATACAAAATTTCACCGGGAATGTTGATGAAGGAGCAATGCTAACAGGAATCTTTAAAGGAGAAGTCGTCCCGTAGCCACGTATTCCAATGATACCATCACAACCCATAATACCGTTCAAAAGACCTCAATTTGATGGCTTTTGCTATGACCATCAATAAGTCTCAAGGCCAGACAATGGTCATTTGCAGTTTGGACCTAGAACATCCATGTTTCTCTCATGGACAATTATATGTTGAATGCTAACGTGATAGTAAACCACCTAATCTATTTGCATTGGCAAAGGACAGATTAAAAAAAAACATTGGGCATCGATTAGCGCTCAATTAAATTGAAATTAATAGTTATAATTTAAAAAAATATTATTAGCCATAATTAAAAATCAATCATGATATACCTCATTGATTAATCTAATGTTTATATTTTATCAGTAAGGAATTGTGTATATTATTATTTATTATATACTCTACTTAGATATAAGATGAATAAAATGTAAAATCAAAAATATATTTAATTCTTTTTTTCCATTCATTCATTGTTTCTTTAAACTTCAAATTTTAACGTAATATATTTTTAAAACTATTACCAACAGCCACAGCAACACCACAGGGTCAGCTAGTAGAACAATAAAATAATAATGCGAGAAAAATATCATGGTCGAAGCCCAGATAAGATTCACAAACGGTTGCAAAGCCCGAATTGACGCCCGGGAAGTTAGTGTGATTGGAAAGTAATTGTTCATTATAAGCTGCTTGAAGCTGGCCAAACCATTAATTCGAACCTCTACTGTCAACAACTAATGCGATTGAAGAAGGCGATTTTAAACAAATGACCGAAATTGATCAATATCAAAGGCATTGTCATAATACTTGACTGATTGTTGGAAAAATGCAGCCCCTAAGAGAAAAAGAAGGTAGTGCCAAGGTCAAATCAATTTCGTGAGATAGTCTTGATTTGACTCTTCGGATTTTACTTTTTTATTACCTTTTTTTTTGAGTTGCTATCGAAAATATTTTAACAACGGTTGATCTATATGCAATCGATTTGTGAACAGAAATTAGTTCAGAATGTGTCTATAGACTTATTAAAAATCTAAAGTTACGCTTACGTTAATTTGCATGTAAGTCTGTCTATAAATAATACTCTATGCATGTTTATTTTAATTTACTTAACTATAATCTAGCAACATAATAAATAAGCGATCTGAGTAATCGCGCTTCTACAGAAGTAATAACTGGCCGATGGCAAGGAAATTCAATAATTACCCTATCTATAATATCTATATAATACATTATGGATTTTCTAAGTAACTATATTACTGATTTAAAAACTATATGAATATCTATTTCTGAAGTAATCTGAATTTAAATTACGCAGTTTTTAAATAAAAAATGGTCATCGTAACACTAAAAAATATGTGGGTAGAATAAATAACTTAGTTACATACTTACCTGGGAAAATAGTTCCGAACTATACCAATAGCTGAAGATTAATTCAACTTATAGAAATATTTCGTTATGAATAAGGAGCCACTCACATGGGCATTCAATAACATGCTATACAGCATCCAACCCAAAAATATATTCATGACTCAAGACGCACTAGAGAACTAGTTAATCATATACCACAACACTATTTGTTCTAGATATTTAATATGTTTTAAACAGAAATAAAATCAAATGAAACTTAATCTTAACAGAAATCTATACGAAAATGCAGCATCCGTTATTCCTATCATGAAAGAATTTCATTATTAAACCATTTTGACTTTATTAAAAGTTGTAGGTGTGGTTTAGCGCACAAGGTTTAACCACTTTAGGGTGGGAGTAGGTTTCACAAGGCCCTTTAGTATATATAGCGCGGGGAGCCAGTGAGGGGCACATTCAGCAGTCATGGCATTCAAGGTAGAGTAGCAGCACATTCCTCTCATCTGGTCTAATCTCTTAGTTTCATGTCAACTGTGTCAAGTATTATAATGTACCTTTCTCTTGCAGGTAGTCATTCTCGCGGCTTTTGTCGCTGTAGCTAACGCAGGCATCATCGGCGCCCCAGCCGTCTACGCCCCAGGTGCACCCCTCGCCGCCAGGGCCTACGCCGCCCCCCTCTCCGTTGCCCACGCCCCACTGGCTGTAGCTCATGCTCCTCTCGCCGTAGCCCGTGCCGCCCCCGTTGCCGTCGCTCACGCCGCCGTCGACGAATACGACCCACACCCACAGTACAGCTACGCCTATGACATCCAGGATGCCATCACCGGTGACTCCAAAAACCAACACGAGACCCGTGACGGAGACGTAGTCCAGGGCAGCTACTCTCTGACCGAACCCGACGGCAGCCGCCGTATCGTCGAGTACACCGCTGACCCAGTCAACGGATTCAACGCCGTCGTACACAAGGAAGCCGGAGTCCACGCCGCCCCAGTCGCCGCTAAGGTCATCGCCCCAGCCTACGCCGCCCCAGTCGCCAGGCTCGCCGCCCCAGTCGCCAGGCTCGCCGCCCCCATCGCTCACGCTCCTCTTGCCTACCACGCCGCCCCCGCCTACTACCATTAAGTAATTTATTGTGTATATAGCAAAATAATAAAAATCTAAAAACTATTTTCCTCTTTTTCTTATTGGTTCCTGGATTATCGAAAATTCAACTTATCGTATAATCTTGATAATAATACAAGTAGGTATTGTAACTTTATTCAATTATATGTTCTATTGTTTTAAAATAGAGGCTGATAATTGGGAAAAAGTAAGTTTACTACAGTAGAACATAATTAATTTTTTTTAATATTTATCATTTCGATAATTTGTTATATATTGTGTTATACACAGAAGGGATCCATAATAATGGCTTGTTATCAAAGATAATGTTTTCACTTTAGTTTTTGGTATGGTGTTTTTTTTTTATACTTAATTTAAACTAAAACAATTCAACTTGTTGATCTCGGCATATAGGGCTTAAAGTTGTTTATCTTTTATAATCAACCATGTGAAAGTTAGTTATGTTTATAACTATTATGTAAATGATAAGTTTAGTTTATTGATTGTGAAATTAGGCTATAGATGCTGGAGAACGAAAATAATATTCTGTTCACGTTCTTTTGTTGTAGCTACAGATGAAATTTTTATTTTTATAAAAACACTTCTTATTAATGTGGAACTGTGAAGTAGTCCAGTTATATTTACAGTATCTACGTTTTCCTTTGAAAAACATCGTTTAATAAAACAATAGCTGTTCCTTGTTGTATGGTTAACTGAAACATTTAGGCTTATTCTAACATACATACATATCTTCTTCTATGTTCCTTGAAGAATGTCTGTTTTTATGGATAATGATTTACTAAATTCCTATCTAGTCACTATTATAACTTTATGAGTCTTATTTTTTCTTGTAAAAACATCTACAATAATTTGTAACACACTCCGGCTGAATTTACTTCCTAAGAAGCCAATTCCTTTCTCTGATAATCGTTAGAAAATCTAGAGCAGTTATTACTATATATTTAGCTGAACTCAATGAAATGGATAAGAATCTATCAATTTAATTTACATTACAAACCTCTACCACTACAAACCATAAAGGGGGTTCAGTACCTGAGACTTTACCGCCTCTACGATAACGGCTGTAGAGAAAGATGATTTGTGATTGTTTTATCCAAGATCACGCTCAACTGCAAGGTTTCTCCTTAATTAAGGGTTCCCTCTTAAAGAGGCTAGTTGAATCCCAAGTGGGTCTGCAGGTTCCTCAGGGTCTACCCTCACATACATGGTGATTAAATAATTTACCTACTACAATCGGAAATGAACAAAGAATCTTCAGTATATCAGCTCACGACTTCACAATGAGCTGTTCTGATTCATAATTTATTTGATAGTTCAGCTCAGTTTTATTTTTGACAGTTAGTTGTGCCATTTTTCAAATTTAGGATGGAAATGTTACCTTTTTTAATTCATCTAAATTTTTTTTTGTAAATTGTTTAATACTAAGATTCCTATTCGTCTCATAAAAATCTAAACCGTTTTCCGAACTGTTTCGGAAAGTTTGAAGTAACGGCGACATATTATTATATCCTAATGTTCAACAAAAAAAAAAAAAAAAAATTATTTAGAGATGCACATTTTTTTTAACACCGATAATATTTATGTATACATTAAACAAATAATTTAAATACCACATAACAAAAATTACTATTATAATGATTAATACATTTAATTGTATATGTTGTAAATGACAGAGATAAATAATTTGAAGTTATACTTTATTTAACACAATGGGCCTTTTTAGGCCGAAGTGCATAGTAATAAGAGTCACACATAAATAATAATAATAATATACTTTATTTAAAACGCAATACAACCTTGTATAAAAAGCTTCAAAAAATACACTGAACAATTAATCACCTCGTACGATCATTTCTACTTTCTAACCCTACTCATAAAATCACATGCCATATATTGGCTCCCACTTTGCATATCATGACAGTATTGTATTTCGCCAAAAATTTCACTATTAGAATATAAAAACAATTATCCATCCATAATAACCTTATTATACCTTCTTTCTATATTGGAAATAGACAAGGCAATTGTCAATGGTGATACAACAATAAACGTCCTTCACGTAGGGGTACAGCGTGAGGGGGGAAAACAAATATGCATATATATATATATATATATATATAATTAACCAGAATTATTATACTGGTAAACATTTGGCCAGTTTCTACTATTGTTTTCAAATTTTGAGATTTATAATTTTTTAACATCAGTACAATCTAGTCTATGTAATATTTATATAAAGGGATGCTCCAGAATAATGATAAAAAAGGAAGAAATATTAAGAAAAAAATTGTTGGTGTTTTAATCCTATTTGATTTAATCAGAATTTCAAGTTCGCTAACATAGAACTTTTTGTAACGGGAAAGAAAAATTAAAGAATATATTTCCTTGGAATTTGGGAGGTTTCAATGTGAAAATTTGTAATCAGCAATAAAATAAATAAATATGTAATAATGAGCGAATTTCTCCAAAACTTTCCATCAACAACAAATAGTAAATTATTTAACTGCAACATTCTGCCTCATATTTTCGACTCGCAGACACCTAAAAATGAAGGGAGGAAACAAAAAAAAAATATTACCTACAAAATTTATATCATTTAATTTAATTAATTTAATTTATCTTATAATAATATATTATATATTTTTATTTACAATAATAAATAACCATAATAAGAAACAATATAAGGTAGTTTTTTTTTCTTGAAAATATAACTGCGGATTTTTCGGAACCGCTTCAAATTATCTCTTTTTGGTCCCAATTTGGCTTGGCCCATCTAAGACTAAAAAAATTCTAACATATATATATATATATATATATATATATATATATATATATATATATATATATATATATAATACTCACAATTTATTATAAGTGTATGTTGCTAACATCTATTAGTTTTCATGCTGTAGATAGAAAAAAAAGGATAAAAAGTTTTTGTATAAAACTTTTTTGTATTTTGTAAAACAAAATTTCGGTTACAAAAATGGAATTGTAATGAGCACCCGAATTATTATCTTGTAGAGAGAACTATAGAAGAGTTTATATATTTATTTAATCAATGACATTACCTTAATTTTAGAAACTGTGTCAATTTCATTGTAGAATCTTTTGTGTTGTAACATACAGCTTACCTTACTTCTTGAGTTAGTATTGTATTATTACTAAGTATTGTTACTTTTTCAACATTGATTACTTCCATTATTATAACTAATTTACTTCCTGTTAATATTATTTAATTTAATGAAATGATATAAATGATACGAAAGACAAGAGGTCAGATTGGAGTGACCTTGTGCCGTTTTTAAGCACAAACAAGTTGGGCGGTGTCCGTCAGCTGATCGGTAGTCCCGTTGCCTCGGCTATCTTGGTAAACTCCGAGCCATTTTCCTATTTCAATTTATTTTATTTTTTTGGCTTACTGTTCTATAATTTAACAGAAATTATTTATCAAGCATTATCTTGTAATTGCATTTATTTGTTTTAAAAAATTGATACCAATTTAGAGTTCAGTACATGGTAGAGACAGTTTCTTGCACAACGGTTGAATGGAGGTGATTTGTCGTAAATCCCGCAAAACCGTCTGATTTCTCTCCTTATTTCGGGTACCCACTTTATGGAGTCAAGGTGAGTCCCAGGAGGGTCCTAGATCCCATAGGATCCATCTCCGACTGGTAAAAGATTAAATTGAAATCTTGCCAGCAGCGGTCGAGGGAACCTATCCGCTCCCAGTTCTTTGTTAACCTAAATTTTATATTTAAACCAAAAGCTATAGAATGAATAATTTTCAATAATGAAATTTGGTTGATAATTTTTTAGATTCTGATCCTAAAAATTCTAATACTAGTTTTTTCTTATCCATATTAAAATAAGTATGTTTTGTGCAATTAAAAATGTTTATAATCATTTATGTGGACAACACTATGTGACTACCTTGTACACCTTTGTGTCTGTTTTTAAATGTATTTATGTATGTATTTAAGCTATATTTATTAAATTTTAGATTTGATTAAAAAAATCTGTATACTGTTGGTAAAAACCATCATCATGCCACATTTCTAAACTTCTGTATTTTTCAAGAGAGCCAGTTTTCCATAACTTGAAAACTTGTTCCTTCGTTATGCATAGAAAGATATACACATTTCGATTTATTTAGAATCATTGCGATATTTATTTTTTTAAGATCTTCAATTTTGTTCAGAGACATTTTGATGCTTTAAAATTACTGGCTTAGACCTACTGATACTTAATATATTTCGTGTAAATTGATCTTAGTTTAATTAACACATAATTTACTTATCTCTGTATCTATAGTAGGGATTTTTTTATATTAGGGGAAACTTGTTGTAATGCTACAATAGATACAATGCTACAAATTTGTTACAAAGGAAATTAAAAAAAAAAGTAATATATTGGTAGCATATGTAACTGATTACCATTCCATATCTCATTTGTTGTAAACCTGATTAAATTAAATTTTGAAAACCACAAAAATTGTTAACTGATTATGCGTTCTTGCATCCCGACAATTCAGCACAAATTGCAACACGAGAATGTTCTGCTTGTTACAAAAGCCAGATAGAGCCTGGTCACACTGACAATTCATTTTCTTCGAGTTTTTCAGTTGAAGCCTTGTCATTCCGAAGGGTCGATTCCTTGATTGTCTTACGTTCTTCTCAGATTTAAGGCTGAGTAATTTCATCAGCAAAAACTATTACTGACGGATTTACTAAAGGAGGTGACCGAGAATTATCTTACAAAGAAAATTCTCTTCATTATTTAGGGAGTAGCTGAGTGTGAAGAGCGCTTACTGCTGGGTTACTGTTATCTACATTATTTATTTATTGATATTTACAACTGTATTACAATAATACATCGAGTAAATAGGATAAGTTATACATAATGACATGAGGTAATGACAAGTAGAGAAACTACTTACTGGTAGTACTCAAATCACAAGTTCAACTAAGAGGGTCACGATGCCATATGCTTTTCAGACGCCTCAAAGGATTATCGGGAATTGAAGAGGAAGCTATGTTTGAAACTAGAGGGTTTGAGTGGGAATGAAGTTAGTTATGAAAGGATAGATACCGGGTTTGGGCCATATCAGCAACAAATGGAACATTGAGGTCATTATGGATGACTTTATTCTTAACAAAATATAAAGCACTGAGGATTTTACGAAGTATTTTCGATTGTAGGGATTGGATACGAGAGGAATTCGATGGCTTAGTGTAGCTCCAAAGCTCTACTCTGTAAGTCCAAATAGATCTTATGATGGTCATGTAGATTAGTCTTTTGTAATTGGAGTAATGGGAGTAATTGTAATGGGAGCATAGAGCGTTTGTCTAGTAAGTGTTCAAGTAGCCTAAAACATCTATCGGTTTCTTGTCTTTTCAGTCTTGTATGAGGATTCCAGATTAATCGACTTGTCGACATGCAACCCTAAGTATCGGATCTGTTTAACATGCACCAGTGGGATATCATTAAAGGATACTGAAGGGCAGGAAGTCATTGGTTTACGAACTAAGGTAAAAGTGATTTGATGCGATTTTTGAGAATTTATTTTAATTCTCCAGTTTTGACACCATTCTTCAAAATCAGTGATATGGGATTGGAGGCTTTGGGATGCAATAACTGGATTGGTGTTGACTGATAATACACATGTATCATCAGCATACGTGGTAAGGACAGTATTAGGATGAGTTGTGATGCCAGTTGTATAAACTGTACAAAGGATTGGGCCAAGGATGATGATTGGTAAAAGAGGGAGGAGTAGACATTATTATGGTTTACTTGGAAAGTTCTATTTGTGAGATAGGATTGAAGGATGAGAAAGTATGTAGAGGGTAGGAATTTACGTAGTTTGTAGAGCAAGCCCGGATGCTAGACTCGGTCAAAAGCCTGTTCCACGCCATGAAAGACGCCCGAACAATATGATCCACGTTCTAATGCAGAGACTACATCCACCACACGATGACATTGCTGAATAATGGAGTGGGATGCTCGGAATCCAAACTGGTGATGACATTTAAATATAAGCTAGTCATATTATGTTAGTTATTTTGCTATGGAATGACCATTGTTAACTCAGCTTCTCCTTAAATCTTAGAAAACTTTAATGTATTTATTATATTACAATTCACGAAGAAGAAACAGTGGAAGATAGTTCTTCCTCATTTGCTGCTCTTTTACAGGACGTGCCTCTTTGTTGGTGTTCAACATTTTCTACAATTTCTATGGTGGATAAATAATCAATTATTGATTTTCTCAAAGGTTGCAGAACTTTCGAACCGTCATTAGACTACTTATAACTGCTTATTTACTTTATTCCTTACTGAATATTTATTCATTGTTATTTTAAAGAAAATTAGAAGAAAAGTAAACAAACATTTTACTGATGAATAATAAGAAACACTCACCAGTAATATCGTCAACTTCCTTATTCACTTGGATAGAATACTGTTTTTTTATTTATCCAAATCCATTCAGGCTTAACTCTTCAATTTATTACTAATAAAATAAAGTTTTTTTTTAATCCTACCATCCTGCAATAGTGTAGGAATAAATATGGGTATAGAAGCCTAGCAGTAGCAACAATGTTTCACAGGGATGCTTTAGGGTCGAGAACTCGCGAACTCTAACCACTGGGTTTGCTTTTTAGGACCGTTGTGGTTATAGGTTACATACAATATTTCATATATTATATCACATCATATCTACAGCACCGTTGTTTATAAAAGTGGTTAAGTCAAATTTTGACCAGAACTAGTTGCTGCATTGAGAGTAGCAAAATGGTGTCGTACATAAGTATAAAATATAAAGTTTTTGACTTGAAATGGAGTTGAAATATAAGCACTAACTGCTTTTCTAGCTAATGTCTAACTTGGACCATCATTCACTACAAAAGTAATACGATTTCTCTTCCCTGAGCAAAAAAAAAAATCTCCTTTAAGAAAATATGACTTAACCACTAATTCACTGGGGCTAGATGTATAACGTATTACGTATGAGTTAGGTCTAAAATTTACGGCAAATAAATAGATAAAATTATTGTACGATGTTTATAAATTTCGCAATTGGTTGTGTGCTATAATATTTAATTATTGCTACGATCTCCTCATATGAAGATTAAGTTTTTAATTTATAACGATTACTGGCCTTATTATGTAAAGAAGTACATTCGGCTGTAGCTTTTAATCTATAAATACCTTGGTTATTTTATATATTCCTTACTAATTAATGAAAGAAGATAGTTTGGAATGAAGATTAATTTAAAAAATAAATACTATGATTTAAAAGAAACATGCTATGGATTTAGAGGGAAATATATGTTTTTTTTCTGACGTACAAAGCTTTTTTTCATATGTACAAAAGATTCTACAATTTTTTTTACAAAACATTATCCAGTGCCCTTTTCAATGTACACCAATTTCTTTCAGTTGATACCAGTGTCTGTATTACACTGTTAAAGTAACTGCGTAATTTGTCGTGAAAGCTCCTGTAATTTATGTGAGTCGTGACTTTAGGTATATCAAGTCGATGCAAAACAATTCTTTGCATTTTAGATTAGAACGTGGACATGCCCTAATTTGTTTGAGTTGTAAGACTTAGCATTTCCCTTTGTTTGTTTGTTTATTTTTTTATAATTACGGATATAATTGTTTTAATTTATAATATATTAACGTGATTCTATAGTTTATTTGAGTGATTAAAATGTTTCCTTTATTTTGTGTATCACCATATTGTTATGTACTTAAGAAGTTCGGAATCCTGTTTCAGTACCTTTATAGAATGTACAACAATGGAAGTATTCATTACAATATATCATCCCCCGCCCCACCATAAAGAGGTAGCAAATTCAACACTGAATAAAAAAGGTCTTATTATTATCGATTCCAAATTGAAGTCTTCAAGGCTTTCGGACAAAAAATGTGAAAAACTCGTTTTTAAAAAATATCAATTAATAAACAAACAATTAAATTAATAAGATTCTACGGTCACATGGTAAGAATGGTTCAGGTAGACTTGAAAGAAAATATTCGACAAAATCTGTGAATAAAAGAGCGTAGGAGGGTATGTAAAACAAATGAGAGTGGAAGCAGAAGACTAATAATAACAGCCAAAGAGTGCCTAGAGAGATAACAATATGGAAAGAAATCATTATTCTTGAGGAAAATTAAGAAAACCGAAACGGTAATGAGTGGTCGAAAGAAAGGACGCAAAGGCACGCAGAAAATAGATAAAGCCAGTATTGTCTCATCATTTCTGGGTGCCGAAGATGAGAAAATAAAAGTAGTAATATTCGCGTGGTCTTAAATCACAGTTTCGTGAATAAAATGAAAAAGGAACAACTTCATGCTCGAAAAAGGAAGCAAAACCTTACGAAACCGAAGCTGTAGAGAATAAGGTTTGGAGTCGAACGAAAACAAAATCATGTATGAGATGAAAATAGTTGACTGGATGATCTTATGTAAAGGAGATAGTTGGGGGGTGCAGTCAATAAGAACACAGAATAAGTAATAAACTTATATTATGTGCCGACGTTTCGACCTACAGTGTAGGTCATCTTCAGGGCGAATGTTGGAAAGCGTGGCCGTTACATATAACGGCTGGTCAAATATTCGCCCTGAAGATGACCTACACTGTAGGTCGAAACGTCGGCACATAATATAAGTACTTCACTTATTCTGTGTTCTTATTGACTGCACCCCCCAACTATCTCCTTTATATGAAAACAAAATCAGCTCGATCGTTGATTCTGCGATTCCACAATATCCAAGAATGACGACTTCCACACCAACGTGTTTGTTTAACCGACATTAGTTGTTTTGTTTTTTTTGTTCTGCAAAAATGAACATTGTAAAAGGAAAATTTTAAGAATTTTATGAAGAGATAAGTGTTGCACCAAACTAGTTTACCAAAAATTACCCTTAATTTTGTAGCAGCCATCTTATAGTGCTAGGTTCTTCACTTGTAAAAAATAGATATCTCATGATGTTATTCGTAATATTTTAGAAGTATGTAATTCCTAGTAAAAAATATAACGGGAAATTAAAAAACATAATAATGTAAAATAGTTCATTAAGAAATTGGAGAAATGTTTAATAATTTTAGGCGTAAACTAATTTATAAAGTATATAGCTAACGTTAAATAATATTTATCTCTTATAAAAAAAAATATTATGAATACTTTTGAAGGTCCCACCGGTAAATGTATCAAAGTAGTGGGGGTGGATTTCACAAGGTGCTGAAGTATATATAGCGCGGGGAGCCAGTGAGGGGCACATTCAGTAGTCATGGCATTCAAGGTAGAGTAGCAGCACATTCCCTCTCATTTGGACTAATCTCTTAGTGTCATGTCAACTGTGTCAATTATTATCTATGTACCTTTCTATTGCAGGTAGTCATCCTCGCGGCTTTTGTCGCTGTAGCTAACGCAGGCATCATCGGCGCCCCAGCCGTCTACGCCCCAGGTGCACCCCTCGCCGCCAGGGCCTACGCCGCTCCCCTCTCCGTCGCCCACGCCCCACTGGCTGTAGCTCATGCTCCTCTCGCCGTAGCCCGTGCCGCCCCAGTTGCCGTTGCTCACGCCGCTGTCGATGAATACGACCCACACCCACAGTACAGCTACGCCTATGACATCCAAGACGCCATCACCGGTGACTCCAAAAACCAGCACGAGACCCGTGACGGAGACGTCGTCCAGGGCAGCTACTCCCTGATCGAACCCGACGGCAGCCGCCGTACCGTCGAGTACACCGCTGATCCAGTCAACGGATTCAACGCCGTCGTACACAAGGATGCTGGTGCCCACGCCGCCCCAGTTGCTGTCGCTCCAGTTGCCGCTAAGGTTCTCGCTCCAGCCTACGCCGCCCCAGTCGCTAGGCTCGCCGCCCCCATCGCTCACGCTCCTCTTGCCTACCACGCCGCCCCCGCCTACTACCATTAAGTAATTTATAAATTATTTATTCAATTAAAATAAAAATATAGAAAAATAAACGTTTTTTATATTATCAACTATACTTCCTCAACTCTTCTTCTTAAAGTTATAATCTACTGATATGTATTTCTTTTAAGCATTATGAAACTACGTTTTGTGATCGTTTTCAATGTACCTTCCATATAAAAACAATAGCTAGAAATTTAGGGTTTTTATTATTTAAAAAATTTGATATATTTTTCACTCATTTTATAAGGGTAAAATTGATATTGACGTCTGGAAAACCCTACATGATTTTTTGAAAGTAATAAAATCTCGAAATATATTTTTAATTTTTCGCTGAAAATTCCTAAACGGTACATTAAGAACTAAAAAATTCATTTTATTAAATCTAAAAAAACTAACATTAAATTCTGTGTGGAATGTGTACAAAGGATAAAAATAGAGTATCCAATTTTGCGTCAATTGAGTATCAAACTTATATTCAGAAATCTACTTCTCTCGAAATTGGCTATCTTTGCTGTATCAGAGATGATCACAAATCTCACACGATGTATTATTTAGTATTTCGTAAAGTAAAGTAATTTTGTTTTGAGTTTTTTTTTTTTATTGTTCTCTCAGATAAAATTTAAGTACTCGATTCGATTCTTCTTGTTCTTTTTTCACGCGTATTTAAAGTTAAAAAGTGTGATTACAAAGTTTAAATGACGGCTATTAGTTTTGTGTATTATTTGAAAAAGCTGCTGTGGCAGGGGCGCTGTTCAACAATTTACCAAATAAAAGCGGAAAAGCAGATTTATTTACCCCTTATTAATTATTTTAAGACAAAATTCTTAGCTAATTGAAAGATTTGAATTTGAATTATGTTTTGCCTCAACTGAACTCGGCTAGCTCTGCTTGTCAATTATGTACTACGTACATAGCGATCTGAGGTATCCTGACTACAGGACCTTTTAATAGCCTGGAGTCTCATTCGTTAGTGTATTCTTTGTTTTTAAATATTTTAATATAGTGTTTCCTTTTATAATTAGGAGTTAACAATGGTAGACAATTTTTGTCAAGGGTTAATACAAAAGAGTAACTGTTGTATTAATCAGTCATACAAAATAAGTTTTGGCTCTTGAAGTATACAAGACGGAAATCCAAAAAATAATAAAATGAAAAAATAGTACTATCGTTACCATTATATCTGTGTATATATCGACATTTCTGGTTGGGATAAAATGTATTTAATAGCGGATTATTATATTATATTATCGGAATATCATTGGCCATCATGAATAGATCGATACAGCTCTTTTCCTACGCCGACGACATCGATATTATAGGAAGATCTAAGAAGGCGGTTGAAGAATCCTTTCTCTTCCTGGCAGAGGCAGCGAGGAAACTCGGTCTGATGGTAACAAAGACAAGACCATATACATGGCAACTGAACAGCACCCAACATACTCTGGAGATAAAAGGGAATTTGTAACTTACCTATTTTAGTTGGTCACAGAATTCGCTTTTCTTGGATCCCAAGTCTCGTGCACCAAGCTCATCGAGGCGGAAACCAGGAGAAAAATAATTTCAGCAAATCGCTGCTAATTCGGGCAGAGACAACACCTAGTAAGTACGGCTATAACTGGTAAAACCAAAATCATCATCTACGAGTAGAAAACACAAATTCACCCAATACTTACATATGGAGCGGATACTTGGACCACAGCAACGATGCATTCCGAAATTTTCTTGTCTTCGAACGCTCCGATAAATATTTGGTCAGGTCTTTGTTGATAGAGGAGGTGGAAGCAAAGAAAAAATGAGGAGTTTGATCTATTTAGTAAGCCTGACATGGTTAGTGTTATTAAACGAACCGGATTAAGATGGGCTGGACGTATGGCCAGGATGAGCGAGGAGGAAACTCCTAAACGATTGTTGGCGGAGGTCATCCACGAAGGAGTGTCGGTCGACCGCTACTGCAGTGGATAGGCTTTGTGGCTGACGCAAGGATTCTGGAAGTCCGCAACTGGACAGTAGCAGCACTCAACAGGGTCTACTGGTGGATGCTAATTGAGAAGGCCTGCTCATCGTGTTATTGCGCCGAACTACTAATAATGACGAGAAACAATTTTACATGTAAAGTCGAAAAATAGGATGTTAAGACAGAGACAAAAGCGACGAGAACTGTAAGTGGAGTGGAGAAAGAAAAGCTGAATTCTAGCAAAGAATGAAAACCTGGCGGGAAAATAAGCAGAGCAAGAAGCCCCAAACATCAACCATGAAACGTATAATAATAACATCGTCCATAATACATTTTCGACTTCCTTCAATTCAAGTTCTCTGTTATATGTCCGTCATCCCGAGAACGGGCCTTCAGAATTTTATCCAGTAGCATCTCCCGGTCAGAGGCATTCCTCTGGTCCCCTCTATCCGTCGCTCCAATACTATTATTACTTCCTCTTCATCCAATTATAAAAGAATTGCAAATATGAGTTCAATTAGTACCTATGAATATTTATAAATATTTACTGTAAGATTTGGCACTTTTTAGTTATAATAACTTCCTTTTGAAATTTTTGAACCGATTAATGTTTTTGATTAGGTCTCTAGTCCATTGCCTGTTTAATGTTTCCATAGGATGTCCAGGTAATAGAGTCCAGGAAATAGAAAGAACAAAAGGAGTTTGATGATGTGTTGAATGAGTGGAATATCATGTATTTGGTATGAATATGCGATTTTCTGTGGTGATGTTTTTACTGTGTATAGCGTGATTCGAAATAAACCAAGGGGTATTAACAAAGTTAGTTAGAATTTGGGTTGTGTTGTTCACATCTTTTGTATTCGGAATGATTTTCTGAACCCCAATCTTCTGTTCCAATTAAGTCTTAGTATAGTGTTGTAGATAAGACGTTTGTTTCGGTAGTCTAGAGATCTCTTGTACACAAGATGTGGCAGTAGTTCGAAAAATCTTGTCTGTTCTTGTTTTTAAAATTTGTATATGTATGTCGGATTTGTCCAAGTAAAATCCGATATAATGTACATAGTTTTTAGAATGTAAATAGCCGCTGTCAATTTCGATTATTGGACACAAAGCTTTCCTTATGGAGATCCTCACGTGGCGGGATTTTGTGGCGTTTTTTTATTATAAATATTATTTATTAATATTTTCATTACTTCATTGATGAAAATAATGATGAATGTATCATTTGATTAAGATCTTTTGTCATATTAGAAGCTTTTTTTGATAATTCATTGGCTCTTAAGTCATCAACCTGCAGTTTACTGTCTGTTAACATTATATGGAAGGGACTTTAATCACATTTGTAAAAATTCAATAATTCGCATTTTTTAAAATTAATTGAATTTTTGTGATATAAGGAATAGTAAAAATAATTAAAATAGGTTTTACATGTTTTATTATTTTGCTATGTACACAATAAATTATTTTTGTACGACAATTCTTAGTGGTAATAGGCGGGGGCGGAGTGGTAGGCTAGAGGAGCGTGAGCGATGGGGGCGGCAAGCCTAGCGACTGGGGTGGCGAGCCTGGCGACTGGGGCGGCGTAGGCTGGAGCGAGAACCTTAGCGGCAACTGGGGCGACAGCGACTGGGGCGGCGTGGGCACCAGCATCCTTGTGTACGACGGCGTTGAATCCGTTAACTGGATCAGCGGTGTACTCGACGGTACGGCGGCTGCCATCGGGTTCGATCAAGGAGTAGCTGCCCTGGACGACGTCTCCGTCACGGGTCTCGTGCTGGTTTTTGGAGTCACCGGTGATGGCGTCTTGGATGTCATAGGCGTAGCTGTACTGTGGGTGTGGGTCGTATTCATCGACAGCGGCGTGAGCAACGGCAACTGGGGCGGCACGGGCTACGGCGAGAGGAGCATGAGCTACAGCCAGTGGGGCGTGGGCTACGGAGAGGGGAGCGGCGTAGGCCCTGGCGGCGAGTGGTGCACCTGGGGCGTAGACGGTTGGGGCGCCGATGATGCCTGCGTTAGCTACAGCGACGAAAGCCGCGAGGATGACTACCTGCAAGAGAAAGGTACATGATATTAATTGAAATAGTTGACATGACACTATGAGATTAGACCAAATGAGAGGAATGTGCTGCTACTCTACCTTGAATGCCATGACTGCTGAATGTGCCCCTCACTGGCTCCCCGCGCTATATATACTAAAGTACCTTGTGAAATCCACCCCACTACTTTGATACATTTACCGGTAGGGCCTTCAAAAGTAAGCTGTATATATTTTTTATGTAATTACCGCCGATTTTTTGAATATTCGTCTCCTGATCATACTTGATCAATTAAATCATAGTATGTGATCCCTTACGTATTGGCACAGTTAATGCTATACTGTTTATTTAGAAATTGCTTTTTTTCCAATCGCACATTTGTTATTATTTGTTTTCGAACACAAAAGCTGTTATCAATAATATTGACTATCTCATCGATTATATATTTATATCAGCTGTTTCCAAGCATTTGAACTTTTAAGCAGTATCATCCTCCACTTCTCAAATTGTTACATAGATTTTTTAAGTTATTTAAGAAAAAGCTAATGCTTCGATCTGTTCTTATTCTTCAATTTATTATTCGAAACGACTGTTGATGATCAACAGTGAAATATATACGTCAACACTTTTTTCTGAGTCAATTGCTTATTATTGCTTTTTTCATTGTTATGCGCAATTGAATAAAAAAAACTATACCACAACAACCTAATAAGGGTCTCTTGTTCAGTACATGGTAGAGACTATTCTTGTGAATTGTTTCTTGGACAACTGCTCTGCAGGGAGGTGATTTGTCCTAGATCTCCCTCATCCGCCAAATTGTCCCCCCATATTTTGAGTACCCAGCTTATAGAGGGTAATTATATATAATAAATAAAATATAAATAACTTGTAGAACAATCATTAAACACATATCTAAAGAAGCATCCAAATAGTTTTGATTTATGAATTATTGTTTTGTTTTTTTAGAAAATTCTTTACACATTGTTAAATATTTTTATTGAACCTATAATGGAACGGGACAGTTCCGAGTTTCCTGTGTCGAACGATGTAATAGTTATTTAAACTCATAATTGCTTGGCCTATTAGATGTTCGAAATCACCCATTTTCCCCCGTATATATATATATATATATATATATATATATATATATATATATATATATATATATATATATATATGTATGTATGTATATATAGTTTTTGTGGGGTTGCAATAAGCTGTTCATCATTGGCCCGTGCCATATAGTTTTGGTGACAATAGTGAACAAACAATTTCTAACAATTACCCCTCCTCAATAATAATGTGAGTAACATCGCCGTTGTGAGGTTAAGGTCCTAATATCAGTCCCTATGGATATGGCTAGCGAA
This sequence comes from Arma custos, assembly GCA_037127475.1. Classification (NCBI taxonomy): domain Eukaryota; kingdom Metazoa; phylum Arthropoda; class Insecta; order Hemiptera; family Pentatomidae; genus Arma; species Arma custos. Next base: position 26,735,090 of record CM073762.1, read on the forward strand.
TTTCAGACGTACCCCAGTAGTTACAAAGTTTTGTTATGCGTCAAATCTAAATTTAAAAATCTAAATGGTGATTATGATTCGCACGCTAGCAGTTTTATAATGGTACAACTGAAACAAATTATTACTTTGAATCGTTTGTCCTACAATAATAATTAAATTCAGGAATACGAAATTCATAACTGAAGAAAAGATCTTGACACAGTATGCCGTCACTTAATATGTCATCTTGAATCTATAAATAGCAAGAAAAGATGCATAGAAGCTTCAACTTTCGAATCCTTTCGTTTTGTATTGATCAAAATGGTATTTTTTTTTTTTCGTTTCATTCGAAGGGATTATATTTCCTTATTCAGCCACTGTGGTTTTGAAAAACTTCTCCAACCTTTTCAGTTATCGAAGAGTTTGAATAGCCAGTGCTTACATAACGCTTGGAATGGTTTGGCCACCTAATTGTTTAATAGGGATCTCTGGAAATGCTCTGTAAAAATATCCGATATAGATGGATCGTAAAGCTATTTCAAAGAAAAAATCTTCATGAACTGCGTTCTAAAGAAACCAAGAATATTGTTTAGCTTTCATTATTGTTTTCTTTCTAGATATAAGATAGAATGTTGATAAAAAATGTATCGACGTGAAAGCTTTATCCTTTGTTACCTCATTTCAAAGTAACCCTTTTTTTTTTTTTTCACATCCTCCAAACTTTTATTTACAATATATTACAAATTTACAATGAATACATGCAAATGCTTATAGATATAAAGGCCTTCTGTTACCTTTCGGTATTTTAAGGCGTTACAATGTGAGTCCGCTGAAGGCGGTTTTTACTCGAACCGGCTCAGAGCCCTTTGTAACCCTTTGAAAGTACCATCTATTTATTGGCACATTCAATGCCACTGTACGAGTATGTGCCTCTTAATTATTTATCATAACTTCATCATTTTATCATACTCATCATTTATCATATATCACACTTTATCATATCATAAAAAATTATATCATAACTTCTATTATAATTAAAACTTTATATAAAAAATATATATAAATTCACCTAGTTTACCTATACAAAAAGATCGCTCCTTAATAAAAACGACATAACTACAATTTGGCATTTGTGAGTTATTTGGCATTAATGAGTGATTCAGTAGCAATTGTATTGGTCGAAGGATTTTTATTCAGAAAAGACATATCTGATATTCCATTTTCAACATGTTATTATTTTTTAATAAAGTCCTATTTTCAGATGTATCATGTTTGAACTTGATGTTTTATAGAAATAAAAGTTAAAATCAATAAAGTTGCACGCTTTCAAAAATTTTCAAAGGACTAATGAGAGAATTTCAATGTCATCATTGAAATAGGAATGCTTTTCTTTACCAATACCCAATTTATTTTTTCAACTCACATGGAACATTTGACTGTTGAAAAGTAAGGCTTTTGAGATCTTTTAAAAGCGCGATATGCTATGCATCATACGAGTTTGTGCCATCCCGATTTGATGTCAACTTTTCAAAATCAATGCTGTTAATGAATTTAATTAATTTGGACCGATAAACAAAATACTATATGTATATATATATATATATATATATATATATATATATATATATATATATGTATATATATATATATATATATATATATATATATTATTTTGTTTGCATAATACATATATACATACAATAGGTAACACCAAAGATTAAAGCTTTGAAAGCTGCATGAAGTTCGTCTTCCTGCTCTAAATATTTTCGTTTCAAGGTCTGGTTCAGTTCTTTGAGGTCTTGTCTTAGGTTCTTGTCTTTTGTACAATTGATTTGTTTTTTTTGTTTATTTTTCTTGAAATATACACTAACAAAACATATATACAGTTGCTTTTCGATCATTTTGTTTAGGTCCAAATTTGGTGGTATAATATCACAATAATTCCATACTTTCTTTATCATGCTATAAAATCCTAAAGGTAGAATGCTTATTGAATATTAGATTACAGAGGTTAGGAAAATTATGAACTACACCAGAATATTAATGGGTACAAATCAAATGGAGAATCCTGATATTTGTTAAATTAGTTTATTATTTTCTGTATTTTCAAATCATAAATAAGAATTTTATAAATCTTCATCAATATAAAATCAATAGATTTTTTTGGACTAGCTCAAGCATTCAATCAGCAACTGCCATTCATTCAGCATTATTTCATTCAAATTTTGTCTTACTATAAATGTTGAAGAAATAAACGTATACTCTAAACCGATAATTTCTCGATTTTACTCTATTGAAATGATTTTAAACTCAACTGTTAAATAAACATCAAAAACACTCTTTCATTTTATTTTAGGAGAGGGATATTTCAGTACTTTTATTTCTGTAGATACGAAATTCGATCCGGCTATTACAGATAAAGTATTTATTCTGTAGTCAGTGAATTAACTCTAGTATCTGAAGCTCCTGTTGGGGGTCACCCAGCCTATATAAAGTGGGTACCCTTGATTGGGTATTAATCCTGATCTCGACCAAATTACCTCCTACGCAACGGCTTAGAATAAGTTCCTTCCCTTACCATATACCGAATTCTTCATGGATTGTATAATAATTTTTTTAATTATGTTAGACCATTTTGGGTTGGAAGGCTATTAATTAAAATTTGGAAAGAATGGAAGTGATCTCTTTTACTGTGCGTAGTTCATTTTAAGAGTGGGATGAGAAACGGAAGAGGTTCTAATTTATTTTTCTAATTCTATATTTTTCCGGTGATGGGGTTTACCGTGCCCTTTTATTTTTATTTGTTTATTTTTATTTTTTTTTAAATGATGGCGTATGCCCTAAAGATGTGCTACGAAACGGCGGGCTTAAGAATTAACTTCGAGAAGAACTTCGAGTACATGACCGCTGGAGATCCTGATACAAATGCGCTTCTGGTGGACAGAGAAATCTTATTTGGATATAACCGGGTCTGAGTATGACGTCAGGAAAAAAGTGGAGCAAGCCCGAAAAACTACTATAATGCTACATGCGGTCCTGTGGAATACAGAGATATCCAGAGGGAATAAACACCGTATTTTCACAACCATTGTCGAATCTATCCTGACTTATTCTTCGGAAACCTGGACTAGAAGCTACCGTCTGTACTCAAAGGTTCAGGCGGTTGAAATGGATTTCTGGAGGAGATGTCTCCGTGTCACTAGGCTGGATAGGCTTAGAAACGAAGAGATTCGACAGAGGATGGATGTGAATATATCAACAAATGAAAGGATCGGGGCACGCTGTGAAGAGAATGGCGTTTGAATGTTGGCCGAACAGAGTTCTGGATTGGGTTCCACCAGGGAGGAGAAGACGCGGACGGCCCAGAAGCATGTGGATGGAGGGAGTCCAGGAGGAGATGGCCGGTAGAGGTCTCCAAGAAAGGGATTGGATGGACCGTGAGGTGTGGAGCTCTGCTCTGACAGGTTGAGGCAACCCATGTTGGAACCCCTATAATAATAAATTTATTTTTTTTCTCTGAGATTTTATATGTAATCTTGCCAGGTTTGATAGATTGTTTTTTGTTTTTTTTTCCTTAGCCCCTTTTAGGTTTGAAGGTTTCTAAGCTGGATTAGGATTAGGTTGGAGAGGATCTCTTTTACTGTACTGCGTACATTTTAAGAGGAGGATGAGAAAATGGAAGGCTCTAATTCCTTTATTAATTTATTAACTTTATATTTTTCCGGTGATGGGGCTCACCGTGTCCTTTTCCTTTTATTTGAGATAGATTGTTGTGGTATGGATTGGTTTTATATTTCCGAATCGAGTTTGTTTATCGAGTACCACTTCGTACAATACACATGCATATTACTTCCATTTTTCCACTTAACAGTTCTAAGTTATGAATGAGTCATACAATCATCAAAATTTATGCTACGTATACATAGACATTTCGAGATATTCTTTAATTTTCTTTTTATTATTCTGCTATAGTACTCTACCATGTATTACTGTGATTATAATAGAAACATACTATAGGCATTTGACAATTCCGGATTAACTAAATCTGAATATAATGGAGGCCTGAGTATCCTGCTTCTCTTAAGGTCCCAGGTTAGCCACTGCAACTAGTAAAAATTAGATTTAAACTACAAATGTAAACTTTTTTTCGTACTCCTTTCAGAATCATAATGTCAAAATGTTCGTAATTATTATTGATGTTTCATCATAAGATTTCATCTTATGCTGTAGTATGAAATCATACTCATACTTTGTTTATTAAAAAATTCCTTAAAAATAAGTATTCATTTATTTTTTATTATTGCTACATAAGGTAAATGTTGATGATATAGCATTGATCTTTAAAATAAAAACTTTCTTGTATAAAACAAAGTGATTAGTATTTCATGCGTAACTCGAAGAGGGGACGCATTACACAAGTGATGTCCTATATAAACTCTTCTCCGACAGTGGACACAGTACAGTTCACAGTTGAACAACAACAACAACAATGGTATTCAACAAGGTATCGAATAGTGTTTTGGTTTTTGTTGTGCTTTATGCTTTGCGCTCAGGTACTTAAGACTGTCCTTTCAGGTTATCGTGTTGGCTGCTTTGGTCAGCTCAGGAGTCATCGCCGCCCCAGCGGTACCCGTGGCCGCCCCAGTCGCCGTCGAGGAGTACGACCCTTACCCGCAGTACGCCTACGCTTACGATATCCAGGACGCTATCACCGGTGACTCCAAAAGCCAGCAGGAAACCCGTGAAGGTGACGTCGTCCAGGGCAGCTACTCTCTGATCGAACCCGACGGCAGTCGTCGTACAGTCGAATACACAGCTGACGCAGTCAACGGATTTAACGCCGTCGTACACAAGGACTATGGAGTAGTCGCCGCCCCGGTGGCAGTAGCCCCAGCAAGGATTGCCGCCCCAGCTATAGCCCCCGTCCCAGTTGCACCCGCAAGACTCGCCGCCCCCGCTGTAGCTGCAGTCGCTAAAGTTGTTTCCCCTGCTTTTGCTGCACCTGTTGTATACTCTAGATATGTTTTGTAAATAATGTTTTAATAAAATTGGTCAATGTCATCTATATAACCATTTTCATTTATACTCCTATTCATCGAATAGTCGGTTTCTAATATCTTAGAGATATGTCATTATTAATCTCGAAAACTTTCAGTAATTTTTATGGCACATGATCGAAAAGTTCTAACACAAAATCAGTAGGTATTTAAATGGATTAATTAAAAAAAAAAAATACTCTTTTAGAATGAGATTTTTACTATCTTTATCCGAAGTGAATTAAATCACAATAACTTTTTATTTAATACATTCGACACATTATAAATTTCTCAACTTTTATTTTGAATAACAAATCCCTTTAAATTGTCCTAGTTCAATCATTTCCCTTTTAAAGTTCTTTACAAATGATTATTAGCCCAGAAATTCAGTTGTAGGCTTTATCGTTTCTTGTGTATGTTACATTTTAACGTGTAGTTAACGATTCCCCTATTAAAAATAATTAACTTAATATGACCGATTTAAATAAGATAATAGATGTTGTTTTGCTATTTTCACTTATTTAATTTTCAGGTAGTCAGATCCACTTATCTCATACAATCACATTAATTTTACTTTCCTATCGTTGGATGTGACCTAGCAAGATGGTTTGGTGCCCAGAAGTGAAACTTGGCACTAGTAGCCAGCGGCGACCTAACTGTATCCGTCAATGAATTTGCAAAACAGGATCAAAAAGTCCACTAGCCAGACTCGTTCCCCCACCAATACTAGTACCAGTATCCCCCTGAAAAAACCCCTGTCTGAAGTAAGTGCTCTGGAAGTTAGCATTGACTTTTTCCAAATCAATATCAAGTTGATTAGACATTAAAGGTGTTACCAATTCTGGCTTGACACTGATTAGTGATTGGTTATTAATGATGATTAGGATTTCTTCGAGAGGTGCATAATTTCTGCAAATCGTAGTGACATTAATTTTTCCCTTAAGTTTAGCCTGCGACTGGAAGCATTCGAAATGTTCTAATGTCTTTCGAACATTAGCACCCACGACCTTGCGACTACTTTTCAAGAGTGTGTAAAGGTCATCAAGAAGTAGAACACGATCTGCTACTATTTCTTGATTTTTGACTTTTATAATTCAATAATATTTTATTGATTGATTTAATTATATGTATATTCATTGAATTTGAAGGCTTTATAAACAATTAGCGACCCACCCCAGCTTTGCTCGGGTAATAAGGCATATTACGCCTACATAATTTGTCTGTGTAATGTATTTTTTTTTATCACGTACCGGCCACTAAGGACGACGTGAAGATCATTGGTTAGGCTTCTTTGGGAGTCTTATTTTCTTTTTTCCCATCTCAGCTAATGTAATTTATTATATAGAAATTATAAAAATAAAAAACAAAACCAATATTTCTTTATATATGAATTTATTATCTAGCACGTTAGATAATTTAACGGGATGCGTCTTAGGTGAAAACCATCGATATTCCAACCCATTTACCCAAAACCTCGACAAATTATATACCTAAACCTTCCTGGTGAATCACTCTATCTATTGGTGAAAACCGCATGAAAATCCGTGCAGTAGTTTTTGAGTTTACCGCGAATAAACACAGCCGAGGCCTTTGTTTTATAATATCTATAGATTATCAATGCACTTTTTATTGTTTGATTATTTTAATCATTAGAATTTTATTCTTCATTTTTTCAATTTTGATAAAAAAACTGTACCATTACAAACCATGAAGGGCCTTGGGTTCAGAATTTGGTAGAGACTCTACTGTTTCAGGACAATGGTTGTGCTTGGGTGTGATTTGTCTAATGACCGAGATCATGCTTAACCGCCAGGTTTTCCCCCCAATTGAAAGTAGTAACTTTGAAGAGGCTTGGTGAGCCCCTGGAGGGTCTACAGATACCACAGCATAGGGTTCACCTGTCGCTGTTAACATATTATATAATTTGTCTCAGCTGGGTATAAACTCTTCCCCTCTTGCTTCCAATTTTTAGTATACATAATTATAGTATACTTGTTTTTCAATAAATTGTTTTTTGGAAACTTGGCGGTCTTATTTCATTTATAATACCTAATTAATAAGAATAATTTACTTTAAAAAAAAAACAAATTATCTCTGTTGAAAGCATTGGAATGAACGCATTTATAATTTATATTATATTATATATAAATCGTGATGCTTCTATTTGTTTAATTTTCTGTAATCGTGAAATATGAGGATTGCCGAACTTTCTTGGAATCCGTGAACAATGAAGACAAGTTACAAGTGTTGAATCTATAACAAGGCCGGGTAATTTCTCTTCTGAAGAATGTCTTTCAGTTTTAACACCTGGTGAAACCCGAAAGAATTTAGTTTTTTGGGAGTGTTACCCTCTCTTATACTGAGGGAACTTTATATATATATATGAGAGAGAGAGAGAGAGAGAGAGAGAGAGAGAGAGAGAGAGAGAGAGAGAATAGAATAGAAAAATAAATTTTCTGAGACCAGCTCCCTTAAGAATAACAGAAGTATAAAGAAATTAATAAAAGTATATCTGGCCAAACGCAACAAATATTATTGGAATACTACAATATTTACTTAATAAAATGAAAAAAAATTTAAACTAAAACCTATCTTGTGATAGAGAATTAAAGAAAGTATTAAAAAAATATCATACAAATTTACAATAAAAAGAAATTGGCTTATGGAAAAATAAATAAGTAGATAAGAACGTCTAATAATATGATTAAGAGTGAGGAATGTTTACGGTGATCCATCAATTAATTGTGTTGAATATAGCTATTTATTTTTATTGGTTATGGCGGATATCAGGTGGAAGTGAGAAGGTACCTTCAAAAGAAAGGTAGAACGAGCGAGAATGGAAAGATCAAATTTTTGGTTCTGTGACGGATATAAAGATCGGATGGGCGAGATCTTCAGCCCTGGGATTGGATAGAGGATTTGAATTGTTGGAGACTATAGATATAAGATGGATGATGTGAGTTGATGATTTGGTATAACAGAGAACCTAGGATTGTCCTTTGGAAGGACAGCGTCTCAGATGACCTCCGGAATCTTAACGAAATATCTTACAGACTGACAAGAATGGACAAGAGTTATTTTACAATTTATAACTATTTTACACAAATAATAAATAAGTATTCACTTATTTGGTGTTTAATTTGACTGCACCCCAACTATCTCCATCCTTACCGTAAACCATTTAGGTTTGTAACTAGGTTTCTCTTCTTGATCAACTTGTTACTTATGAATTTTGAATTTGCAGGAAATCTGGTTTAGAATATCTTCTGGTGTAATTCCGGAGATCTTTTTTTATTCAAACAATCCATTTAATCGTGTCTGTTTTGGATTGGCTCCTATTTGTTTTCAATAAACTGCACTACTCGTTTAGTCAGTCTGCCTGAATTGATCTCCATACAACCTTTAGCGTTTCCTAAAATCGCTGTGAATTTAAAAGTACTGTTTCATTTCTTTTTTGTGTAAAATGATATTAATATATTATTATTATCAAGAATAAAGGTAGTTCAATCATTCTTTAATATAAAATTAGCTTTAGCATTTTATGGATTTATGAACAATTGGGTTTCGCCAATTGTCTGATATTCTGCGACCACTAATTGAAAAAAATAAATTATTTGTGAATAAAATATCAATCAGTTTGAAATACTTGAAATAATTTATACGAGTTTCCTATATACTTGCGACTCCACCCAAATTAATTATATAAGGGAATTAAAATTCGAAACCTTGGCAAATGGGGAATAAAAGGGATCGACTGGGACTCCTCGGTGGGCGAAGGCTGGCCTCTCAATGAGCCAGCTTGCTCAACGCTGACCCACATCTGACGCGCCCAATCACAATCACTCGAATATTAAGTCTTCATTTAAAATTAGAACGCTAATTCGGTTTCGGATCACGAACCTGGTTCCCTTAGCAATAGAAAAAACTCTCATTGACGACTATTTGTTATTGCGCCCCAAGTCTTATTTTAATTGATCCTTCTCAGAAAGTTATTCAAGAGACCATTCTTTCCGCACTGAGCTTGTAACAACCTAAAACGTTTTGAAGAACTTCACTAAAAGTCTTACACTAATGATATCAAGGTCTAAATAAATGCATTCATAATCTTGGGCATACCACTTTTTTGAGGCGACCTGTGGTGTGCAAAACAAACTACTAAGGCCAAGATCGTGGGCAGGTTGCTCTAGGATTTTTTAAAGGGAGTAAAAAAATCCTTAGTTATGCCATCCTTCGGATCAGACGTTAATTAGAGGTCCCGAGCCTATAAGATGTTAGGTACTCGTTAAAGATTCCTATCACAATTAAACCTAGACAAAATTTAGAGCTCCCACATAACATCGTCCAATTGCCCATAGCTCAATAAAGTGAAGTTAAATGAACAAACAACCACATTATACTTTAACAAAAAAAATGTACTACAACCCATACAACCCATGAATGGGTCTGGGTTCAGTACATGGTGGAGACTGTACTGTTTTATTGACAACGGTTTTGCAGTGAGGTGATTTGTCCTAGATACGGCTCAACCGCCAGATTTTCCCCCTTATTTTGGGCACGCTATTTTTATAGAAGCTGGGTGATGGCGGGACGGCAACTCAAAACACCATGTTTTAATTATCTCTGAAGGAGTTCTAGTTACTTTGGCCAACAGTTATTTTAATGAATTTAATTAAAAAGCAGAGAATGGTGTATGGAAAAAAAACAAGTAAAATTTTCTATACTTTACAGTTTAACACATTTAAATATATATCTATATTATTGGTAACCCAAAGTCCACTCTACAGGTAACTCCTCAAAATGAGTTTCTTGCACATAAGTAAGCGGAATTATTTTTGCAGTGAATAAGGGCTTAAGTAAGGCATTGGCTTGAAGAGGAGTTATTGATTATATTACAACTCCATTTGAAGCCTAAAACTACTAGAATGATACGATTCCGGGTATCTGAAAGCAGTTAACTCTCTCTGGACAAAATCCAACTTAACCACTTATTCACCGGGAATGATTTTTACATACGAAAATAATGAATGCTTAAAATAGAATCTTACGTATACTGACCAAGTGTCATTTCTGAAATTATTTACAATATCATAATCTAAGAGAGTCGACAGTTTAACAATCATTATATATATATTAAAATTAATTTTTGAACATCTTCATTTCATTACATCACAATAATCTGCCTACTACCGGAAACTTGGTCAACGCGAATGAATGAAACATAGGATTAAAATCACTGATTTATACTATTCGAATAGGTCAACATTTTTCGATGAACATTACTTACGTTCTTTTAAGGAATATTTACGTAAAGACTGGTTTCAGTTATCTTGAGATCCTTTCTCATCCCGATCTATAATTAAATTTTTATGAAATGTTTCGCGAAAGCCAACCTGACATTTGTTTAATTATTGTTATCGCAATAGGTCTCCTCGTTTAGTAATTTATCAATATCCAATCACAGTAATTTATGGAATAATTGTTAGTTCATAATTTTTCTAAAAGTAGGATTCACTCATTCAAATAGGTCGATGTTGAGCATTTCGATAATATGAATTTTATGGCTATATGTCTCGGAGTTAATCATGTAACAATTAAAAAAGAAGCAATTTTTTTTTTTAGCCAGTTTGCATGATGGAAACTTCCATACCTTTAAAAAATTATACAATGTTAAAGTTTGACATATAAATTAATTGTTGAGGTCGTAAATAGCAATAATGAGCTCAGATAAGACAAGTGTATTAATATAAAAATAGACAAATATTGAACAAAATATTTTAAACAGAGACATAAACAACTTAGAATTTTTTTTGCTTTTAATTAAGCACTTCTATGTATCTCAATAGCCATACTTTTGATGAAAATGATTTGATTGTTAAAATAATCATTCAAATTTATTTAACTTTTTCCTTTCATACTTAACAGTTTCTTTTAACAAAAAGTATAATATAAAGCTGTTTTTTTTTCTTTTTTAGATATACATAGTTGAATTATAAATTATATAAATAAATTAATTCAAATAAAGATATCTTGGCTTACTTCTAATTGCCTGATAACTACCATATTGTTTTTCAGTATTTCCATTCTACTTGTTTCATAAATGTTAATAAGTATATATATATAATGTTTGCATGTAGGTAGCATTTTTATTAGCTGTGATATTTATTCAAACTTTTTTATCAGTCCAATTGGTTAATTGTTATTACAATCACCATCCACTATTTTTTTTTCTATTTTATTGAAATACTACAATCTGCCACTTGTGGGCAATAAATAATAGTGCTGAGTAGTTGTACAATCATTCCATAAAAACAAAACAAAAAATGAAATAAATAAATGTATTAAAATATATACATGGGAAAAAACATATACATGCGGTAATAGAAACCAGAAAATAAGATAATTGCTCACATATATTACTTATATTAAAAATAAAATTAATATTATACGAACTACTGTCATTACGAACTATTGATCTTATCAATGATACCACCATTTTGATGCAAATTTTATGTTGTTTATTAAATAATTAATACGTCAATTTGTTACGTGATTGTAAGACATTTAGAGAGAAAAACGGCATTAGGACTCCTTTTGCGTTCTCTCTTATTTATGGCATTTTGATAAGGAAGCCATACTCCTCTCCCAACAAAATTATTATGTACTGTAATATGTCCCAATTATATCTAATTATCATGGCGTATCTTGGACAGCCTGTTAAAAGGTATTGCAAGACTCCTTCTAGGCAAGGTTCATTACTGAATATATGGGAGGAGGAAAGTGGAAAGGAAAAAGAAGAAGAAAGAACAAATTAATAAACAAAACAGAACCAAAAATATTCCACAAAACGTTGGATAAAAATAATACAAACAACGTAATATGTTTTAACATATTGTTTTAACATATCAAACACAAATTGTGGGATTACTATTAAAATACGAGTAGGTACTTCAAGTCAAAAACACGATTTTGATAAAACACGGCTGAAAAGACTAGAGTACTTTATGTGAAATGTTTCTTCTTACGAAACTCATTTGGTCATATCTTTATTTATTTTTTCTATGTTTCGTAACCATACTTAGCCGTTTCCTCAAAATCATGTTTTAGACTTGTTTTAGACACCCCACAATATCATTCCTGGGCTTATGATTGGAAACGCAAAACCTCAGCATTTGTTTTCTATTTAAAGCTTAAACAACCAGGCGATGTCATTATTAACATGATATGTCCATGATGGGTCTGTAGTCAACAAATCATGATATCAACAATGTTTTGAACACAGCTTCTTAAAAAAATCACATATCTGATTGTTCTCCGTTAATTTATCTTTCAATCCCATAAGCATATTACAGTTTGGATACATCTATATGGGTATTTATTCATCTTAGTTGTGGGGATTTCAGTATAACTAAGGTATAAGGCAAGAAACTTCAGACATTGCTTTTGTTTTACGCGATAAGTGCTGTTGTTTTGTTTGTGGTCCGAATTTTCCTTCGGCGTCTTGATCTGATTGCCCTGCAATATAAAAACAGCTTAAGGGTATTGGCTAACCAGTCTCGTTGTACATTAGTTTACTTGCGATACGATCTCCGCTGAATTAAGAAACGGTTTTGGCTCGAGCCAATCGTGTACACAGTACACATGCGGTGGATATGCTCGTACATGCAGCAGTCCTGCATCAGGGCGTGGCTGAGTAGACAAAGCGTTGTGCAAGTGGATTGCTGACCCCGTTTCACAATGGACTATGTTTATTCAGAGGAGGACTCGGACAGTGGTAGTAATCAGTTAGGGCTGGCTCCCGCGGCGGCTGCCTCCAGCATGCTAATGGAATGCTTCTTAGTCACCCAGCCACAGCATCCTCTGTCATGCAAATCCTTGGAATGACAGAGGATGCTGAAAAAGTTTAAACATATTTTCGGCAATATAAAATTGTTCCACACTGTTGAAGAAATATTTTACGATAGTTAAATAGTGTTAACAGATTGCAAATTCATGTTGTTTGAACTTAGGGATGGATAATTAGTTATAACTAAAGCGTAAATTATTACGCTAAATTATAGGGTATTAACCCAACAGGTCAAAAATGACATTAGTTATAATGTAAGATATAAAATATAAAATGATTTAAGCCATTAAAAAAGTTTTTTTTATTGTTTGTTGCTTTTATAAATAAATATGTACAAAATTTGTAGGATGGAAAATGTTTAACTCTTTATATTTTTAATGGTAGTAGGCGGGGGCGGCGTGGTAGGCAAGAGGAGCATGAGCGATGGGGGCGGCGAGCCTAGCGACTGGGGCGGCGAGCCTGGCGACTGGGGCGGCGTAGGCTGGGGCGATGACCTTAGCGGCGACTGGGGCGGCGTGGACTCCGGCTTCCTTGTGTACGACGGCATTGAATCCGTTGACTGGGTCAGCGGTGTAATCGACGGTACGGCGGCTGCCGTCGGGTTCGATCAGGGAGTAGCTGCCGTGGACGACGTCTCCGTCACGGCTTTCGTGTTGGCTCTTGGAGTCCCCGGTGAGAGCATCCTGGATGTCATAGGCGTAGCTGTACTGTGGGTGTGGGTCGTATTCGTCGACGGCGGCGTGTGCGACGGCAACGGGGGCGGCGCGGGCTACGGCGAGAGGAGCATGAGCTACAGCCAGTGGGGCGTGGGCTACGGCGAGGGGAGCGGCGTAGGCCCTGGCGGCGAGGGGTGCACCTGGGGCGTAGACGGCTGGGGCGCCGATGATTCCTGCCCTTGCTACAGCGACGAAAGCCGCTAAGACGACAACCTGAAACAGAAACAGTTTTAGATAAGCTGATGGAAGAGCCTCCTAAGCCGTGAGATGCAATGAAGACTGAACTGTAGCTACCTTGTTGAAAGCCATGGTGTGTGGAACTGTACCTGCTACCTCCGAGTGCAAGTATATATAGTGCGATCCTTGTGTAAGGCACCCCCACACTTTCACAGGCACGCCCAGCGACCTTGCCAAGGACTCTTCGCCGACCCAGTTCCCCGCCCATCTCTGCTCCTTTTTCGAATCCCCATGGCTTAGCTTTTTCCTTCGCCCTAGGATCAAACACAGTTATCTTTCTTATAGTTATATAATATTTGTTGTTATAATCTTAATTTTGATCAGATTTGCTTGTAACAAGATGTGTATATGTTATAATGTTATTTGGCAGGATGATTAGAAAAATGATAATGAGATGAGATAAATTATTGGTCCGTATTGATTATTGATACAACCCATATTGATGGGTTTCTACAATAAATCATTTCGTAATTTAATCTAGATTTCACAGTTCAGAATGATATCTGTTAAGGTAAAATCGGTACCGAGAATATTACTTTTCATGATTTCTACAGCCACAGAAGATTAAAAATAAATATGGGAGATCAACGTAAAATCAAAATCGAAGATCAAAAAGTATTGTTTTTGCCATTTTTCTGTTAGATTTACTTTTCCAGGTGGTGTTAATATTTATTATATATGTTGTAATAAGAAAGTAATATTCAGTTTTGGTTCCACTTCATTCCAGACAGTTTGACATGAGATATAACATTTGGTACATTTTTAGTTACATAAGGGACAATTATAAGGTCGGAATTGGGAATGTGAACTAAGGCCAATGGAAAAGCGACGAAGGCCCTGAGGAGCGCCGAAACCTTCCAAAAGGTGCCCGGCTCCTTCGTCCTTCGCGTCTGCGTATTTTTATTTAATGGTGCTCTGGAACGCTTGTCATATTTTTTAAATCAATTCCAATCAGTTCCAGTTTAGTTCCTTGGACGTTCCGCGATGAACTTAATCACAATTTAATGTCAGATTGCGGTAATTGTTTAGCAATATCTTACGTTTGACCAACCTTTATCCAACTATGCTAGATTATGGAACTCTTTGGTCACATTATGCTTTTTAATATTTAAGTGAACTCGACACATTAGCTGCTGACTTCAGGGAATATTTTTCAAGTGTGTTGAAAAATCTAATATTTCTTAATGGGATGAAAATAGTTGACTGGATGATCTAATGTAAAGGAGATAGTTGGGGGGTGCAGTCAATAAGAACACAGGATAAGTAATGAACTTATATTATGTGCCGACGTTTCGACCTTCAGTGTAGGTCATCTTCAGGGCTAACAGAGAAATAAACAGAACAAAAAATATAAAAAAATGTACAGTAACAATAATATGGTGACAAGTAATGTAGAAAAATAAAATAGTGGCAGATATGAAGATAGAAGATAACGAATATTAAAAAAAGTGCCAGATTATAATAAAATAAAGATATAGACAGATTTAAAAAAATTAATGATAATGAAAAGGAATTAAAATAGTGACAGATATAATAAAATTAAGATAAAGACAAATATAACAAAATTATTGAAATATCACTATTTCAATAATTTTGTTATATTTGTCTTTATCTTTTATTTTTTGTTCTGTTTGTTTCTCTGTTAGCCCTGAAGATGACCTACACTGTAGGTCGAAACGTCGGCACATAATATAAGTTCATTACTTATCCTGTGTTCTTATTGATTGCACCCCCCAACTATCTCCTTTACATAATATTTCTTAAAATGTCTTACTCCTTCAAGTGGTAAGTTGGGAATTACTCCAGGAATTGTAAATGTTTTAAAATTGTTTAGTTACAGTTACACAGGTCCCTTATCGGAACCAATGCTGTAACAATAAAAACTACACCTCTATAACCCATGGAGGCCCGGACCTTCAGTACTTAGTATTGAGTGGAGGTGATTTGTCCGAAATCACGCTCAACCGCCATGTTTTACCTCTATTGAGTGATAGGATACATAGATACATAGGATACCATAGGATCCATACCCAACTGTTAACAGATTAAATAAATTATCTGTCGCAGCCGGATTTGGACCTGTGAACTACGGCTCGGTAATTCAGCAATCTACCACAGCGCTACGGTATTTTTTCAACATTAGGATAATTCGCTTATTAAAAACATCAGTTCCATTTTTCTTGAGAACAATTTTATTCTAAGGTCAGACACCTTCTGATTGCTGGCCTCCCATTCCGAATGACACCGATTAAAACCTGACACAAAATTATCTGAGGAAATAATTAGTGAGATTTGTCCGGATGAGGGTCGCCGATAGATATGTACTTCCTGGGTTCACTTAGCTCTAAACTCTGCTCAAATTCGATTGAGTGGTTTGAGCGTAGCATTGACTACATTGCGTACATGCTAGTTAAATAATTTAATGTGGGTCTTTCTTTGATTTTGTTTTCAAAGAAACACTTTGAAAACACTGTTTTTTTATTTGCACAGTATACTGTAGTGTCCCTTTTAATTACTTATTTACAATATGAATTTAAAAAATATGTGGTAATTAAAATGTATACAAAAACATTATTACTTATATCCTGTAACCATTAACAAACAATTAAAATTAAAAAGATTATAAAAATGATTACACATGTTTTACAATGTCCACTTTGTCAACATTGTTAACTTGATGTCAACTTTTCAAAATCAAAATTATTAATGAATTCGGAGCGAAACGTACTATATAACTGGTGTTCAGATATTGGCCAACTTTTCCCTCTTAAATTATTGACATAATTAATTTTGACCTTTGCCGCGTACATTTGGAAGTCATAAATTATATTTATTGTCATTAATTATGTGAAACCTGTGTAAGCATGATTTGGTAATATGGCCCTTTCATTTCATTCATGTTTAAATTACTAAAGAAAGTAAAAAAAAAAAATTGTATCCTATGTTATTTTAAAAATAACATATTTGATAAGTTATACTTCATTTATACTATTTTTAATATGAGTTTCCTAATCCTGAGTGGTTACTAATAATTAGATGTTCGAATAAAAATTTAAATATTTATACGTTTTTTGTTCCTTTTTTATTATTTTAGGAAATATTCCACCGGCAAGCGATGTAGGAGAGAATAAAATGTATCTCTATACGAATACGAGTTGGTTAAAGCTGTTTATACACTCCAAAGCCTATTCCAACAAATATATATGCTAATACAATGAAGTTTCTGATCAGATTCGATTCCCCATTTTACGACAAGAGCAGTAAAAATATTATCGGTATTAGGTTTAAAGGTTGAGAGATAAACTATAAAGTGATTCCAGTTGCCCAACGGGGACTTGGGTTGGCACAGAACACTCTGCTTGAATATTGAATAGCCAGTCCCTCTCCTATACTCGCTCTCTTTCTCACTCGCTAACTGCGCATTCCAACAATATTATTAGTTTATGCTTATCGAATCCTTATATTATTATAATTATTAATACATTTTATATCCTGCATGTACTTGTACATTTATGAAGATGAATAATATGATTGAGATGAATAAAGCTATATTTTAGGCATTCTTTCTACCCATGAAGTTCCTGCCAAAGTACCAAAGTTCTTCAATACCAAATATTTGATTTAGAAAGGGGTTTCTTCGTAACCGGAATGTCCAACAATCAAAATTTACAACAGAATCGTCCCTTCGAAAACTAAACTTATAATCTTATATATACGACTAATAATTCAATAGTCCGATATTTAGACTTATTCAGACTTGTATCGCATATCTTAGGGATACAGCGAAAAATTTCCATAATTTTTTTTTTCGAATTGCACTATACACAAAAACTTGCTTATTCCAATATATGTGAAATACTTGCGCAAAGTGGCCTCGAAAAGAAGCAGATATAGCAGATTAGGAATGAAATCGTTAGGGATTAATTAAATATTCCTGCTATGAGACCAGGCAGCTAAGATGGTGTTGGCATGTATACCTAGATCCACCCTCCTCGAGATCCACGTAAATTTATGGAGGAGAGACCTGTAGGCGTTAGAGCAGGAGGAAGAAGACATCGGCTTAGCAGTCGAATGGTTTCATATGAAATGTCCGTTTTTCTTTCATCGTTTCTGCTGTTTACTTTGTTATGGATTGTAATGAGTTGTTATTAATCCTCTATTTTTTTATAATATGTACTGAACGAGCACTCTTTAATATGTCAACAAATATGCCCATGGAACAAACGTGTAACTTCGTTTATTTGTTGACAGTCAGCAGTCCAATCTGCAAGGAATCACCACCGCGTACAGGGAAATGTGTTGTAACGAACGGACCATTCGCCGTTCGTTTGAGAAATATTCAGCTGGTGAATAACTCATTTTCCCTTCTACCTCGAGGTGTAACCATCACATCCACTTCCTATTCAAGGAATATTGACATAATGCAACAAATACTTACCAAAAAAACAACCTGCACTGGTTAATCGCAATGCGGACAACATTACACCTAATGTTCCACGAAGGCAATCAAGAAACTATACAAGCTGTGTTACAAAGTCCTCCCACTCTCACCTTATTCGCCAAACTTATCTCCAACAGATTTCCAGCTGTTCAGAAATTTGGACAATTTCCTTAAGGATATAATTTTTTTAAATGATTCTCAAATCAAAACCGCCTTTTCTGACTTTATATCATCCCATAATCATAAATTTTTCAGTCCTGGGATTGAAAATTCGATGATACGTTAGGAAAAATGTATACATAATGAGTGTAAATATTTTTAATAAAATTTTGGTTCATCCTAGAGGAAAAACGCAGGAGATGACAACTCTTGCAGAGCTGGAGATCATGAGTTCGTGAAACACGTCAACGCTGAATGGCACTGACGAGGAAGTTAAAGAAAAAGAGAAGTATTAGTTTTTGCGTTTACATTACTTATTTTAACCATTATTAATATGTTTAAATTAGAAGGAGATTTAATAATGATAAATAAGTAAAATGAGATTCATTTGCATATCTTCTAGTGTTACAGATCATTTTTAATAACGAATTTCCAAAAATGCAATATCCGTTTATTAAAAATTGTATGAAGCGTGTTAATATTTTCTTACTAAATTTGTTCATTTCTGAACACATAACTATTTTGTATTGAGTGTGTGTGGTTTTTTATGTTACCTCATTTTTTGTCTTAAAATTGAAATATACAGTTGTTATCAGATGGACCAGATAGAGGACAGATGTGCATCAAATTACAGAGATTCTAGTGCAAGGCCTACTTGATCCGATGCCCAGGTAACTAAATTCTTTACCTCAAGGTGAATTATAATTAATTAATAGTCAGAGCTGTTTTCTCTTTTAATTGCCATATCTTCTCCTTGAATAATCATTAATCACTCGTCCAGTTAAACTGGTCAATGAGCCGACTTCACAAGGTAGTAATATTTTTTGCAAATCTCTGTTTTTTGGGAATAATTAATTAAATAATTGTCAATTAGTTAGAATGAAATAGGGAAAATCCCAAAATACAAAGCCTTAAGTCTCTAAAACACTGGCGAAAACTAATCAGTCAACGTTTTGACAATTCAAGCATCACCAGATGTACTCCGAAAGAAAAACCACATTAAATAAATAGAGAAAGCAGCCTGGCTCCAAGATGTTCCACAAACAAATCTATTTGATGTCTGTTTGGACAGTTGATGTCTGTCTTCTTTGGTGTGTTTTATCCTTTGTTGCATGATCTGATGAGCTTGAATTTTTGGAATTTTATTGATCGTCTATTAGTTTTGTGAAATAAATATGAAATTTTAGCCATCGTTTGACCCTACTCAAAAGGCGAGACTAGTTTTTGATAAAATGGTTTGGAACTTGAGGGGCTTCACAGCCTTCTCGGATTTCTCTTCTCGGAAAGGTCATGACATAGGATAGCTGAAAGGCAGATCACGTAAAGAAAATCAGATTGACAGTTAAGTCATGCAAGACTCCCAAAATGAGGAAACTATTACAAAAAAAAACTTTAAAGAAAAAGACAATCTGTTGAACGAATAAAGATAATTGTTCATGGAATAAAGGTATTCGCGGTAAAAAATAAACTGTTGAAGTGAAAATAAATTTAAAATTTAAGTTTTTTTTCTAATGTATTCAAACAATCCAATTTTTCTAACTTCAGCCTACTTCAACAATTTTTTTCTGGGTATGATTTAGTATTTATTTATGTTATATAATAATAATAACTGTATAATTAATTATTTAATGAAAAAGCTTATTCACTACACAAAACAAAATATACGATATGAGTTTTTTTTAAAGTGATAAGTCATAGATTATGTGTAGATTTCAATTTCTGCTTCGATAATTAATTCCAGGTTTGTAAAGAAGTCTACACTAAGCAAGCACATGAAGTGTTGTTTCTAAAATTGATTTAATGGTAAAAGTTGGGTTTCTATTATTTTCTTCTAATCCTTAAAAAAAAACAGTTTAAGAATGCATTAGTATGTTTTACCTTTTTTAAATGTCACATATTTGACACACAAGTAATTAATGTAATAAGAACAAAAACTCAGGTTGATATTTTTTTGAAAATTTCCTCTTTTCTGTCTCAGATTAAACCCTGTGGAAGAAATACGTATTGAATGGATTAAACTATTGGCCGTGGCAATTTAAGAGTATATTTAGACAGATAATAACTTTATAGGAAAGCTGGACGATTGCTAACACAAATTCTTGTATGCAAAGAGCAAACCAATATGTAATGACTTGGAGTGGAATGTACTGTCCTAGTTGAATTGCTTTTTTCTTGTTTTTAGGCGTTTGATGTGAGATGTACTTCCTCAGAGTAAATGATGACGGTGCCCTGATAATGTATCAACTGGCTAACCATTGAGGGGTTAGTTGTTGACTTTTTTTAGAGACTTGAGACTTTGTGTTCAGGATGATACGATTGCACCCCAGACAATACGCTCGGTTGCCAATAGTACTTTATTGTCCAGTTACTGGCTATAAATATATTATTGATGAGCACTTATAACGAACAGGATTTTTGTTTATATCGCTCCTTTGTCGGTTCATTTTCCGTTTACCGTTACGCCGATTATTGTAACAGTGAGCTAGGCAAGATGTGGGTTAGACCGCTCTCATTACTAATGCGCTCTCCGTACTCTCGAGATCCGAGCTGCATCGTAATATGTGACGCCTCTGGGTTGTAGCGAGGGAGGGGAGATTTTTTGCGGAATTCCAATTCATAAAATTAAAGCATGAGAAACATATATTTCTTTCTGTTTTAGGAATCAGTTGCTAGAAACAATTATGAGTAAAAAACGACTAAGTTTCTACGGGCACATGGTCAGGATGGATCCTGTATATATAACCTGTAAAACCAGAGCGTTTTTTAGATGAAAGAATAGTTAAAAAGACATGGAATTTCTGATGATTACTTATTGGACAAAAGTAGTTTAGCAACCGACTCAAGACCATTAGGTTCTTCTGGAAGAGAGAACAAAAGGCATGGAAGAAGTATGCATGAGAAAAGAAGGCTTTATTATGGAAAGAATGAAGGATTATTTGAGGAAAATGAAGAGTGAGCGAAAAACATGATATACCTCGTCCCTTGCTTGCCGATTAGAAAACAACATATTACCTTTGAGGCAACAGATCTGGCATAAATTTATTTTTTGAGATACTGGATTGAATTCTTCTATCCAAGACAATGAAATAAGTGATCAAAACATGTCAAAATTCTAACATAGGCAAATAAGTGGAAGAAAAAAGCATTCGTTACTTAATAATCGAGTTCCATTACAGCCCTTTTAAATATTCTACAATGATTTGACAAAATATTTTACTTTTATCCCCTTTATTTCTGTCCCTTGATGGTTTGAAAGATAGTGGATAGTATCAAGTACTTGCCCTTTTAATATCTCTTGATAATTCAATCAACTCTTAGAATATTGTAATAGGATCAACTAAAGGTAGCTTCAAGCAGAAACGTATTTTGTGGCTTTAAAATGTCTATTTGAATCCATCCGAGTTTCAATTGTTTATTACTTTTTACATCGATTGTTTGTGACATCGATATAACTTTCCAAATTGTAATAAAACAGACATTCAGTGTAATTTTATTTTTCTTCTATGGTTATAAGAAAGGAACGAGTGGATGTGCTCAATACAAATAGGTCTATGTTGATCCTCGAATATCCCATGTGCGAATTTGTTTAGCTGCTGTTCTTGGTGTCTTGGAGTGTAAAGTTGCTGTACTTGAGGTCCGTGTTATGGATGGACACTGTGGGTTCTGCGTACTGTTCTGGGCTCATCTTTTTTAATATATTTTATATAATATATCATAAAGTCTTGAACTCTTATACGGAAGAAAAACATGGGAATTGAGCCTGATTTCGACCAAATCACATGCACAAGCGTTGATTTATAAACATTACAGTCTCTATCATGTACTGAATCATATACCCTTGGGTTGCAGTCATATAGACTCTTATTCTGTCGTTTTAATATCTGCTCTGTAACATGGATTAATCGTGGATGGAGGGATGACACGAGCACTCGACCATAATGGACTCCCCGGCCCAAGCCTTATTCCTGGTAAATAGCCTAACCTCATTTCGAAAGCGACCTACCCCACCCAGTTCGGGATCAAGGTTGCAACCGGTGCTTGCGATTCAAGTACGGGTCGTTTCGACTTGGCTAAAGGTTGGCACCCGAACTCCAGCTGTAGCTCTTTCTGCCATTATTTTTTATGCTTTCTAATTTATTTTTCTCTTATAAACTATAATTGGATATTAAGGATTTAAAAGGTCATTTATTTTTTGTACATTTCAGTTTAGTACTCAACTGATTTCCTTAAATTCTTACATGCCCCGCACGTTTTATTCTTAATAGCTCGATAATGTATGATTTGATAGCCATGCAACGTTATATTTTATAAAATTTCTGTTAATAAATGTTGAACATAATTACATTGAATATAATTACCCGGGAAGGGTCTGGGATTCAGTACATGGTAGAGACAGGACAGTTTCATGGACAACTGTTTTGCAGGTAGGTGATTTGTCCTAGATCATGGTCAACCGCCAGATTTTTCCATCTAATTTTGGATACCCACTTTTAGAGGCTGGGTGAGCCCAAGGAGGGTCCTAGATCCAATATGATCCATTACCTCCTGCTAACAGACTAAATAAAAGTCTTGTCTGCAGCGGGATTTGAACCAGGATTTTCGGCATGGCAACTCAGTGCTCTATCAATGAGCCACTCCACT
Source organism: Arma custos (assembly GCA_037127475.1). NCBI lineage: Eukaryota > Metazoa > Arthropoda > Insecta > Hemiptera > Pentatomidae > Arma > Arma custos. The sequence continues at coordinate 26,758,142 of CM073762.1, forward strand.
CCCCTAGCTAGAAATATGAATTTTATATTTTATTCGCTGGAGGTCCAATTAAAAACAGTTCTGAAATCATGATTCAGGTATTCTTCGTATACTAAGAAACTGTCCTTAATTGAAGATACACTAAACAAATATGTTTGCCTCCAATGAGATGAAAGACTGAACCGCTTTAAGAATTGGAATTATTATCTTTATTGCTCGTTGAGCAATTCAATATAAAATAAGCAGGAATAGAAATAAATTTTACCCCTTTTTATTCCATTATTACATTTATTCCCATTTTGCAATTGTAACACATAAGTAATATATATATATATATATATATATATATATATATATATATATATATATATATATTCATTATTTATTATTCATTTCATTACTATTAATTTATTTTTAATTATTATTCTTTTGATGGTGATTAATTTTAAATATCTGTCCTGGCCGGGATTCAAACCGGGTCTCCTCATCTCTAGCGCGGTGCTCTAACCTAAGAATGGATTTGTCTGCCCTGGTTACGAGTCTGGTAGCTCAGATGGTTAGAGCACCGCGGAAGACCCGGGTTCGAATCCCGGCTAGGACAAATCTTTTCTCTTTAAAATATAAATATTTAAAAATAATCACCATCAAAAGAATAATAAATAAAAATAAATTATAAATATAAAATTGATGTAGGTCCTAATTAAAGTTATGTTCAATAAACATTATTCTCCGTGTCTCATCTCAAAAATTGCGAGAACACGGGGATATAGGATCGGTGAAGAGAATGGATTTGTCTGGCCTGGTTACTAGTCTGGTAGCTCAATTAGTTAGAGCACTACGCTAGAGATTCGGAAGACCCGGGTTCGAATCACGGCCATGACAATTTTTTTCTCTTCAAAATAAAAATATTTAAAAATTATTATACATAGTTCTTTTGTTGCATTTATATTATTGTAATAATACAAGACATGAAATATGGACAAGAGGGTCTTAGGATAATAATTAATTATGAAAATAAATTTTAAATTAATTCTTAATACCAAATTTAAGAATAATTTACTTCAAAAGAAAAAAATAAATAGGAACAATTTTGAAGAAATATAAAACAAAATGAAAACAATTAATAAACATAATCGAATTTTAATGGTTTGTGTTAATAGAACATTTGTAAAATAATCAAATATAATGTAAAATGTAACTAAATAGAGCAAATATACATCATATTGTTTAGAATGTACTTTAAGTAGCATAAATCTAACGCAACACATTCGGTTTTGATCATTAATTTAATTTTTTTCCATTCAGCTTTGACATCAGAGGGATTTATATTTTCTATTCTAGCCAATTTGTAACTGCAATAAGTAAATATTACTTTTATAAAAAATATATTAATTGCTGGAAAGGGCAGCTGGAGGACACAGGTCAGGCGTGGAGTATTTAAGTTACGAGAATGGAGAATAACGTAGATATGGAGCAATACTCATACATACCAACTACTTTTTAATATTCTCTGTATTAACACATTGTTGTGTAATAGTTATTATAGATTATTATTTATGTTATGCACGATTCGTTCAAATATTAATTGATATACTTATAGAGTAATAAATCATTCCATAATAGCAATAATATCAAAGGATTGGCCTTTCAAGACTTCTTAATGAAACATTTTAAATGATAAATTCTGTTTGCTACTATATCACTACGATATTAGCAAGATAACTGATGTAGTAGTAATTTCTATGATATACACTGACCATTCTTAAATAAATTTCACTTTCGAAATTGAGGGAGGATGAAGAAATAAAGTATTCACGTTCATAGAATATTTTATTAGATTCTTTTTATCAGTTTCAAAGATAGTGAAATAATATTATTAATTAACTTGGTTTATGAGTTTTATGAATTTTCGATCGAAGTTTTCAAGTTACAGGAATAACGCCCTAGATGTGTTACTTTTCCTAAGTTCTTTTGGATCATAACCCTCAGTAATTTGTGTTAACATATTTCTTGAATATTTTCAAAGTTTTCAAAATTTTCATCTCGTTCAAACTTTCGACAACAAATGTTGTTGTCAAATCTTAATAAAGGTTAGCACCATTAAACGACAAGCATTTTTTGGCCACTGAATAATAAATAATTTTTTTCATAGGCCATTTTGATTAACTCCATACTCTAATGCAAATCGTTGTAATAATACTATTTAAATGCACTATCAAGCGCTAAATGATGAATTTTATCCAGTTAGAATGTTGCAAAAAAATCCGACAGATTTGAAATGGAAACGGGAGTAAAGCAAGGGGATAGCCTAAGCCCATTACTATTTGTGATATACATGGATATGATAATATGGGAAGCTAAACTAAGGAGCCACAAATTAAAAGTAGGAAATTGGAGAATGCATCCCGTGTTCACTCAAAATCTAGTATTTGCTGATGACATCCTCATAATTTCAGAAAACAGAGAAGCCTTACAAGAAGCATTAAAAGCATGGGAGGAACTGAGTCGTAAAGGAATGACAGTGAACCAAAACAAATCAGAACATATGGTTGTCTCTAAAAGTTGTCTTTAGGGAACCGGAGGCAATGACTTGCGGAGGCTTGGATTTGGAACAGGTAGTGCCTGTATACAAGTGCCTGGGAGTAAAAATTAGTAATGATGGCAGGTTGGACTCTGAAATAAACCAGCGCATAAGAAAAGCAAGCTACGTTTATTACCAGTTACGAAATGTCATAATCGGAAAAAGGGAAGTGGATATGAAAACAAAGATGACAGTATATAAACAAGTCTTCATCCCTACGTTGGCCTATGACAAGCCGCCGAGATGAAATTCCAGAGAAAAGCTCTCAATAAGACGAGATTGGAGGAATCAAAGCACAAGAGAGGAGACAGGGCAGGAACCTCTGATAGACAACATTCATAGAAGGGAAATGATGTGCTTCAGTCATTTACATAGAATGCCGATAAACCGTCTCCCAGTGTATAGGAAGCGAAAACAGAGGGAAAAAGACTTCGAGGATGGCCAAGAAATAAATGGAATGACCTGATGGTGGAACTGGCTAGAAAGAAGGGACTCTCTCTGGGGGAAGTCAAGAAACTTGCCACAGATAGGGAAGTATTTAGGAGACGGACACAGTAAGGTATAAGGGAAGGGCAAAGAAGAAGAAGAAAGTTCCAACTTGACCTTATCCAATTTAAATGTGACTATAATGAAGATTCAAAATATAAGGCAATCAATATAAGAACATCTGTGGCAGGTAGACCATAAAGTTTGAAAAATGTAGATCAACCTTTATTATATCTTAAAGGTAGGTCTGTACATCTAAACAAAGGAAAAAAGGAGAGGCATGATGGATCTGCTGAAATTCATTCCTCCTGTTAAACACGATTACTTTAAAAATTTGCGAAGAAAAATGACGAGTTCTTACATACAGCTGATGAAGAAGACATCATTTAAACTGCTGACGAATTAATAACATAATATAAACAAACTGTTAGTATTAATTTTTATGAGAAATTTGTAATAAAATATCTTATAATTAACTTTTTCTGTCATAGAAACTTAAACACTGAATTTAAATTTATTACTTTTTTCACTTGCCAAATCGATAAACTCAACCGGTCACAAAAACATTGTAACATTTCTGACATTAACTTTTTGGCCAATCTATCTTATTAATTTTTATATACATTTTGATGAAAGCTACTTCTTTATTTTAGCATTCTACAATATTTATTTGAATTTATATTATCAAGGAAATTTTTAAAAACAATGCACACTAGTGTCTCGCATTTCGCCACTTTTTTTTTTTTTTATGAAGTTGATTAATTTGTGCATTGAACGGTTCAATTGTCCCACAAATATCTGTCTTCTTTTCTATTTATGTTTCTTCGTTGTTTTTTTTTCTCCTCTTATTTATAATTATTATTATTGTTTTTATTATTATTTTTATTTTTACTATTATTTGTATCTGCTGTTTTAGAATAGAAATAGAGAATAGAAGAAAATGTTACGACCTTTTGTAGCCCTTCTTTATTTTTATATTTTTTAAATTTCTTTATTTTTAATTTTTAATTAATTAATTTAATTTGGTGTTTGCATTTCCAAAATTTTATTTATTATATTTTATGTATTTTTCTAATGTTGCTACCTTTTTCGTGTATTCTTCTAATTATTTTTACTAATTCCATGTTTGTCCTCAGTCTGAAATTACAGAATGTGACTCTCATAAATCAAGCTGAGTGCAAGACGAGAATGCGAAATATTGAATCACGATTTCGTGCTCGAAATCAAGAACAATAATTATGGAAATGATTCAGATCCCATTGGAAGGAGTTCCTGCGGTTAAGTCTATTACTGCCGATATGTGGTAACCTCTTCCAAGAATTAGTAGTTGAAATTATTCTGTAATGTAACAAGGCTGAGTGAACCACAGCCCTGGCCATCGTTAAAATGATTCGACTTATTAGGTCGTATAAATATTTTTTATTCCTTCATAAAGAATAACTGGGTTTGGTATTTTACGATAATTGACGGGGCGTGAGCGAATTCTTCTTTTAACAGCATTTCGCCCATCACCTTCCTTTCTTATATTTGTTTAATATAGTGTGTGATTAAAAAAACAACGTGTTTGGGTGAAACTAAACTCTTCGTTAAAAATGAAATTCTTAAAAAAAATGTCTTATATTATTATTTATATTGTTTTTAAATGTATACTATCATCATATTACTTATCAGTGAACATGGATTGCCTTTCACCAGAATGCCTCCTTAAAATTACGGAGTCAAATGTATAAAACAAATTTTTAAAGACACTAATCTAGACAGACGCTCTATGCTGCGAATTAATTACAATAGAATCATATAAATGACTACATAAGACCTATTAAGACTTACGGATTAGAGCTTTGTTGCTCCACTAAGCCATCGAATTCCTCTCGTCCTTACAATCCAAAATCCTTTGTAAAATCCTCAATCCTTACTTTGTTACGAACAAGTTCATCCATTATTGGGACCTCAATGTCCCATTTGTAACTGATTTGGCCCGAATCCGATACCAGTCTTTACATGAAAAACTTTATTCTCACACAAACCCATTAGTTTCCAGCCTAGCAACCTCTTCAATTCCTGATAATCCTCCAAGGCGTCTGAAAAGAGATGGCCTCGTGACATTTTAAGTTCAATTTGTTGTTTGAGTACTAGCACAGGATAGTTTCTCTATTTGCCTTTATCCATCCCATTATGTATCATTCATTTCTTGTATATATGCAATATTCTAAATAATACTTATATATTTATTCTAACGTTCAATTTTTGAAAAACCTAACAGAATACAGAAATCTGTTCCTTTCGCGTGCCTTAACTATTCCTGAAAGAGGCCTATTATTTGCATGATATTGTTTCCTCTTGAGATTCGACACGAGGTCCATTTAAGGCCAATCCTTTTCCATCCGCCCTGTTCACATAAGGTCAAGGAATTTATGTCCTTACGAAATGCTCCACGAACGGGTGCTTAGATTTAAAACTTCCGTTTGAGGAAAGGATGAAATCGTTAACAGTTGATATCATAACTATGAAGACATAACCGCATGCCTTACAAATCAGACTAAACAAAAAAATTACAAACAGAAAAACTGTTGTATTTTTTATTAATATTATAATAATGCAAGTCATGTCCAGAAAAAAATATAAATGTATTTAATTCAGAAATATAATTATTTGAAAAAAAAATTAAATCTATAATCGTCATTAATATTTACTTCTAGACTTTGCTGCTTGAGTTTAGTTTATTATTTAATCCTAACTATGCAATAAATTTTTTTGAATAGCATAAAGTTTATTTGAAACGAAATTATAATTACTCTTAATATTGTTTTAAAGTAAATTAAAATTTTAAAAAGTTATATATTATTTTACTTTACTAAAATTAAAGATGAAAAAATTATTTTAATTATAAATAAAAAAGTTGAAAAGAAGTCCTTCGTAGACCAACACGGAAAAAATAAATAAATAAAAAAACAGGTTTTGTTTAGTTTTAAGTATTTCTCTCTCTCATGTTTATTTTTTTAAATAATTTGTATTTCAATAAAGCACAAAATTAAATTATTAATTTTAAATAAATAATATAACTTCAGGATTGTATCTAGCATGTTTATGTTATCTATAATTTAGATAACACTTAATACACATTTTAAACTTATAATTTAAAATTTAAAAAGTGTATTAAGTTGAAAAATAAGATTTTTTAATTTTGAATTCCCATTTTTATGTGTCGTATCTTTCACTGCTTTTAACTACTAGCAGTATATTAAGTTTAACATCCTTTTTTAAATTATACTGAAAATATATATGAAAATTTTACGTTCCTATTTTTATAAATTCAAGTTTTAAGTGTCAATATGTCCCTAGAAAACTCAATGCACGTGTAAATGAGAATAATATGCCTGTAATAGCTTCTGAATAGCTATCGTGCAGAAACATTAAAATTTACATTTCAATTAACAGTTTGATTTGGACCGATTTGATTTCAATACCCAATTGACTTAAAGGCGAAGATATCGGTTTGATGAATGCAGAATTCGTTTTGGAATATACTGCATTATAATCATAAAATGATTGAATGCTGTAATGTATCTAGAGCAGCTGTAGGCATCTTGAGCAAGAAGCTGTGAATGAGAACTAGTTTTAATAAGCACTGCTAGATGGCGTGGAGATGTTCCTAACTCTATCAGTAGTGAATCGACAATTATTAATTAATTATTTATGTATTATATAATATTTAAAACTACACTGGTATTGTGAGAGAGTTGTTATTTCGAAATAATTTTTTTTTTAATCACTAATTTATTGTTTCTGTGTAAATATTGTCTATATTCATCGAGTCATAAACTCCAATGATTAATTAACTATTATATCTACAGAATAAGTAGTCAAGTCGAATTTGTCCAGATAGAGTTAACTGCTTTCAGATAACCGGAATCGTATCATTCTCGTAGTTTTTGGCCTTAAATGGAGTTATAATACAAACAATAACTCCTTTTCAAGCCAATGCCTTACTTAGCCCCTTATTCACCACGAAAATAACTCGATTCCGCTTACTTAAGTACAAGAAACTCATTTCGGAGAAAATTAGACTTGACCACTTATTCACCGGGGCTTTAGATATAGATATTATATAAGTGTTAAATAAAAGTAATTAATAAAATAAATTAACAAAAATAATAAACTACCGGACTTGTAAATAATTTTCTTAAAGAAATCACCAATACTAAAATATATAGGGTGACCTGTGGTGTAGTGCCCGAGATCGTGGGTCCATAGCATGCCTTCATATGTTCATAGGTGGCCATAGAATTTTTTAAAAGAAAAAATCCTTGGTTATCCTGTCCTTCGCAAGGGGAGTAATATCGGGGTGCTGGGTCTGTAGGATATCAGATAGACGTTAAATATCCCTATCCAAATTATACCGGGATAGACATTATTTAGGATTCCCCCGATTAGCCATAGCAGCATAAAGTGACGTTAAATCAACGAACATTAAATCTTCTTTTATCAACTGTATCTCGTTGAGGGGGCAAAAAATGAGGGTCCCAAGCCTGTGTGCTGTCAGGTATTCGTTAACGATTCCTATCCTTGTTGTACCTGGATACGCAAAATTTAGAGCTCCCACTGTAGCATCGTCCGATTAGCCATAACAGCATAAAGTAACGTTAAATGAAAATACGATACTAAACTACGTTATATGCTAAGAAAAATGCCAAGAATTTATCCTACTATATTTTCGTTTTAGTTTTGTGCTTCCCTAGGACTCCATCTGGAACGTCTCACTTGGAATCCTCACACAAGACTGAAAAGACAAGAAACTGCTCGACGATTTCGCCTACTTCAACAATTACTGGACAAACGTTCAAAGCTACCAATTAATTACAAAAGACTCATTTACATGACAGTTATCAGACCAATTTGGACATACGGAGTTGAGCTTTGGGGCTCTACTAAACCATCCAATTCATCTCGTATCCAATCCTTACAATCCAAAATCCTTCGTAAAATCCTCAATGCTCGTTATTATGTCACAAACAAACTCATCCATCATGATCTTAATATCCCATATGTTGCTGATTTGGCCCAAACTAACCATGAAAAGGTCCATAAACACTTGAATCCGCTAGTCTCTCAACTTGCTTCCCATAATAATCCTGATAACCCTCCGAGGCGTCTGAAAAGAAGATGGCCTCGAAACCTTCTACTATAGAACTTTATTGGAGTGCTATCACAAGTGTTTTTTTTTTTTCATGTCCTTTGTCCATACAGCAGATTTACTTGATGTAATATAATTACAGTTGTAAATATCAAGAAATTATTCTAAAAAAAAGAAGTTTTGTGTTTCAATGGAAGTAGAAACAATCCAGTACAAAAATATGTTCATCTGCTGTTCGTGGTTTTTCTTCGAGACTACTAAAGTCAAGATTTACATGTTTCAAAATGACCGCTGAAAAAAATCCTAGGACCGGATGCAGCTGTTAGCAGTTGAGAAGACCAAATTTCCTTCTTGTAAAACCGTTGGTAAAAAAAAAAAGTCCTGATTATGTTGTAAAAGGTACGGGATCCAAAAAATTAAATTATCATTACCGAATGATAAAACAGTGTTTATCGGAGAATTATGGTTTCTATTTCATGACACTGCGGTATCTACTGAAGTGTGGATATTTCGTGCTGCACAATCTCTAAGGAACGACAATACCGAAAATAAAACAAAGAGAAGGGGAATAGAACATTCACAATAGGAGCAGGTTGCATTATCTGAAATGACTGAATTATGTTAATGAAGTATCAACTGCCTTTGCCACAGGCCGCTTTTACCAACCTTCTTCTTTCAAATCCAGATGCTAACCAGTCCACATCTCATTACTTGATTTTTCTAAGTCTAAAAACAATAATAATATTCATATTTTTTTTTATTTATACAGAAATTAACTATATTTGACTACATCAACAAAAAGGTTTAGAGGGATTACATACATTGCCTAACAAAAGATAATGCACTGAACATCCAGTCTCATTTTTCTCTTATTTATTTCCTATAGTGATGAAGGGCCCGTTACCAAGTTTTTAGTAGATATTAGTGTTACAAAATAAAATAGAAAAATAATTTTATTCTGTCACTTAAGAATAACAGATGTGTACAAAATTGAATGATTATATATCTTGTCAAAGGGCTAAATTATAAGAACGTTACAATATTTACATAAGCACGTTAAAGTCATATATAAACAAAAAGGTATGTTCTGGTAAATAAATAAAAATCTAAAATAACAAGAATTTAGCTGGGAGAAAAAATGAATAAATAAAAGCACCTAACAATATAAAAAATAATATCGTTAAAAGTGAAGGAATATTTACAGTAATTCATCAATTACTTCTGATGTATATGATATATTAATTCTAACAGATCAGAGAGTGGAGTGGAAGTGAGGGGGGACGAGCGAGAAGGGCTCCTTTGTTTTGGTGCTGTGGGAATGAGTTAAAGGTCGGAAAGGCAAGTAATCTTGTGCACTGGGATTGGATGGAGAACTTAAATTGTTGGATACTATAGATATAAGATGGATGTTGTGAGTTGATGGTTTGATATAAGAAAGAACCAAGGAAATAAGAGTCTACGGATGGAGGGGAAGAGCCGCTTTAATTCATGATAGAGGCGGGACACATGAGACTTCCTCGGGGTATCGAAGACAAACCGCAGTAAACAGTTCATGATTCGCCTCAATCTTTATTCGAGGAGCCCCAATATGCCACACAGCCACAGTCAGAGTGTGAAAAAACGAAAGAAGTGATGAGGAGCTTACGGATAGGTACTGTTAGAAGATGCCGGGAACGATGGAATAACTTTGGGGAGTTCATTGATCATCGTGAAGTTTTGGCGATATAGATTTTCAAGAAAAAGGATTGGTCGACAGGGTTACATGTGACATTGTTTAAAATATTAGCAATACACAGGGTCTTTACCTGCACTAGGCAGAACACCAGACGCTCAAGATATTAGCACTCTCACGTAGCGAAACTGCTTCCTTTTGGTAAGTAGATGTAATATGATTTTTATTAAACAACTCCCTATTAATCAACCACTTCCAATTAAGGAGAAGATACTTATTACTGAAGAAACTGAAATATAGTATACTTCAATCATAAATTCTTTTAGGAATAAATTATAACACCCACAAAGATTCATAACTCAGTGTATTCATTTCTTGCAACCAAGCACAGAGCCACTGTATACACTGAATAATGTGTTTATAAAGGAAGGTTTGATAAGAAATAAGAAAACAAAACATTCGGCCAAATGCCATTTGAGGATACTACAGGGGCATATGTTTTTTAATCAATAATGATATAATATTACTGTACCTCATGATTTCAGGGTGGCATCCCATATTATTATGCAAACATTTAATCTGAAAAATGTAAGAACAAGGATCTTAACATTCCCTGAGATCATTGTTTGGGCTGTGAAGGCGACATAGGAGAACTTAGCCAAAAGGTTCTATCGATTCGAAAGATGTATTGTGGTTTAATTGCTTTTACGATTGCTTGAAGAAGACGTTTTAATACCATACGTGAATTTTTAATGGTACGAAACTATTAGTTGAGTACGATCACTAATCAGAAATGAGATCACACTCCAGCTAAGACGCATTTCTGTCCACGTCGTTCCGATCCTAATTGAGTGATTCATTGCAATATTTAACTATCGCAAACAAGATTCTGGACGGAAGATAGACTATTTGGGCGGGAACTGAGTTGATCAAGATACCTGCCAAAGGTTTCACAACTCATTTGGGACCGGCCTCAATTGCTCTACAATTTTGGGAATTGATTGCCCTCTTGCACTACTGCCTAGGTGACCAGTCGCTTCCGTTACACTTTCGGAATACCCATTCATAATTTGGCCATACGTAAACGACCTTTAGCCGATTCCTAAAGCATCTCGAGCGATCAGTATCAATGTATCGTTGTACCACATGATTTGTCGACATTGGCAACAAATGGGGTATTTCTTGCTGTCTTTCTTAAGAAATATTGTAAGAACCAACCCTAAAAGTGGATAGAGGACAAATATTTGAGATCTATCACGTACTTGTTTATTCATTTAACGTCACTTTATACTACTATGGCTAATTGTATGGTATCTAAAACTATCCATTTAATTAATTAATTTTGACTATCCAGATATTTAATATATTATCGCTATCAAAACAATACCGCCTATCTACAACTTTTGGTCAAAATGAGTTAGTGACGGTAAAGGACGTATTAAGGTCAGTAACATGGTGAAGTATGATACTTCTCTTCAATCTTTATGGTCATAGTTTCAAAATTGTATACGTAAAAAATAGATTATAAATTGTCGTCTACAGTCGGCGCGTTTTTTTTTTCTCTCCAGTAAAATCGCCTAAAGTATACTTAGGCGGTATTTTTTTGACAGCGACGATACATAACCTTAAAATAATTAATATATAATATATATAATCAAATGCTAATTTAATATATTTTTTTTAATACTCCATTGCATACTCGTTTATGAACTGCGATTAACTAAGACAAAAATTATAAAATACAGTTGTAATACAGCTTTATAATTGTTCAAAGAAGATTCAGTTTGTTTGTTTATATGCAAAGTTGCCAATTTAATACAAAAATCCTTGCGCATGAGCTCTCGTAATTAATCCTCTATTGTTTTCCCTGCTAGTTTTTTTCTTCACTCGGCTTTATGGGTTCATTTATTCACATTTTTAAAATACACATCCAATTTTATAAGAATAAATCGTGTTTCGTTGTATTTTGAGTAATTTCACAAAGTTTTGTAATTGAGTAATATTAATTTTGCGTTACTAATTATTTATCTGTCTTGTAAGCATAATAACACGTGTTTCCTCCCACTCGTGGAAGTGAGTTATATCCATTAGGTGAATTAGGATACGCGTAGTTTTTCAGACGCACTGGCCATTCATGAAGATGGCCTGCGGTGAGTAAGGATGACCTCTTCACCCCCCTCAGGGGCAGGCCAGTAATTACAGCTAATTAGCAGTTGTTATTTTTTTTTTCTCGACGATTCATCTATTTTTGTAGTTCATTACATTTTTCTACTTCCTCTGCTCTGACTTGTCTAGGAGGACCCGAGACAGTACAATAGTGATTTTGACATGGATGCAGTTTCACATAATTTGCATTCGTGACAGGACATGATAGGTCATTGTGTTAATTCATAGGCACCTAAGCGCCTTTCTAATCAACGTGAACGTTAATTAATTCTCAAGGTCATGGCGAATATCCTTTAAGCTCATGGATTCGTTTTGTATTTGTACGTTCGGATTTTTTAAATGGCCTGAATTAATGTGCTTCATTGCACTTGAACTAAGTTAAATGAAAAAATATCCCAATAGCCCCAATGCAACATTTCAAGTTTGACATAATCTGACATTTCCATTCTTTTTCCCACAATAAAACCTATATACACTACCCTCTTCCAAATAGCTCTATCCTTATCAATTTTCGCTTAAGTATCAAACTCTTTCTTCAGAAATTTTGCAGGGTTCTTCTTTCTTTTTCTGCACCTGTCTTAAATTCAGTAGCGTACTCAGAATTTTTTCGGGGGAGGAGAGAACTTGTTAAGAAGAAGCTTTGTTATTTCGATTCACTAGGTTTGTTTTATATTATAAAAAACTTTACGATTCTTTATATTATTAACCTTGTGACTGTAAAGCTTGCTTCGATATGAGCATTTTCAAATTTCATAATTTAATCCTTATATTTTATAATTTTCAGTAGTAAAAATGCTGCATATGCTACAAGTGAATTGTTATCTCATTTCTTGTTTGAATATGAAATTGCCGTGATCTTTTCGGTTTTAACTATATTATTTACTAAGGGAAAACAAAGTAGAATTTACAGATACAAACTGAACACAAAACAATCCAAGGGAAAAATAATTCTGGAGAAAAAGTTATGTCTCAATTACGGGCCCGTCCAACTTTACGAAACAAAATTAAAATATTGCAACTTCCCCTAAAACTTTTTTTTTATAATAGAATCATGCTTGCCCAGAAATAATATTAAAATTTTATATGATTTTTTTATCCGTATAGAACTTTATTCTAGCATAAAGTTTTTTTTTTTTTAATCAATTCTTTTTTTTTTTTTTTTTTTTTTTTTTTCCTTTCAAAGTAACCCTTTGAAAGGACCGTTTATTTGTTAGCACATTCCATACGTGAGTATACTATGTGCCTTATAAATTTATTTTACAAATAGTTAACTACAGTTGGACAATTCTAAAATATATGCAAAAGACATTATTATATACATGCTGTTACAACTTAACATAATTAACAAAATTAACTAATTTAACAACTATAAATTTAACAATTAACATTTTTTTTTTTTTTTTAATTTAAAATTACAATACTTACAAAATGATTATCTTTTTTTTTTTTTTTTTCCTAGTATAGTACAGGGAGTTTCTTATATGGATGTCAACTTTTCAAAATCAATACTATAAATAAATTTAGTGAGTTCGGGTCGAAAGTGATTGTATAGGTCATGTTCAGCAACTGGCCAAACTTTCCCTCTTAATATTGTGGAGATAATTAATTTTGATCTTTGTCCTTCATACAATTGGCAGTCATATATTATATGTTTAAATGTCTGTTCTTCTTTGTCTATTGAGCAAGTACTATCGTTGGTTATGTGAAATCTGTGTAAGTATGATTTGGTATGTCCATGTTCAGTTAAAACCTGAGTTAGTTTGTAGTTAGTGGATTTTATTAATTTGTAGTTATTGTTTGTTAGTTTTGGAATGAACCTATGCAAACTAGGAGATTTATTTGAAATAGTCCACCGTTCATTCCACCTCATAATTGATTCTTCCCTAATTTTGAATTTTATGAACGAAATTGGTGTTTTTTGAAAAGATGGAGACATATCACTTTGTGCTGCCTCTTTTGCTAATTTATCCGCTATCTCATTGCCCTCGATACCAGAGTGACCCTTTACCCATATTATTTTTACCGAGAAATTTAGAAGCCTAAGTGTGCACAAGTTCATTCTGATATTTTCGGTAAGCTCGTCATGTACGTCTGTGTTGAGAACTGATTGTATCAAGATTTTGTTATCTGTGTGTATGACTATGTCTGTATGTATGTTGTTTGGAAGGTCAAGAAGGAATTCTGTCGCTTTTACGACTGCGTACTTCTCAGCTTGGTTGTTGGAACTTGTAGAGCCTAGTTTGTACTGGGCACATAGCATCTTCCCATTCGTGTCCCAAAGTAGCCAAGCACAGCCTACATTATTGCCTTCTTTACTTCCGTCTGTGTATATGTTAGTGATTTCTGTACCCGTTCCGTTATGTTGTGTCAAGTGCGTGTAAAGTTTGGCAAATGTTGATGGGTGTAACCAATCAAAAGGTTCAGATTCCCTTTCTATCATGTTATGTTCGATTTCTCTAAAGTTATCGTTACGCAATTTAATCGATGAGAGTTGTACGATTTCACTAATTTTAAGATCGATGGGTACAATTCCTGCTAAGACACAAGCTGCGTCATATGATATAGTTTTATATGCCTTGACAATCCTGATACCTATGATTCTTTGCAGTCTCTGAAGTTTCCGTAGATGGCATTTTTTCTCAATTGCTCTATGCCAAATCGACACCGCGTAAAGCATTTTGGGAATCAATGCCCCCTCGTATATTGTCTTCAAACATTCAGCCCCGAGGCCCCAGGTTGTTCTTGCAGCAATAGCTAGGGAGTTAACTGTTTGCATAGTCCTGACGTATACTCTTTCTATGTGTTTCGACCAGCTCATTTTTCTATCGAACTCTACGCCAAGAAAGGTCAATGTTTGAGTGCTCTCCAATTGCTCATTGCCAATGACAATGTCTAAATCCGGTAAATACCTTTTTCTGCTAAAAATAATGTATTTGCTTTTCCTTGTGTTGAGTTCTAACTTGCATGTTTTTGTCCACTCATGTATTTTGATTAAAGTTGTGTTTGCTATCTGTTTTAAATTTTGAAAACAATTTCCTCTGATTAAAATTAATATATCGTCGGCGTAAATAATTAATTTTGAGTCAGTTGGTAAGTCAATGTCGAAAATTGTATTAACTAAAATGTTCCAAAGAATGGGCGATAGAGATGATCCTTGTGGTGTTCCTAGCGTTAGAGTTTTTAAGCAGGAGATGGTATTCGTTGTAAAAAGTAACCGTCTATTTTCAAGGAAATTTCTAATCAATAAATATAAATTCTTTGGACACCTATATTTTTTGAGATTATTTAATATAGCAGGCCACCAAGCATTGTCAAAAGCCCCTTTTATGTCAAGGCTGATAACTAGAAGTTGATCTTTTTTATTTAGAGCTTCGCTGATATTGGTGGTCAGTGAATGTAATGCGTTTAATGTTCCAGTCTTCGGCATAAATGCAAATTGATTTTTGTTTACAGTTTTGGTTTTAACAAGAAAATTAATTAGTCTGTTTTTAACGATTTTCTCGATAATTTTGCTCATGATCGGAAGCATACTAATTGGTCTAAGCTTAGTGCTAGAGGGTTTCGGTACTAAGACTAATAGACCAATTTTCCAGTTGTCTGGAAATTCGTTTCTTCTGAAGAGCAATTTGTACCAATGTAGTATTAAATTTGGTACAAATTCGAAGACTTTTTGGAAAATTATAGGAGTAATCCCGTCGTAACCCGGAGATTTTTTTGTTTTTAACGATTTGATTGCGATCGAAATTTCATGGTCCTCTATTGGTAAGTCATCAGTTGTATCCGGAGGTATCATAACATTCGATCTAATTATAGTATGTCTGCTGTCATCTGATTCAGGAGTATCTAAATTTATTAGGTCGGTCATTACCTGGTTCAAAGTCTCCTTTAGATTGTTGGTATACTGGTTGTTAGTCGATGTTTGTATGGTTTTTAAAAGCATTTGATTTTTTACTTTTCCTGCAGCCCATTTATAAGTCCAGTCCCATGGTTTAGCGTTAGTGCAGTACGATTTCCAAGATTCCATTTTGGATTGCCTAATTAATTTCTGGTAAAGATGGCGACTTTCCAGATAGCTGTCTCTAGCTTTATTTCTGAGTTCTTGGTTGTTTTTAATCTTCTGATATTGCTGCCTGAGCTTGTTCGTTCTTTTACGTAGGGCTGAAAGTTCATCATTCCACCAAGGAACAGACTTATATTGTTTTATACGGGGGCTATTACTTGATTTTTTAAACGTCATATTTGAAGCTTTAATTATTATTTTAGTCATCATTCTGGAAATTAAATTTGTGCTCATATACTGTAGTGATTCAATAATATAGTTTTGTAGTTCTTCAGCTGTAAATTTGTTTTCAGTACGCGGTATAAATTCTTTTTCAAGTTGTGTTAGTAAGTTAGTCTCAAATTTATTCCAATCAGCATTTGAGGTAAAGTATTTTCTTGTTTTATTTGTATTTTCAAAAGGCCTATTACATTTAATTTCAAATAGAATACAGTTGTGGTCTGTAAGATTAGTTTCGTTTGAAATGGTCCAGTTTTTTATTCGTCCTGTAGCTTGTATATTAGACAGAGTTAAATCAATATTACTCTTCCCTTGATGCCCATCAAAAGTAGGAATATTTGACTTCATGTTCATTATTAATAACTCATTAGTTACAATGAACTCTTCCAAAAGTAATCCCCTTGTATTAGAAATCTTATCATGCCACACTTTGGATCTGCTGTTCGAATCAACGCCTATCACTATATTATAACCTCTATAGCTTGTGATAAATTTATTAAGCTTATTTAAATCGATATTTATGTCCCTAGTAATATCGAAATAACAGCTAGCAAGGATATATTTGTCTCTCCCTGTAATAACCTCCACTGTTATCATATCTCGATCTGAAAATTGTGTTATCAAACAGCTGTCTAGGTTAGGATTTGCAATTACTATTGCTGCTCTAGGGATGTCGTCATATGTTTGATAAATTTTGTATCCTCTGTAGCCTGTGATATCTTTGTTGTAGGAGTATGGTTCCTGAATCAGTAAAATGTCTAATTGTTTCTTGTTTATAATTTGTTGCAGTAAATTTGTACAGTATTTAGAATGTTTAGTATTTAGTTGTAAAACTTTCATGTTTATATTACTAGAACAAGTCACTTGAAAACATATGTTTACTTATACACATTTTCCTATTCATTTCAGTACAACTCAAAAGTGTTATCTTATAACTATTAACTGGATACAGCAAGTTCCAGATGATAGCAGTTGAAAGTTGTTGGTTAATTTCTGCTATTGATGACTTTATAAATGTATTTGTTGTATTTAGATATGATTTAATTATAAATGTTCCACTATTCTTAATATTTTTAATATTGATTAGCATATAACTTACTATCAAATTTATACTATTTACTTTTAAACAATTTATTAGTAAATTGCTTTTTATATAGTTAAAAGTTTTACAGGCTAACGATAATCTACCGTTATTGTAGTTATTTAGTTTGTCAGTCATAGTCTGTATTTGCAATTATTCTATCTAAAGCCGCCTTGTAAGAAGGACAATTTCTAGATAATGCAGGGTGATTAGAATCTACTTTCTTCTTAATATTTACTCTATTATTATGACTCACACAATTGATGCATTTGTGTGCCTCAGATCGGCACTCCCTCAGGCTGTGGGGCTCCGAGCAGAGCGGGCACGTAGGCTGGACGGCCGTGCAGAACTTCTTGGTATGACCTATCCTGGAGCAGACGTAGCACCTCGGAGCCGAGTGATAATCTTCCACGGAGCAGGTCACCATGTCCACGAACGCCCTGCCAGCCAGCAACTTTCTCGCTTTGGGAGTTATCTCCACAATTGCGTGCTTCCATATTTTAATCAGTGAACCTCCATCTGTGTTCCTGTGCTGGTTCGACAGAATTGTTTTTAGTTTCAAGTCCTCCTCTTGTAACCTATTTTGCTCAATAATTGTTGGAACTATTTCCTCTTTTTTTAAGTCTTGAGGAATATTTTTTATAATAACTATAGGGTTGTTTTTTTTCAGAGTTTTCACTATCAAATTGTTGCCATGCTTACTGACGATTTCATTTTTGATAAGGTTAAGATCGGCTTCTGCTTCTGAACCTATAATTAAACCTCCGTTCTTGGTCCCTCTTAATGTTTTTATCCCAACTCGTAACTTTCTGGGATTAATAGCGTTCTTGAAAAGGGTTCTTGTATCATCTGTACTATCCGGATTTACTTTTTCTATGAACACTTTAAATTCTTTAACTGTAGGTCTTTTGTTACCTGTTATTTCTGCATAAGAAGGGGCAACGGCAAAACGTGGTGTTGAGGTTAATTTCAAGATCTCTTTCCTTTCACTCTCCAACCGCTCGTTATCTCTTCGGAGATGCCCAAATATTAATTTCAAGGAGTCAATACGTCTATAAATACCTTCTTTTATAGAATCTTTTATCTTCAACTGCGTAAGACTATTTAAAAACTCGAGAGCTTCTAAGAAATCTGCCTCGTCCGACGCCATGACGCCATATAATAGTAGCGCCGGTAATTTACAAACTGTATATTACAATAAAAACAAAGTATAGCCCGTTTAGCAAGAAAATTGCCCTAATCCTATTAGCGAACTATATCTTGGCTCCATTATCATTTAACTTGAATAAATTTAAAGTACATACATTAAATTAAACTTGCTATGCAGTTATTTCCATTTAGACTTTCTTTATCTCGTTTAGTTGTGTCGAGTTCCATTACTGACACTCATTATCTTGGATTACAGCAAATTTAACTATCTCATAGGCAGTTCATAACTCATGTCTAACACCTAACGGAAATTATGTTTTTAAAGGCAGTCAAGATTTTATATTTAAGACATTACAACTTGTACGGACGAATCATTGCTTAATCTCTGTTAATAGATTTATTCATTTTAACATAAGTCTCTCCAACAGAATCGTGTTCAGAAATTCTTGAACATTGTAGCTTCCTCAGTACTTTTTAGTTTACTAATTAATTATGAATAAGTCATACTCCTAGACATCCTTCTTATATCCTTTAATTTCAAGTGATAAATATACGACCACTGATTTTTTTTTAAACTCTTATCTAGACCAAAGAATTAATATATTTCACCTACCTAGGTGATCTACAGAGAAACGATAGGATGTACAATCTTCTGAAGAATCCATAGTATATATGGCCTCTAATTAATTTTTTATATCATATACAAAAGAAAACCTGGAAGAAGAATGGTGTCAAGACTATTTACTATAGCTAATTAGTTAATTTAAAGATAAGAATTATAAGATCACCTGTGGTTAAGTGGTTAGCAGAAGAACCTACTATGCCCAACATGGCAGATTCACAGACCGGAAGATTGTCTAAGGATTTTTTAAAGGGGTTAAAATGGAGTTCCCGAGGCTATAAGGTGCCAGGCACTCAATAAAGATCCCTATCGTAATTAAATCTGGAAGGACGAAATTTAGTACTCCCATTGCAACATTGCCCGATTAGCCAAAGCAGCATGACGTCTCTTCGAATGAATAAACAACAAGAGAAGAATTATATAAACAGCTTGATAGGAAGATTGTTTCCTGTATCTATTGCTAGGAATGTTATCACCATAATTGTTTTTCAAAACTTTTGGTTGCATTTCTAAACAATATGCAATATTTGTATTTTGGATTCGAGTCTTTTAATTATCTAATATGATCATTGATTTTTTTTTTCTTTTTTATTCAGACAAATTGGACGATAACAATTCTAATTTCTTGACGCATGGTATTATGTATTGATCGAGTCTATGGTATTGATCTATGAACTGTTACTAAATGATTAAAATATTTTACCACATTTTTCGCTATTTGGAATATGCTATTAAATCTAAAATTTCCCATGTTTCATGATGTTTAAATTATTGGAATATGACCTCCCCTATTTTTCCCATGACAACTTACACTTCTATTGCTAGATAATGTTAAAAAAGAAAGCAGAAACAAAGGAAACATGAAAAACACCCAAGAAATTAACGTAGGCCGTTTGAGATCCCTTGGAGTTGGCTTAATTAACGGGATAAAAGACAGGAATTGCTTTAAGTGGCTCTCCTGCGACTTTATGTGAGGTCTTCCTCCTCCTTCAATTCTAGTTTGTCATTGTTCTGTTGTTTTTTCATTTTTTTAAAACCTCACTACTTTCCAATGGTACATTGTTGGGTCTCACGATAAGTTACTTAATCATTTGAAATGATCTAATAATTTCAGTCATGGGTCCCTTACGCTTTAAGAAAGCTCAATTTACATTCATAGATTCATGACACCGATTGTCAGATTACGATAAAAGGAATGTGGTATAGCTTAATATATATTTTATTTGTTTAGCAATCATAATAACTAATAACAATCAACAGCAAAGAATATAGGGCTTCGGAGGTGTGGTTCTGCCTATATAGAATTTAAATATTTTTGAATTTTTAAAAATAAGATAACATTCAGTTAGTATATTCATAATTTATATTTTTATAGTTCAAAGAAAATTTAAATAAAATGAGCAAAAACTCAAGAAGAGGCATAAATTATAAATCAGAATGCAAAAAGAAAAATTCCAATAAGCAAAACCTCAAGTCTTTAAAATACTGGAAAACTTGGAAAATACGTTACGCCAATCCAAGCATCGTCAGGACATACGAGTTGTTTGTTGAACTTCTTGGAGAAAGGTTGCTGTCTATATTTGATGAGTAGGTTTGGACTGCCGATGTGAGATGTGCTGCACAGAGTTTTATTTGATGTGATTTCTCCTTAGTGTAAGTCCTGATGATTCCAGAATCGACGCAACATGGGCTTGTTACTTTTTCCCAGTATTTTCGAGGCATCAGACTTTGTTTTTTTATCATTTTTTTCTTTTGCATTTTAAAACAATAAATTGCTTTTATGTATTTCTTAAAATATTGAACTATAACCAAAAAATTTGATATTTTGTACACAATTTTTCAAATCATCATTGAATTCATAATAAATATAGTTACTACAAATTGATCATTTGTAGTAACTACATTTCAGTAAAAGTCCATGCCATAAAGAAGGTTGTGAGAGCTCTCATAATCTTATCGATTATTTTATCTTCCCCCCGAGGGTCAAGGAAGGTCTTGGCTCAAATGTGGCTGATCTCAACTGTTCCTCATGACACGATAAAGAATCAATTCAATAAATGAATAGTTGCCTGTAAGAAGGGCATACTATACTAGTATGTTACCTACATTTTTCAGTTTTTTTTTTTTTTTTTGTTCAAGAATTTCCATGTGATGGCCACTACCGCTAACGTTAGGTTTTAGTTGCAGAAATAGTCAATAGAGGTCAGGGATAGCATAATCGTTGTCCATATCAGAGGATGATCGGTCCCTCAAGAGACAAAAGTTTCAGTGGAAGAAAGGTGCATGTGAAGATATCCTAACCTTTTTTGTTTTGTGTTACTTACAAGGGCGTAAGTGCAAAATCTATAAAATGCAAGAAGGGCATAAGAGCCAGTCACCTAATTAAATGAACCATTCTCTTATTTTGGCTCCCCTTAAACTTTGAAAAATGTAACATGCGCCATTCTTCCAGTCAACTATTCAAATATCTCATTACAAATTTTTATTTGTAAGTGATATTTATTCTCCGTTGAAGGAATTTTGATTTGATGTCATCAATTTTTCGGTTGAATGCACTGTTTTGGAGTTATAGGTGAAAACCGAAAATCCCTAAGGTTATAAATATGAATAATTAATTGAACACAAACATTGTTTAAGGCTCTTTCCTGTCACGGCAGTATTTCACTGAGATCTGCTAGTTGATTTGAAAACTATACCAGTTTTATTCATTTCAGGACCCTGTATCCCATGTATTGTATAAATTTATGCATGTATTGTTATGAATGTAATAAACTGGACGAATATTTCCTTCAAGTGAGGAATATGAGTTGCTGTATACAGTTCCAAAGTTGTCATAGATCTGAGTAGCAAGATTATTTAAGAGTCGTTTTCCAAGCTGAAAAATGAATAGTCGCTTTTTTTTTTAAATACGGTTCAGAGATATTTCAAATATTGTAAGCCAATTGCTCTCTTTCTTGTAATTATGACTTAACTCTTTTCGATTTCTATTAGTGATAAAGCTATCGATTCAGGAGCCGTTCGATACGTAGAATCGATATATAACAACGTCAGAGCGGTGGACAGTGATGCAGGATGGACTACACCCACAACATGCACTGTACTAAATTGGAGCAATTCTTTAATTGGGATGGCATCCCCACCTCGGAGCTACAGCGGCTGTACTCACAATTGGATGCAAAAACGTGATGGATGCTGAGCTGGTAGGCAGCTGATATATCATTGCTCACTCAATCATCAATAACACTCATCAGGTAAGTCAATACTCACTCCCTATTGGTCTTTTATCAGTTGAAAAATATTTAAAAAACTTCCGACATCTTCCAAGTTCGACTTTCCCGCGCATATTTGAATCAGTGTGCGCATGCCAGTCATGCATCGCCATGACTTCATGTTTATTATTTTGTTTATGTTCATAGCTTCAGAAGTTTTTATAAATAATTATAATCATTACATAGGTTAAATAAAAAAAAAGTATTAATAAATAGTGCTTTTAGTGTTGGGACAGAGAAGAATGTAAAAAAATTGAGCCTATATATAACCCCTTACAACTTACATTTTCTGGCAAGTCATGTCACCTAATTAAACTTTGTTTCAATGATATTAAACGTTTGTCATTTAAATTTTCAAAGCAAATTTAAATTATATTTTTTTAAAAAGAAAATATAAGCTATATATATCCAATTATAGAATTTGGCCAAGCATATATCATTTATGTTCATTAAGTATTTATTAAATATTTGACTCTTATGAAAATTTTAATATTTTAATTAATCAAAAAAAATTAGAATGCAATTATGATTCTATGAAAAATTACACAGAAAAAAATTATTACAAAGTATTATAGGATTTTATATAACCATGTTTTTCAAAAACTTTAACTACACCATATTTAAATTCTTTCGTTTAATCATTAATAAAGTGAATAAGCCCACATAATTTAATTTTTTTATTTTTTCAGTGTTACTTCAGTATTTAATACAAAGCGTTGCTAGGCCATAGTAATTAAAAGTTTTTTTTAATTTCTTGAATAATTTTACGAAGATACGTTAGTGGTATTACATGTTAAATGTAATCTCAAAAGTCATCTTGTTTACTTCGGGAAACAAATGAAGAAAGGTATTTACATAAAATTATTTCTATAGAAATGAAATAACTTCTTTTTATTATTTATACAAAGCAAGTCATATTATCCTCATTTTTCTTTTTTCTTACGAATTTTATTGTATTCATTATTTTATATTTTAAGTAGGCTAAGTTACCATGTTGGACTGAGGCTTCTTTCCCACAAGTGAACTTAAAAATTAAATCATTAGTGACTTTACTAAAGCTTATTCTAGAATTTACTTAATAACGAAGATGCCTGAGAAATGATTTATTGTTTGAATGACTGTTGTCTAGAAATATAATCTGGGTATTCAAACAAATATTAAACCAGTGAAGATGTTTGCTTAATTGCATTTTATCAAAGGATTGAACAGATATTATATTAAAATTTTTTTTTAAATATGATTTTCGTTATTTTATCGAAACTGTAAATTTGTAAATTGTCCTCATTTAGCTCTCCTCGTAACCACTAGCAGATTAAGTGACCTTTAATTTGTTTCAAGGTTTAATGTTAGTTAATTACATGTATTAATGTTTTACTTTTATTTTTTTATTAGTTTTAGTACTAGGAGTAATAATTTTTATTGATGATAATTTGTGATGCATCTACATCATCACATTTTGAATAACGTGAGTGATTTTGAGTTGTCAAGTGTCAATTTTTTGTTATCTCTGTTGCAGTTTATTTCGTTGAAATTGTAAGTTAAAATATTTTCAAGATCTGTATCGGCCCTAGATCTTTTTATACATATTTTTTTTCTTCTGTATTTAAGAAAAATAAGTATTAATTAAGGTTCGTTGTAAAACTAAAATTATAGTAACACTGGTACGGAATGTTCCAATATAAAAAACGGCCCTTTAAAAGGATTACTTTGATAGGAAAAAAATTCATTTTAATTTAATAATAATGTAAGCATTAGTATTAAAACAGTAAAAGTTTTAAAGAAAAAAAATGTGAAGCACAACTATTTAAAATGAAACCATTATGATATCATTATTTATTTTTTATTTTATATATTTTCATTTATTTATCTTATTTATTCATTTTAAATGGTCCAAAATTCTGGTCGTATTTTCTATTGTATTTATTGCTCATAAGTATCATTCTTTAAGAATGAATGCCGTCCTTTCTTCAGTTTATTTCCTTCAGGCGTTTTTCTTTAATTTCTTATATTTTCTGTTATTTTTCTAATTTCCAAAAGTTCTTTTTGTTTGTAAGTCAAATTACTCTGTTTCAATCCAGCGTCTATT
Source organism: Arma custos (assembly GCA_037127475.1). Classification (NCBI taxonomy): domain Eukaryota; kingdom Metazoa; phylum Arthropoda; class Insecta; order Hemiptera; family Pentatomidae; genus Arma; species Arma custos. Next base: position 26,782,646 of record CM073762.1, read on the forward strand.
GTGAATTTTTGGAGTTCGTATTTTTTTTCTTTTTAAACTGAATGCTAATTCTGAAAGTTTTAATTACTTTATGTGAAAGAAAGTGATCCGAGTAGAGGTCACAATCAATTTTAATTATTTTAGTGTCTCCTAAGAATTCTAGATTTATTTTTCAAGGTAATATTCAAATAATTTTCATTTCTGTTTGAACCGAAGCAGTATCCTTATTCGCTAAATTTGGTTTGTAGATTAAACATCCTAATGAAGGTTTTCTAATGGATTTCTATTTTTTTTTTTTTTAGGGAGAGGAGGTAAAATGACAATAAATCGACACTCCACAATAACATTTATTTGTCATTAAAGCACAATAACACACACAGGATATTCGGTAATGTTAGTAGTTATCTAATAGTATTTGTTAGTAAATCGTTACTCAACAGTTTGTAGTAAACCGCAACATCAGACGGCCATCATTACACAGACGATCTTCCTGGCGAGATGATGCGTGCTTCGGAAGACTAACCTTTTGTTTCCCTGTTATTATCTTACTTTGGAAGTCTCAATCGCTGAGGTTGAAAAGTCGATCATATTAAGAATTCTGATTTAGGAATAATCAAGTATTTATTTCTTTACTTGAAAGGTTAATTTATTAAAATAAACATTATGGAAGTGCCTCTTCAACATATCATTAACCATATAATATGGACGAATTCTGTTCAAAACAGCATTTTGAATATACTCATTTTTAATCGTTTTGACATTTCTAAAAAATCATTTATATTATACTTAAACAGGTGTGGATGCAAATTTAAAGAAAAAAATATTATACTCACTTTAGGAGGCCATTCCAAAATAAAATTAAATACTACAGAAATATTGGAAAAAAACATCATAGAATCGTAATTTTTCTGAACTTATTTTAAGTTCAAGATTGGAGTATCAGCCCACGATTCACAAAGAAATATCCTTCATTGCAATGGACGGAACACTTAGCGTGTTAGACACAAGGAAAGAGAAAAAATTATGATTTTAAGTAGATAGCTTGAAATTCACAGAATTCGACTTAGCCCACTATGCACAGGTGCCACAGATATATAGTTCATAATGTATTTCATATTGTAATTAATTATAAATAATATCTTGTATTAGGAAAAAAAATAATTTCTTAATATAATACTTATTTTTTGAGACGAAAAAATTATGCCACAGTAATAAATAAATAAAAAAATGCTTATTGAATACTTGCTTATTTACAATACTTCAATGCTACAAGATTATCTATGACATGGAGTAGTCACGATGTCTTTAGTTGTACCACTGACGTCACAATATACATTTGGAATTGGCCAATTTTACTTCCGCCTTAAACCTAAATCCGAAAACTCCGTTTTGAATCTCTAACGGCAAATTTTCTCTGTTGATTTGTAGCAACGGATCTGCAAGAATTCAAATATGGCTTTAAATTCTATAATTGGTGTGAAATGGTCAGAGGGTGCAGTCAATGATTTCACAAAATAAGTTATTCTTATTTTGTGTAATCATTAACTGCACCCTCTGACCATTTCACACCAATTATAGAATTGTCCGGTCAACCATTTTCCAATTAAATAAATTCTTAAATCAACATGAAAAATAGTTGTAAAAAATAAATAGGTTAAGCCGGTGTTTCTATTTTGATAGATTTTGATTCTCAAACTTCAAGTTACATCACGGATGGAAGACTGGTACTATCAGACAATCTAACATTGAAATTTTTTTTACGAGATGAGACCTTTATTCTAAAACAGCTGCCAATAAAGTGTGACAAAACAGAAAATATTTTTTTATATATACATTCTCCTTACCGATCCTTGTTAGCTGTGATATATAACGTGAGCACGGACCCATCTCTGCTAGAAAATTAATATTTCCGCTTTCCAACTCCCCTCCCGCAATATTTTGCTGATATTGAAGTGTTTTTGTATAGTATGGATAATTTTCGAAGTTATTTTTTGTAAAAGCTTAACATTTTGCTCTATGTGTCAAGATAGTGCAAGCAATAATAACATGGCCGGCGTTCCTTTTCTTTTATGGGGATGCAATTTTATTATATTTATAAACACGATATTTACTAGGTAATATCCTTTCACATTTCGATTCAGCCTCTATTGTAGCTACCTATCTGAGCCATGTTTGGATTGGCTATCTAATCTCCAAGTTCCCAGGCGAGAGTATAGTTACTATGATTATTGTTATGTTCGCAGATGCTTTGGGCCTACATGATGCTCCTTACGGCCTTCCTGTGTTCCCTCGCCATGGCGTCCGCCCAGTTGAGTAACAGCAAGAAGTACTGTTCGGGATTTGAACCTCAGCGAAACACCGATCTGGACCAGGTAATCAAATATTTATATTTCACTACCAAAAATAAAAATAATTAACTAAAAAGAAATATTTATAATAAGTCCAACATAAGTTCCAATGCGGCACTAAAAACGGACATCACAATAAAATGGCAATACAATTTAAAATTTTAATTTATTAATATATAATCAAATTTAACGATAAAAGGATCTGTCCGTAAATAAGGTGTCGTTAAATCAAAGTTGTAGTTTTTATTGATAATTTTTCACAGAATGTTCAACATTAAATGGTTTTATTATTAATATAGTTTGAAATTGAAATTGCACTAAACAAATATTGAAAAAAGTGAGATTATAAAAAATTGAATGGGAAAAATTGATAAATTTTTATGACAAAAATAAATATTATGAATTCCATGCACTCCTATCTAATATTTTAAATAGAATTTCATTAAAACTGGTTTAATCGCAGTGGGCTCCCATAATTATTGTAATCTTATTTCTGTTTTTTTTTTTATTTCTTGAACTCTGTTTTCTTTTCTTTTTTAATGTTATCACTGTAGGTAACTTTTTTTTTCTTTCTTATTAATTCTTTCTCACTTAATAAGACACAATAATACTCTGTATTAAAATACTCTAATAATACGTAATAATACCCTATATACCTGTATTGTTATTCTAAAGGGACTTGTCCCAGAATAAATAAAGAATTTATTATTATTATTATTAAAAGAGTAGACTCTTCAAACACTAACTTTTTGGACCACATGGAGATTCCTGTTCTATGGCATTTTAACCAAGCGGTTGAGCGTGATCTCGGTTAAATCAGCTTCCTGCACAACCCTCGCCTTCTAAACAGTTGCCTCAGTTTGCTCAACCCAAGATCTTTCATGAGTTGTAGTGGTACATCTTTTTTTTTCTTTTCGTTTTTGCAGTACCCGTACTGTGCAGATAGTAAATTCGCGCAGTGAGTAAAGGAGTATTCTTTTCCAAATGAGTGTATATATCAACCGCAACACCAAATTTCAATATTGTAGGATGCCAACTAGAAAACCAACAATTTGTTTAAGAACGTTGGCAAGCATTTCGTCCGCAGTCATTGTTTTTATTTATCATTAAATTGTTTAATATTAGTTGAAACACTGAGCAGCAGTACATATAGATCTGGATTACTGTTCCATCGTCCAAATTGTGGACCGGTTGTCGAAGATAAATTAGTTACTCTGATATTATTCGCTAGATCTGGGGCTCACCCAGCCACTATAAATCGCTCTCATTATTTCATTCATTAAAGAGCACCTCGCGTACTCCATTACCGGTGTTTGGTCGACAATAATCCTGGCTAAGTGCTACCGTTTAGCATTGAGGAGGGAAATGGCAGGCTACCAAACGGACAATGAGGTAACGCAGAATAGACAGGATGCGGTTGAAGCCTCTGCCAAACGGGCAGCTTGCCTCCCGAAGGGGCTGCCTTAACAGATCTACAATTGCAATGTTATATAATATCCAAAGCAACGCCATTTGCACAATAATATAATCTACATTTATTCTAATCCATGACCGTCATATTAAGAAACATTGGAAGCCTTTAGACGACTATTTTATATAATTCATTGTATCCAATTCGATGAACATATCTCATTATAAAGGTCAGAAAGTCAAGCGATCGATCCTACTCCAACTATCGGTGCTTATTGTTGACATTAAGATCATAGAGTAGAACCAGAATGTATTGGCCAACTTACATTCACGACTTGACCACACTTACCTCAAGTGTTCGATAGTTAATTTAACCGTCCACATGGATTTCTACAACCCATGCTATAATGATTCAATTATTTCACTTAATCAGGACCGGATTAACTTGAGAGAAGAGTGGCTACTTGTGGTGTAGAAGATAGGATGGCTCCTGAGCCTAAGATAGCGGATTCGCAACCCAGAAGGTGGCCTTTAGGACTTAAAGGGAGTAAAAAATCCTTAGTTATGTCGTACTCAGACGTAGAATGGTCGTACTCCTCCAGTTCGATGCCAACTAAGCACTCGTTATAGATCCCGAACCTAACCAGATATAGTCAAAATGTAGGACTCCCACTGTAACATCGTCTGATTAGCCATAGTAGAAAAAGTTATGTTAAACGAAAAAAAACAACTAAAGTGCAGAAATAGCTGTGACCTATTTTCATGGGTTCCAGTGTCTAGAGCAGAAAATACTAACATTTTTTGTTTGTAAGTCCTGTTTATCTTTACACTATGTTTGTTATAAAGATTTTTTTTAATATTTCGAAAATCAGAATCCTTCTGTATGTACTCGACTTCCAAATAGCCAAGCCCAAATTTATCTTGAGCGCTTTCTTCTTAATAAACCCATTTATTTCTAAAAAATAAATACAACCAGTAAAAGTGTTTGTAAACCGTTCAGACTAGCTCCAAACATCTACTGCTTCACTTTAAAAATATAAAACTTTGAAAACCATGCTCTAATAAATTAGTTATTCTACAAGAATGTTTCCATTATTTTTCCCGAACTCGGGTCTGTTCTAAAGGACCCAAGGCGTCAAACATTAAGAAAATCTTTTTGTTTATTTTACTAAATGCTCCGTGATACTCATACATGTCCAGATCTGCAAGTTTCATTGATCAAAGAATTGAAGAAATATTTTATCAAAAATGTTTACATCAGACTTAGTACAGAATCATTAACGCGTACAGTCAAACGTCTCTTCTAACCCGACAGAAGAGACATTGACAGAAGCGATTTAGACACATTTGTATTTTTAATAGAAAGCTAAAACCTAGCTCTAATTGTTATTATAAACATGTTGAGGTTCTGGGCTTGTGGTACGCCGTGGAGGTTGTCCACCATTGGGAAGGCAGCAACAACCAGCAACTTCGGGGACGGAGCGTCGTAGACACTTGCCCCATCATCCACCTCGAGCGCTCTGACGACACGAGGCTGAGGCTGCTCTGGACCGAGAACGCAGGGATCATAGAGTACACCTTCAGCGTGGACCACATCAGGAACCCCAGCCTCTGGATCAGCATTGGTGCGCAGAATGGTAAGTCTCGAAATGTTATTGCATCTAGGGGTAGGGTCAGAAATGATATTCTTTGTAGCTCTTTTGGCTTTTAAAAATTCTAACTTTTGCAAGAGACAATAGGCATTGTTCACTATAGAAAGGATATTGGTTCGCCAGATAACGCTATCATTAAGTCTACAGGCAGTGAGCTAGTCCAGAAGACCTTTTTTTTTTTCTTTTTTTCTTGTAAAATTTATAAAAGTGGACTAGTTACTTTAAGCTCATATATTCAGTGGTCGATCGTAAAAACCTTATTCTTCAGTCTAACACACGCGTTCCTTTGGAATACAACTGTAGCAAACGGCAGTTAAACGCTATTCCAAATTATCCTGTACTGATCCATCGCATTGTTTTCATAGCAGTGGTGTCTATTTTCCTAATTTCAAGTTATGTAAAAGACAACGAAGCGCCCTCAGAAAGTGAAACGATAACATATTCCTTAGTCCGGGTCTGATAACCGAATATTTTGGCTAATTCTTTTTATCAACTCGTTTCCCCTGAACGGGCTATGTCCCCCTGAGCTCCTGACTAGCTGGAAGACCATTTTCCTGCCTTCAGCTAACTCCCCACATCTACTAAGTTCACTGAAAAGCTTTTCCCATATTCTGCTATAAACAATCCTTGGCCGAAACCTTCACAGCATGACAGAGATTGGGCGTTCACAACTGTGCTGAGAAAAGGAAGTAATAATTGAGATTTTTTTTTCTCTTTATATATTTATCCATACCTGTCAAATAAAACAATGACAATCAGCAGATTGGCTGACAGTAAGATAAAATACAATGGCATGAGAGGCATGAAGAAGAACAGTAGCCAGCGGTACCTCTCCCTTGGCTTGATTCAATTTTCTATAGCTAAAGATCCCTAATCCACGTTCTTTTTAATTTCCTCCTAGTGTTCTCAAGCATGAGAGTCGTGGCCATTTGTTGTGCCAATGGATAATAATTGAGAATAGTAAGTTAATTATACATGATATTGACTCTAGGGTTCATTTCGCTTTTATTATTGATTTTATTTATTAGAATGCTATAGAAAAACTCTAACAAACAAAGCATCAAGTTTTTAAAATGTTGAAAAATAACTACATTCGGTTCAATTTCAACGTTTCGGCAATTCAAGCATTTCCAGGACATATCGTCGAAACAATATCGTATATGAAAAATACTATTTTTCAGGATATTGAAAGAACTGTTTTAAGGTTCATTCAAAATAAGTGCGTATCGCTAAATCTACAAAAGTCATTACATGTTGTTGTTGTGCCTTATACATGACTACTTGAATTTTAAATTAATTATCAATTCTAAAGCAAACGCTACAGATCGGAAATTAAACGTGTGTTTTTTCACTTTCAATACTTCGCATTTGTATCGGCGATATGTGAAAAAAATTAAAAAATTGAAGATTAAGTGCAACATATCTCACACCAACAGTTCGAAGAGAATTGTCAATCAGAGGCTGCAATCTCAATCCAAGACATTCGATAATCTTATTTCTGTGTTCCAATTGCATTCTAATAATTATTTTGTATTGTTTTGAGGTTTTGTTCATTGTATTTATTAGTCAAGTTTAGTTGTAAAAATAAACAATAAAATTTCTTTATATTTCTAGCAAATCTAGAGATTTATATACAAATGCATTTTTATTGATAATAGTAGTCACTTTACAGGCTAACAGTAGCAACAATTGCTATTATAGCCAAGCTATTAAATAGTTATTGCAGCTATTTGAAGTGATTTATAATAACAATAAGGAATAACTCTCTAAAGACCCCGTGGGTTGAACTAGACAAGATACGCCTAACTTGTTAGAGAAAATGCCGCAATAAATAGCAAAGGCGCAAATTGTCAATTTATTGCTAGGCCGGGCGATTAGGCCATTACTTCATCAATGGAAGCTATTATGCCTACTGGCAGTTATTGATGAAAATAGTTCCAAGCACGCTATTCGCATTCCTAATTATTTTAAAAAAATAATAAAAAACCTGTACAACTAAAACATATGAAGGGTTTTGTACATGATCGAGACTGTACGGTTTCTGGGACAACGGTTGTACAGAGAGCTGATTTGTTCGAAATCGCGCTTGACTGCCAATTTTTTTCCCTCCAAGTATTTTGTGATTAAAGGGTAATCACTTTATAGAGGTTGGAGGTCCCACTTGTTCCAGGCTGTGAACAGATTGAAGAATTTATCAGCGACAGCTGGATTTGAATCCAGGACCGTCAGCGCTCTACAACACTCTCTCTAAATTCTGAAACCCCATTAAAAAACAAATACAAAAAGCTGTCTAAAAAAAATCAAAGCTACCTTCGACGAACTGAGGTGACTTAATCCTAATTTCCAACGCCAGTACCTTCTCGGGCCATTCCTATTCTAATCCTTAAGAACTTTAACCACCGATCTTCACCACCTACTCAATGCAAGAACTTAACCTAACAATTTGTATGTCCCTTTCCATAAAATTCCCTCATTTTAAAAACATGTTATCATTTTGTTATTCCTTGGCTATCTCGATTTGTAAAGGTTTTTCTCTGACCACATTTCAACATCATCTCATGTTAAAGAATGGAGGGTGATTCGTAAACAAGTTGCAAAGCTTTTATTTTATTTTATTTTTATACATTCGCTCAAAATGTTACAATTGTAAAGAAATGAGGTAAACTTACAATTACATATAAAATTAGTAACATAACTTTGCAATGAGGAGTATCGTGTCGAGAAAATTAATCTCGAGGCGAACTAAATTAACCCTATGCTTACCTACGGTTTCGAAACTTGGACTACCACAATGTCAGAAGAAAAAAAACTTCACATTTTCGAAAATATTTCGATTTCCGTGGGAAAGAGTCTATTGTAGTACAGGATAATTCCGCGAATTCCTCTTTCAATCGGTATTAAATCTCAACTATTGTTTTATTATTTTTTGTATAGCACCTATAATTACTAAGTCGTGCACTATCCCGAATATGTTTTCCCACACATTGATAACTATAAAAGAGCTCCTCCGCTAAGAATATAATCGGTACATCTCCGTCTTTTGTTTCAGTTTTGTCCGGGTTGAGCTTCCGTTTCCTGGACCAGTGTCATAACATGGCGACTGAGTTTTGTAAGTCAGTTACATCACTTTGGGGATGCTTTAGCTCTACGTGGGGTATTTTAAATATCGGTATATAGTTGCTATTCCGTTTTCGTTTAACTGAGGGAAAAATAAAGTTGGTTAAAAGTTATTTTTTAATCATAAATTAAATTTCATCTTGAATGAAAACGTTAATATAAATAGTTCACAGGAATGAATAGCTCATATTCAAGCTATTAAGGTTAATTCAAGACATTTATCTTTATCCTTAGCCTTTGGCTCCTTATCACAAAAAGAGATAATTAGTAGATTTGAAACTAATCTAGGACGGTGTAGTGAATAAATATGACTGACTGCACCCGTTCGCTAGCCTTTATTGTTCGTCCCTTCAGCCAAATAAAAAAAAATATTACCAGGAACTTTTCAAACATTCTTTCAAATAGAAAATTGACTTTTAAGAAATATTTATAAACAATATTTGTTAAAGTTATATGATATTTTAATTTTACGAAAAATTTTCCATGTTTATGCAATTATTTTAATTAATATAAAAAAATGCTTAACCCCTACAACCTGTGAAATCTTCACTTCGGCTCAGTGCATGTTAGAATCTGTACTTTTTCTAGGACCACGGTTTTGCAGGGAGGTATTAAGGGTACCCACTTTAGAGGCTGGGTGAGTACCAGAAAGGTCTCAAGATCCCACAATGTCCATCCTTGGCTGTTAAGAGATTAAATAATTTATCTGAAATAACCGAATTTGAACTCGGGATCCTCGGCACAGCAACTCAGCGCCCTACACACTGAGCTACCGGCTACTGCTATCTGATATAACTTTATTCTCATCATTAGTAATTTTTATTTTATTAAGCCCAATATTTTATTCACTTATCTTGATTGGAGGGTTTCCCTTATAATAATTCCCTCGTAAGACTTTTACCTCCAGCTGCAGACACCGGTTCCTTTGCTACAATTAGACGAAGGTTTCCACGACAATGACAGTAGTGACTCAGAGGAGAGGGGTACTAGATGAATACCAAACTCAAGTTAATACTCGCTGGCCTCTATTCCACTAATTTACCTCAATTGCTTGCTCAATGGCACGTTTTCTCTCTCGTCTCCTTAAAAGATGAATAACACAAAAGACACTAGATCCTGGTTCATTTAGTAGCCAGCATAGCTTTAGTCAGCTATTATTGAGTTATAACTCATAGAAAAACAAAACTTTAACAATTAAATAAGCCTAGTCTTAAAAAAAAAAGACGGACCTTGTAATTACCGAAATTTTTTTTTAATTAAAAAATTCTGGAACAGTGCTTTCTCTCAAAGTGCATCCAGAAATAAATTATTTTATCAACATATTTTCTTTAAAAATAAAAAAAAAACTGTACCACTACAAGCCACGGAGAGTCTTGATTTCAGTACGAGGTAGACACTGTACTGTTCCATGGACTACAGTTGTGCAGGAAGATGATTAGTCCAAGATCACGCTCAACCACCTGTTTTGGGTACCCACTTTATAGAGGCTGGGTGAGCCACAGGATGGTCCTAGATCCCCTAGGATCCGTCTGCGGCTCTTAACAAATTAAAGAAAAGTCTGCCAGTGAGCAGAGCTTGAACCCAGAACCTTCGACATGGCAACTCAGAGCACTAACACTGAGCTAATCCGCTCCCCATTAAATATAAAGGTTGAGGCAGTTGCAAAGCATAGAATACAAAATTTATATGGTCATTTATTAGTCAGTATGACATGATAAAATATGTTTGATGATAAGCACCGATTCGAATGAGCCTTATTTTTTCACTCTCCTGAAAAGTGGTGTTGTTCACTTTCAATACTTTCCATTTTTATTGATGATGTATATAAGTATAGTATAAAGTATCAACTACCGCCATTTAAATCAATGTGTTTTTCAACTATCTCCATGTTATAAGGTTTTTATGTTATTTTTTCTAAAATCATTAGTAGCTCAGGACGACAATTTTATGTTCTCTCCAAAGGATAGCATAACCATGGATTTTTTCCACTCTTTAAAAATCAGTAAAAGCCACCAGCTGGTCTACCCTGATGATAAATCAATGTGATATTCGACACTCTACTAAGATAAGGCTTTATATAATACATACCAATATTCTAAAATCTTTATTTGTTTATTCATTTAACGCCATTTTTATGCTATTACAGCTTATCGATCGATGCTACAGTGGGAGATCTAAATTTTGCCTATCCAGGTATCTTTAATGAGTAACTGACAAGGCACAGGCTCCTTTTTGCCATTTTACATCCCATCAGAAGGACAGCATAACTAAGGATTTTCCCCCTTTAAAAAATCATGAGGCCACCTCTGCGAATCCACGATCTTGGGCATAACTGGTTGTTATGCTAACCACAACACCAAAAAGTGATCCATAGAAAATCTTTAGTCATTATCCATCTACAATAACTATAAATTAATAATACAGCTATAATAACTAAACAACTTATTTCAAGAATTTTGTTCTCAACAATGCAACTGGGATAATTATTTTTAAAAAACAAAATACAAGACATTTATAAAAACCCAGTAATGAACTCCACAGGAAAGTACTTCATTGTAGATAGGAGCATTTTATTTAACCACTTAATAACTAGTTTGATCGAAATTATTCATCAATGATAAAAAAATTATATAAATATTTTATTTGAAAAGAAAAGATATTGCCAGGACCGGGACCTTCACCTCTTTGTGGTGAAAAGAAGAGATATGGCTGGCCGTGAAGCGAAGCCAGGATAGCCGAGATGGAAAAGGCGTCACTACGGAGAGCTTCGAGTCCCGGTTCTGGCCATATCTTTAAGTTCAAATTAAAAATTATGTAATATAAAGATAAAATAAATTATAATAAAAAATTATACTTTCAGTCAGTCAATTCTGACAAATAAGTAAATACATACTTAACTAAGTAATTTCAATTTCGTGTAACTTTTATTTTTGGAGCTAGACCAACAATCTACAACATTTAAGTTTTCCCCTCAAAATGGGTAAATTATTATAGAATAATTGAGCTAAAAGTAAGAGCTAAATACAAAAAAATCTGTTGTTTCTATTTTTTAACATCAAAATCTTGAACCGTCAACCAATTTCATAACTTCTCAATGCATCGTGAACTGGTTTAAGGTTGGTTTTTATTACAATAAAACCTTTCCACTTCTTATGATTTTTTTTCTTCTTACAACTGCATACCATCCCGATCTCAACTAATTGATTCATACCATTAAGGTTTCATTGAAAACAGTGATTTTTTTTTAAACTACTTAGCGCATCTAAATATTGTTTTCGTCTAAATTTTTAACAATTGCCATAATTCCTCAGTCCAAAGCTAGTGTCCACATTAAAGTAAATTATAGGCGAAATATTGAGAATAGGATTCACCAGGAATAAAGCTCTCAAAAGTGAAAAATCTTAAATAGACATGTAGCTTAAGATAGTGGTGGCAATAAAAGCAAACACACATGCTTTACAGTAACACATGTGTATTTTATTTAAACATGTAAAACTATAATTAAGTACAGATTTGACTTCACTTTCAGGCACTCTTTTGAACCGGAAGTACCGGCAGTTTGCGGGGACAGTTGAGGTGACCAAGGCAGTAGGTGACCACATGGTACTGACCTTCTGCACCCCTGGGAGAGAGATCTACAGCGTAGTGCTGTCGAGGGACCGCTGGCTGTCGCAGGCAGAACTGGAGGGAGTCAACAACATGCTAGCCCATAGAGGCTTACAGAGCTTAGCAATAAGGGAAGCATGCAGAAACTCCTCCAACATTATCTCCCCTGGCACCTTCCTCTTCCTTTTAGTAATAGTACAAATTGGAAAAATCCTTTCCTTTTAATTACTTTTAAGTGGTTATAAATTTGAACCTCAGCCATCAGTTGAAATTAAACTTTTCTATATGATCTGTTAACTTCACATCACATAGATTATAAATTAAAAACAAGTTTTCTAAAATAAAAATTACCTAAAAGTGCTGTATGTAGCTAACCAATTTCAAATGTTAATATTTTTACAAAAAAAAAAAAAAATATATATATATATATATATAAATATATATATAAAGATAAAACATCACCATGTTACTTAGATTAGCATTTTCACCAAACCAAATGTATATAATCACATTATTGGGTCTTCTAACTAGATTTAATACCTTTAAAGTGAGTACCTGTTGAAAAAAGTTTACCTCAGTAAATTCAATAAGGATTTTTCCTCTTTGAAACGTACAACAGGTAATAATTAATGTGTATAGACTGTAATTATTAATTAGTAGTAAAATAGGTTATGATTCTAAAGTATTTTTTATTTTTTCATATTAATTTATTGAGCACCAAACTCAATGTAAAATATTTTGTAGCACTTTGAAAGTGCATAACTTTGTTAATAAGATTTGTTAATTATACTGGTTTTGATTAAACGATTGAGATATATTTTGTTCACATTCCTGTTTTAAGTTTTATAAATAAAAGCTCCTTCTCTCTAAAAAGTAACTGAACAAAATAACTACACATAATTTGTCAACACCTGCACATAATCCTTACAAAAAGAAAAACTATGAAAGTATAAGAAAAAAATGAATTTTTTTTTCCAAAATCATCATGACACGGTATTTATTAGACTAATACCTAACTGGAACATGGAGAATATTACTACATCTATCAAACAGAAGAATAAAATACAGCTAAGATACTTTTTTGAGAGCTCTTGAGATTTGGATCTGTGATAAAAATTATATATGGTTTCAGATTTCTAATAATATAGGGATAGAGAATTATATCCCTGAAGCTCCGTTTCTCTTTCTAGAGCACCTGCCAAGATATATTTAACATTAGATATACATTTAAAACTGCAATATATAGGTAAGTGAAATAATCCTATCAGAAGTATGTAAGGTTGAAGAAACTAAAAAAAAATTTTTTTATTAAGCTCTTGCGAAGTCGATCCATCCTGATCCACAGAAATATGTAGGGGAATTTTAAATGTATAAAATGAGAGAAGAGTAAAACTATTGATTGGTTCTTGATAGTCCATATATAAAACTGTGAAATACAAGATATTGATATTTTACCAACAGGAGATTTAAATACTCTAAAACCAAAACTTAAGCCCGCAAAACACTATGTATACAGTGGTGGAAATACCTGATGTAATAAATAAAGAATAAAAATTAATTATTAATAAAATTGCAATAAGACAGCACACCTCATGACCTCACCTTATGATGCTGCCACAGGACTTTTCATTTCACCATCCATTTGAAAAGTATTTATGACAGGTTTATCATATAATTTTCAATATCAACAGGTATTCCTAAAAAATAAAATTTAAAAATGTACACAATTTTTCTATATTTTTTGAAAATTATGATTCCAAAGACTTAAAGTTGCAATTATTTACATTATAAGTGCATTTGAAATTTAAGGGGTAAACTTACCTTGAAAGTTTTAATGAACAGAAGCTCTTAGAAAGCCAATGACCGGAAACGGATAAGCATTCTCAATGGTAAAAGCCCAACTATGGGGCAGAGAAAAGGTTTGAAGTAAACCCGACGATCGGAGCCCCCAACACGTTAATTTCAAAGTAAACAGACAGGAGCATCAAATAATGCTCTCAGATCCGCACTAAAACTTACATAGCATTATAAAACACTCTCCACGTTGAAAGGGTTACAAGAAAATTAGGGCCTATCATACAAACTACTTTTATTATCTAATTAAATTCTTCTCAGTCCTCTTACTTAATAATTAAACTATTACATGATCAAAGCTTAAATAAATTATAACATCAAAACAATAGCTTATATTCAATAAACTAATTCAACTTCCACCTGAAATCAATGTTTCATTATTACTCAAAGACTAAGATTGTGACTCGGAAGAGAAACTAGCTAGCAATCCAATAACTTAAAAATTGTATGAACATACATAGGGAGCGGAGTGGCTCAGTGTTAGAGTGCTGAGATGCCATGCCAAAATCTCAAGGTTTAAATCCCTTGGCGATGTTGGCTATTAAAAATGCTTGGCAGACTTTTATTTAATTTGTTAGCAGCCGGAAATGAATCCTACGGGTTCTAGTACCCTCCTGGACCTCACCCAACCTCTAAAAAGTGGGTACCCAAAATAGGGGGAAAACCTGGATGTTTTTTAGTGCAAATCATGACCCTGTAAAAGTGTTGTCTAAGAAAAAGTACAGTCTCTACCACATACTGAATCCTAGACTCTTCATGAGTTAAAATGGTACAGGTTTTAATTATAAAATGAAGTTACTACAAAAACAAATGTATATGTATTGCTTTGAGAGCAATTCCAGGCTGGAAGTCCATGGCAATTCAATCCAATCACACTGAGCCAGAATATCAATGCAAATGACAGAGAAAATTTTATAATTGAATGGGGTAGGAAAAGATTGATTTAGTTTATTTTAAGACATAAAAACTCTGCAGTACTCCACTAAATATATTTTAAAAAACCTGTGCCACTACAACTCTTTGAAGAGTCTGGGGTTCAGTACATGGTAGAAACTGTACGTTTCTTAGACAACAGTTTTCTAGGGAGGTAACTTGTACTAGGTCACACTCAACCGCCAGATTTTCACCCCTTAATTTGGGTACCCTACTTAAATATTTTTTAGAGGCTGGGTGAGCTCCAGGACGGTCCTAGATCCTATATGATCCATCTCCGGCTGCAAACAGACTAAATAAAAGTCTTGCCAGCAGCAGGATTTGAACCCAGGACCTTTGGCATTGCAACTCAGTGCTCAAACGCTGAGCCACTCTGCTCCCTTCATTAAATATAGATATATACAAATTACCAATGCTGAACAAATTTAAAAGGAGAATTAAAAAAAAAAATACAAGGTGTCTATTAATTTATTTTTGAAAATTCTACCAAGGAAATTATATTAGTGGAAAAATAATATATTTTGTACTAACTTTTATGATTAAAAAAATACCTAATACAGTACTTATAGAATAGGTAATAAAATAATTTTGATATGAATAATTAGAAACGAAATACTTATGCGAAAATTCAATGTCCTAAAACAGTTGCAGTCATGCCTTAAAGAAAAAATATCACAATTGTTATAATACATCATTTCGAGATATCATAAAATACCTGATAACAGATGAATATC
Source organism: Arma custos (assembly GCA_037127475.1). Taxonomy (NCBI): domain Eukaryota; kingdom Metazoa; phylum Arthropoda; class Insecta; order Hemiptera; family Pentatomidae; genus Arma; species Arma custos. The sequence goes on from CM073762.1 coordinate 26,798,279, forward strand.
TAGTAGCGATTTGGAAGTCTTTGAGTGTAAAATAAAACTGGTTCAGTAATTAAATTAACTTATAGTTAAAAATCAACATTAATAAAACATGATCACATAAAAAACATTTACTGTAAATCTACAGTAATAGATAGTTACCCATTCACCGAGTAAATTAAAATCACATTACAGGATCAAATATATTTTACATTGAAGAGTTAAAAAAAAAAAAAGAAGTAATGTACAATATTAACAAATTAGTCTTAATTGTATTCCCTGCGATAATGAATCAAGTGAATTGTTTATAAGAGTAATTACACCACTAATCCACTTTCCTATGCCACTGTACATTACTGAAGGGATCCTCGTAACTTAGGAGGTAGGTAGCTTAAATTCCTTTAACAGTTCATTCTGACCCCTTAGCATTCCTTGATTTGAAGTTGGATGGAGCTAAACACTTGTGTGGAAGAATATGAGCCATCACAGCTTACGCAGGTCAAGCACAAATACCTGAAAATTCAATTTGTTATTTCATTTGTTTATAAATTATTTGTCAAATAATAAATTACTCAAGTGACTCACACTTCCATCAGATGCACTAGCTCCTACTTTATCACCTCTGGAGTTCCAACAGACTTCAAAGATACCACCTGTTCCTTTGTAGCTGTGTACCAACTGCCCACTCTGTTAAAAAAGGTGTTAAGAAAAATTATTAATTTATAATCTTACCTGTAATTAAAGTAAATTCAAAGTTAATAATTATTATTAGGATTGTCAATAATAATTAATTCCATAGAATTTCAATAGGTATTAATACTTTATATCTTCTTGGTTAGGGACATCTTATCACATCTAAGATATAACCCCACACACAGATGATTCCGATACAATTTCAACAAACAACCTAAACTATAATTTATCGATTGAAAACGCTGCAATATACCTGTACATTCTTTTTATATGTTTACAGCCTATGCTATTTCATACAACTTTAATTTTCAGTCTTCCAGCATAAATTTATTCAATGGTCTCTGGAGTTTTCAACTCCAAAGGGCGTTCAGGGAGCTCATCACTCATGCTCGTACTTCCCATTTTAAACTTTGTAACCCATCTTTTAATCATTGAATATGAAGGGGCAGAGTCTTTCAATGTACTACCTATTTCCTCCTAGATTTCTCTAGGGATTAAGCCTTTAAAATGGAAGTATTTGATCACTTGTGTTTCCAAGTCCTCCATATTCGTGAAAATTCTAAAGTTGTCTTATTAAAAATACTGTTGTTCAAAAACCAAGCTACTGACCTATAGCTGTAGATCCAATATAGTCTGAAGTAAAACTATACGATGCTAGCGTCTAACTGGCCTAGCGTCTATTTCCAGTTTTTTTACAACTATATTACAAATTCAGTGGCCGACAGTGTTGGCGACACTATAATAATAAAACATATTAAACTATATCTTAATTTTATTTATTTTTATTTTTGACTTATTGAAGTAAGTGATAGTACGTAAATATTTGTAACACCTAATTTCGGTTGATATAAGAAATGTTAAACGAGTGTCTACAGTGTGCGCATGCGCCTTGTGATTCATGCCAGTAGACCAGATGAAGTCAAGCAGTGAATACAAAGTGTGTGTCCATTAGATTAACATTATAGTCATATTATACAAAACTAACATTTGTAAATGTATTGCTTTTCATGTAAGTGATCTGATCTTAACTAAACTAATCTAATTAAAAGTATATGTAGAAAGGAGATAGTTGGGGGGTGCAGTAAAAAAAAACACTGAATAAGTACTAGACTTATATTTATGTGCCGACGTTTCGACCTACAGTGTAGGTCATCTTCACTTCACTTCAATATTTTTAACCCATGTCCCCAGATCTTTCTACGACTTTTCCTGGATAGTAATAAGATAAAGTCTTAAATAAAGTCCAAGACCACTTCCAATTCTCCTCCATTGCAGTATCTTCAATCTGCTACCCTGCTTGTAATACTTTGCTTTTGCTGGTATTAACCTCCATTCCTTTCCGACAAAATTTCTCATACCATTCAGTCGCCACCTGAATGGTGGCGTATCACCTTTAGATGAAGTTTTCTTCTCCTCAGGAACATTCTTTCTCTGCTCTTCTTTTACAAATGAACGCCAACTCATCCATATAAATTATAAATAGCAATGGGCTTAAATTTCTTTTAGGTTAATATTTATTAAAATAAAATTTTGGGAACAAGTAAAAAGTACATACTAATTTTACGAAATTTACAGAGGTGATATTACTTTTTTTACTATACCTGGGTAGACCAAATGTGTACACATTTGTCAAAACTGCCAGAAGCAAGAAATTTTCCGTCAGGAGAAAATGCCACACTGTAGACAGGCTCAGTATGTTTTGTTAAAGTGTGAATACAGGCACCCCTTTCAACGTCCCAGAGCCTAACTGTGGAGTCAAACGAAGCACTAAGAGGAAATTATAATTAAGCATTAATATATTTTTAATAAAGAATGAATCAAAATGAATATATAATTGCTACAGTGAGTAAAAATATAAATAAAATAATATATTTAATCAGAGAAATTGATATGAAAGCATGTGGATAGTCGTAATGAAATGTAAACTGTATGCAATATTTACACACCTCACACTCGAAATTTGAGAATTAATTTGTTCGTATTTCATTTATTTGTTATTTAGTATACCAGTTTCTGGAAGTAGTAAAAAAACATCTTACTGTCTGTACCTTTTTTTTATATCTCTCAAAAATATTTTTGATTCTTTTGGTTTAATATTTTATATCTTTAATGCATAAGTTTTTTGTTGTCCTATTGTATTTATTGCATGAAATAATCTGTTTTGCCATTTATAAATTAGAAATATTACTTTCATACTCATATTAAATTTAGTGCTTGCCCATTTGCAATTCGCATACCATTATTAGTTAAAATGTTTTATTTTTGTTTAAAAACTGTGTGTTTCTTGAGTACTATTAAACATATAGTGCTCTACTTTTGTATGCATTTGCCTAGCTCAAATTTATGTAAGTTCATACAAAAACAACATATACCTTGAGTTTTTAATAATGCTTGGATTCAGTACATTTCTAGACCAACACATCTAAATCGTACCCAACCTTCCGGTTTTCCCCAACTAAGGGTAACCAATTTTGTAAAAAAGTGATACATAAAGCATAAGGTACAGTAGTAACCAAATTAATTTTTCAAATTTTTGTTATGAATGAGAAATCATTACTTTTTTTTTTACTTTTAAGCTGTTCATAAACAAGAACTTACAAATTATTTTAAAACCAATATAAGTTCCTTTGTATTGAGCATTAATTACTATTTACAGATTGTTACCTATTATTTCTTGAGATTTCAAACCTTTTTTTAAGATACATAACATCTTTTCTTGGACTAGTAATATAATTTTAACTTTTTTTTAATTGAGTAAATGTTCTTGCTTTTATATTTTATAAGAGCATTCATAAATCCAAGACCCAGATATATTTATAGTTTTTTAGTTGGATTCAATTTGAACCACTACTTCACATAAAGTGTCATAATTAATTAATTCTAATTCCTAAAAGGAATTTTTTTTTAAAACATAACCAATAAGTTAGAAAGCTAACAATTATATAAATAACTAAGCGTTACCTAGCAAGAATCAGATTCATGTTTGGATTAGATGTGCCCGGCCCTGTTGGACTCCATTTAATAGTGTAGATTTCCTTGCTATGAGCCTGCAGATCGTGAACGCAGGTATCCTGTTTCATCGACCATATCTTGAGTGTCATGTCATCTGAGCAGGATGCTAGTAAATTCCCTTGAGGGTCCCATTTTATGGCATTCACTTCATTCTAGAAATCAATTTTATTTATTTTTTGTAATATAAGTAATATATGTTCTGCACTATGGCAGATGTTGGTACATCATTTCTTCATTATTTAGGCAAAGTAACTTTTTGATAAAATAGCCAAACCAAATTTTTCAATCCTATTATTTTTAAAAGGCTTGAAATTGAATAGGAATAGTATTAACAACTGAAAATATGGATATTAAAAAATTCATAAAAACATTACTTTGCTGAAAAAGTAAATAAAAAAACAACCAATCAGCATCTGCCATGTCATAAATTTCAATTAACTTCACCTTCATAGAAAACTTATGGATATAAAGCACATTTTCCATGCTTCCGCACCACTTTACAAATTAAAGAATTTCTGATTATTAATGTGTTATTTTTGTAATTTTAAAATTTATGTATCTCTCAAGAAGGGCTAAAGAAATAATTTATAATGCTATTATACGGCCTATAGTCACTTCTGCAGCAAAACCTGGGTCCTTATTAAGTCACTAGAGGAAGTTCTTGGAGTCAGGGCGAGAAAAGCACTAAGAAAAGTTTATGATGGTAAAAACATTAGGATAAGAAAAAATGAGCTAAAATAGTTATTTGCAGAGTCTGGCATAATTGTGTTCGTAAAGAATAGAAGGCTAGCTTGGCTTGGTTGTGTAAAAAGGACAAACCAGTCTAGATTCTCCAAAAGCAACTGATGTACGGCCGTCGAGGAGGAACAAGATAACGAGGGAAGCCATGCTAAGATGGCTGGATGGATGTGGAGGACGAACTGCGAAGAATGGGAGAGCGGCGATGAAGACAGAGAAAATTGGAGTAGGCTGTTGGAGGAGACCCTGGTCCTCAAGGACACTTATCATTGAGAAAGTAGGCGAATTTTTGTAAGGTAACATGTTTATTAATAAGCGTTTGAAAAAAAAAATAGGTTATCCATATATTGGTTTTTACGTATTCACCATATTCACACCTGAACTATCACTTTCTTGTGATAGTTTCTTAGAGCCCTTGATTCATGTTTAAACAACAACAGTTGATCAACTAATACTTTCTTAGAGCCCTTGATTCATGTTTAAACAACAAACAATTGAGAAATGAAAAACAGATTAAGTAAAATTTTATATTTCATAAATTAAAGGATTCAAAGCCAAAAAGTGTCCTTTAAAGGCGATTAAAAAATACTTTTTTGATCATTAAAAGAGAGATATTGAAGCTGAAGGAAACTATTTCAATTGAAAATAATATTTATAAGTTTTTTTCATGAGCATCATATCATAAGAACTGGTATTTAGAATATTCCAACTCGATATTACTGCATTCAATATTATTATTAAGCGGGAATGTTTAATAATGATTAGGATAATTATTAATGAATATGTGTAATTCAAAGTAAAAGTGATGTAAAATAAACACGCATGAACAAATCATGATATTTATTTTATAATCTGGTGAAATTAATCGACATTCAGATTTAAGTCATAAAAAAATGAATTACTCACACCATGGCGTTTGAGCCTGGGTTGGATCTTGGCCTCCTCAATGAGCATATGCTAGTTGGTTCTGTCGTATGTGACTGCCTTCTAATTCACCAAGTTTCTGAAATTTCTTGCACAAGTTCATCCATATGGTCCTTCATCTTTTTGGAGTGTGGATTACAAGTCTCTTAAGACCGAAAAACATCTCTAACACTATCAATACTGAATAAATTAATTGTTCTTCATTTCAAGAAGTCCCTTTTCATCTTCAGTTCTATCCAGCAGTCTACTTAAAATATTTCTGATGACAAGTTGCTTCTGGATCCTTTGTTGTAATAGATTAGGCCCGACTTTTCTTCCACCTCTAAAAGAAGGCTTCATGGAACCATGCTCTATGAGGGATTGAAAAATCGGATGATGAGGTCCATCCATCTAGCAATTAGTAAACAAGACTGAATGGTGGAGAAATACTATTGGTTGTACTGATCCATCACCACATCCATTTCAGAACTGAGTCTTCCAGCACTATAACCTTCCATCTATCAGGTTGTTTCTAATCATCACTTGGTAGTTATCCAGAAAAACAATGCGAAAAATTCAGAAAATTGCTATCTGAATTGTCATTAATTGTTGTTGGTTTTTTGCTTTTTTAAAGTATATTCTTATTGAGGGTATGGCATCCCTTACCGACCCCAATAAATGTAGACAGGGCAGGATATTCTTAGATGTTAACAACCCTTTCATAATCAAATGGAGAGATCAAAATTCATTACATGGGTGTGCCACAAAATAAAATTTCAACACCCCCAGGTTAGAGTCGAACCAGCACCACGAAAAATTCTATCAACAATCCTCAAGTCCCAGATATCTTCACTTCAAATGGACTTCCCAATGCTCCAAGATCCTATTCTAATATCTAGAATCGATAAGTTTTTCTAGTTCTTTCAGATTATAGCTACCTATCTTTCTATTGGCTGTATCTCGCACTTGCCTTACAATTGAAATGCATGCTCTTATTCTGGGCAATGTGGATGAACCTATAGACTTTATGTACATTCTCACAGATTTCTTTTTCTAGCATCCCGGAATTCAAAATTAAAGGGAAATGTAAAAGATTTTACAAAAGATTTTACTGATTCAAGAATTTTCTCACAATTCTGCAAGTGTCCATCAGAAATAGAAATTCCTTTTCCATCAATTTTAATTTTTCCAAGTGGAGGTCAAGGTCTTATGTAGGTCACCTGTGGTCTAGTTGTTAGCGTAAAAAACTACTAAGCCCAAGATCGCGGGCTCATAACCCGGCAAGTGGTCCTAGGATTTTTTTAAGGGAGTAAAAAATCCTTAGTTACGCCGTCCTTCGGAAGGGACGTTAAACAGGAGTCTCGAGGCTGTACAATGTGATGTACTCGTTAAAAATCCCTAGCCTAATTAAACCTGGATAGGTAAAATTTAGAGCTCCCACTGTAGCATCGTCCGATTAGCCATAGCAGCATAAAGTGAAGTTGAATGAACAAACAAGGTCTTATGTAGCATCCCTTGCTTTCAATATCAGACCATTCGACGAAATGACTATAGGAGTTATGAGCACTTTCTCTAAATGGTTAAGTGATTTTAACTCAATAGCAAGTTTTTGGTATTTCCTAATTTTTTCGGCTCTGGTATTGATTACATTTGTATCGCTTGGGATTGCTATTTCTATTATTCTAGCAATTTTCTTAGCTTTATGGACCAACAAAATATCTGGACAGTTATTTATTACTATGTGGTCTGCATTTATTTGTTTATCCCAATCAATTTTGATTGCATTATTTTCGACAAGTTTTTCTGGCTGATAGCGATAGTATGGCACCTCTTCTGCACCTTATTATTAGATCCAAATAGCCTGCATTTTAATTATTATTATGACACTACATTCCTGCAAGTGCACAGTCCTCCTTCCTTATCTGAGTCCTTTCGATTCAAATATATGAACAGCTAATCATTAAGACTTATGCGGCACTATATTTAATAATGTTTGATCTATTTTAAATGCTTTTTGAAAATTAATTTTATTGAAATGGCAAGTTAAATAATGTATAGTCATTAAATCTTGTTTAGCAGGAGTATTCCTGGGTTGATCAGCTTAAATTTTATATACAAATAGTCTCTAATCAAAAAATCTGTTCAAAAAGAGATGAGCTTCTCTTGGTAGCCATGATTAACAAAGTAGAATTTTTTAAAGAACTACATTACTTCCAGATCTTTTTTAAATGGCAGCTAAAACAATTCTTTAAAAGCTAATGATTTCAAGAAGTTTCAGAAGAGATCCTAATCTATTAAGTGATAACATGTTTTACCCTAGACCCTAGATATTTTTCTAATAGACAATGCAGTTATATCTTGGTGAGGTTTCATGATATGATATCTTTACAACAGGAGGATAAGAGAAGGGACTGCTTCTTAAGCCTAACTTTGTTTGAGCCCAGCCAGTTATAAAACCTAGTCAAAAGATCGACACCTGCATAAATAGAAAGTGTGAGCAATTGTCTTCTTTAAGTACAATGTCCTCCCAGAACATTGGTGATCAGTCAAATGAGTTTCCCTTTGTCCACAGTAGACCTAAACAATGTCATAGTGTTCACTCCATACCATTGGGGAAGGTTCCTGAACCAAGATGTTCTTAAGCAACCAAGAATATTTCCCTTAATTTTTCTCTGTATAGCTATTGGGAGCAGTTCATATTTCAGATTTCTCATTACACGGGAACAACGCCATCTTTCTTGTTTTATTTTTTTATAATATTCAGTCTCTCTTCCTTTGTTCATATGTAAGAAAACTACTTCATTTGTCATTCTCCAGCCACAATATCCTCAACATTCCTCGGTACACATTGTTTCCATTCCATCCCAAGTACATTCTTAAGGGGTTTCTTAGAGCTCTTCTGGTTAATACTTGCAAAAGACAGCCTTCCATCTTCAAACATCTTTGCTTCCTCACACCACTAATGATTACTGGCCATTTCATTGGTTCCATTATTGCACACAGAAGGCAAAACAGCACTGTACACACCACTAGTAAGTAAATCAAAATAACAAACATTTTAACAATTCTGAACCGAACTTTATTTTTTATTCATTGTTCGATTCTTAAAATATTGTCATAATAGTCACCATATATCATAAACACAAACATAGCGGATAATAAATTAATAATAAAAACAGAAAATAGTGCTTAACAATAAAAGAGGAGTGAGTAAGGCACTGAAGTCCCAACACCGTGTGTTCGGCTGCAGAACATTTATTTTCTGATACATTAGGCATGTACTGACCCTACTAGGGAGGCAAAGTAGCTCAGCCTATTGGGCACTGTGCTACCAACCCCTAGGTCCAAAGCTGGGGGACCAACCGTGGCAAATAAACTATTTACTTATCAACCTTATGGGACCTATAGATCCTCCTTGGACTCATCCAGCCTCCAATAATGGGTATGCTTAATTGGGAAAAAGACTTCTCCTTCTACAACAATTGGCCTCGAAACATAAACATCCTGGCCAATGACCGATCCCAAGGAGCGTAGTGGTACAGGTTTTGTTTCTTTCTTTTCTTTGTATTGAATTATGGGATCAGATTACACACATGAGGGACACTCATCCTCAATAAAAATCTGGAGGTTAAGCACGGATATTAAACTAACCACCTCATACAACCATAGATCAGACAACAGTAGGCCATAACCCATTACTAACACAAGGCTATTAACAGGTTTTAGTAGTGGTAAATATCTTTTTTTCTTATTTAACTACAAGGTAGCACGTCATATAATGAATGTGAAAGGAGAAACTTGGTATTCCTTTTTTCTTTAGTCATATAATCTAAATGTTCTACTGAGGGATGTCAGCAATGACAAGCCAGCACGGACAAACCACCACAATGCTGTTTCAGCACTGAGCTGCTCTTGTATTTGATCCTAAAAGCACAAACATGATGTATTTAATTTATTTGTTAAGAAATCAAATTTTGCAGATTTTGAGCCAGGATAATATTTAATAATAACTTATAGAGAAAAAGAAAAGTAGATCTATAAGCTATTTTTCAGCAATACTTTAAGTAAACAATCAAAAAATATAATTTTTATTTTATTAATAAATAATTGTTTCTACTTAAAGATCAGTAAAAATATCTATTATTTTTTTATAGTATATTCACACAAGTTCCCTTACCGCTTTTGAGGAAAGTCCAAAATAAATTTATTTGCTGCATTTTTGCTAGTATTAGTCTGATTATTATTTAACTTTTTTAGTTTAGCATTGTAGATAATTAACTTAGTTATCAAATAAGAATCTAGATTTGAATCATTCATGTTTAGTTAATGAGTTTGAAAAACTAATAAAGATAAGCTAGTTTCCAAAGGAGTGTGTTATAAAATACTTATAAAGTTAAATTTTTGGATTCCGAGGACACCCTGTACCTTGCATATCGTGGTCCACAAACCATTGTGGGATTAGATTTTTTTTTTTGTTTTTGAAGGGGAGAGAATATTTTAAATAACTCGATTACCTTTCAAATAATTTAACACATCTCGCGCCAAACCCCAAAATCGCGATTTACTCATTCGGGCCAAAATATTTTTTTATTATCAATTATCAATTTTCCGTGTGTGCACCGGTGATCACGCGGCCCCAGTAAGTAATTTTTAATTAAGGTTGCGTGTGGATATGTGAACACGCGGCCCAAACGAGTACTCAGGTCGTGCGCACCAGTGCCGCACATGGCGCTAAATGAGTTAATACAAGATAAACTAAATTTGCATGCTTTTTGGAGTTATACATGATAAAACATTCTTCCCATCCTGATTTTTTTATCCTTTTCTATCAGAACTTAGTTTTAGGAATATGTAATAACTTTAATTAAAAGACTTAATTTCATTAGTATAGGTAGTGTCATTTCTATGATCCAGTCTATAGGAAAGCAAGATTTCCCCAGATTGCCCAGCCACTGTTGCTCACCAAGTGCAAAGAAAAAGGCACCCAGGGCCAAAACACTATATGTACCGGATGACCTGAAAATTAGTGGCAGAGCTGTTAAGGAGTTATAGTATGGGGCAATTCCAATCAATATTACTATGAGACCTACTGTCCTAAAGTTAACCCTATCCAAGATGTTCCTACTTAAAGAATTTTACAAAAAAAATCCTACTTAAAATAGCTATAAATCCTAAAAATTGGTCTTTCTTGCACTTTTTTTTTTGTTTTGCAACAAAGATATTCTAAATAAGGAATATTAATAGTCAAATCTTCGTAATTATCGGTATTTTACATGAACATCGTTAAACAAAGACATTAAATGAAAAAAAAAATGTGACTGCCTCTGATATGTCAACTTACTCAAAAAGTCAGGAGTTGAGGGCCTTGCTTTGCTCCTCCCTGCCTCAGTCGCCTTACAGTTTATTGTGTTCGGATGTACTCTCTTAGCTTACTTGCTCTCAGATTCGATTTTTCTAACGACTTCGCTTTTTCCTAGACTTTTGTAATTGATTCTTTTCCAACAACCCTGGACTGTTTAACTCAGACTCAATTTTTAACATAGAGCTGGAATGTTACTTAACGATGAACATAATACAATAGAGTTTTATCTTTTTTTCTCAGAAGTGATTTACTTCCAACTCTAGCTTGTCGCGCTGTCGTTGTCGCTACTTGCAGGTAGTAGACTCTCCCAATAGAAGGTTTGGTACGTTCTTCATGAAAATGGGCTCCACCCGTACCATTGAATGCCTGTTCAGGTCATAGAAGAAGGTGATTTTTATTAAAAATATGAGGAGAATAAAGTTTTGCAGATTTCTCCTACGTCCGGATGTTGAAGACAGAGACTATCTTAAGACAATTTTATGGACTAACAAGGCCAAGTTTGATAAGGATGATATTACAAATTATCGTGATGGTCATTACTGACGGACAATGATCGTCATTACTGGAGAGAACGTGCCATGGGTAATCCACACCTAAAAAGACCAAAGGGTTCTCAAAGAAGATTCAGCTTGAATGTGTGAGTGGGTATAATAAATAACCAGTTGATTGGACCACAATTCCTACCGGAGACCTTAATGGAGAGGTATATGAAGATTTTCTCAGAATGTGAATTGTTGGAAGATGTGCCACTACAAGCAAGGACAAAACGTGGTGTGGACACGATGGATGTCCAGCGCATTTCAGACTAAGTATGAGAAAGTGGCTGGAAGAACAATTCTCCAATTGATGGATAGGTAAAGGTGCTCCAATACCATGGCCAGCACCTGTAGTCCCGACATCACACCCATCGACTTCTTTGTGTGGGGTCGAATGAAAATTCTTGTATACGCTGCTGAGGTTCCTGTACCTAATATTGAAGACAAATGGACCAATGGGCCAGAAAGACCAATGTTTAGGATTTATAGCTATTTTAAGATTTTAAGTAGGATTTTTTTGTAAAATTCTTTAAGTAGGAATATCTAGGAAAAGGTTAACTTTAGGACAGTAGATCTCATAATAATATTGACTGGAATTGCCCCCATACTATCACCCCTTAACGGCTCCGCCATTAATTTTCAGGTCATCCTGTGTATATATATATATTGAAAACTGATTATAACACTTCCCTTACCTAGTAGCAAAAGAAAAAAAATGGTAAAATTTTATTTATAAAATAAAACCAATAAAATTATAAAAATGGACTTACAGTATGGCCTTGGAACGACTTAATTGGTTTGTCAACACTCAAACGGCAAACATGAATGCATTGATCAGTCGAACAAGAAGCAAAACTAGTATTTGTCTGCCAATCCACGTCCAAAGCTGGAGCAGAATGGAATGAAAACTGTTGTGTGCACTGCCCACTGCTTGCGTCCCAGATGATCGTAGTCTACAAAATAAAACTTTATAATTCATACAGCTGAATAATTCACAATGTACGTCATATTCATTATATGATTAATTAATAGGAAATGAAATATAAATGTCAGTATTACAGCAGAACCATTTTTACAAATTTAATTCTTCATGAAATCTTCAGGAAAACACAAATTTTTAATAAGATTTAATATAATTGGTCTAGTATCTGGTGAAGAGGCTTGCTCTCTGTTCATCTAATGACAGCCTAATTAATATAACAAGGTATATTAAGGACTGCTTATAAGTTTTCTGAAATCTAGGGTAAAGATAAAAAAAAAAGTAAGTTTCAAATTAGTTTCTCAAGAGCCTGTCCTCAGAGAGCTATCAAACTAAGCTGTAGGTAGTAATCATATAACCATTAACATCATAGAATTAAATCTTGCAAATTCGATCTGTTGGCCACATTTTATATTCAGTTAAATAGTTTTCTCTTTGAACAATTGCAATAATTATAAATTATTCCTTTACTAATTAAATTTAATGATTGTAAAAAAGATTGATTAATTTGTATCATTATAAAAATACTATTTCATTTTATAGAGGCCTTAGTATTGGTATCAACTTTAGTCTATTCTACTAAGACTTGGTATTTTCAATTTCTTTTACTCCTGCAGACATCATAAATAATAATTATATAAAATTAAAAATTATGAATTATATTAAATTAAAAATATTATAATTTTAATTTAAGACTGAAATATATAATATGGTTTATATATACATACGAATATTTACACTGTTATATAATATAATTATTACCTTGTCAACTCCTGCACTTAAAATGTAGTTTCCCCGCTTGTTCCATTTTAGAGCAAATATTGGACCTTTGTGTTGTCCAAGCGTAGAAGCTAATCGGCCATTGTTAGTCCAAATACGTGCATATCCATCATAGGAACCAGTGGCTAATAAAGTACCATCACACTGTAAACAATTTGAGAATTAGTGCATTGATATTGATATTTTTTATTAAATTTCACAATATAATGTTTAATCACAATATTAAAAATTCAATAATCCAAAGTGTTGGTCATGTTTCATTGTTAAGAAGCTATAATTTAATTGATACTAATACAAACATTAAATTTAATTACATTAAATTAAGTTGGTACTAACTAATACATTTAATTTGAGTGAAAAAAGAAATAATTTAAAACTATAATTATCAAAATAAAACAAAAAATTATTTTAGATGACAGTGATAGCTGAAAGGTTTTTGTTTATTGTGCAGTGTATACTAAACAAGTTATAAACCAAATTCAATATGTCTGCCGTACTGAATGGTTTAACAAAGAAATGTTCTTGTAGTGTACTCCCTTCTTCTCCCTTTTCTCCTTATTTGCTTGAACAACCATGTGATTGCTCTAAAACAGTGGTGGTCAAATGTGGTGGGATCCAGGAGGAAAGTCAACTTTCCCATTTTATAAAAACGCCTGCATGCTAATCACTGTCTCACTTACATTCCAATCTAATGAGGTAACATCTTTGTTGCTAGGCACTTCAGTACCTCCTTTTTGAATACAATGCCTCAATACAAGCTGGTTTGGAGAAGAACAATTGTCTGACATGTCCCAAATTCTAGCAGTACTATCTCCAGACCTATAATATAATATCTATATAATATTATCTATAATATAATATAAATGATGATAAAATCATTAATACAAATATTTATAACTGATAAAACAAAATTAATAACATTTAAGATCAACCAATATTATATACCATAAATTTTGAACTCTAACCATCATAGATATAAATCAAAATGACTAATTTAACACAATCACTAGCATATAAAGGCTTATTTACACAAGAAGGTTTCACTGTAGGCCAATTAACTTAAATCACTTTTATCAAAAAATTTAACCGTGCAAGCGAAGAACTTCAGCAAGTTCTTCAATCAGGAATTCCCAAAATATTAAAAATTATTGAATAGTTTTATTACTAGTCCTTGAGCTTATAAATTGTATTACATTGTATAAATTGTAATTGTATTTGTTAGTTTACTTTACATCCCTTTATGCTGCTAAATAAATCGGACAGTGGAAACTAAATTTTGCCTATCCAGATTTAATTAGGATAAGGATTTTTTAAAAGTACCTGACATCGTACAGGCTCGAGGACCCCTGTTTAATGTCCCTTGCGAATGTTGGCATAACCAAATATTTTTTACTCCCTTTAAAAAATCCTAGGTCCACCTGCCGGGCTACAAACCCGCGATCTTGGGCATAGTAGGTTGTTATGTTAACCAATGGACCATAAGTTGCCCTAACATCTTCACTTTTGTATCCCGGTGTCCATTGCATAATATGAGGTTCTTAATACAAACAGGATTCAATACACGTGAGCAATTTTTCCTACTGTTTAATTACACAGTAATAAAGAAGTAAAATTGTATAATACATCAATAAGACTAATCCTATCAACAAACCATACTACACTTACTCAAGCATTCTATTAAAATTAAACTAAATACTAAAATTTAAAATAAACTAACTACTAACACTAAAACTATGTTTTACATAATTACATAGTTTACATAGTTTTCTAATAAATAAAAATACTATACTATATTTCTGAATATTATTACTCTATGAATACATGAATATTAGCCTTGTGCAAATTGGATGCATTATAGCTCATATCTATAGTCAGAATCATAAGTAACTCTTAACGTATAAAAAATAAAACACTTTGCCTAACAATTATTTTATCAACATCAAATCAATTGAAATTTTACCATTTAACATCTTAAAAAAAAAAATATTTGCTATAAAAATAAAATGATTTACAAATAAACAAAATGTATCAAAAGTATTCGTACACATTTACATAAATATTAGACTTTTATAACACAAACAATATATGCTGTAGGAATTATAATTTTTATGGTCCCCCTTAACATTTATTACACATTCAAGGCATAGAATCTACTAATTTTGGGGTGAATAACGTGGAGATTTGATTCCATTCTTCCGGATAGCATCCTCAAGTCTTGCAAAATAGTTGATGTACGCTCCTTTTAAGAAATTCCAAACATGCTCAATTAGAGTGATGACAAGTGAGTGAGGAGGTGTCATACCACTTTGGGACATTATGAATGATCCACATTATATATTTGCATGTGGTGTTGCTTTGGAGCACTTTTTGGAAAATAAAATTTTGCTCAATTCCTGATTTTCATACATTGGAGCGGAAAGATTCCTTTTCAGGATGTTTATATATATTTTACATGATCTGCAATACCATAATCCCTGGCATCTTATTTATAGGATAACACTTAAGGATTACAATCTAAAGTCCAGTGTACTAATACTTTTTAACCCTGCCAGTTTTACTTATTTACAGTAAATTGAAAACATAAATCAATTGATGAATGAATTAAAATTATAATCAAGCTTTGTTTTGTTCTAGCAACACATTTAACATCAAAAATCATTATTAGAATAATACTCGGGTAAAAAAAAAATTAAATGAAAGATAAAATTTACCTCCCCGGTCCCCGGACCAATTTCTTCAACATACATTATCAAGGTCAGCAATTATCATTCAATATAAAATTTAATTTATTAAGATGTGCGAATATTATGACACTGAAGGAAAAATATATTAAACAATAAATTGGAAAGAGGAGATATTGTTTAGATGAGACAGAAGATTGTTATGAACTTCAGTCTATACATAATTTTTACAAAATGTGACTTTTGCTAATGTACTTGAACTTGGTCATTTTGAATTTTTTGTAATCCTTTACTTCTTTAGATTAACTTAAGTTCATATCACAGTTTCAGAGAATACATTTACACCAAATGTTATAGTAAAGGTCATATGGCCCATAGACCATAATATTGAATTTAAAAGGAATTTGTCTGGTTCATGAAACTAAAAAGTGTATTACATTAAACCTTTAAATCGCAAAAGAAAAAATCCAATATTGTTTAGAATAAATTTGCTTCAAAATAAACAAATAAGTTTATAATAAACAGAAAAGGAAATATCCTTATTTATCTTCTTTTGAAAAATGGAAGAAATAAAAAATATTCAACTGCTTATTAGCTATCCAATCTATTAGTTCTGAAATACTTAAAAATATATTCATTATTGATTATCATGACAATAGTTATCTGAAAACCGTGTTTTTTCCTGACACCGAAAGGAAAAATGTGTGGTAATTTGGAAATTGCGTTTGCGTCGGAAGGTTGTGTATATCAAGTATCACAAGAAGTTTTGTTTGATTATTAGCCATTAGTTAACAATTTTTTTTTTCCATTTATAGGTAGATACACTGACAATAAAGAAAGCAGTCTGCATGAAAGTCATCCCTGGGTGAGAGAGGAAGCCAAGTCCTTTCCTCACTATCTAGCTTACCTTACTAACCCTTGTCCTCATTATGATCCGCTTCGCTCTTACTGTTATATCTCTGCATTATCTTAGAGTTATTACCTTTGCACTTTAATTTTAAAAGTAGGTGATTGTTCATCCTTTCTCCACACCTGAGGGAACCTACGTCGTTTTAATTGAACGGTCAGATATTGTTGCTTGGCATGGAAGATATTTGAAAAAATAGGGAATACCACACCACTTTGGGGAAAAATTAAAGTTAATACAGGAAATATTTCAAAATATTCCTCCCGAAAAACAGCTTTGTCCAGGTTAAGAAAATAGAAAATGAACACCGAGTGTGAGACAGATTCGTTGACCAGGAAATTTAAAACAAAAATAATAGAAATGGATTCCAGGTAATTCAAGTGATGTTAGAGACTAGAGTGAAGGCAATGAATAACATAAATTATTAGCATTAATGTTTAACATGGCTTATGTTAGTATAGTGAACCTCCTTCTCCAATTCTACAAAAGGTCAGTTACTAAATTATCAGAATATGTCTCTCTTAATGAAAGTCAAAAATAATTCAGAAAGCTATGACAATTTGGGAATAAATGCAATATAACTAATAGTGGAGACGAAATTCCACTGAAGCCGACATATATTTGAAAACACAATCTAAATCCTCAGTGGATCTTCCACATATAGCATAATTATTGTATTGTTTATACATAATCGACAAACATTGTTTATGAATTTTTTTAGTGTATAATTTCATTTTAGTTTATATTTCTAAATATCTAATTATGGGAGCGGAGTGACTCAGTGATAGAGCACTGAGTTGCCATGCCGGAAATCCTGGTTCAAAACCCGCTGAAGGCAGGACTTTTATTTAGTCTGTTTGCAGCGGGAGATGGATCATATGGGATCTAGGGCCCTCTTGGGGTTTGCCCAGCATCTATAAAATCTTATAAAAATAGGGTACCCAAAATAAGGGGGAAAAATCTGGCAGTTGAGCGTTACCTAGGACAAGTCACCTCTTTGCAGAACCGTTGTCCATGAAACATTACAGTCTCTACCATATACTGATACCCCATATACCCCAGATCCCATTCACGGGTTGTAGTGGTCCAGTTTTTTTTTTTTTTAGTTTTTGTTTCAATATCTAATTATATTGTCCATTTATATTTTTATTAAATTCTTTTCCTTCTTTTAATTTTATAAGAATTGCAAACCATTTTGTATTATTGAATAGATGAGTCACGGATCCAATTAGCACACCTAGCAGAAAATATGTGAATTGTAAACATAATTTTAAACACAAATTGTATTGGTATGAATGTCCCTGTCTGATTTTCCCAAGGCAAATGATTGTAAAATTAATATTAAAGATTTATCAATTGTAATTTTAACCTTAAAACCTGCTTGTGTAAATAAACCACAATAACCAGGACTAAAACTTAAATTAATTGGAGGCCTGAAATCCACAGCCTTATCTCTCCAATAACATTAACTCAAAAAGTGGTATCTACAGTTGAATCGCCTATAATATAGATTAGCATTGTAACGAAAAAATTCTTATTAGGTCTAACATATAAAACCACAGGTCTAACAACATATTTTAAAATGTTTTGACAAAAACTTCAGTCAATAAATTATTACTAAAAATATTTTAAGTGTCTAAAACTTAAATACTAAAAAGTTAGTTAAAGTTAGGCTGAAATGTTGGCACAATAAAATAAGTCATTCTTATTTTGTGTCATTATTGACTGCACCCACTCACCATTTCATACCTCTATTAGAACTACCCAGTCAACTATTTTCCACTTAAATATAATTACAATAAACCTTTTTCAAGCTTCATTAAAAGGTATTTTAGAAAAAGTTTATAAGAATTCTTAAAAGGCATATTCACCCAGATGCTAGGAGATCAGTTGTTGGATTCCACGCACAGATAAAGACTTCGCTCTCATGGCCGCGGAGGACCGTAGCTTTACTGGCTGGTATTTCTATGCTCCCATCTACTTCCATAGCAGCCTCATTGCCAGCACATGGAGCTGCGGTTGCGGTCACTAAATGACAGATGGAATAAATACGACATTGCAAATTGTTATGAATAGAATAAATATTAACTGTTAAGTATGCTTATTAATGTATTCTCTGTTTTTATCTTCTTTTTTTTTTTAATTATAGAAATATATTCTAAACCAATAGTTCCCAAACTTTTTTGTACCACCCTTCTCCCATTCAAAAGAAAGCATTCCACGCACCCTTGAACAATAACTTTTATGGTCATATGAAAAAAACACAAAGTATCGCATTAAAACAAAACTATTTTTAGGGTCACAAGTTACAACACTTTAAGTTTCAATTAAAGATAAACAAGTACAGAGAAGAGAAAAATAACTAAATTAAGTGAATTTTTTTTTAATTTTCAACTGGAAGATTAAATTGGAACCAGATTGGAACCACTGTTATGAACCCAAAGAAACAAAATAGATATAATTTGGAACAATTACCATTATTTTACAGAATGTTGATATAATATTGTCATAAATTATAATAAGAAAAGCTTGGGACAAGCCAAAATTTAAAAGTTTAAGAATAACATGTACACGACGTTACATTGTTTGTTATTTTATATTATAACTTATTTAGTACATTAGTTAATACATTCCATAAAAAAAATTTGACTAACTATTAGAAATTTTTCCAAAATTAACATAATAAAGAACTAAACAAATTCATTTTTAAATCAAAATGCCCATTGAGTTTTAAATTGCGGCTTGTTATATTCTTGTTGCAAATGCAATTAATAGAACATGTATTGTCATGATTATGCTTAATACCAATATATATCATTCAGGTATATATTACATTCAAAGCCAAAACTGTTGAGAAACTTGGTTTTTGACCACATCCAACTGATTTTTCCCAAAAAATATCTAAAAATAGATTATTTAAACAACAATACTCAAGCAGTTAGAACCTCTGATGGCTTGGTAAAGTACCCTAATGGTACAAAGGTACCAAAATACAACAATCTGAATCACAAGAGATAATAATTACTAAATATGACAGTTAAACCAAACATTAATGCTTACTGACGTTAGAACAAGTAATTTGGGCTACCCTTTAATAAACACGTTACATTAAACAGTAAAAAAAAAAAGGTAACAAATAAATTTGACAATAGTTCATTAGAAAGTAAAGATTACTTACCTTTATTTCCTTCCTCGCCATTCGTATCATGAGGTTCATTTTTAACGATCGGCTTCTGTTGGTTTTGTTGTTGCCTACTGGCAACGATATCGGGCATAACAGCATCAATAAGGGATAAACTTTCAACCATTCTATTTTCGGTACCATCCTAAATAACATTATACCAAATTCAATATACAATACAGTTAGCTTTGACATAATTTATATAAATAAAGAGGTTCATTAAAAAAAAAAAAAGAAGCATGTTTGACACACAGTGTCATTATAAATAATTAATAACAAAGGATCTTGTTAAATAATTAAAATTAAAAAAAAATGATGATGAATGAAAATATCATAAATCTTAATAACCATTTATCTATGTAAGAATAAAACATTTTATATATTTATATGAAAATTTTCTGCTTCCAAGTTTAGGATTGATGGGATATAAATGTAGAAAATTAGAAACGCTCTGTCAATTTTTAAACACTGTGAATAAAAATTTAGGCGAGTAATAGACAAGAAGCTAGAGTTCTTCTGTAAAAAAAAAAGTACATTGATTTATTATTCAATCAGTATACGTTTAACTAAGATGAAATTACTATTCAAACAACAAAACATAAATATGCAACACTTAAACATAACAATCGACTTCAAATCTTTCAAAAATTCTTTTAAAAAACCTAATCTTTTTCTTATCAACCAAATATAAAATATCAATGTAAATAAATACTTAGCCATTTCACTAATTTATTTAGGTTGGGAAAACACCATGAACAATAATAAACATACTTAATACACCTTATCTGATTATAAAATAATCAATGGTAAAAGAGTATAAAGTTCATCACTAAACTTAAACAATTTATATTAATTAAATAAGGTAACACATTTTGTGTAAAATATATGAAAATATTAAAACTTAGCAATGAAAAACTAAAGAAAAATTGAAAAAAATGTGTCCATTTAACTCAAGAGTAAACTTCGTAAGGTAACTATATCCTAAAAAGGAATTAAGCACAAAACTATAAGAAATCTGAAGGTACAATACTTACTTCTCCTATACTTATTTCGGCTTCCGTATACTGCAAGCCTTTCTGTAATATGCTCAATAAAGCTGCGGGTGGTACAAGAGCCCCATTTATGTTTGACTGTGAAATGTGAGATTCTATACCAAAAGTATAAGCAGAATGTTGAAATCCTATAAGAACATCAAATTTTAAGTAAAATAATATATCAACTCAAAATACTGATGGTCCTTGTTGGAAAAGCTTTATTGAATAAAAACTATCACCTGATTCCTGGAGATATCTATAAACTAAAAAATTAACTTCGTCACTTGAAAAGCTCATAATGAATATCCATTTACATAAAATCCATCGAAAAAGAAACGCCGCCAAACTAACTAGCTACAGAACATGCAATAGAAGCTATTTTCAACTCGTAATGAAACACCTTACTGTTTGGTAGGCTAAAGGTGTTTAAGAGATCATTTACAACTAGATATAGCGTATGACATGATATTTTACATTAAAAAAAACAAAGTTTAAACTTTTACAAAATGCAACGGAACCACATCAAAACAAATCGTCCTTTGAACCCAACTGTGAACAGGTTAGCATGAGGTTCATCCATCTATTACAAACAAAAAATGCCTTTCTAGTTTCTTAATAACCTAATAATTAGATAAAATAAATCAATGCGAGATTCAATAAATCAATTAAATTAATTTTATAAACTTAAATTTTAAATTTAATAGAAAAATGTTATCAACCCCCCTTCTTTCGGCAACCAACAACGGTAGCTTAAGAGTTAAAAATGCTAAATATAGTAAAGTGCAGATAGATAATTTAAATTAGGCTATTAAACGATGCTAAAAGGTCTAAAATGCATGCAATTTTATCTATTTGGTTTGTACTGTTCAATGAGTTTCATTTCCAACAAAGAGCGCGTAGGCAATGAACCCTTAATTCATATATTATCATTTCAATCAATCAACTGTTAAGAAACTTTGATTACAGTAATACATTTTAATTATAACACAATCGGAATAATTTTAAACAAATAACTGAGGAATCAGCTCCATCCCTATTTTATAAAGGATTTTTGATGCATCTTCATATACACACATACATATGTACAAGTTTAAAAACCGTAGGTTCATTTATCTTTGGCTAGTTTTAAGCACAGAAATGCTCAAATGTATTTTCAATAGCCATAGTTTGGTTATTTATACAGCACAGGTGTTTTGCTCATTACAATTTACGGCAATTGTTAACAAAATGCGTGTGTACTAAATATAATTATTCTAGTCCAGTCTTCACCAGGGTGGCATAAAAACTACTGCGATTTAATAATAAATAAATTAGGTTTACTTCTTTGCCAGAAGAAAACAAATAAAAATTAATATTCTTCTTTGGATAGATACGACAATGAGGAAGGAAGTGGGTATGTTTTCCTTTAAAAAAAACAAAGATATTTTAAGTGCCTTGTGCTTTCGTTAATAAATATGAAAACTCAACCAGTCAAAATTTTCACCACTTTGGAATGAATTGCAATTTGGCAGAGAAATAATAAATAGATTAAAAGAAATATTAAGCATAAAAAAAAAAAAAGTTCATAGATCAATTTATCTTTCACAATGTGCAGGGTTAGACATGTTTGGTTTATGTTCATTTGTTCTTCAAGACATAACTTCAATTACCCTTTAAAAACGATAATTTCCGCTATTTTAGTTGAATAATTTACAAGACTATTTCTGTTATAACACAGCTCAGTAGAAGTACATATGTAGTTCAATTTCGAAAATTAAATTGTACTTTATCCTTGCAATCCAAAATCCTTCGCAAAATCCTAAACGCTCCTTATTTTGTCACAAATAAAACCATCCATAATGACCTTAACGTTCCATATGTTACCGATTTAGCCCATTCCAGATACCTATCATTCCACAATAAACTTCAAACCCATCCAAACCCACTAGTTTCCATCCTTGCATCCAATTCCATCCCGGACAATCCTCCTAGGCGTCTGAAGAGAAGATGGCCTCGGGACCTTCTATTATAGAACTTTATTAGAGTGCTGCCAGTGGGTAGTATCTCTACATGTGCTATCATGTATTATTTACTCTTATAGCAATTGTACTAGATGTATGTATTACAGTTGTACAACTCAATAAAATAAAAATAAAAAAAAAAAAATTGTACTTTAGAGGTTGATTTTATATTGTATCACGATCTAAAATTTTTACATTCTAACTAATCTTTAAATTTTGCAGTATTTTTTATTTTTTAAATTTATTATGTTTTGCACAAAAATTGTATTTAAAATATATATAAATAGAATCAACATAAAGTTGACAGAAAATTTGAATGATTAAGCTCAGTTATGCATGCATACGGAGAACCAATATTCAATATTTATTTATATTTTAAAAATTACTAGTATTGAGAATACCGGTCTTTGAAAGAGTCCTTATTCCAAAAATAGTCAGTTTTAGCATTTTTAAAATCCTAGGTAGTTGGTGAGTTGAGAGCACGGACTTAACAATAGCGTCCATGATTCTGAAGAGTATGTGAGGATAGATAGGAATGTTAACGTATGTATGTATATTAATGTGTGCGTGTGTGTATTTATAATAATAATATCCGGCGCAACAACTCGCCACCGAGTCTGGGCCGCCTCCAGCATTCTCCGCCAATCACCTCTATCCTGCGCTGCATTCCTCCAGTTTCAAGCCTTAAGAAGGGTATGTGCACCCTCCGCAATAGCTTCCATCCACCTCACATTTGGTCTATTCCCTACTCTCCGTGTGCCATGGATTCTCTCTGTGAGAATCTTCTTGGGAATCCGAAAGTCCTCCATCAGTGCCAGGTGACCTGCCCATCGCAGTCGGGCAAGTTTGATTGTTCTGACATCTGAGGTCTTATATCTCTCTGTTGTGTCGCCTTCTTCATATTCCTCCCACTTTAATTGGTCCGAAAATCTTCCTCAGGATTGTCCTCTCGAAGATTAAGAGCGTTTTCTCATCTGCCTTTTTTAGAGCCTAGGCCTCTAAGCCATAATAACCATATCACATATTATGTGAGCACCGTTCGAATCAGGGTTTTGTAGATCAGCAGCTTTGTCTGTCCAGAGATGTGTATATTTATACTATTTTAACTGCCTAGGACATCTTTAAGCCTGATTATAAGATATACTAGAGGTAAGCTCAAGGAATTTGAAAGGGGCTTGCCAAAAAAAAAAATGTAACTCGACCAATTGAACTGTATGATGTGAATAAATGATTTAAAGAATTGAGTCACGCTATGACAGATAAACAGGTCTAGTGCTATGCACTATTGAAAGAAATAGGAGAATTTTGGGTCAAACTCGCAGTAGTCTGAAGTATCATAAGAAATATAAAACAGAAACAGATAAGCTCGTAGGATAGAATTGTTATGAATAGTATAAGGTTAGTAAAAAGACTCACTTGTAAATCCAAGAGGGGAAGGGCATGCCAGCACTTTGTAGTTCTAAAAGCAATCTACTATCTTTATTTTATTTAGATCAGTTATAAATATAATGCAAGTTGTGGGTAATGAATCAGGAAGTTAAAAAGTAAGTAATTGTACTTTGGTCTATATTTTTTATATTCTTGAATGTACTTAAGCTGGTCATACACCTCTGTTGTTCGCTTCAAGAGGTAAACCTCGGCGTGTATGCAACTAAATGCGATGGAACTAAAGATGCGAACAGATCTCAGGAGTCAAACCTCGCGCAATTGAGAATTTATATTTCCTACCGCCTGAGGTAACCAGAGTATGTGTGGAACGGTGAGGTTTACCAAACTATAGTCGGGACGACAAGAGAAGGTGCACGGTGAGTGGGGAGGCCTGAAGCTGTTCCTTCCCCCCTCCCCTAACCTGATTCCGCCTGGAGCCGACAATTGTACTACAGCTCTTACTCGCTTTTCATTCTTTATATACCAGCAGCCAGGGCCCAAAGTAATGTATCATTTTAAGACAATTTGTATTACGAAACATTGAAAATATCCACAATAGTCACTGGATAGCTGGCCCGAGAGGGGTGGAGGGGAAGTGGGACTAGGGTGGGGGAAAGAGGACGGAGCTCGTGGAGAGGCGTGGAGGGGGATGCTCCGTGCACCTTCTCTTATCGTCCCGACTATAGTGTTGCATCCAACAGACGCAGGAAGAGAATGTTTTTAAATTTTGATTGCTTTTTTTGCGTTTATTTTACCCTTTTTTTTAAAAAGTGTTTTTTTCGTCATAGCAACAGTTTATTAGTGCTGAGAGGTTTTGTTTTCGAAAAATTCTTCAGGTCATAGTGGAAACGCAATTAAGTTATGAAAGTACTAATTAGTAACTTAGGGTAATAACTTAGAAGCATTTTATTAACATAAACCATGTCAGTGGTGTGTGAAGTACAAAGAGTACTGTGGTCCTGCCCAAGAAGTACCATATGCAAAACTAAAGGAAAGTTGGGAGAGGCAGACTGCTGTGTTTGGGCTCCTAGCCTCTGCTGTTTGACTCTGAGTTAAACCTCTGCAGTGCAACTTTATGAGTATGGTCACCCTAATATTTGTTCAGATATGCAAATTTATTCAAACTATGGAAATAAGAGGTCTTGATGCACTTCAGCAATGCTTGTATATAAATACCTAGTCTTTCAGTGCTATGGTATATTTCATTTTCGTAATCAAAAGATGTCCTGGAGCTGCATATCAATCAAGTAGACATAACTAATTGATGAGGAAAAGCTGACAGTGAATTGAATCCAAGGAAATCATAGTGAAGGAAAGGAGGAGGAAGAAATGATTATTTCATAATGAAATGTAGTATTTTAATATTATCAGGATAAAAAAAGAAACAAAGAACTAGGATACATCTTATTGTTTTAGTAAAATTACACTGCATTTTAGGTAGAGTTCTGCCTTACTTACCAGACAAGTGCATGTCTAAGAGGAAGTCCAAACTTTATAAGGATTTTGGGGCATCACGTAAAATCAATCAAAGCTTGAGTAAGTTATTGCTAAGCTAAAAGACTTTTAAATCAGTCAAATGATGAACAATCAGGAAATTTACTTGTAGAAAAATATACTACTAGTAGAAATTTCAATACATATTTATCAATTAAAACTTACTGTAACCATTTGAGAATTTATTTTGGTCTCTACCCAACCATTTTCTCCTACATATAACTGACATGCTCAAATATTAATTATTCAAGAATGCATTAATAATTGTGTTATATTTATGCAATTAAAGTTAAGGTGACAAATGAAGATTTGAAATAACTTTACTAGATTTTTAAAACTAATTCGCTTGTTTCAGGAATTACTTTTTAATTTTAGGACAGGATGTTACTCATTAGAGAAGCACTTTGTTTTCATAAAATTGTAAATCAACTAGTCTGATCACAAAATAAATAAAAAATTTGTTTTCACTTTCAACCCTTGACCCCATTATAAGCCTATATAAGACCTATAATATACAATATAACCTATATAATATAATATAAAAGACCTGCAATGTGGGTTGAAACATTAGCTTTCAAATAAATAGTTCATCCCTATTTCATAGAATGTTTTCTTCCACACACATATATATATACATAACGAAGTAAACATATTTTATATAAATAATCTTTTATATATATATAAAATGTCAATTGATATTATTCATGAAAAATTATAACATGTTAATTTTTCTGGATAATTATAGTAAAACATAAAACTGATTTTAATTATTAATAAAACAAACAAAACTTTTTTTTTTACTTCTTTCATATTCAAAATATCAAAAATATATTCAAGTAATTTTTTTATTTCCTTCTTTGTGAAAGTTTTCAACATGATATAAAATGAATTCATGCAAGACATTTTGCTCTGTACCTCTAAAACCAACTTGGGTTTTAGAACAAATTCTCAACTCAGTCAGAAAATGGGCCAAATTCTTAAATAGACATGATAACCTGTTCTGACTGAGTACTGAGGCTTTCAAGTTTGGTAAATTGTATCATTAATTAGAAAATAGCTATATATAAAACTTTATAGCACAATGTTTTGACTGAAGTTTCATGTAGCTTCAATCAACAACCATATAGCTTCAATTCCTAAAAAAAAATATAATCATTTCTTACAATAATTTATTATTTATTGAGAGTTTCCCAAATTTTATGACAAATTTTTTTCCTAGGCCTTCCTGTCAAGAGCAACTTCTTCATAGACACTGCATCCTGCCTTCGGTTACCACACATCAATAGTTTTATTAAATCCAATTGAGTCAATATTGATTTATAGATTTTTTTTAAAATTAGGTGATTCTTTTTACCTTTCCTTTATTTTTTGAATCTGCCTATAAAAAGCCCAATCTATTGCATATAATAGAGGTAAGCAATGATTTATAACAGAAATTGAAAATATTAATCTCTATATTATTTCCATTAATGAGGACATAAAAAGATTCTTCATAATACTGTTAATTTCTTTGGTTAATCCTTGTCCAATTTCATAAATTATTATATCCTGGAAAGGTGCAGCTGTATTGAACAATTCTTGAATTATATATCCATAAATTGGTACAGTAGTATTCACAGAAAAATCTATTTTCCTAAATGGAATTATAAATATATAAGCTTCAGTCTCAATTATTATTTTGAAACCAGTTGAAATATGATAAATATTAATTACCCTGTTGTTGGAATTTGAATCTTATCCATGGTCGCATTAAGATTATTGAGATCAATACTTCCTTGAGTTGAAATTCTAAAATCTTGCACACTTCCTTTCAATTTTCCAATCGGGTTTAGATTCCAAGCAACAACATTAAAATCACACTCAACCTGAGGCATAAAGTCATTTAAAACAAGGAAATGACAAAATATAAGTAATCGATTTATAACATTCTTACCTGAAGACCTGTAAAGTGGAAACCCAAATTGAACGCTAATATCTTAGAAGCATAAGAAATTTCAGAGCTGCCAAAACGTTCGATTGATGTTACATTATTTATGATACCATTCGTAAGATTGAAAATTATAGGCTTTCCACTTTCCTATAAATCGGTATTAATAATTCAATAAAATAAAAAGGCTTTAACTGCCTGACAATATCCATTAATATTAGAATTATTACCTGATTTATTTCTGCATGTATATCCTGAATTTGGAATGAGTCTAAGCCAATATCTTTTCCTTTAGTTCTTATATTGTGTGTAATTTGATCTAAAATGTTATCCAGGCTGGCTGTAGATCTTTTCAAAAATAAATGAATAAATGTGTGTAAATATAGCTTCATAATAAAAATTAAAATAATTTTTAGATAAAATTGTATTTATGTAGACAAGAGGTAGTACGTCCTATGCTAACAGATTAATGTAGACCAACAAACGAGTACACCACTCCTAATCATTTTGACATATGCTCTAGCTTATAATAAAAGTATATTTCTTTCTCTAAAAAAAATTTACTTTTCTTTGTTTTACAATTTTATTGTAATTGATTCATTGAAAAAGCTGATACAAATATTCTTTCATATTAGAGAAGTTAAATATCATCAAACGTGTTTTTAATAACATGCATACTTAAACAAATATCTATTTATTGATTTTAGATGGAAAAGTAATCTAAATATATAAGTATTCATCAAACTTTTTTTGTGAATATTTTTTAAAATCTTACTTGATAGGATCACTTTTATTTGAGATGCTGCTTTTCACAGAAATAAGAATTATGAAACCTAGTGCAAAGTAGTTGGACATTTTTTTAACTACTACTATAGAATCTCAAATGTAAATCTTTCAAGTGAGGCTTTATCAGATATCAATAATGTTATCTTAAGTTATTATTATCTCCTTTTTTTTTCTTCATTCTTTATCCTAAGTTCATATAATAATGTTTTATAAATAAAATAAGAATAAATATTCGTTAAAAACTGTTGCAACAAACGTGAACACTAAAGATTGGCTGACATGAAAAAAAAATGTTTCTTTAATATTTTTTATTAAATAAAAGAAAAAAAAGTACAAACATTATATAGTTTAATAATATATTATATTATTAAACTATTTTTTTTAAATGATTTGTCATTGACAACAAATAAAATGTGCAAAACAAATTTGTATAGTTTATATAAAACTAAAATTATCAATGTATATGTAACCAATTAGAATAGTGATTTCACATGTACAAATATTTACATGGAAGTATCCATTACTATATGTTAATAGAATATATTATATATATTACCAACTTAAAGAAGTTTGTATTAAAAACCTTATATTATATTTTACACTTTAAAATTTCATTGCATATTTATTTCAAAGTTTCTACGATGAAAAATCACCAACTATTAATTTTTCTTATATACTACAAAATTTTAGCTATTGATACAAATTTTCCCTTTTATTTGCATAAACAAATAATCAAATAAGTTAAACTGAAGATAAAACCTAAAATAAATGCATCACTTTCCATTGCTTGGTTCTAGTTAGCTATTTCAAACTCCATCACATTCACTCAAACAACATTATCCATCTTCCCATATTTCATTTATGCAGGCTAAAACTGTTTCAGGCATATCTTGTTTATGCCTCATAAAGAAACCTTGCACCTGGGCAGGACTTACGTTCGGGCACAACTTGAGCACAGAAGTGGCAAATTGTTGAGGAAGCTCTGGTCTATCTGTAAGATAAAATCTCTTGAACATCTGTTCTAATTGATGCTCGGTACAATATCCAATGAACTCTTTCAGATCTACCCTTCCGGGCCGAATCAAAGCAGGATCCAACCTAGAAAAGTTTAGTAACATTTTTTGAATCCATAAAATAAAACAAGTTAATGCAGTGATTTCACTTTGTTCTCAATATAACTAATAATAATCACACCTTTCTAAATGATTTGTAGTCATAAAAACAATTCTAGCCTCAGTACTCGCAACACCATCTAAGCAGTTCAACAGTCCAGAAAAAGTCAATCTATTGAGTCCTTCATACGCAGCTGCCACTGAAAAATTGAATAAACAACATCTGTAAAATAAATTAGTAAAAAGGAATAATTCATGTTTTTTGAAAAATTGTCAGTAACTCGGAAGCAGAGTGGCTAAGTAAAGTAAGTAGAGCACTGAATTTCTATGCCGAAAATCCTGGTTCAAATCCCGCTGCTGGTAAGACTTTTATTTAATCTCATAGCAGCTGGCGATTGATGATGAGGGATCTAGGATCCTCCTGGGGCTTACCCAGCCTCTATAAAGTGGGTGCCCAAAATGAGGGGGGAGATTCTAGTTGTCAAATCATAAATCACCTCCCTGCACAACCGTTGTCCATGGAACGGTACAGTCTCTACCATGTACTGAACCCCAGACTGGTACAGGTTTTTTTTTTTTTTTTTTTAGTATCTCAAAATAAGAAGGACCTTTCAGTTTTACTTCAAAAATAAGTTTTGGCTTTATTGAACAAATAAAAATAATGAATGAATGTTTACTCTGAGATAAGCATTTTGAATAAATGATGAAGTATTTGCTCTTAATTGAGAAAAATCGAACTTTTATAGATAAAAGAAAAAAATAATATGTATTGCAATAACCCATAGAATGCATTTAATAAAACATTATTGCTTTTTGTTCAATAGTCAGTACTATCTCAGTACTATTATCCTCCGATCCAATTAAGAGTACCTACCAAAAAGAGACTGGGTGTGCTCTAGAAAGGTCTCTTGACTCCAGAGATGGTACGCGACTGATATAACAGATTTAATAAATTATCTGCCACAGGCAGACCTGCCCAGAAGTTAATGGTTCAGGCCATTAGGCACTCACCTACCCTCACTTAGAGTGGTAACTGAGTGTGTAAGGTAACATATAATATAATGTAGTGGCATGCAGCTTTCTTGAATTGAAGAAGGTTGCAACCACAGAGCAAAGAAGTTGGGTGAAATGGATTTTGCATTCCTACAATAACATATTTCTATTGTATATATATTATATAGTCATTGTATTTATTTTGCCTATTATTATTTTAGTCAGACTTTATGTATCTATCAGTGGTAAATTCATTATTAATCTATAACCAACTGTTTGACAAATAGTTTCTGCTGTTAATCAAATTTCTTTTTTTTTCTGATTGATTATTGATTGCTCTGGATCTGGAACTTGTTTTTGGCTTTAAGATTTGTCTCAACAATCTTATATATAAAAAATGTTTAGAGAGGAAAACGTTATATTCTTTACAATCACCCTTTTAACTTTTAAATATCAATTCTTAACAACCCAAGATGTTATAATAAAATTTAAAATTTATTGTGGAGCAAAGTATTTAAGATCTTATTAGCAAACTAGTACAAAATAGAATCTTGATTCTAATTTGAACTATTAGTCTATAATAAAAATAAATTAATAATTAACAAACAATACAAGCTAATTGAAAAAAAATTCAAAATTAATTTTACAAATAATTTATTTCCTCAAAATGTGTAAAATAAAGTTAAATGGATAATAGCTATTGAAAAAACTACTATCTAAAAACAAAAAACAAAAATAAAAGCGTGTGCAAACCTCTTGGGGTATCTTCTCTACTAGCAAAGGCTGCATCAATGTCCTCCAAAAGAATTATTGAATTCTGTGGAGCCACTGCAAGCAGGTGGTTCAGGCGATCATCCGTAAGCCCCCGTTCACTTAGATTAAGTACACATATTCCAAAATTCAGTTCTCCAGCTAATGCAGTTATGAATGATGATTTTCCACAGCCTGGTGGCCCATGAAGAAGATAGCCTCTACGATAAGGTATTCCTACAAAAAACTGCAAAGGTTTTACCGCTTGCCATCCAGAAAATTTAGTATAATTTTAAACAATATCATATTGAAAGCATAATAACATAAAATCAGACTAGGCAAGGTAAAAAAAGCATTGCTAATTATAAAATTATATTTTAAGATCACAAAATAGTTATAAATCAAAAGATATGTGCCCACTCATAGAATTTACCCATACTGCTTTGGATTAAAGCCCATTACAGTAACTGATTGCTATTTATTCTTTGTTATTAGTCTGATCAACTTTTTTTTTAAACATGAATACGTGGTTTTGCAGATAATTAGAATGTCTATAAAATGATAATCTGGAATATTCTTGAGATGCATAGCTTTAGAGTTATCAAAAAAATTAAGCACAAATTTACTCGTTTCTATAGAATTATGGGCTGAATACTTTACAGAACACGTGCAGACAGTTCAATATGCTATATCTCTGAACATTTTGGTTCAATTCTAATGTTTTTTCATTATTTAGAGAATCTTACCAATGATTATGCAGTAAATTTATTATAAAATATCTACTTTTTTGCAATACATACTTATGGACAAATAAAATTTTCATTTTGTCAAATGTTTTTCTCTGCTCTTTCTTCATAAAATAGTTACAGTCCTTTTGAAATTAATACAAAAATTAAACTATAATAGAAATTACAAAAATTTTAGCGTAATTTTAGTGGTCGTGGAAGCCTAAAAGAATATTTATAATAGAAATGTTCAAGATGTTATTTTTGTCTAATATTTATAAATTATATACTGAAACTTAAAATGAAAAAGCACTAATGCAGAAGATGCTGATACCTCTATCTCCATACCACTTTGAAGCACTTAAGAAATCCCTAACATCAGCAATAAGTTTCTCAGTAACACCTTTATCCAGGACAACAGACATCAGAGGTCTCCTTTTTCGAGGATGACCAAATGGCCTCCAATCAGGACCCATAGCTGTGTACATAACTGTTTTCCCCTCATTGCGTATAAGGGCCATTCGACGAGCTGTAAAAAAATTAATATAATAATCTAGTAAATTAAGACTATAAGTTGAGTCAGATGACACTTCATTTACAAATACATACCTTTATTAAACATAAATAATTAAATTTACTAAACAATGATAAATGTAAAGTTAATTGTATTAAATAATTGTAAGAATTTAGCTACATTCCTATGAATTTTTATTTAAATTATTTTATTACCACTCTAGTATTGTTAAAACTCTAATCTTGTAGTAAATCTTATTGTAGATAGTTTCAACTTATCCAAAAATTAATTATATTAAATCTAAAACTATGAATATAACTCCAATAAATGGCAACTCCAGTAAGAAAATACCTCCTAACCTTCCTCCAGTATTTCAAAGTACAGTTCCTTATTTTTTCCCAAAGAAGTAAGCGTTACTGTTTCCCAAGGTGTGCCCATGTGTAAATCCAATGTATGTTGCTCTCTAGTTCTTTCAACCTTAATCCAATTTCCTTTATATCTGAAATCAGAGACCTTGACAATATTCATTTATTACAACAACAATTAAATAAATAGTTTATTATGGAGAATCCATAACTAGTGAATTTGATATATAAATTCAGTTAAGAGAAAAAAAATCAAGGTTAAGATTCTGTGGTTATTAATAAGAAGAATAATTCATAATTTGAAACATGAATTAAGTTACAAAAATAAAGTCCAATAAATGCTGGTAAGCGAAATGAGCCTGGAATATAATTAGCAATTGGACCTATATTTGTTTTGCCCCACTAATATGATCAATATTAAGAACATATTTTTTTAGTACAATGGCAGATTTAATTCCCACATCCCAAGACTAATGTAAGGGAGGACTTAAGAAAAACACACCGACCTACTAAATAGAAAGAAGGTGGTTCCAGTTCAGAAAACAGAGGACTTTGAAGGATGTGTTACATAACTTTAGTGGATTTTGATGGGTATATCCATTGTTTTGCTGTAATTTCTAATTCAATATTACTTTGGATAATGTCTTCATAGTCTTGATTTTGTTATTTAAATTTATAAATTTTAGTCATATCTTTAATCTGTTAGTTTATGCTGCTATGGCTAATTGGAGAGTATATCTTAAATATCTGATCTATTTTTCTTGGAATGTAGAATATATAATTAAAGTCCAGTACCCTTGAACCTAAATTATCTGATATATCTGATATGTTGTATGTTATTGTTATTATTCTCACAAGAATATCTGCAGTATTGAAAGATTTTGTATAAGGGGTTCCCCTTTTCTAAATTTTAATTAAATTTAGAGGTACTTTACCGAGCGAAAAAGATAGTCTCTTATTTTCAAGAGAAAGGCATGTAGGCAAAGAATGCAACATGTGATCGGAATCTTGAAATGTAAGCTCTCGTCTATCTCAACTATTTTTTCACGACTACTGATTTTTTTTTGTTTACGTTCTGCTAATACTTCTACACAAACTTCTCTTAAGTAGTTGTTCCCCTGTATTATGATTCATTCAGTTTTTTTTTATACCATTTGACTGATGTCATCTCTTCGCTACAGCCATAAACCATTCTCAAAGATGTTAGAAAACTCAATCTGGACAATTCGAATCACGTACTATTGTGAATGCTCTTCTTCGTGCTGCATGATGAAAGATTGCATCTCCAACATATTCCATCACAAATATTAAGTTTCATTTCATTCTGATCGCATGTTTCATTCTTTACGAATATACCTTTCTCTTGAAAAAAAGGACTGTATCTTTTTTAGTTCTAGCTAAATCTCAAATTTTCATCTTTTTTTTTTTTTTACAAAAATTAAGACTGAAGAAAAAAAAGAAAACCTTTTTCTTTTGAATTAATTCAGAGAATAGAGCACGTGTCCCCGAAAGAACATTCCCCTCATAATTGTAAGAAATTTCGTGGAATTCAACATTATTTGGGCAATTTTTCGCTTGCGCCTGGCTAACGGAAAAGTACCAATTGAGAACTCCTTCTGTTCAAATTCCTCTTTTTCTCTGATTCCCAAAGCTTTGATATTCCCGATTCCCAAGCTGGTAGGGCATAACAAAAAATACAGGGTAAACAAGTAATATCAATTTACCACTTACCGGAAGAAATGTGTTCCAACACTTGGAATAAAGTCATATTTAGTTTTTATGAGGCCAGTGTCATACTGTTCAAAACTGGTTTCAACACTAAGATGCTGAGTTTTCCTGGCCCCTTTAATAGTAATCCATTGGAGGAGCCATTGGTAACTTTTGTCCCGACATGGAACTTCCAAAGTAATCATATAGTTCCTTCTAAAGTATATTACAGCACCTTGCAAACCTCTTCTTAAAATAGCAGCACCAGCACCAATTCCAAACAAACCGAATCCAGCACCAAAATAGGGATTATCTCCCAAAGAAGATAAGTAATCTGTTACTGTCATTTTAAAAGGTCATAAATCAATCATACAAGCAAAAAGTCTAAAATAGGAATATATTATACATAAATAGTTTGATTATAAATCCTACAATATAGAATTAGTACTTTAAATCATTCCAACATAACTATCATTTTGAAAATAACAGATTAAGGACCATAATGACTACGGTCAGATTAAATATATCCACTGTTAAAAGGCGAAATAATTTTAACTTTCCGTGATACGTTCATAAACTGAGTGGTCAAAATAAAAATGTTAATCCATAGAAGTACTCTAATCGTTATTTTAATTTTCACATAAGGTACGTAGTAAGGTCCAAAAGTTTCCGGCCTGGGATAGAAGGAAAGGTGAAAGAAAAAACTGGTCTTACTGTCTTTCAATATATTCTCCTCTGAGTTCAACACACTTAATATAACGCTTTGGCAACATTTCTATACCATGAAAAAAATAATTTTCTTCTTAGTTAAAAAAAATGTTCTACGACTGCTACGAAACGATTGTCGGGCATCGCCACGACAGAATTTACATGAATTAAGATCATATGTAGCACATATCACACCAAGTCCTCCAGGAGTATGTCTATTTATCAGTTACGTCTGATAAATGAGTCTGTTGATGTGAATGTTTTGGTGGATGTCCTGATTTCTATTATTTATGAGTATAGTAATGCTATATAATGATAAATAAATTATTACTTATTTTTTAACATGAATTTCTTATTCTGAAAACTGAAAATCAGGGGTATAGAACTGATTCTGGTCACTTTGTGTACGATCGGTAATTTAATTTTTCATATTTGTTTTATTTATTTAGTAATCATAATACAATTTAAATATATTAAAATGATGACATTTTTAGTGATTATTTGTAAAATAAGTTATATAATATGTCGGTAGAAAACATTATTCTGTTTCAACAACATATCAAATATATATTTTTAACCTCCTAGGACTAACAAATAAATAGGTTTCATAACAATTATCAAAATTTATACTTTATAGTTTTTAGTAATAAGGATTTTTTAAAATAAGGAAAAAAAAGATAAAATTACAGTGACTATTTATTGACAAGATTTATCATACCTTCACTGAAGAAACGCGCTGAAGATTTCTTAGGAATCTTATGCAATGCAACCTCAAGTTATGAATATATGATGATCATCGAAAGTAAAAAGTAATACATAATCTTTACCTAAATACATTAATTTTAGATAGCTAATTCAATTTCTTCACAAATCTTCATATTTTATACATTAGCTTAAAATAATGAATTCTGAAGGTAAGCAGTCAATAAAACGATTATTTACACACATACTTCTGTTTTTAAATTTATTTTTTCAGGTCACAAGGCAACAGCACCCACCCATGGGAAATATTCATGTGTGCGTGTATGGATAAGTCTATAGAATTCAGCCGTCTTATCTAACCACGGCCCCACTATTGCTATTTAGTGGAATTCGTGGCTAATCACTGATCTCTTTGAATTCAATTTTAAACTTCGTCTTCAGTCGAATTATTACTGTTTTATAATTTTTTATAATTATTGGTCAATTTTTTTATTTTTATTTTTAAAGAGAAAAGATAGGCCCTCGGCCGGGATTCGAACCCGGAACCTTTGTCTTTCCGTGACAGCGCTCTACCATTTAAGCCACCAAGGCCGCCTTCCGGCAGAGGACAAATCTTTTCTCTTATCCGATCCCATGTCCTCGTGTTATCGCAATTTTTGCGATGAATACACTAGAACGAAGTTCTTTGAACATTAATTTAATTTTAGGATCTTATTGACTTACGTCATATTACTATTTATAATTTTTTATAATTATTGGTCAATTTTTTGATTTTTATTTTTAAAGAGAAGAGATAGGCCCTCGGCCGGGATTCGAACCCGGAACCTTTGTCTTTCCGTGACAGCGCTCTACCATTTGAGCCACCAAGGCCGCCTTCCGGCAGTGGACAAATCTTTTCTCTTATCCGATCCCATGTCCTCGTGTTATCGCAATTTTTGCGATGAATACACTAGAACGAAGTTCTTTGAACATTAATTTAATTTTAGGATCTTATTGACTTACGTCATATTACTATTTATAATTTTTTATAATTATTGGTCAACTTTTTGATTTTTAAATATTTTTATTTTTAAAGAGAAAAGATAGGCCCTCGGCCGGGATTCGAACCCCCGGAACCTTTGTTTTTCCGTGACAGCACTCTACCATTTGAGCCACCAAGGCCGCCTTCCGGCAGTGGACAAATCTTTTCTCTTATCCGATCCCATGTCCTCGTGTTCTCGCAATTTTTGCGATGAATACACTAGAACGAAGTTCTTTGAACATTAATTTAATTTTAGGATCTTATTGACTTACGTCATATTACTATTTATAATTTTTTATAATTATTGGTCAACTTTTTGATTTTTAAATATTTTTATTTTTAAAGAGAAAAGATAGGCCCTCGGCCGGGATTCGAACCCCCGGAACCTTTGTTTTTCCGTGACAGCACTCTACCATTTGAACCACCAAGGCCGCCTGCCGACTTTTATTAAATGTTTAAAAATAAAAAATTTATGCTTTAATTAAAAAGCTGCTACGCATGCTCAAGATTCAGAAACCCAATGAGTTTTTTTTTTTAAATAGAGATCGGGCCTAATTGTTATTCAAATATTACAGATTTGGGTATAGCTTGCTTAGACCATTATACTCGATGGTAATGATAACTTAAAAAAATACCAAACTAAACAACAGCAATATTCTAAATGCCGAATTTTAGGGTTGAATTCAAACAATCAGGATAGCACTAGTGCGCCTCCGTCGTTGATAACACGCAGTGTGCTAGAGCCGTATCTGTGCTTGCAATTGTAATATCCTAATCAGTTTCTGGTAAGATAAATTTAGAATATTTAGAAATATTAATACGATGCTAAAATTTAATAGATAGCGGAGCGGCTCAGTGTTAGAGTGCTTATTTTTCGTGCCGAAGATCCTGGGTTCAAATCCGGCTTTGGCAGATTTTATTTAATCTGTTTTGTATCTAGGACTCTCCTTGGGCTTAGCAGCCTATATAAAATGGGTACCGAAAATGGGGAAAACAGGTAGTAGAGCGTATTTAGTACAAAGCACCTCCCTACACAACCATTGTCCAAGAAATAGCACAGTCTCTATC
The DNA here is from genome assembly GCA_037127475.1 of Arma custos. Classification (NCBI taxonomy): domain Eukaryota; kingdom Metazoa; phylum Arthropoda; class Insecta; order Hemiptera; family Pentatomidae; genus Arma; species Arma custos. The sequence continues at coordinate 26,836,361 of CM073762.1, forward strand.
TGGTACTTAATCCAAGATTCTTCATGAGCTGTAGTGGTACAGGTTAAAGATATATTATTAAATTTACGAAATATATCTGGAATGTATGTGGACATGGCTAATTGAACGATCGTTGTAGATAAAAATAGTTTAGATATCTTTCAGCAAGATTCCTAAAATTCAGTCAATAATGGTGAATGGTGGATAATCAACAAAGATGGATCCACACGCTCTAACTAATTATTCTGTAAATGCCGAGTGATTTAATAATTAGAGGAGCAATTATCTGCATGATTCTAAATTACGAAAATTATTTGCCACAGATGTTAGACGAAGCATATAGAAAAAGTAAGGGATGGTATTGGATACCAAATTGAAGAAACGTAAACATGTATGATGTCTAGTGAAGAAGGAGTAAATGGGTCGCGTGCATTATCTGTAAAGATAGCCTTGACGTAAGGAAAGCATTACTTTGAGTACAATTATTATTAGTTCCCACGTTACGTGTTCTGGGAGTGGGAATTCTTGAGCCGAGGCTATTTCGATGGCTGTTAGTCCTTATTACATCACATCGTTGGACAATTAGTCGAAGGCGACAGCAGCTCTTTTTCGTTCCATTCTCTTAATATGTTTTCATTCCCTTTTGAAAAAAGTTATCATTCAAGATTCATTTGATTAAGAGTTATCGAAAGTAATCGAAGGTAAGTATCGATCTATCAACTTTCTAACCTTTCAATTAAATGGGTGTGTTAGGTGTTGTGATACTGTAAACAAAACAAGTTGTTAATAGTTTTTGATGTAATAATTTTTTTATTGATAATATTAATTTATCAAATGAGTCACTTTTAATTTTTAAAACTATGCATTAATTTGCTCATTACTGTTTTAAATACCGGTGCCTTAGTTGATTTAATTGAAATACTATATTGATAACATGTTTTTAGATGGCTAAGAAAAGGACTCTGTCGGGAAATGTTGCTGTTGGAGTTTTTATTTTTGCATTGATATGCATTTTCGTTTCATTCTGTTCCTCGAGTTGGCTCATCTCAGATAGACGTATAACTGGAGCCAAGTTCGACAGATTGGGTCTTTGGACTCACTGTTTCAGATCCCTCCCAGATCCTAAAGATGAATACCAAAGAAGATTTTTTGTTGGCTGTCGATGGATTTATGATCCCTTTACTACTGGGTATGATGAGATCAGAGGATACTTAATGCCACGTAAGTACTTGTTTTTTAATTTTGTGAGTTGATTTGAACAGTTTTTGATAAAAAAAGTGTTACTAATCAATCATAATCATATTATTTCACATGATTCAAGTTCAAACTGAGTTGAAATAGGGAGCGGGGTGGCTCAGTGGTAGAGCACTGAGTAGCCATGGCGGAAATCCTGGTTCGAAATCCACTGCAGGCAGTTACTTTAATTTAGTCTGTTTGCGGCGGGAGATGGATCATGTGGGATCTAGGACCCCCCTCCTGGGGCTCACCCTGCTTCTATAAAATATCATAAAAATAGGGTACCCAAAATAAGGTTAATCTAAGTTAACGAGCAAGCATAACCTATTCACTTTGTTGTGTTTTAGTGACCTTTTATAGTCTATCTTATTTATTTTATGTATCTAATTAACTTATATAAATAACTAGCTTATGCCCGCGGCTTCGCTCGCGTGGAATATGGTCTGCCACATAAAGTTTCATGAAATATCATTTTAAATAAATAAATTAATTATTTTTTTAAAAATATAAGTTACTCATACATCCAAAATTTCAGATGTGTAACTTCTAAACTGACAGATTCTATATATCCTTAAAGGGGAAACCCTTGGGGTGGAATTATCCAAATTTCTTTCTTAAACTATACAAAGAACCTTCAAGATGCTAAGTTCTTGATTTGCCTTTAATTATGTACTATAATGGGGGGAGGCACGTGCCCCCGTGTTTCCACATAAATCTGCCCTTGCTGTAGCCTATGATGTATAACCTATTTTACACAATAAGTTTCATCCAAATCCGTTCAATAGTTTTTGCGTGAATGAGTAACAAACATAAATACAAACATTCGCATTTATAATATTAGTAGGATATCAAAACAATAGTTTCACTCATGTTCTTTTTGTTATTTTAACAACTATTATCATGTGATTTGCCTTTATTTATGTACTATAAAGGATTCTCTACAGTACCTAAAAAACTGTCTGGGGGGCAAGTGCCCCCCATAAATCCGCACTTGCTATAGCCTATGTGTTATTCTGATGTATAACCTATATTACTGTAAAGTTTCATCCAAATCCGTCCAGTGGTTTTTGCGTGAAAGAGAGACAAACATACAAACTTTCACATTTATAATATTTGTAAGATGTAAACAATAATTTGGTTTTGATTACTTCAATGAATCAACTCGAAAATAAAATAAATTATTTATTTTTTATTCACCTTCTAATAACAAGGAGAGCTGGCTAAAAAAATATAATATGCAGAGCCATATTATACTTTGCTGAATAACAATTGTGTAGCTTAATTGTTTAGTCTTAAATGGAAAATTCCCTCTCTTAGAGTATTGAGACAAACATGGCCACTGCCGCTAGAATTAAGGATAAAAGTAATTGATGTTCATTATTGCATAATATTAATTTTATTACTATTTATAATAATAATATAAAAATAATATTTATTTTATTTTATTTTTCCAGCCTTTGTAATAGCTACTCAATTTTTTTATACTTTGGCTTTCATTGGGATCCTATTATCGTTTGTCTTAGTTCTCATATTCTTTTTGTGTTGCGGCCCAGATCAAAAGAATTTTGTGAAACTTACTTTCCTGGTTGGACTTATTATGATTGGAGTTGGTAAGTTATTTAATGTCCTGTAATGTTTATTTACAAAATATCATACCATAAATATTTATTATAATTTAATATAAATATTTGAGGAGTTTTATATAAAAATTTAACTCACCCAATTTTTGATAAATTAAAATTATTGTTTCTAGAAAACTTTTAATTTTCAATTATTAAGTAAGTGTTACTAATCTAGGTTATAAATAAGTATTTTTTATAATCAATAAAATAAAAAAAAATAATTTTCCAAAAGTGAATCCATTAACTATCAATAGAAAACTCTTATATTTGTATATACAAAATATAAGGGCTTATAAATTGAATTATTCATTATACCTACAGAATTCAGTTATAAAATATAGTATATCATTTAATGTATATATATAAAATGTATGTATACATGTATGTATAAATTAAATATATATTTTTTTCATTTACAAGAAAATAATGACTGCTTGCCCTACCTCCCCATTATAAGGGAATATTTTCTTTAAAAAAACTTAAGTATTGTTAATTTAATGTCTGATAGTAAAATTGTGTTTAAAATATTGATTTACCTCACCTTAAAATGTGGTGGGCTAAATATTGTAAATTTAAAAATTTGTCACCACAACTAGAATTATCTTGGCATATTCTTAATTTTCAATGTAATGTTTCATTTAACTCATTTTTCCAAAAGAACATGTAACCTCGCATTATGGAAAACTTGGTGATAGTTTAACTGCAAAATCTCATCATATTTTATATTATATTAAATATCAGTATCATATTATACTTATGATATTTTGCAAAATACTGTTCAATTCTTAATCATAAAAATAAAAGCAATTGATTTTAATATAAATAAATTGATTTTAATATAAATTTTACTGACTCAGATCTTACAATACAGGGCATCTTTTCTTATGAAGCAATTACTATTGCAGATGTTAAAACGAATTAATCTAATTAACATATTCAGGAACTTCAAAATAAACCCCAATATAACATCTTAATTCTATCAAATTATCTTGTGTATAACAATGTATTTTTATAATTATTGTGTTTCAGGTGTTTTTAGTGGCTTAGCTGTTGTAATATTTGCCATCTGGGCAAACCAAGATGGTTGGATGTTGGGACATGAAAATAATTTCTTCGGTTGGGCCTTTGCCTTAGCAATCGCAGGCTGTCTTTCTTCCTATGCTGCAGGTGGTCTTTTTCTGACTGAAGGCATCGTTCAAAAGAAGAAAAGAAAATATCTTAAAGAATCACAAAGTCGATTTGAAATGGAACAGGAAACTAAAGCATAATTGCTGCCTATTACAGATATTTTCTGTTGAGAAATTTCTTCTCAGAACTGATGTATATTCACTAGGAGAATGAATATGCTTTTACTATTTTTAAGTTATGATTTACAATTTTATGATAATCATTTAATTGCTGATTTGTCTTCCAAGTGATTTGTCAATACTTATCCGTCCTTATGTACCTTTTTTATGAAAGTGATCAGAAAAAAAAAATGTTCCGTCCAGATACTACTTTTTTTTTACTATCCAGTTTATTAATTTTTTTTACTTGTTTCTTTAAGGTTATGATTTAGCTATTCATTTGTGCTAGAAGCATTCCTGTTTTCTATATAGCATATTTTAAAATAGTAGACATGCCAAATAAGTTAGTTTTTATCATGACTTCTACTATATTAAATATTGATGTTAAATTTTAATTTTTAATTTTAATCTACTTAGATCAATATTAAACAATGAAAAACAATACTTTTCATTAGAAACGAAAAAAGACAACAAAAAGGTTGTTCTCTTGATATTTTAACAATAACTGTTATTTTTATAAAAATATGGTGTAATATTTATTTAATTTTGTTGTTTGCTTTTTAGAATTAATTTTTTTTTTTTAGCTTTTTGGCTAAATCACTTGTGATTAAAATTAAGGAATGCAAAAGGGTTATCATCACCATGTAGAATATGGTGGCCAGATAACATCAGAAAATCTTCTATCTTCAATGTATGAATGCTGTTTCTTTTTGACATATACAATCAAATATTTTCTGTACAAAAACTTGTAACATTGTCACCATAACTAGTAAACAGCACTGAATTTATCTGGTAAAACCATCCATACAATAGAAGTATAAAAGAATAGGCACTATATTAAACCCCAACTGAAAAAGGTTTGGAGGGGAATCCACTAGTAAGTGAATCTGAAGCACAACTGTAAAATATCTGCTATCCGTCCATGATAGATTGTAAAATAGAGCAGTATCTTATTGTCAACATTTTAAAAGCTACAATTTGTGATTTACCATCAAGTACCCAAGTACCTTGAGATAGTTTTTATTTTCATTTATTGTCTTTTATAGTTTTTATATATTGCCAATTATCTAGATGTATTAAAATTTTAAATTAAGATATATATATATATATATATATATATATTTTATGATATATGTACATATATCATAAAATTTATTGAAAACATTAATATTAATTGTAGTTACAATTTATTTATGATCAGTATTTGTTATTACTGCTTATATCAAGAATAATTCTATAATTTTTAATGTTTTTTCAATCAATTATTTTAAAACATAATGTCTCAATTTGCTGGATTTTTAAAAGAAATTCTGTAAATGGTTTGATTTAAGTGCATTGTACCATATACTTCCATCATTTTTTGTATATTTTCCATCTCATCAATTTTAAGTCATTAACATTAATAAGAAAAGCTCACTTTGATTTTAGCTTTTTGGATTTTTTTTTATAAAGTCCACATTAGTAAACGTGAAGTCAAAAGTGGGATGCTTTATGTAGTAAAATTGCTTTTAGTATTTTTGTAGCTTGAATGTTATATGGAAGCACATTCGTAAACTTATGTTTGCATGTTTACATAATTTCAAATTAATTATATTTATCTACCTTCACAATTTCAAAAATATTTGTCTTATCACACCTCCTTATGTACATAAATTCATCATTACAGTACATAAACCAGAAAAAAATGCCAAATGTTTATTAAGTACGTTGTTATAGTAAGAATGATAATTCAATTATGGGTTTCCAAATTTATATTCATATTGTTTACAATTAATTGCATTGAAAAATGATTAATTTTTTTGTTTTGATTGGTAATGATAAATATTTGTTGTTTGTGGATTGCATTACTTTTGGTCAGTGTATGTACACTAATTATCCTGAACAAATACACATTGAAACGTAGTTTTAGTGTGTACATTACATTACGAATCTCATTTTATTGATTGTTAAAAGTTTGATTTATTATTTTTGTATTAACTTTAAACTATTAACAATATTTGTAATTTATTATAAATATATTATTTTTAATATTTTATCCAATTGTATTTCTTCTTATATTTATTTACTTTTTATCTGATATCTTCATTTTGTTATTTTATATAAGAAAGAAAACTTAAGTTTCCCTTAGGTTCATTTGGTTTACTTCCTTCTAACTTTGTTGTCTTTGAAGTCAAGCCTTTGATTATCATATTAATGGTGGATTATTTTTTTATAATGTTATGATTAAGTTTTCAAAAGTTGACATGAAGAGTGGGGAAAGACAAATTAATGTCATTTATTCTTATCTCTTAACAATCTATCACAGGATTCAATTTATGAGTATTCTATTTTGAATATTGGTTAGCTACCGATTCCATCAGATGTATCTTTATGTATTGTTACGGGCTACTGGGTGTTAAAATGAATTAAACTACTGCTAAATTAAAGATACTAATATTTATTAACAAAAGTGATAAAAAGAATACAATTAAGTTACAAACAATTAAATTATTAGACTAATATAAATTTACAATAACAATATTTTAAAGATTATGAAAATGCCTAGACTAGGCCTAACTTCTATTTAATTATTACAATAATATAAGATATTACTAATTCTAAATGACTTAACTATTTACATAAATTTGTATGAATATTATAAAATTGCACTACAATTTATAACTACTAATTAACACTTACAGTTCATTAGTCCACCGACCGTAAGATTCTCCAAGTATGACAAACTGAAAGACAGTAACAAACAGAAACAGTTTATTACACTCTCGAGACTGTCGCAGTTCACTGATACACTTATTACACTGGCCGTTTCAACACTGACTAGTTTATCACACTGACACTCACTTATCACAGATCATTACCGTGCCTGGTCTACTCTAAGACTGACTCGTTCGAGGTGAGGGAGGTATTTAAATAGGCAAGGCCGAACATTCTAGAACACGGAAGGGTGGAGACTGTTCTGAAATCTTCTTAATCCTTTTCCGACAAAGCAGAGGCGGATCTACTATGCTGAGAAGGTCCTAATCCTATTTTAACTTCTCCCGCCGACGGACTTAAGCCACTAATCCGTCCGTTTCCGTCCTTCTATCTGTGGCTGTAACAGTATTAAATAAGGGGTCTGTAACCTATGACCCATGGGCCACTGAGTGTCTCACTTCATAGTTTCAAGTTACCCATTTTAGTTTCAAAAGATAAATAATGTATAAAAGTAAATTATAAAACATAACCAACGATATAGGAGAGAACGTTTCTAAATAAAGGTCATTTTACTACATTTGTAATTACTAAATTTTACAAAAAATAATAAGAAATATTTTAAGAAAATAATCACAAATCTAGTAAAATGACCTTTATTTAGAAACGTTCTCTTCTATATTGTTGGTTATGTTTTATAATTTACTTTTATACATTATTTATACGCTTCTAATTAAACGCCATTTTACTTCATTTGTAATTATTTTCTTAAAATATTTCTTATTATTTACTAAAAACTGTTTTAATATGAAAATATCTCTGACCTCATTGTCCCACTAATACTCACATTTTGGTTGATTTTCACTGGTTCCAAAAAAGGTTGCCAAAAGTGGTTCTACATTAATTAATATAGTGATATTAATGAATGTTTTTGAATCAGAATGGTGGAATGTGTTTACTACTTATAATTATGACTATTTTTTCGCTAGTGTATAGTTTTTAAAAGTTAGCCATTGAATCTCTTTTAGATAATTTAAATATTATTTTATAAATATTGCTATCCAAATGGTTTTGATTTATATTTCTTAAGAGACCATCCTGCCTAAGGATCCTGTAGTAGTTCACGTACTTACAAAAACGCATGACTCATTTTTGATGCTCTGTTGGTAAGTAGGGGCAGTAATCATGAACTAGCTGATAAAGAAGTAAATAATAAAATATGCAGTAAATAACTGAATGGGTCAAGTTCAATTCAATCTTCCTAACTTTATGTATTTCATAAGATTATTATCAATATTATGTGTATTAAATCAAACCAATGGATTCTCTCCTCCACCTTCCTACTTTTCCAGTTCTCATCCAACTTAACATGTTCAATAGTTGAAGGTTCTTTCTTTCATTGATGAGGGTCTGCTCTTCTATGGTTGTGGGTTTACAGGTCTGATGAGGATCTAACAAAGGAGACATTTAATGTGGCAGCTAATAAAGTTCTCAATAATTTACTCAATCAAAAACAATTAATTGACCTCAAAATTCACTAGTCCTTTTTAAAGGATATTATGTTGCCCACAACTTAAAATAGGTCTGTCCTTTGTAAATGCCATTAAGTAAACTGTTCCATAATCTCCATTTTCCAAAGTGTCACCCATATCTTCAGCCAACGTTAAAAATGGTTTGTTGAGAGTTGCACTATTGCAAGACCAACTGTTTGTATCAAGGACACTGGCCAGGAATCATGAATCAGTTTCTGCTGAACTAGATTAAACAAATAAGAAGGCAGCCTCAACATATTTTACAATCCATCTAACTCAGGTGAACAAAATGGACTGCTCTTGAACAGTGTATCTAGCATCATCTATGGCCATCATAATCAGATATGACAAATGTTTCTTATATCATAAGAATATATTAATTTTTCTAATTTCACATGGCCGAATATATATACTTTAGATCCTTTAACACCGAATAATCATATTTTTTTATTTCAGTTTTACAATAATAGACATATTTAATGAAAATGAAGATATAAACTATAATAATTGACATGACATTTATGCTGTACCTATAGTTATTTTAAGTAAGATGATGATATATTGATATGGGGGAGCGGAGTGACTCCGTGGTAGAGCGCAAAGTTGCTGTGCCGACGGTCCTGGGTTGAAATCTGGTTGTGGCAGATTTAAATTAATCTGTTAACTGCCGGGATGGATTCTTTGGGATCTGGGACTCAACCAGCCTCTATTAAGTGAGTATCCAATATTATATCAAATTGATCCATTGTGTCTGATGAAAGGTTATCATTTATTTATTTGGAAACTGCCTTTTAAATATTTAATTAATTAAAATTAATTAGAGAGAACCTACAAAATTAATAATAATTAATAATTAATGGGAGGAAAACCACAAAAAATTAATGCATCTCAATTTGTGAAAAAAATTAAGTTTTTTGATTATAAATAAAATATTATAAATACTTTTTATTAACTATTAAATAATTAAAAATTATTTTCGTTTTTCTTTATGTGAAGATTTAGAGTAATAATGTTCATAAAATCTTTTACAATTGCAGCTTTTTATCTATGCACCTGTTACCATTGTATACTGAAATCGATACTGCCTTCAAGAAATCCTATCCTACGATAGTGCTTAGAATTATAGAAGAAGAAATAGAAGAATCCTATTATTTTAAATTTATAAATTACAACCACTCAACAACAGCTTTATAAGCCATTTCGACAAGACTTGAAAATAGCTTGAGATTATCACTCATTTAAAAAGGTTTTTTCAATAAATGTTTATGAAATTCACTCAAACAATCCTTGGTACCTTTCCGTTTGTCGGGCACAAATGTTAGGGACCATGTGTGAATTAATTCAAAACAAATCACAATTTCCTTTTTTATTCATTCTTAATTTTTGTAAAAAAAAGGATGAAAATTTGGGATTTAGCTAGAACTGAAAAAGATACAGTCTCTTATTTTCAAGAGAAAGGAATATTGGCAAAGAATGCAACATGCGATCAGAATCCGGAAATGTCAGCTCTTGTCTATCTCAACTATTTTTTCAGAACCACCAATTTGTTTTGCTTACATTCCGCTAATAGTTCTGCACAAACTTCTCTTAAGTAGCTGTTCAAGTATTATGATTCATATCCAGTTGTTTTTTACACCATTGACTGATTTCATCTCTTCACTCCAGCCATAATAAAATATAAAATATGTTAGAAAACTCAATCTGGATGATAAGAACCACGTACCATTGTGAATGCTCTTCTTCGTGCTGCATGATGAAAGATTGCGCCGCCAATGTACTCCTTTACAAAATGACAGTTTCATTTCATGATTCTGATTGCATGTTGCATTCTTTGCCAATACACCTTTCTCTTGAAAAAAAGGGACTGCATCTTTTTCAGATCTAGTTAAATACCAAATTTTCATATTAATTTTACAAAAGTAAGACTGAAGAAAAAAAGGAAAACACGCTTTGTTTTAATGAATTCAGAGAATAGAGCCCAGGTCACAAATGATCATTCCCCTTATGTTTGTAAGAAATTTGGCGGAATTCAACATGATTTGGTGATTTATCGCTTGCGCCCGGCTGATGGAAAAGTACCCAGTCCTTTTATAAATAGTTTTTTAAATAATTGTGTATTCAAATCAAATAATATATATAATTTAATTTTTTGAAGTCATAAAATTAATAATTTAAAAGTAAAAATTGTTTAAAATTTTATTTCACTAAGATATGAGCTCCAGATTTAAATGTAGCACAAATTAGTAGGGAAAATAATAACAAAATCTTAAGTTCTCTACATTTATTTTTGGTTTACAGAAAATCGTTTGTTTATACATTGTCCCATAACCAAAAACAAATCATACATGAATTAAATAAGTACTATAAATATATACACAGTTTTAAAATAATAAATTTATATACAATCACATGTATAAATATATACTATATGCATAAACAGGTTTTAATTTACATGGTTAATGTACAGTTGAGTACCAATTAGATTACATTTAAAAACAATACCTAGTTTACTTACAATATTAAATTATTAATATTACATATATAATAAAATAAATAAGTTTATATTACTCTAGTAATATATATTTAAAGGAAGGCACAACCAAATGAATGTGTTTAAATGTATCAATATTATTATTGTGTTCATGACAAAATGCAGTGGATATTTAAAATATGACTTATCTATGAATACTGGCTTCAGTAACTTCTCTGTGCTGTATTAAAAATAGTTTTATTATTTTTTATTGATAAAAAATATTAATAAAAAAAAAGTAATGATCAAGATTCAAATCAAAAAGGTCCAATACAAATATTTTTGATCGTTTAAAATGTATGGCTGGCTATTAATTAGTTTCAATTTTAGATTCATGTTCTTTTTATTTATGAAGTATATATTACTTAGTGCAATTATACAATTTACTATTAACTATTAATTAGCTGCTATAACTATTACAACAATTTAAATTTATTTTGACATATATTTCTAGTTTATTTGTAAATGGTTTTGACCTACTGAAGATTCATTAATTACATTATTGATTTGGTATTGTTAAGTTTATTCAATAATTTATTTTGTTAAATTCCAACAATGAAATTAAAACTACTGCACTGTACTGAAATTAAAAAAAAGTGATGCTTTTATACATTCATATTTTTGTACTAAAATTACTATACTACTAGAGGTAATCCATTTCTACTTCCCTACTAGGAGAAAAGAATGCAGTAGCGATTGTGTTTATAAGAATTAACTTTAAAGAAAATAAAAACAAAAATAAATTTTCTTTATAAAAAGCTGTTAAAAGAGTATTTAACATTTTTTTTTAAAGATTGGACCTCGTAAATGCTGATACTCATATCTCGATTCACAGATTAATTGAGTAGAGACTAGATACTAACTAATAAAGTCATTCAATGCGTAATTATTCTTATTATTATTTTTTTAAATACAAGTGTCACTTAATGTAAGATGGTAAAATGTGAACAAATACATTTGTGAATGTTATACAAACAAGAGAAACTTAAAATAAAATATTATTAGAATATATTTATAAATATAAACTACATATACTCATTGATTTAACCTGTGTACAATTTTTAGAAATAAAAAATGAACATATTTATCTGCTATACAGATAATGTCGTACTATGTACCACATAAAATTTTCATATGAATACTGAATTAGTATTTTATTAATACTAGTAATATCAATATTTAAATTATTACTGATTAGGCTTTTCCAGTATTTGAAATCATCCAATACTGTCCACTAATGGGCTATGTACAAAAAATCATTCTTTACAATTAGTGAGCGAGCAGATAAATACACCCTTACACATATACAAAGAAAAGTTATATTTACTATATTAAACAACAAAATGTATAATTTTATAAAACAATCATAATCATTAATATATATAATCCTTAAATTAATCCGTTTGAAACGGACAAAATAAATTTTTGAGCAATAATAATTGGTTACAACATTCTAAGTCACACGCATTCATAGCAAAATATACTTACTACTTTGGGAAGGAAGAAAAAAAAAAAAAATTAAATGAGTATTTGCGACATAAACACATAAATTTAAATCTATCTTCAGCACATCCATTCGCCCTTTGGTGTAAACCTAATATTTAGAAAGCTAAATTTTCTTTCATGTCATGGACGATCAGCTATTTCATTCTGTTTATGACCAAATCGGAAACTATGACCAAACCTTTTTGATAGTCAGACTCGACTATTGAATTGGCAAGCCTTACAGCTTCAAGTCCATGCTTCTTGGCGAGAAATTGTGTTTGTTCCAATCCTTGAGATTTATGAACCAAATCGAAAGCTTTTTCTACATCGCCTGGTTCTTGAAATCGACGCATAATCATTGGATTCAATTCTGGGTACTAAAACAAATAAAAAAATTATTAATTTTTAAATATTAGTTAAAAATATATAAACCTTTCCAACTAAAACTCATAATAAGTATTTCGTAAAATATTAGATAGAGGGTGCAATATTTCAAAGCCAACAGTTGTGCAGAGAGGAGGATTAGGCTGAGATCATGCTTCACCATGTACAAAATATCATATTCAACTATTTTAGTAATAATAGTCTTAATTTAAGTAACATTAATGAGAGTTTATTTTAATAGGAATTAAGCAAGTTGGTGAGGAGAGTAGGTGGTTCATCAATATTTATTAATTTCATGTAGCATTGCACTTATAGCTTATAATATGCTATCATTAAATAATTCATTAAATATCTAATTGCAAGATAATTAATTAAATATCTAAACATCAGTTATTTTTCTGGTCAAAACATTTCAATAAAACAATATAAAAGGATATAATTAGTCTGGGGGTGCACTCAAAATAACACTAAATAAGAAAAAACTTATTTATTATAAGAGCCAATGTTTCGGCCTACAATGTAGGCCATCTTCAGGGCTAAGAAGGAAAAACAGAAAAATAACTAAACGCTGGCACTTAAAATAAATAAGTTTTTTCTTATTTAGTTTTATTTTGACTGCACCCCCCTGACTAATTATATCCTTTATTAGATTTTCCAGTCAACAATTTTCCTCTCTATCAAAACAATTAATAAATTTTTCTATATAAATAAAATAATTAAATGAATTATATCCAGATCATTACTTCTTATTGCCTTGAAGGATTATATGATTTCCTATAATCAAATATAATAGGATTTTGTCTTTTTTAGAGTATTACTTGTTTAATCTATATATATAATGCTTTGTCCTGAATGACTGAGGGATCAACGCACAGCCTAAACCACTGATTGTAGAGACCTGAAATTCGGAGGGTGTGCTCTTTGTATGACGTAGGCATCCGATAAAGAAGGATTTTCCGAAATTCTATCCCTTAGGGGATGAAAAAGGGGGTAAAGTTTGTATGCTTGCTCACAAAATTTCTTACTCGCAAAATGTACATATTTTCGCTGAACAAAACAAATCAAGTAACATAGTTCACTTCTTGCTGCTGCCGTATAGCAAGTGAAACTGTTATACTAAGCAATCCTTTTCAATAAATTCAATAACATTGCATACCATTCCTTTACTGACACCAACAACAGTAAACTTCTGTCTGTCCCGTTTGTTAATCAGTGTCAATGTATGTTTCACGGCTGTGTTGATCCATCTGTGATGAAATTTGATATGGATGGATGGATCTAAAGCCTGGGGAAGGACATAGGCTACTTTTTATCAACACATCACAAAGGCAAAGTTCATATAAAACTGTAACCTGATTGACTAACAAACCCAGCGGTCAACGCACAGCAGAAACCACTGAACTTAGCATCTTGAAATTCGCAGATAAGTTCTGTGTATAGCTTAAATGAGCACCAAGAAAGGAATTTGGACAATTCCATCTCCAAGGGTTTCCCCCTTAATATAATAGGGGTTCAAAGATTTGTATGGAATCTGCCAGTTTTGAAGTTAGACATCTGAAATTTTGGACGAACGAGTAACTTATAGTTAAAAAAAGTTAAATTATTTATTTAAAATGATCTGTCACGAAACTTTATATTGCAGACCAAATTGCACGCAAGCGAAGCCGTGGGCAAAAGCTAGTATCTAACTAGCTATTTTATCTAACTAGTATATTTTATTTAAAATCATGCACTTTTTTTTTAATAGAAAAAATAGTTGTATTTTCAATTTTTTCAGACTTGCAATCTACTTAATGAGAAAATATTTTAATAAATGTTAAATTAAAATCTAACTTAAAAAACTTTTAACCTTTTCACAAGCAAAAAGAACTGGTGCTGTCGCCAGCCCTAATTTTAGGTCAGCAGCAGTTGGCTTTCCCATTGTATCTGAAGATGAAACAAAATCTAACAGATCATCTACCAACTGAAAAGCAAGACCGATATTTCTGCCATACTGGTATGCTATTTCGACAAGTTGGTCATCTGCTCCTGCAAGAAGTGCTACCTGCAATCATTATAAATTTTTATTTTATTATCAGGGAAGAATTGTAAAGTAAATAAATTATTCTCAAATAGACTAGCCATCTTCTAATACAATTGATTCATAACAGGACTTACTGATTTTAATGAATTAGCAATTAAGCTTGCAGTTTTTCGGTAAGTTTTAGTCAAGTAGTGAGCAAACCTCTCGTTTTCAGTTTCTTTTGATCCAAGTTGCATGAATTCACCTTGGCAAAGATCAGAAATGGCCTGAAACGAGAAATACATTAGAGAATGAAACAAAAAAAAATTACATCTTATATTAAATTTAGATACTTAAGAGCACATATTGAATGTTAATGGACAGGTTCACTTGAGCCATTTAAAAAAATATATATATTATTTCTTCTATAAAAAACATTATTTCTTCTATGCTTTTATTTGATTACAATTAGCTCGTATTTTCAAATGGCTACAATGAATTGAGGATGATATCTACTAAGGAAGAGTATAGCCTCATGCCATATAAATACTATTTCAAAACTACCCAAATAAAAATATATTCAAATTAATTAACATTAAAAAGCATTGTCGTAGCATTTCAATTAAAAAAACAAAACTGTTCAATGAATTTCCTCAGAACAGTGATCAATAGATTCGTATATTAATTCTAAACAGATAGCTGCTTGAACTTCACATTCACAACTCCTGCAAAAAATATAACTATAACTTATTTCATTACAGTTTTGCACACTATATTCTTTATTTTATCTTATGGAAAATTGAAATTTTCAGTGCTCCAGTTGTTTTTGATTATCATTAGTAAAGATATAGATTTAATAGAAAAAAATGAAGGTTAAAAGAAAAATACAGCTGTCAAGAAAACTTCCTTTTACAAGCAATCAAGGAATAATTAGAATTTTTTTTTCGGTAAATCAAATGAGGGGTTATATTTTTATAATTGCAACTAAGTAAAAGAAATGTTATAGTTCGAGGTACTTGAGATACGAGAGATATTCAGAAAGTAAGGAACGTTTCCACCTGATGCCGTCAGGCGCGTACCAATAGCATATACATTGGTGTGCTCGTGCTTGGCACCTCAGTCAGCGGCCAGCTGTGACAACGGGAACATTTCCGCGCTAACCTTTTTTTTTTTATATTCAAATTTGAAATGTGTGCTGCAATCCAAAATCCCGCCAGTTGTGAGGTGCGGTCTGTGATTCGTTTTTTGTTGGCAAAAAAACTTTAAACCAATACAAATTAATTGGGAACTGTGTGAAGTGTACGGGAACAACATAATGAGTGACAATTCTGTCAGGAAAAGGTGCATTCAGTTTAAAAATGGCCGAACAGACGTTCATGAATAGTGGACGTCCGAGCATTGTGACTGACGATTTGGTCGCCAAAGTTGACGAAAAGACCGTGAAAACCGCCGTTGGAGACCTGGCTAGCAACACAGCGTTTTGACGAAGATGAGGAGCTCCAGTTACGCGTCATTAAGAGGCTGAGATCACAGGCGGCAGAATTCTATGACACAGGAATTTCAAAGCTTGTCCACCGCTGTGAAGTGTCTGAATTTGAATGATGTTGAAAAGTCCCACTTTCACATGTATATAATAAAATGCTTTTCTTGTACTTAGTTTTTTTAATTCCAAAACGTTCCTTACTTTCTGAATAACCCTCGTATTATATATATGATTAGCCAAACTTTTTGGTAAAATTACCTGACTCATGGATATCACAACATCGTTGTTTTCTGTCCTTCCAAGAAGCATGGATGCAACAGCAATTATGAAATCACCGGCCATAGCAACCTGAAAATAGCAAAGTATATATTAGTAATAAATAACTGTAAACATCAATAAATAAAAAATAAGATATTATTTATAAATAAATATGAGTTTTTAATATACCAAAACCAAAATTTAAAAAAAACATTTATTGCATTAATAGACCACACTGTCAATGTCATTTGAACATCATACATGGTAGTCGTTGTTAAAATCAGGAATGAGATTACAGCTCAACATTAATTCAGGAAGATCAAGCCGTTCCTTTTTTCATATGATAATTCATATATCTGCCTAATGCTCTGAAAAAATCTATAACACCAAGAGATAATTCCATACCCATCGCAATAAGGCTTACTAACTTATAAAGGTCACAAATTACACAGGCCAACGATGAAAAACTTTTGTACTGAAAATAACTTATTTCTATAGTTTTTAGGGTGCTGAATCTAAATATGATATTAAAAAACCCATAATTTCACCCATAACTTCATCACATTTTATAGTTAAATTTATTAAATTAAGCGATTTTTAAAGAATTGAACAGCTTTAAAGAAATAAGAAAATATCATTTTTTTTGTTGTGAGATCAAACTAATAAAGATTCTAATCCAGTTTTGTTAATCCATCATAGTTAAGCTGAAGTTATGTCCAAATAATTGTCGTATTGGACATTTTTATGAGAATTCATTTGACTTTAATAAACACAATAATAAAACTACAAGCGGTAATCTTATTTAAAACATTATATAATCATTTAGTTTTTAGTTTTTACAAAATTATCATAATGATAACACGAGGAAAACTTATTTAAGTTGAAAAGTTGAGGATAGCCAAGAGGCCAGCGAGGGGAAAGCCCCTAGCACTCCCTAAGAATCAAATTCCTACCACTTTCTCATCCGTCTCTTACTTCTCAGCGTCTGGCTACCAAAGCGGTAGCGCAGGTGCACCGTATCCTTAGGGATCAAAAAATAAACAGGGTTTATTGATACATGTAGAAAACACTTAACTAAAGTAGATTAATGTTATATGTAGATTAATCAGGTGCCGTTTCGGAATGGCAAACCAGTTATAAAGCAAGTTTATTGGTACCAAGGCCAAAAATTCACATTTACAAAAACACTGTTGCAACTCGTTCTCAAGTTGGGAGACAGCAACAATCATGACGAAATGAAGCTCCTCTAATTTGAGATAATTGTGAAGGATATTTTGACCTGCAGGGATGCAGGCACGCGGAGAAGTAGAAAAACCGACCAATCAATACATAAATGATGAAACAGAAATTCTTCGAGATCCCTTCTTTGAGTCCCTTGGAGACACAATAAGTGGCTTATTGTGCCATCGATGTTTGTACACAGAAATCGATAACGTTAAGGGTAGGTTAAAGAGGCTGCAGTCCAACAAATTTTCAATAAATTTAGAAGTTCTGTAACTAAAAATAAAATAAATAAATAGAATTTATTATATCTACAATATTCTTGCCACTTTAGGCTTTTGTAGACTGAAGTTGCGAAATTTTACATCAAGAGTTTTCTCAATGTAGAGGCAGTAGATCGATAATAACCCCTAAGGATTAATAATATGAATCCGCCTGTGTATGCAGAACATTAATTGATAACATCTTTTTAATTAATTATCTGATTATTTGTAATATTTGCTTATTAATCGGAAGCAGTTTGTTTAATATTATACATTGTATTTTTATTTAAATGGTAAGTATTTATACGAACAGCACTTAAATACATTTTCGAAATATGAACCGTGAATAATTCAAAAGAGGATGAAATTGCGTAAAGATGAAAAATTGAATGTGCCTAGTAGAGAAGAAGTGCACATATACATGAATTTCATAACGAACAAACGTTTTATATTCAGTTAAGTTTCCTTCAATGGGAGGTTTATCCATCCACGCTTCCACGTGTATCCCTTAGGGAAGGTTTTCGAAAGAAGATTGCGAATAAAATATGTGCCAAAGGACATTTGTATAATTTCTTAAATAAATATAATTATTATTTATATTGTATTTAAGTTTGGTCGGCTGAGACAAGTCTTGTGGTAGAAGTGGATGAGGAAGAGGCAACTAAGAAAATGCAGATGGAGAAATTAGACCGGATCAGAGCAAGAGGAAGAACAAGGCTAAGGATACGCTATCACCAATGGCTCCAGAAAGTTTTTCAGCTCGCAAAATTGGACAACGACAGCACAACACCAAGAACCTGGAGATGGAGAAGGCCAAGGTCATATATTGGTCGGTAGGTCATTGAAAGTAACTGAAAGCTGAAATGAATATCTTGGTCATATATATTGGAGGAGGCCAAGGTCAAAAATTGGTTGGTAGGTCATTGAAAGTAACTGAAAGCTGAGATGAATATCTTGGTCAGATCTATTGGAGGAGGCCAAGGTAATATATTGGTCGGTAGGTCATTGAAAGTAACTGAAAGCTGAAATGAATATCTTGGTCACATATATTGAAGGAGGCCAAGGTCATAAATTGGTCGGTAGGTCATTGAAAGTAACTGAAAGCTGAAATGAATATCTTGGTCATATATATTGGAGGAGGCCAAGGTCAAAAATTGGTCGGTAGGTCATTGAAAGTAACTGAAAGCTGAAATGAATATCTTGGTCATATATATTGGAGGAGGCCAAGGTCATATATTGGTCGGTAGGTCATTGAAAGTAACTGAAAGCTAAAATGAATATCTTCCAGTCGATTTATAATAATTTCTCATTGAATAGATTAGAAAAAACACTTGGAACATAGTATACGCATGGACAACAGTAAAAACGAATGAACTATCGAATTATATTAAGATTGATGGTAGAATTCAGACTACAAACAGTCTATTATAGGTTGCTTAATTGATAATAATAACCAGCTATAATCAGCAACCAATTTTATTTACCCCAAGCACAACAATTGCCTTATGATTAACACTGACACCCCACTGACGCACTTTCACAACACAATATTGAACTAGGAAGCAAGGTAAAATAACAGTGCATTAAATAAAAACATTCAACGCTAACTTAAGCTAATTAACAATTATATATTAACAGATAATAAATAATAATTAATTAGACATAATAATATAAAAATTATCCTGTTCCTACAGTATAAAACTCCCTCATGCCTGACATAATTCTATCTTGGTGATAGGATAACGTTCTTTCGATGGGATCACATGTTGTCTAGTGGTTAGCATAACAACCTATTATGCCCAAAATCGCGGATTCGCAGAGGTGGCCTCATGATTTTTTAAAGGGGGAAATTTCATCCGTTCATCGCAATGGACGTAAAATGGGGGACCCGAGCTTCTGCGATCAGGTCAGGTGCTCGTTAAAGATCCCTATCCTATTTAAACTTGGGTAGGCGAAATTCAGAGCTCCCACTGTAGCATAGTCTGATTAGCCATAGCAGCATAAAGTGACGTTAAACGAAACAAACAAACGTTTTTTCGACTCTCAATAATGTTGATCAAGCAAGAGGTTAAAAAAATAGTGAAAGAGGCAAATAAATCAGATTCGAGTTTTGCTTATGAACTGAATAAACGAACATGCTTATGGGTGGACAATTTTTTTTCCACATAATTCGTATCAAAATCAATCAAATACAGGAAAAAACATTAAAAAATCGACATTTCTTTAAAAATCTATTTATAATATTAAACTTATTTGTTGTTATTTATCAAATAAGATGCATATAAATAAATCATATTAAATTTGAACGGCTTCAAAATGTTAAAGGATTATTTTTGTGTAATAGTAATCCTCTACATCTTACTTTTTGTTTTAATTACTTTTTGGCAGTAATGATAAATTTTAATAAAACATACTGGGTTTTTATCTCATTGTTAAGAAGTAAATACTAGCTCATTAACTCAGGCTCGCGTATTGATGTTATCCATCAAAAGATCATCATGAGAATCCCATCGTACACAAATCAAGATATTCTTTAGATATGGCGGGATGGCTATGTATCTCCATTCGAGATAAGACAAGACTTGGAAGATTGAGTAAATAAATAACTGGCGGGAAACAGTGTCAAGGAAAACAGTTACAAAAGACGTTTCTCCTTCCAAGAGGATTCACCTTTGCACACCATTTTTTTTTTTTTTTTTTTTGCATAGGCAACTCGAATTGCGAGAGTCCAATAAGATATGAGAGAAAAAACATTGGACCGAAACATTCGGAGGGAAAAAACTGAAGAAGATCGCAGAAAGTGTAACCTGATCGATTTTATCCAGTAGTAAACAAAAACTTCTGTTGGACGTTAAAAATCAATATTATATTTTTACTTCCTTTGCAGGAAAGGAAGCAGGTATCATAATCGCAAAAAAATTCAATAATCAGATTCAACGTAAATATATATATATTTGGACTTTTGGATTTTAGAAGTTAAAGTTTAAATGTTAAATCGTGTAACATAAGAAACTATTTATTAGGTACCAAAGATTCAACCCAATTTTCGGATACAATAAAATAGTAATATACCAGAAAAAATATAATAATTAAATTATTTTAAATCATAACATTTCCTAATTCATAAAACTATAATACTTTATTATGTAGATATAGAAATATGATACTTTATTTTATAACTGGTAAAACTACTAATTTATTAAACTATATAACTACTATTTTTATTTTTTAAAGAGAAAAGATAGGCCCTCGACCGGGATAGCTCACTCGACCGGGCCTTGATAGCTCAATTGGGAGAGCGATGTCACGGTGAGACAAAGGTTCCGGGTTCATATCCCGGTCGAGGGCCTATCTTTTCTCTTTAAAAAATAAAAATATTTATAACTCATAAAAAAATGACCAATAATTATAAAAAAATATATAACTACTAATTTTATCTTTGTCATGCTATTATTTAGCATTTCTTATTATTTCTTCTTCTTCTTCTTCTTATTATTAGTTATTCCTTTTAACTCTAAACAAATTCTACATTGGTCTACAATTCCTAATAATTTTTTTAACTATAATTCTGTTCTGATTTTTTATTTTTCATTTGTTAGTTAGTTGGTTTTAAACAGTACCTGTTTATTATTACATAATTCAATCCCCTCTGGTTTTGATTTCTACTACTTACTGCATATACTGTTATTCTTTTCTATATATTATTTTAATTTATTTGTATATTGCATATTTAGCCCTGAAGAACAATTGTAATGTGGGTCGAAACGTCGGCTTTCCAATAACCAGTTCTTCCTCTCTTTTTTTTTTACCTCCACCCGGATCATTTTCTTCCTCGTAAAACTATTAAATTTATAAATAATATAAAGATATACATAATATATATTATTATTACATGTATTACTTATTACGATATTTACATTTATTTATTTTATAATGTTTCAAGAAGGAAAATATTTTTTTTTTAATTTGGAAATTAAAAATTTTAATGTTAATGAGGCTAACATATTAATTTCGGTCATTTAATGTTTACAATAAAAGAGCAAACAGGAATTATGTAATATTTTTCACTTATCGTTCACTCACATAAGATATTTACTCATGAGACATTAATATCCATCGATAATAAATTACATTAATATTAATTTACTTGTATTTGACAGGTGTGGATGAAAATATAAAGAGACAAAAAAACATTATTATTAAAAAATATGCCAGGATAATTTACTCCGATTAGATCAGAAATAGTTTTTGGAAATTTAAACGTTTCTATTGACCCCAATATCTAAAGTGACGAAGAAAGCAGCTATGAGGCGGCTTTTGTTGATGATGATGTAAGGCACAAGTGGTTTGGAGGAATTCACCGTCCAGCCGTTCCAAAACAAACTTCTTTTGGCCTTGGCACGGATGAAAGCAAGACCGAATGGCGGTTAAATTCGCCAACCGGTTACATAATGCAACTAAATCGATTGATCACTAATAGCTATATAACAAAGCGGAAAAATACAACAACCTACAATCGAAATACATAATGAATCAAATCGAGGTTAATCCTAGAACTCAAAATAATGTAGGAGAAGTAGGAGTAATGTCGAAATGTATGAAAGAGAAAGAGGAGCTGACCTGCCTGCCAAGGGCTTTATATGTGCAGAAGCATGGTAATGTTCCAACAGGACAGGATTCAGACAGGCACGTACGAGCGGCCTAATGTTGGTGAAAACTGAACGGAGCGACAGGTCGGACGTACATGGGCATGGAGGCGACCAAGAAAGGAATTCCACTTCCAACTTCGCTGGGAGCTGCTCTTTGGTTGGCTTGGAAGAGGATACGGATAAGGAAAACATGACTGTTCCATCAGATCAGGTCATGGACAAAAAGTCGTTCAGGAAAAGTGGGCAGGCAGCTTTGGTATCAAAACAATGGGAACATGGGGATTATAATATTTTATATTGGGTATCATTACAAAGTAACTGGGGTATTACAACATTCTACCTTGGTATCATAACTGCAAGCTGAAGAACTGTGATTCCCAAGTAGTGCCACAATACGCTCCCACTTGAATAAACACCATTACAATGCTTTATTTAACAAGAATGATGATAAAATATATCATAAATGTACATATATTTATGATAAATGTACAGTATGAAATAAAATAATTTCGATATAAGGTAAATAAAAAGGTTAATAAGAATATATGAGAGGAAAATAGTTGACTGGATGATCCAATGTACAAAGGAGATAGTTGAGGGGTGCAGTAAAAAAAAACACTGAATAAGTACTAGACTTATAATTATGTGCCG
This sequence comes from Arma custos, assembly GCA_037127475.1. NCBI lineage: Eukaryota > Metazoa > Arthropoda > Insecta > Hemiptera > Pentatomidae > Arma > Arma custos. Next base: position 26,859,633 of record CM073762.1, read on the forward strand.
ACGTTTCGACCTACAGTGTAGGTCATCCTTTCTACGTTAATAAGAATAGTTATTGTAAAAGTTTCGGCATGAAGCAGAGCAAATATCTAGTATTTACATATCTGTTTGAATTGATAAGTTTATAGAATATGAAAGGCCCTATGAATTTTTGAACAGTAATATTAGGACTTATCGAACCCGAAGGCTCGATGCCGGTACCACCAATCTCTGCCTACGAACTTCCGTCCACGGAGCACTATCTAAACCCAAACTCCCACCTACGCTTCGGTCTACCTCTCAGACGCTTCCCAGTCATTACAGAGCTTATTAACGTTTTATGAATTCGTTCGTTACTAAGCCCAGCAGCATCTTTACAGCCCCATCTCAATCTTCGTGACCATATCACTTCAATATAATTAACCGGGTGCATGCTTCGCAATTCTGCGTTGTGTAATTTCCTAAATTCCCCAGTGTTTTCATTCTTTTTAGGACCGATTTTATACATAAAACCTCATTTTTGACATTAAGACGTTCATCCTTCATTAGTTAGCGTAATGTCAACGGGTTTCACACCCGTAATGAAGATTTGGAAGGGTGATGGTTTTATAAATTTTTGTTTCTAGATTTCGTGACAGCTTAGCAATGTCGAGGCGGAATAGTAACAAGCATTTCCTGCCTTAATTGTGCCTTCGATTGTGATTTCTCGATACAAACTTGTTCACACATACAATGGTATCCTTCAGCTTTAAGGGTTATAGGGAGCAAAAATCCTTGGTAATGCAGTCCTTAGAAAGGGACGTGAAGTGGAAGATCCCGAGTCAGTACGGTATCAGGTACTCAGTATTGATCCCTATCCTAATTACACCTGGGTAGGCAAAATTTATGACTAGGTACCGCTGTAGCATCGTCCGATAGGCTATATCAGCACAAAGTGATGTTTAATGAATAAACAAGAGATACGTTGTCATTTGACTGGAGATACTAGCGGGAACTGATTCTCCAAAGCGGATACTATTACTAGCGCATACTACTCCAACTACTGGACTAAGACAGCAGTTCGTAGGGAGCGCGTGGTGGCACGTAGCTGCTTTCTCACCCTTTATGCTCTCCCACCGGACACTGCCCCCCGTCGGAGAAATTTCCCCGGCCGTGCCAATTACACACCGCATTACTGGCAAATTAGCCTTTTCATATGCCAATATTATCATCCTCTGTCTACCTTCCAACGGCAGTACCTGCATTTTTTCCTAGAGCGATTGCTGTATTATCATAAAGAGTAAGAAGAAACAGGCCATTTCGATGAGGAACAAAGAAAAATCACTGATAAAAAACACTAAATTTAGTAAAATGCGCTAATAATGTCTTGTCAGCCCCGGTGAATAAGTGGTTAAGTCGAATTTGGTTCAGAGAGTTATCAGTATCGAGGGAAGCGGAATCTTTTCGTTCTCGTTGTGTTTAGCTTAAAATGGAGTTGTAATATAACAAATAACTCTTTTTCAAGCGAATGTCTAACTTAGATCCTTATTTACTAAGAAAATAACACGATTCCGCTAACCTGAGTACAGGGAACTCAGGAGGAAATATGACTTTACCACTCATTCACTGTGGGTGAATATTCACCCATATTTATTTTTTATAATCATATTATTTATTAATGGAAACAGATACTTTAATTGCTAAGGAAGCCGAGGCCCATTCCGGGCTGTAATGCTATACAGTAATAGAATAATATATTAAAGCATAATTATCGAAATCTTAATTGATAGAATAAATAATAACGATGGAGTCTTATTTTATTTTTTATGTTGATATCTGAAGGTTTAGCCCAAACTAGTAAACCACCACCAAGAACTGACAACTTAGCGATACCCCAAAAATCAAAAGCTTTGAGTCTCTAAAATACTGCAAAATAACCGACCACTCAATGCTTCACCAATTGAGAGATCAGAACTTTAAAAAAAATAAAACAATGAAGATGTAATGTAATATATTTCCCATCAACGCAGACTCATCAATCAAACAGCAACCCAACTCCTCAAGACGTTCATTAAAATGCTAAGTCAAAGGAGGGTAGTATATTAATAATTGGGAAGGTTATGGAGGTTCCGGATCAGCGGAAAAACGCAGAAAAAGAAGAAGAATAACTGACCAATCAATATAAATATATATATATATATATATATATATATATATATATATATATATATATATATATATATATATATATATATATGCTATAATTATTTACCATGCTGAAAGTTTGCTTATAAAACTATCATATTATCATAATACCCGTTTAGGATCAAAAGCGGATAACACCGAAATTTAAAAATGGACTTTAATGTCATTTTTAGCAAAATAAGTCAAGCATTTTTATGCTCCCGAAACTTCTGTTCTGAACAGGATTAAACCATGTCAAGTGAGACAATATTGCTTTAGTAAACTAGCAAAAATATGAAAAAGTAAATTTTTGAAATTTCGGAGCTTTTGATCCCGAAAGCCTCAGATACTCGCTTCTAATTCGAAACATTGAATGTTTAGTTTTTTTTTTAAGGCTTTGTTTTTTTTGGAGTTTTGCAATAACATTTTAATGTTAATAAGCATTTTAAGGCAGAATAAAATTTAATCTTTTTTGCAGCCGGAGATGGATCCTATGGGATCTGGGAACCTCCTGGAGCTCGCCCAGTCCCTATAACGTTGGTAGCCAACATAGGGGGGAAATCTGGCGGTTGAGCGTGATCTAGGAAAAATCACGATCCTGCCCAACTGTTGTTCAGAAAAATAGTACAGTCTCTATCATGTACTGAACCCAAGTCTTCATGGATCGCAGTGGTACAGGTTTTATTTTAATGAAAAATACAAAATAAAATTTGTATCTGATAAGCAGCACCTTCCCCTACAGTTTAGCCCCAAGATTAAGCAATGTAAGGAACCAATTCGAGCATTACATAGTAACACTATTACGACATTTACGAATAGCATTGGAAGAGGAAATAAAAGAAATGAATAGAAGGAGTGGTAGGATGGAAGGCACCTGCTCGCCCAGCTTTCTCCCAACCGCTAATGGATCTATGTACTAAGTAATTTATCATTTCATCTCTCTCACTTCATCTTTGTACCATATTTCTTGCGTCAACTCTTCCCTAATGCAACTCACAACACTAATGTCTCCCGAGATAAGGGTTGGTGTAGTAGGAAACCCAAAAAGAGCGCAGCATTTTGACATATTTATATGGCCACTTTTCAGTTTCTAAGCAGTCAGAACAGGTTTCTATCTAGTATGCAAAGACGAAAACAACAAACAGGTTTAATTTGAATAAGCAACCAACTATCGTAAATTAATAAAATCCACCTAAAACGAGTTTTAGCTGAACATGGGCAGACCAAATCGTACTTCCGTATAATTAGTGATACTAATTGCTCACTAGACCGAGAAGTATAGACGTTCAGGCACAGAATCTGTGATTTATAGATTCCGCAATCATAGATTAAAGTTTATGGGTTTAGTACATGGAAGAGGGTACTGTTTCTAAAACAACGGTTGTGTGCAGGGAGGTGACTAGTGTGAGATCAAGCTCAACCGCCAGATTTTTCCCCAATTAAAGGTAGCCACCTTATAGAGGCGGGATGAACCACAGGAGGTTCTACAGATCCCACACTACATATGGTCGTTACCAGACTAAAAAAGCAACTTACGCTATGGAATTTTTTGATAACGTAATAAAAAGATGTAGTCGATAATATTCTATAGTCATTAATGAAGATTATCTAGGTTAAAAGTTTATTTTGGAAATAAATAATCATAAGGTACATAGTATATAAAGGCGTGGAATGAGTCACCAAATAAACGGTAGTAACGATTGGGAAGGAAATAACAAAACAAAAATAAATGATGAGAAAGCCTTATCGCAATGAACAATAACAATTTTTTACAACAAAGCGGTGATTATACAAGACTTATTTAAAAGCAAGGACAGGAAATAGTTTCAAACAACAGGAAGAAATTATAATTTATTTTATTGTTATATGATATAATTTTTTTAAATATTTTATTTGAAAAGAAAAGATATGGCCAAGACCGGGACTCGAAACCGGGTCTATCACCTCTCCGTGGTGACACCTTAACCATCTCGGCAACCCTGGCTTGTTTCTCGATCAGTCACATCAATTCTTTTCACTGATCCTACATCTCCGTGTTCTCACAATTTGCGATGTATACACGGGGAGAATGTTAATTGAACATTACTTTATTTTTGGATCTTGTTGACTTTAAGTCATTAATATTATTATAATTTATTTTATTGTTATTTGATATATAATTTTTAAATATTTTATTCGAAAAGAAAAGATATGGCCAGGACCGGGACGCGAACCCGGGGTCCCTCACCTCTCTGTGGTGACGCCTTGACCATCTCGGCCGAGATTAATTTGTTTAAAAAACAGGAAGAAATATATGAACATATAATAACTATTGAGTTGGTAGTAAAACACTTGTTTGTGAATATTTTTATGTTAATTCTGATCTATCGCATTCGTCAATTAAGAGCGACTTCTTGTTGTTTGTTCATTTAACGTCAGTTTTTGCTGCTATGGCTAATAGGACCATGCTACAGTGGGAGCTCTAAATGTTGCCTATCCTGGTTTAATTAGGATAGGGATTTTTAACGAGTACCTGACATCGTACAGGCTCGGGACCCTCGATTAACGCCCCTTCCGAAGGACGGCTTAGCTAAGGATTTTTCACTCCTTTTAAAAAATCCTAGAGTCACATGCTGGGCTACGAACCCGCGATCTTGGGCTTAGTAGTTTGTTACGCTAACCACTAGACCACAGGTCGCCCCTTAGAGCGACTTCTTCATCGAGACCAAGTCCCGCCATGTATTCCTGAACTTGCTTCATCAATGAAATTCTTGATCGGCCTCTTCTTCTTTTTCCTTCAGTGGTGGGTATTCTGAAACGCGTAGATATTCCGAGAGCCCTTCTCCGTTTAGTTTTCTATTGCTCTCCTTTTCCAATTTCCGTGAAACATGAAACATTTTAGGCATTACAATACCTTGGATTTTTTTTTAATTTACACTCCTTGGTTTCGAAATAGAACACTCCTTACCATCCATGTGAACCCATTTTACTCAATCGACTCTGTAGTTATTTTTGAAATAATTAAATACACAAACATTTTATTTAAGTTTTGATCAATTAAGGTTACACTACTTAAGGAAAAATAGCGGTTTCTGGGACACTTTAAATCTTTTATTATTTTTTCTTCACGACTCATAGCCCTTACCAAAGCGTATCATGCAGTGTATTGTGCTTTGATTAATCTTGGAATAGGAATTAGGTGCACTGTAATATAGATGAAATGTATCTTGGTAATAGAAGAAGATTATATTAATGATGATTACATCTGATGATTCGGCAGGTTGCCTGTCGTGAGACCAAAACTACCCAACAGCAAACTCATCCAGCTAAAGAAGGTGATTTTCGGAACACTTGCAAAAGAGCAATCTGCCCATTTACAACTCGAGATTCCTCGACCATGTACCCAATGAGTAAGCGAAAAAATAGATATTTCATAAGAAATATAAAGTAAATAAACAGCTTTAATTAAAAATTGCTATAAATATCTTTTATTTAGCTGCCCATTAATTAATTTTATTTTATATCTTTGATTGTAAAGAAAAGAAAAGTTATAAAATGTGTTTATTCATTTAACGTCACGAATGTAAGAGTTAAAAAACATCTAATCGTAAAGTAATAAATAATATTTAGAAATAATCAAAACAATTCCACGTAGGCAAGGATTTATTGTTAAAAAGGAAATATACGGCATCTAACTTTGATCATGATAGTTTACCCATAATAAACCAAAAGAAGGATTATTTCAAAATACGTGCTTATAAAAAAGAAAAAGAAAGAAATCAAGACAAGCATTGAAAGGCTAAGTTAATAGTTATATAACATAGGTCACCCTCAACCGCCAGGTTTTTCCCTAATTAACGTTAGAAAGGCTGGATGATCCCTCAACAGAGAGCCATGCACAACCCACAGAGACGGTACACTGCTGATTACAGACTAAGGATTGTGAGAACTCCAGCCAGATTGTGAATTCGGTAATAAAGATTTAGTATAAATCGATGCATTGATTCACAAATGTGTTAAGTGCAAATTTTTCAAAAATGGGTTTTGTTATATCAATAATATTATTTTGTTTTATATATAAAACCATGAATATCAATAATATTGTAAAGTTGTGATCAGGAAGCCATAGATAATCTGTTCATATAAAATTAATAAAGAAGCTGCGAAGGTTACAAAAATATGTTGTGTGTTTAAACTTGAACTGTGTTTCTTTTTTTAAATTATTATCAAATTTGACTTCTGTAAAATCTTGTTTTCGGCACTTAACACATATGTGAACTAAGGCATCGAAATAAAGCTACCTACAATCTGAGCTCACCTGTTTCCATTAATCGAACATATAAAATGCTTTCATTAAGATAAGAGCATTAGGTACAAGAAAAACGGGAATTGCAATCCTGAGAAACGAGAATCGAATAAGGAAAGGTTTGCTGTATTATACTACATACATAAATTGTATTGTTGAAGAAATGGTTTTTCGTATACGCCCTGAGTATTAATGAAAATGATCCGCAGTAAGATCAAAGAATTAAAGAAGACAAACGTATTGATTATGTACAACCGAAACCCACCATTAGAGCAGAAACTTAGGAACCTTAAGAAACAATACTTTTCGACGTTACTCATAAATTGTTGACTATGAATGTTTAGCCCAAGCAGGATTGGACATAATATTTGAACAGAAGACTTGGAGTTAAATTTTAAAGCCACGCACGACTATGCCATTAGAATATCAACCATGCAAAGTCTCGTTTTGCCGAAAAGAAAATTGGACCTTATCGAGTGAAGCAAGAAAGTTTTAGGGAAAGCATTGTTGTAGATACGCACCACTTGGAACATTAACGACCAAAATGTATTCTCATTTCACTTTCTCCAAGTGTGACACATACCTCCGCAATGACGCAGGTATATAAGTAGAACGAGAATACCTGTCAACAAACCCATTCCTCGTAAAGGGTGGTTGCTAAGGGAGCAAATCCAAAAGGACCTCTTTGTAAACAATTTAAATATTATATAAATCAAATCCGCAATGTAATTTAACAACTGAGTCTGGACGTGACTGTCGCTCACCAAGTCACCAAACTAGAATAAAAGAGGTGAGGTATGGGCTATGTTGAGAAACCTCAACCGATGTTTAGTTAAGAATAAAATTAATGACAACCCTTTACACCCTAAGATTTAAAGATTTATTAAAATTGGAATGTGACATTTTTTAAATTTTAATCTTAGAAGTATAATAGCTTTATATCTTAAAAACAACGCATTAAATAGTCTAATAAAATGTATCAATAAAATCAATTACACTGTATGAGTTAGGGAAACCATTAATTACATTGCTATGAGAACTTTGTAATACTAAGGTGGCGAAATGAAGAAAAACGAATTGGATTTGGTATTTTTTGTTTTACTGTTTAGTTATTTATTAGAAATCTATCCCCTTCCAAAGTATCATTTTTAATATTGAAATATCGAGTTATAACTATCAAATGATGTTTTCTTTGACAATATATATTTTCTAATTACCATAAAACATTTTAAACGGGTGGATGTTTAAAAATTTAGTAATAATGAGGCCCTAGTTGAATTAATTGAAATATTGAATTTTCCATATTTTCAGAGCATATGTACAAATTATACATTTTTTTTTGTAAATCGATTTTTGAAGAAAGGAAATTTTTAAGTGCGTAAAACTAGAAATTACAATAGGATACAATACACTATAGTTTTAACCTATTCAAATAGAAAAAAAAATAATATAGAAGGGCCTATGGCAAAAAAGGTTAGTTAAAAATAGAACTTTAGATCTGGGTCAAACTTTTAAAACAGGCTGATAACAAAAAAATCGATATCCAGTTAGTTCTTAATTGTTAAGTATAACTAATTACCTATCACAATTGCACTCAGTAAAAGAAAAATCGATTAAAAAAAATTGAAGTAAATGATCAATTTCATTCTTTTAAGTTAGTAATAAAATGACATAAGCCAATCAAGCATGGTATAAAAAAACAAAACAGGATATAATAAATATTAAGAGTATAATATAATAATATAATAAATATATTTGTGCAAATAAAATTTAATGTTCAACAGCTAAGTATTAAAAACCCACGTTACCAGGCAAGGGCTCAACTTAAAACACGACAATTTTAATATAAAAAGTGGGAAATAATGTCCAAAAATTAGTGTGAAAGTTGCAATTTCTAATGACTCTTCTTTTTTTTTTTTTTTTGGTCAGCTGAAAATACAAAGTTGAAACAAGAATATGAAAGGATGAAACAGCTTTTTGCGGTTAACCTTCAAATACTGCCATTACAAGAGCTCTAGAGGAAGGAGAAAGTGGGTGCAACCTGGTTCCCTCCAGTCGGACAAATCATTCATCAGATATCTCCCATCAGATAATTAATGTCCAACCTTTGAAATAATTATACCAAAAAGTAGAAGCTGCCTTATTTGACCTGCGACATCAAACAGAAAGTCGATAGGAGATGTATCGTCGAAATCAATCCCGTGATGCCATATATGTGTGTGTGTGTGCGTGTGTTTGTGTACGTTTATGCACATACACGATATATATATATATATATATATATATATATATATATATATATTAATACTTTTATTTATTATAGTTATAAGCTATTTAGAAACATTGTTAGAATAGAAAAAATGTCGTTTTTTATTTGTTAATTTATCCTACCGTCAAATACAATTGTCATATTCCTAAAATATATAGTCCTCACTGTATGTATCCATGACAACCAATGAAAACACCTGACCAGAAGCTTCCAGCTGTTTAGGTTTTCCTCAATAACTTATAACCTTTATTAGTTTGTATTTGTGTTCAAATGTTAACATCATCAATTTTTTATACTGTTCAAAGTATCTTCTGTTCTTTTTATTTCACAATAACAATGTAAATATATATATTTTATATATATATAATATACAAAACTATTATTTCAATGTATTACAAATTTCTGGATATAGATATGATTTTTTCATTTAATATTTTCACCTCTAACAAGAATTTTATATTTTATTTTAGTTATTTTATATATTTTAACAAAAATAATTTTTCTTAGCATTTTTTAGTAAGTATAGTAAAAGAACATTTTTTTGTTATGATATATTTTAATATGTTTTTTGTGGCAATTTATATATTAGTATCCACTATTTTAATTCAATTTGAAAATCTCCCTTTACCTATCTACTAATATATTTACATCCATAATAAGAAACTTTTTATGAATGTTTTCTCTAGCTCAGAGTTTGTGTAGGGTTTTAGTTTATTGGATCCGCTAAACCAAGGGCAGATTTAAGAGGCACGCCCCCCCCCCAGACGGGTTTTATTTGTACCTACTGTGGAGATTCCATTACAGTACATATTTATAGGCAAATCGCATGATGATGGTTAAAATATATGAATAAAATAACAGAAAAAACATGAGTGAAGCTCTTGTCCATTCCTCGGTGGAATTGCGACAGCTGAGGCAGTAAATGAAGGCAAGATGTAAGGCAAGCTAATAACAGCTAAAGAAAAATTAATTAAATTGGTATGATAAAAAAAAACCTTTAAAAAAATAAATAAAGGACGATAGAATATCAATATTGAACGGAAATGAATAACATAGTAATATTTATTTTTGTGAAAATATTTACTAATAACTAACCAAAAAATAAATAAAGTGGTATATTTTTTATATTACCATTTTTTTTATTATTCAGTAATTAATTAAAAAAAAACTATCAGCTTCAAAGATTGAATTTATATTATTGATATTACGATAAATCGATTTAAAAATATAGGAATAAGATTTGATTTATTTTTTCTATCGGTGTTCTCCAATAGCTCTTAACAATTTTATAAAAAGTTAATATCATCGAGGCCTGATTTATAAAAATTTATATATTTTTTCCCGATATTCTTATCTTTACCTCAGGTCAGGGGTACCAACTGCACAGCTTTTATTAATAAAAATGCTCAAGTCATCTATGCTGCTGACATATCGATACATCTGAAAAATCCCTGTGACATACTCAGAGTCAGTCGAGACAGTGAACTACAGGTGCAGACAGATATGGAATTAACTACTAAAATATATTTTTGAAGAGAAAAATATCGGTTTTAGGCGCAAATGTATCGATACATTTTCAACAAAGATATCGATAGATGCGCAACAACCCCGTGCCAGCCGGTGACATAGCCAACAGACTAGACAGTGACCAAGAAGCAGAGGAGGAAAGACGGGAGACAAGATGACCCGGATACGGAGCAGCTCTCTCCCACTTGCCCTTTCTGCCTCTGTTTCCTCTTTCCTCTCCTTCCTCCGCTCCCACCACCAATCCTAATAAATACCGACGCAGAAAGAGAAAGCTACCTGTTCCTATTCCATTACCTATCGGTCAGAACCCCGTAACACATGGGTGATCCAACCGCATCCATGGCAACCGTTGCGGATGGCAGATCTTGTGTAAGTGTATCAGGTGTAGGCGAGGCGACGTATGCAGGTGCCTATGATAACAATCATACCGCGTAAGCTATTTAACTAATTGAACAGAAACTACTTCAATATTTATAAGTGATACATTATGGCGTTATATTTAAATATATAATAGTTTATTTTCAATGACGATCTAAAGCACCTGCCATCTAAAAAACTGTACTACTTCGCCCGACGATAGGTTGAAGCGTTATAGGGTTCATTGCATGCTAGGTTTTAATTCAACAGTTTTGCAAGGTGGTGTTTTTGTTCGAGATCACACTGAACCGTAAGGTTTTTCCCACCAGTTAAGGATACGCACTATATAGAGGCTGGGTGGAGCTCCAGGAGGGTCTACAGATCTCACAGGGTCCACCTGCCCAAGCGCAATGACTGTTAACAGACTAAAAATTAATCTGCTGCATTCGCATTCAAACACTGGTCCATCAACACAACTCTGCGCTCAACACACTGATCCACATCGCTCCATATAGCTACGGCTACTTAGGTTTACGAACAAACGATTGCTTGTTTTTAGCACACTAAGGGTTTAGAAAACATATTATACATGAAAATGTAGGATGGCGAATATTTTTACATGGTAACAAATATCTATTGAACAGAAAAAAACCTTAAGCACTATATTTCATTGGATGTTGTACAGATACTTACACTTCCTTAACAACAGCTAAATGAACCGTAACCTTCCTCGATGGTTTAATCAGCTGTAATAAATTGTAGGTTTATTATATTAAACGGAAACGCAATAACTATTTTATTAATAATTAAATAAATAATTTTAAGACATGAGTGGAAAAAATCCGAACGAAAAGCCTTGTTTAAAACAGAAAAGCCAAATATTAAACCGATTTAGACATAATAAGGACAGAAAGGGAATAATAAGAGGAGAAAAAATAAATAAAAACTAAAGCACATTTTATGAGAGAAAACATTCAACAACCAATAAGGCCTAGATTCAACTGATATATAAATAAATTTATCAAATAAGTAATTACACATAAAAATAAAATATTTTAAAAAAATTAATCATAGTCATAGATATATAAACTTAATGTAAGTATCTGTAGGGGAACCAAGAAAATATATCCGCCCCACACCAAAATTTATGAAAACATGGTTTTTACTCCTACTGACTAAAGGTATACGTATATATTTTAAGTAATACTTTTGAAATCAAATATTAGTTGAATTAAATAACTCTCAATCTTTAATAACTAAAGTGGATTATAGACATCTATGAAATGTTTTCTTATCGAATGTCTCACATACATACATACGTACATATATAGCTGGCGGTACATCCAGTCACCGAGACTGGGCCTCATCGAATGTCTCACAAGAAAAAATTTTCCGTACACTAAGGAGTAAGGACATCCACTATATTGTACCAAATTATTTTTTGTGAATATTAAGGTTTTTATTACGAAATTAATATTTGTTCAATATTAACTCTTACTTATTCAATAATGGCTTCTGTTCGCTTGTGCTTTTTGTTCAGCTTTGAAAGCTGATATCATCGGCAAAACTAATACAAGTTCAAACTATTCACTATTTAAGAATGCGATTTCTTTTTTTATTTTCCCGTCCCATGTGCCGACTGCTCGAAGGACAGTGCCACGAGGTGGAAGCGTACATCGGAATAGTAATGCTGACATGCCTATGCTTCCACATACAGTATCGTGTATTTGTCATCAATATTCCAATCGATACCTGGAAGGACCTACAAAAAGGGGTCTGAATGTCAATGAAATTGTAAATTTAACAAGATCGGCATCTTTGCTAAACAAATCGGATCCATTGCTTCAAGAAGAAAGAAGTTAAAAAATTTAAAGTCATACTTCAGACGGAAATAGTGTTGTAAGATTACAAAATATAATTGTAATGTAAAGTAAAAACATATTTAATGGTTATTTCGGCAAACGATTTCCTGGAAGCCTTATAATATTTCATCTTCAGAAAGAATATATTAGAAGCTCGTTGATTGTAAAGAGGCAATGCAGTAACTTTTAAAATTTTAAGTCATTAAAATTATTTACAAGTCACGATACAATAATTCTTCGTCTGACATTAAATAGAGAATAGTTAAAAAAAAAAAAAAAAACGCTTCAACAGGAAACAAAAGTAGAAATTAGAAAATCATATTCAATAATTTAAAAATAAGAATAGTTCCATGAAGGGAAAAAAAAGTTATTTTCATAAGGAATACCAATATCGTATTTACAAAAATTAATATCAAGTTCCTCACACTTTTTTTTACCATAAAATGAATTTTCCGTTCATAACTTATTGGAAATTATTTTCATTTTCTAGTTTCCTATTAAAGTGCGTTTTTTCCTTTTTAGTTTTTTAAAATAATATAAGCCAAACATAAAGATCCAGGCCAGAATAATGAGACAAATTATAAAATCATTGTCATTGGCCCTAGAGAAGTGTACTAACTTTTAATTTAAATCAATGGTTTCAAGTCGTCGTAAATCTATTTCAAATATTCCGTGACATACATAAAGCGTGTAAATAAAACTGTACCACTACAACCCATGAATTGTCTTGCGATCAGTGAATACATGGTAGAGACTGTAAAGTTGCTACGTCAGTGCAGGGAGGTGATTTGGCTAAAATCATACTCAACCACCAGGTTTTTCACAAGTTAAAGGTACCTACTTTAAAAAAGAAGATTTGCAGATCCAAGAGGGTCAACCAACAGCTGTTAACAGACTAAAAAGTTTATATATCACAGCTGGATATGAATCCGCCACTGAGCTTCACAGCTCCTCTACTGACACTAGGAGAAGAATTAAACTGATAATCGTGATAGGATCTATTTCTTATACCTGATTTAAAAAATACATGAATTTTTTTCAGCAATGAATCAACATATCTAAGAATATCCTAAAAATAAAAACTAAACAAATCCCATAAATTTTCAATAGGTTGAAATATAATAAATTATTACCAAGCTTCATCTTCCGAAGAGAGTAAATTCATTCAGAGCACGTAAACACTCCGGACTACTTTTAGGATTACACCTACATCGAATCACCAACATGACTTCTCGTGGATAACTCACACCTCATACTTCACAGCATAGGCTTTTCATCACAAGTGCCTATAGAATCCCAAAATGGCTCATTTTGTACTCAACAAAGCGAATTTGGCCATACGTCCAACTTGGTCGAAGCAAAATCCTAAACGAGCCTCAAAACATTCACTCAATTTTTCATCTATATCCAAGCTTTTTGGAATTAGTAAATCGAAAATCGACAGAAAAAAATCAATTTATTGTTAATTAGTAAGCGGAGATTAAGTTAAATAAATAAGCAAGAAATACATATATAAATTCTTATATATGTAATAAATTAATAATAAATTCTTATCCAGACTAGTCATTACTATATGCTATATTTACGAAATTGTTTTGTAAGTTAAGTTTCTAGATTTGTTTCGTAACAAAACAAACATTTTTTCAAACAAACTACTTTTTATTCAATAAACGGTTTGTGTGTGTGTGCTTTGTGTTCAGCTGATATCATCGGTAAAGCACATGTGCCAACCATGTATGACAGTGTCATCAGATAGTTTCTAACTAAACTTTGAAAATATTTTTATAAAAATTTATGTTGTAAAAATATTAGTCACCACCCTGCACAACCGTTGTCTAAAAAACAATGCTCTACCATATAACCACCCCTGTGCTCTACCATGTACTGAATCCAAGTCACTACAAGTGTTTTAGTGGTACAGGATACAGAAATATTAAAAGTATTTAGCAGAACTGTAAGGTTCTTAAATTAAATATTTACAATTCAGCTGTTCGTGCCCTTCAAGCAATTCCACTATCCTTGGGATTTGTTAGCGTTATGACGATAACAAACATTATGGTCATTATGGTCAAAGAACATTTTAGCATTCGTTGGATCCCTTTAAGGTCAGATTAATGCTATTTTTTATTAATAATTTATAAATTAATAGAAGGACACATATTTACATGTTAGGTATGAGAAAAAAGCAAATACATTTTATTTGTGTATATATATTTCATGAAGCATATTATATTATATACACATATTGTATATATTAATCATATCGTACAGTATAATAAATATATATATATATATTAATCTTATCATTATGATAATTTATGCTCTTAAGAATGGACCAACGGGAATGTTTTGTGTTTAAAATTGAGAAAGGGTTTGATCTAATAAATTACGGTGAACACCACTATACACTTCTCTTTTAACACATGCAAAACACGAAGAAAGCAGTATTAGGTAATTTAGGAGCATCAAACTTTAAAATGTTGCATGAAGATGTCTAAAATACTAGGAATGGAAATTTACTATATCAACAAGATGTATCTGCACTTAAACTAAAAATTAAAAAAAAGTCAAGTATGATATGAAAAATCCACTTTTTTAACGGGGAGGGAGAGGGTTTAACAGCCCTATTGGTCCACGTATCGTTTATTACATAGTATATAACGATATCGGTATATAGCACTCCACGTGCCGAGCTACTGATCTCTAGTTCCCGAGTTCGTGATCAGCTGTGGAAGAGAAATCATTTATCCTGTTAATAAACGTGAATCGAAACTGGAGATCTGGAGGCCTTGGATACGAGGATATGGAGATGTGATTTTCAGAGCCGTTGGCTAGCGACAATGTGACTGCACTCCAATACTACTGCAACAGTGTTGTAGATTTACAACTTTGTAGAAAGATTTTGATTAAGCTTCGATACGTTGAGATAAATTAATTCAAGAATTAATTTTACTATTGCATTTAATAATTTTATTACAATATTTCTGATACTCAATGTTTTCTTTGGTAGGCAATCTTCATTCATTCGACACATCCTTCAGTTCTATGTCAAAAAGTTCTGCGTGGTTCATCCTACTGATGCTAAACTTTCTCTCGCAAATTTCTGCGCTGATTGCAACAAGTCCACAGGTTAACTTTGAATATTCTCAAAATGCCCAGATTCTGAAGTTGTTTCTCACATACTTCTCTTCGATTCCTAATGTATTGTTGAACCTGATCACAGAGTGCGCTGAAGACTTACGCGGCTAACGACTACTCAAGGATGTAACCGTAAGCTAGCAAGCGACACTAATTAAATCGGCTTCTGAAAATCAGATAAGATAGAGAGAGGATTTCCCACGGCACCTGCTCCTAGTCCTTATCACTGAGATCGACTAATTAGTAATTCCATGCAACATCACGTCCTTTATCGCTATCCGATTCTGTTCTTCTATGTACAGTTAACAGGAGGTTACTTCAAATGCTTCTGTATTAGCGGACATTATAGAGGATATATCTTCAGTATATCTGAAAAACATAATCTGCCTCCTTTATTTCAGTAGCAGTTAAGGCTTTGAAGAATCCATTTATGATTTGCTGTTTTTTGTATTTAATGTGAGACGTCTTGGGGAGAATCATTATCACTAGATACTGGTGGACCATGAAACAATTCGGTGAAAAATAATTACTAAGATAATTTATAGGGGTTATTAAATTTTTCTAATAATAATAATTCAATAATAAAGTTAGGTGTTTTAGTTAATAAAAGAAAACAAAAAATGAGAAGGGATTGAAATTAGAACGTGTTCCCTAGTTGGCCAAAACGGAAAAAGAAGTTACGTAGGTATCTATCTATATATTCGAGAGGAAAATGAACAAGATTTTTTTTCAAATAATGCCTATTGATCCGGTAATTATTATTGTGACCTTTTGAAGTGACCGCAATAGACTAAAAAAATTTTTTTTATAAGCTAGAGTACGCGGCATTCCACCTATGTCGGTCTAATAAATCGTTGAGATACGAGATATAAATAGAGAAAGTTCTTACTGAGTCAGGTGGACATTAAATGTCAGGTCGAAAACGAAATTAAAAGGACATAAATATAATTCAGAGGCAGGTATCTAGCCTATAAAAGTTCAAACAGAGAGGGCCAACAGGATAAATTTTACTATAACAAAATTAATTATACAATCTTTGAAGGAAAAAATGTATATAATAATACATTTATTAATTTTAATTTATAAATAATTAAAATAGTCTTTATGAAACATGAGAAATATGGGGTGTTGAGGATCAAAACCGGATAGCTTCACAATTTAAAAAGTTGACTTTTCACATTTTTTGTCAAGTTAGTCAAGCAATTTTGTCCAACACACTTAACCGCCTAATTTCTCATGGTTTCCCGCTTTTGATCATGAACGCCTCATATGTGTACCATCCCGATTCAAATGTAATCACGATCTATGATGTAACCCTAGCGGACGACTGCCCAGTTGGAATACGAAAACGTTTTGTTAATAAGGCATAGCATCATCGCGGAGGAATGAAAGCTTCCGCTCATAAGATATCTCTTGTAAGTTCCGTTACAACTCATGGGAATGTTGTAATTGTAGTTGTAATGCTTTAAAGAAAAAAAAAAAGAAGTATCATTATTGTGTGAGATGCTTCAGTGAAAGCACAACGTGAAAGTAAGCCAGTGAAATTCCCGACAAGGACACAACCCTGCGACGCGCCGTGGACTAACATCAACCAAGTCCTAATGAGAAAGAAACAGATCCTACTTCTTTTCCTACCTAGGATATTATGATATAGATGCGTAGTCCTCAGGATCATTAGGAAGAGGAAGCATCCCCTGATAAGGAACAATAGGGGTTTGTTATATGACAATAGCCAGATAATGAGGAACACATGTCAAAACACTATTTTTCGTTTTGTATCATTATGTAATATATCTTTGACAACCAAATATTTCCCATGAAACCTAAAATAAAAAATTTCTTCGCTTGCTCAACAGACCACAATTCTTTGCCATTTCTTGATTTGAATTTGTAATTGAAAGGTTATTCTAAGGTAGGACAGTTGGCCGGACGCTGGACTCCTTTCCAGAAGCCTTGATTCCTTTTTGCCCTTTCCCTAGGAGGTTGCCTTCACTAAGGATAAAAAGTTCCTCCTACCCTTTCGCAATTGACATCCAACTTGCTGTTGACTTCACAGTTAATAAAGGTCTGTTAATGAAGATCTTCCGTCAGCCTTCTCCTTAGGTTTAAGTAAAGCTGCCGACCTAAACCACCCTACTTACTACTAACTAGAGAATTAATAACTTCTTCATCAGTCTAAAACCTGTCTTTCGCCGTTTGGTCAGTGGTCCAAGAAAACCGGTCTTTTTGCAAAATAATTTGTCTCATCTTATTTTTAGCTGAATAACATTAGGATTAAACCAAATGTTTGGCTAGACATCTTGTTCCTGTATGCCAGAATGAACTTTACTAACTGGAATAAATTAGCATTACCATTCGTTTATTGCTATACTTTACTTTATAACTAACTATATAACTGTTGCCTCATATATTTATAACTAAAATGATTGCTTAAATACAACCATTCCTACAACAAATACGAATAAAAGCACATAATCAAAACAAATGAGGGCGTTTGGGATAAAAAACGCATAACTCCGAATTCAATAAATTTTACTTTTTCACATTTTTCGCTAGTTTAGTCAAGAAATTTTTGCTGGCACGGTACATTTCCATCTTATTTCTCATGGTTTTAGCCCGGTTCTGAAGCTTAAGTTTCGGGAGCATAAAATTGCTTGATGGAACTAGTAAAAAATGTAAAACAGTAATTTTTGGAAATTTCAAAGTTATCCGGGTTTGACCCAAAACCCCTCAAATATAAAAAGTGGAACAATAGGGTGTCCATGTCCTAAATATCGTACCAATTTACAGTGTGTAATTAGAACTGGCCCTCGGGAAAACACTAATTGTCAAGACATATCACGAAAACGATCTTTCGTAAATCTGGAACAAAGGCAGAAATTATTAGAGAGAATTGGAACTGTGAGTTATTAATCGCCCGCTTTATTCAAGAACTCGAACGGAACGAATCACGACCTTCCCAGTAAGGGTAGAAAGAAACTCCGATAATTAATAATAATAACAATTAGTCCATTCATATTATCACCGGAACCATGATATAATCATATCATTAATACAAATACTTTATTATTATTATCAAAATATAAATCTACAACTTCTATAGCCTTACACAAGTGTATAGGAAAATTTATCAACGAAAACTCACTGTTAGAGAAACTTGAATGACTCCTAGACATATCTATGGGTAATAAAGATTGCGGGAAAATCGTACCCAATTGAAAAGTCGAATAAACCATTTACACTAAAGATACGAGGTAGTGCACTGAACCAAAACAAGGCGTTAAGCACGAACTAGTTGACGAGAACTAAAGGTTTAAGTTAAGGCAAAGGTGTAACGATGCATTTAAGACCCAAGAGCAATGAATTGTAATAGGGTTCTAAGGCCAATTGTAAAAATAATATTTTTTTTTTTAATGAAGCTCTCCTTCAATGGTCACAAAATGTATTCCTGATAAAAAAATCAAATATTCGATCTTAAGGGGTATCTTTTACAATTTTTAGTCTACAGAAAAATATTTTGTCAATATCGAAACACTAATAACTTGACTGTTTCCTACTGGCTAACCCCCTTACTTAACCTATTAACTAAGAATAATGATTTTTGTAACAATCATTATTGATTAATTATCCCATTTCTTCCCTCTCTCTCTCTAGCTCTCTTTCTCTTTTAGCACGTTACAAGCAGTACGCACCACATTTTAGATAATTTCGTGACCCATATAATTCACTTTTTCAGTTTCATCAAACCATATTTTAAAGTCACAAACCCATTGTTTTGCCCCGACAGCAAATTCTAAATGTCTATCCACTAGCATAAGAAAAGGATATTTTTAGCTTTCGAATTATCACTCGACACTGCATGTAATTGACTCCCAGAAGAAGCCACATATAAGGGACATTCTGTTAATTATAAAGGATGCACATGGTGGCTGGTCGATGGTCTTTATAATCCAGTCTTTCCTCAATTTTACCAATATACAATGTCCAATTCATATAAAATAACCCCAAATTACTTTTTAAGTTGACAGGGTATCTAATTGGTATTAAGTATTAACCCTCCTAACTTCCAGTGTTCTATTATAGAATATAATCATTTATCAATAAGAAGAGAATTAAAAATAAACAATAAGTCCTTCAGCCTATTGATCAAGATGTCTAAACTTACAATTCAGTAACAGTTATTGAGCGGTTGAATTCATTGTTTGGTTGATACATTTATTCGTAATGATAAAAATATTACTTTTTTTTTAATTGTTCTGTTCTTAAAAAAAATTTAAATTACAATTTTATTTAAACAAGAATTTCAAATATTATTTTCTAATTAAATACCATATTTAACTACGGGTTTCAAAGATTTAATGACATATATCAAAATTATTTACTGCAATCCACACCAAATGATGTATAGCAATCCTCAACGTCCGAATGAGATAAAAGCTGACCTTGATTTGTTTGACTAAAATACTATTACTAATTAATAAAATCTATCAATGTTTTGAATAGATTTATAATTGGAGGAATGAATGGTGCCCTAATAACACAAAAACTGTTCTACCGAACCTAAGTGATCTTCCAGATCATTGCGAACCAAAATCCACCTGCGGTAGTAAGGAATGCATGATCATGATGGCCATTTGCCTTTGTGGTGCGGTTTGGAGGTGAGGTAGAAAGTTCGGTAACGGGGTGTGAGCAAAGGGTGTATAAAGAGTAAAAGATATTCAGAGAAAGTCGGGGCAAAGAATCCTCGCAATTAACGAGGCTACCTGCCCAAAGAGAAAGAGGGCCCTGCCTAACTACCGTAAACGGTTCTCGAATGTACAGAAGTGTCGGTACAGCTCCTGTGTCCAGATCCTAATCTAGGGAAGAGCAAGATTCTATCATATCAGTTCACAAACGAAATTCTACTGAAACTAGTAAACAAGCAATACAATTAATCCTAAGTTATTTTCCACAAATCGTCAACAAAGAACGAAACCGAAACACCGCAATTTTTTGGACTTAGCCGTTCTTTTAGAAATGCATCAAAAAGAGCATTGGGTGGCCTACTCCAATTTTTCCTCAGTCCTCCATCTTCTTTTACCTTTATTTTTAGTGTTTTATTCATTCCTTTTTTCCTATTCCTACAGTGTGGAGGAGAGAAATCGATAGTACTCACATTTCGAAATAGCTTTTAGAATAGAATAGAATAGAAAATAAACTTTATTCTGGGACCAAGTCCCTTTAGAATAACAATAATGGACAAATTAAAAAAACATAACATTCATCTGGCCAGAAGGCTACATAATAACACAAATCATGAAATAATCAAGTGTGAACAAAAACATTGTAAAAATAGAAATAGATAAGAAAAAAATAAGTAAAATACAACGAACTTGACTGCTTTTTAACTAATTGTAAAAAATAAATATATTTATATTACCAAAATAATGATTAACAATATTAATACAGTAGTTGATGACGAAATTACTAACTAAAATAATTGATTGGCATAGTATGCGATAATATATTTAAAAAGTCGGTATCATCGTTGATGTAGGAAAAATAAACAAAACAAGGGTAGCGGGATCGAGTTTACAATACTGTTATATTCAAGCATACCTTTGACCTGCTTGGAGAGCGACTTTTTGAGATGCCAAGAGATGATGGAAAAGCAGGGATTTAAATGAAGCTAGTGAAGAGGAATGGCGGATGAAAGGAGGGATTGAATTCCACACAGTGGTGGAGCGGGCGAGGAAGGAGCGCTCGAATGCCTTAGTTCTGTGGGAAGGAATGTAGAAATCGGAAAGGCGAGATCTTGTTTTGTGCAGCTGGACAGAGGATTTGAATGGGAGGAGACTATAGATATATGAAGGGTGTTGCGAGTTGATGGATTGGTATAGAAAAACGCTAAGGAAATATTGTCTACGGATGGGAGGGAAGAGCCACTTTAACTCATCATAGTGATGTGACACCCGGGATCGCCTCGGAGTACCAAGGACAAATCTTAAAGCGCAGTTCATTATTCTTTTTAAGCGGCTCTCAAGCATTTTCGAGAGGCCCCCGTATACCACACTACAGTAGTCGAAGTGGGGGAAGATGAGGGATGATACGAGCAGCTTCCGAGTAGGTTGAGTAAGGAGATGCCGAGAACGATGGAATAATTTTAGGGAACTAATTATTCGTCGGGATATTTGGGTGACATGTGGTTTCCAGGAAAGGTTTTGGTCGATGGTAATGCCTAGGTTTTTAACGGAGGAGCTGAAACTGATGGGGTGGTCGTTTAGGATTAATGTTGGAAGGGTGGGGATAGTTGCAAGGAGAGAGTTGGAACCTAGAACGATGGCCTGGGTTTTCATTGCGTTCAGTTCCAGTTTGTTCAGCTTTGCCCAGGTACTGATTCGATCTAGGTCTTGCTGAATACTGGCGAACGCATATGAAAGCCCGGATGGAGGAAAGGATAAATAGATTTGGAAGTCGTCAGCATATAGATGGTAGGAACAGTGGTGAACAGATTTAGGAAGATCATTGATGTAACAGTTGAAAAGGAGAGGAGAGATGCTTGAGCCCTGAGCCACACCTGAGGATAGAGTACGGAAACAGGAAAGGGGTTGGTTGGGCATAGAGAACGCTTGGGACCTATCAGAGAGGAAGGATTGGAACCATAGAATAGAACTGTAGGAAAAAGACAATGACTTTAGTTTGGAGAAAAGGATAGAATGGTCCAAGGAATCGAAAGCTTTAGAAAAGTCTAGGAGGATTAGCACGGTTATTTGTCTGTTGTCCATGGCTTTATATATGTCATTGGTGATTTTGGTAAGGGCAGATTGAGTGGAAAAACCAGGGCGAAAGCCTGATTGAAGCGGAACGAGGAGTTTGGACTGTTCGAGAAAATTTGATATTTGAGACTGGACTATTCTTTCGAGAGGTTTGGAAAGGTTGGAAAGTATGGAGATTGGCCGGTAGTCCTTGGGAGATAATGGGGTTGGGGTTTTATTTATAGGATGGACTAGGGATTTTTTCCAGGAAGTCGGGAATACTGCTTTTTGTAGTGAGAAGTTATAAATGAAAAGTAGGACAGGTAGGATATCAATGAGGCATAATTTGAGTAGTTTGACGGGTATCTCATCTAATCCGGTAGAACTGGAGCGGGATTTAAGAACGGAGGAAATAATGTCTGTAGGTGATATGTCTGAGAAATAGAAATTGTCGGGGTTGAAAGATGGCGTTGATGAAAAGACGGAGGAGGAGGATTTTGATGAGTTAATTGAGGCAGACAAAAAATATGAGTTCATTTCGTCAGGAGAAGCGGGGAAGGCTCTAGAGGATGTTGGATTGCAAAGGGCGAGCTTTCGTAGGAGTTGCCATTTAGATTTAGGATCGGGAGCAGTGGAAAGGGCTTCGTGGAAGTATTTGGATTTTGTTTGTCTGATTGTAGATTGTGTCAAATTGCGAAGAGCCCTGAACGCTTGGTAGTCATCGGTAAGCCTAGTGCGTCTAAAGCGTCTACGAGCAGCATCACGTTTCCTTTGCAGGTCTTTAATTTTTTGACACATCCAAGGAGCAGGAGGGTGGCGGAAGGTTATGGATTTGAGAGGAGCGTGGGTATCCAGGATGCTTTTAAGATTGGCAGTAAGTATGTCGACCATTGAATCGACGGTGGTACAGGAATAAATTTGGTTCCAATTCAGGGTTTCGAGGGAAGGAGATATATTTTCAGAAGTGAGTCCGTCTAGATTGCGAAATGTTATAGTTTTCGGTAGGATTTCTGGGGTATGAATATTATATGAGATTTGGATTAAATCGTGAGAGGACAAAAAAGGGACAGGTAATTGTGAGGAAGAAAGGAGTCTCTGGGATGAGTCAATGATGAACAGGTCCAACCAGGAGTCAGATCGGAGTGTGTGATGGGTAGGAGAGAAAGAGACAATGGAGAGATGCAGAGAGTAAAAAAGGTTTTCAAGATATATTTTGTCATTTGATTGGACCAGAAGATTGGTATTAAAGTCACCGGAGATTATTATGTGGTCGTAGAGAGGACCATGGTTATAAAGGATCGACTCAAAGATAGGATCAAAAGGGACCAAAGGAGGGCGATACACTACAACGTATAGGAGAGGATTGGGTTTGCATGAAATCTCGACACCAAGGAATTCTATGTGAGGGAAGTTGGACACTGGTGAGGAAAACAGGATGCGTGATTTTAGGGAATTATGGACGTAAAGACCTACACCTCCTCCAGTTTAGGATAGTGGGAGGGAATCGTGAGGTAGGAAATGGATGAAACGAAGATTCAAGACAATTAGAGGTCTTATAAACTACCTTTAGACTTGAATACGATAAATAAGGATCCGCTGAATGAAAGATATTCGTAGACAAAATTATTTAAAGTTCTGCTGAAATAACAACAGCCTTACTTTTAGAAGGTTAACATCAAGACATACACAAAAAAAGGTATAATATTGGTTACAGTGCCTATAGAATATGGTTGACATTAAAAAGAATGTCGATGGGTCGCATAGGGGTGCATAGATCGCTTCGACAAGGAGGTTAGTAGGAAGGTGGCATTGACGGATGAAGAAGAAGGAACTACATATCGATTATTCTTTGTTCAATATAATAATGACATTCATATTAACTTTACTTTCGATTCTTGAAGAATCGCTAAAAACCTTTTTGTACCCATGACCAAGAAATTTATTTAGTTTGATACTTACACTATTCTTAAGCACTTGAGGACCAATTCCGCAAAGGAAAGTTTTCCTTTTCAAATGAACTTACATTATTAATTTAGATATAATAGATATGCAGAGCTATGCGATAATTGCATTTATACACGCTAACTGTTATTCCGTTCATTTTAGAAGAATTAAAGTAATATTTACATTAAAAAAAATGTAAGAGGGTGAAAAATCAGAGGGTTACAGTGATTTATTTTTAAAGAATTAAGATGGAATAAAGATATAATGCATAGAAAACAATTTTCCTAAAAAAATATTGCTAAATACAAAAAAGACAAACAACAAAGCCAGAATATAACTATGATATGACAAACTTAAATATTTTAGGTTTTAGGCTATACCACTTGTACGCCTTGTTTTCTCATGTATATTTACATATGTATGTAAGCAGAAATGTATAGTATTATAGAAATACAATAACGAATTTCCATGATCAAGAGGTATTTTACTTCCATTGTTTAATTTTAAATCCTTGAAAGTTGTGGACTGAAGTCGAAGATCATAAATCAATAACAGCTGAAGGCGTTTTAATTAACAATTAATTAATTACAATTATTGTATTATTCTGGTACTAATTATAGTAGCACTAATTAATTATCTTGTATGAACAACAGTAGAATTTAAAATTCAGGCGAATGACCAGACTAACTAAAATTCTAAGGAAATTCTTGTTCATTCTATAAACATTAAAATAAAAAAAATGACGTCCCTGACAGGTTTTTACCTTTCTTCACTTCAAGACGAACAAAGCCCTTATTGTAAACATGGCCCCGGAAGGGAGTGTGCTAACTCGACTTAAAATCTTTGGCAAATTTGAGGAATGATTAGCGAGGACCGGACAGGTAAGAGTATCGAGAGAGAATAAACCTCAACATTAACAACTCAAGGCATCCTGGGTAAATCCAAAACATAATGGCTGTACCTATCAACAAAGATAGATAGTAAAAACTGTATTCCTAAGCCACGTACTCCATCTGTAATCATCTAATAAATTTCATAGAAGAATGTTTTACTTTCTCCTACCTCCATGGACAAAAGGCTGGCGCTCTACATATAGACTTCACTTAGTAATGCACATAACATTAAAATACGAAACGAAATGTAAGATATAAAATAATTGTATTAACGTCGTTTCATATAAACGCAAGATGTGAAATAGAAACTTGTGGGAACAATTCAATTGAACCTAGCGAACAGCCTCAGAGATGGACGGACTAAACGGAAAAAGATCTCCGACAGAACAGAAACCTAACAAGAGACCGGGATAGCTTCGGCTCCTGGCTTGACGCTCCTCTACGCTGAAAGGCACTGTAGGGGGAAGCGAAAGAAGAAGAAGGGAACAATTCCAAATAAAGATTATACTTTGTAAATTTTATTATACTTATCATTGTATAATTACATGCATGCAATTAAAAATAGCTACCATGTTCGCTAACACAACTTTCCTTACAGCCTGCAGTGAGATCATTTTTACATTGGTAGATTGTTGAAGCAGTATTGAAAATAACAACCAGCGAACAAGCTTTCCAAATTAGTATGTTTACACATTTCTTTATAAAATATGTTTATAAATACAATATTTTAACTTCGAAATAACGGCTGGTTTAGATGATTTGTTTTTGGCTGTTTAGAACATAAAATTATCTTTCAAATCACTAATACAAAGTGTAACATAAAAATCATTAGATTGGTATACTGAAGGCTTTGGGTTCAAAGCCTGTAAATAGCCAAAGGTGGAACCTGTGGAATCATCCGGGTCTTACACAACTTCTATACAATAGATACCCTTAATTGGGGGAAGCATGTCTGTTGAATGCCATCTAGATCAGATCACATCGCTGCACAACCGTCGGCCTAGAAACAGTGCAGTCTCCACCATTTACTGAACCCAAGATGGGTTTTACCGGTATAGGTTTTTTAAAATAAATGATTTCATGTTTATCTGATATTATTTTATTGCACATCATATTTTTAAATATGAAAAATCCAACATTATTATTTGAATAATCATGCGTTTCGTGGAGCATCTAAAGAACCTTTTATATTTCGAACATGAATTTTTAATTCTCGGTGCTCTTACTTAACAGACTGCTGTCAATTGCGATTCTGGTACGATTTCTTGTTCAGGAGAAATCGAAGCAGAAAGGAGTTTCTAAAAGAAAGGAGACCAGGCACATACACATGTCTTGGAACAAAATCGGATCATCTTCACTTAAGTTTCCATTCAGTGAAAAATTAAAGAAGAGATTAATTTAAAAAAAAAAAAACTAAGAGATTTATTTTACAAATCAAAATGAAAAATAAAATAAAATAATAAAATTAGCTTATTATTATTTCATTTAAAATTGTTCCAATGTTCATATCCAATCTACTATTATTATAATTCATTGTTTTCATATACCTATTTTATTATGTCTTTTATAGTAGTATTCATAATAGTGGCAGATTGTAATAATTCAATAAAGTATTATCTAAAAAAAAGTATTCATAATCTTTCATTCATTCTCTATCTTAGTTTTTTTCGTTTTAAAAATTATTTTATAAACAATATTAACTTTTTTTCTGTATATATGTTTCATTCTTTTATCATACTTGTCAAATCTGTTTGTTAAAATACTTTAACCGTTGATACTGGTGTTGTCTTGTTTTAACCCGGTTGAAACCCAGGTTGAACAATAAATATTAACATATTTGCGTGTTATTGTGTTATTTATTTATCAAAACCCAGACCTTCCTAAAATTACATCCTCGAGCAATCGCCATGATCTTGGATGACCAAAGAATTTCAATTAACGTAAATCTGATGTAATGTTTCACGATAAATTTAATATTTATGAATTGCCTTTATAGAATAAGGGTTGTAGGAACTCGTTAGTTCAATATTTTTTTTTTTTTTAAGAACGAAAATATTGTTCAAGTTGTGCAAACTTAGCTCCGTTTCTTATCTCTGAACATTCAAGCTTTCCTAGACATCAAGATGCAGCAACGAGGATAATACGTTCTTTGAGATCATGATAACAAATTGGGATTTCACAATAATGTGATGAAATCAATGAGTAACTGATTGCATTTGAGGATCCAAAATGCCTATTTCCGGAATCTATTGTCATATTAATTTGCATGACTATTGATATGAGGTATGGGCTCATTATGTGCATCGTACGTAGTACGAACAGCCTTGACTGGGGTATGGCTTAGACTGAAGGAATCGACTTTAGTATGTTGGAACAAAGTATCAAAAAATTCACAATAGCTCTGTCATGCCTTTTGAGAAGACGATAAGAATTATTTTGAGATTCAGCGATAAGAAGTATTTATTATAGACATATTTATAAATATAATATATTCATTACAGAAAGCGTAGCTGAAAACTGAAGGTGGATACGCTCGGAAATCTGACCTATGAAGTTAGGCAACAAACACCATTCTTTGTAGAAACACCATTCCTTGAATTATTAGGAATATTTTGGTCCAAATCCGTTGAGTAGTTTTTGCGTGAAAGAGAGACAAACATACAAACTTTCACATTTATAATATTAGTAAGATTAGGAAAATAAAAAGATAAACTTTTTGAGAATAGCCAAGAGACATAAATAACACATTTTATTGCAGTCATAAAATGGATTGGTATTACTCACCTGTACATCTGAGCTATAGAAAGGAAGCGACACCTTGACCGGTATAATGCAAATGTTGCTTGGTAAGAACGCCTTTTCTGAGCAAGCAATACGACACTATTAAACCAGCAAATCGGAAAAAAGGAGTATTCTTTATCCGTACCCAAACCAAGGCTCATAGGAAATTTCAACGAAACATAAATATCTCTTTCTGTTGGTAAAATAAAATGGTTAACGAAAAACACTGACTTTTTGATATTTTGATGAAACCACCACTTTTTGCTTCAGCGTAGTAAGAAATGAAAATTTCGGTCAGTATCCACTCATTTATTTAAATAAAATTATATATTAAATATGAAAAAAAAAACATTTTAAGCAAAACTAAATAACTGCTCAGCTTGAGAACCGAGATAGGTTTTATTAAACACTTTATTTAATTTAAAAACACTGAAGTTCAAAAGAATAGATCTTGAAATTAATACGGCGATTTGCCCATAAATATGAGAAGAGGTTGAAAATAGGCATTACATAAATTACTCATGCACAACGATCTGTTAGCATTTATATTAACTATTAGTTAAGTTCAGTTCATAGTTAACAGACGAGATTACTATTAACTGGCAGGTAACAAATCAACTTTGATCCAGATAGGCAAATAGTCCAGTTTTCTAAATTTTACAAGTGCATCTTTTCTTGGACTACTTCCCTGTCTGCAATAACCAAAATATTGTCAATACTGTGCTATCTCACGGAGAAGATTCTTTTCTGTAGTAAACGATGCGTCCTGTCTATGGCAAAAGGTGAAAGTTTTGAAAACAAAATCTAAAGTTGTACTAACAGTACTTTCCGCAGGTAGCGATTACAAATATACTTAAAGAGATGTTCAACTTTAACGCTCGGTTAAGAGATAACAAGACCCACGCAGGTGTTTGACCTAGAACCTATATAGACATGATTCTATGACTCGTTCATGATCCTAGCCTCGTTCGAAGGCTAAAATATTTTGCGAAAAATAATAATTTGATAACATCTAATTAGAACAGAATGATTGGAAAGTTTAACATTTTAAACTACGAACAAATTGAATTGACGAAGAACAGAACTATAACTCAAAAAAATCTCAAACATTTCATTCCATTTGTATAGACTATCAGGCATCTCGATCGTCTTTAAGTTTCCAAACCAGTCGTTTGATTTTTTAGTAAAATAAAACGGAGAGGCGTATTTTTTTTTTCCATTTAAGATCTAATCTCTCTTAAAATAATTGTTAATATTGAAAATTAGAGATTATTGTAAAGGAGAGGTCGCTAACGTACACACACTAATCTAACAAACACCACCTCCAAAGTACATCGGTTATCGCGTCACTAAATGCTTATTTTGATAACAAAGGATAACTTCATAAACAAATAAAATATAAAGATTATTATGGTTTTATCAAATAATTCACATACATAATGAACAATAACGTAATAAGAAGAACCCAATAAGAAAACCCCGAAAAGCTTCATGTTTCCAAAACACTTGGAGAAAACAAACTAATTCAGGCAACATCAGGACACACGCCAACAGATAAATCACTAAGTGCATTAATTCTCACATTAACAGTCCAAGTAGAGTAATAAAAAAGATACAGCAGCCTTCAATACGTTCCTGATATATATCTCAATAATCAGGAGGTATCGCTAAAAACCTTAGTTGTTAGTGGAACGTCTTGGAGCAAGGTTAGTCTTTCTATTATGTGTCTTTCCTGATTGGCGAAAGGCCGACTAGGTGGCTTTTCCAATATTTTAGAAACCTAAAGCTCTGCTTTTTGGTGTTTTTTCTATTCCATCCTCTTTATAACTTATGTCTCCCCTAGGAACTTAGGAGAGAGCCCTTGACGATAGTACTTGGGAATCATTGTTCTTATCTTAACTAATGAAATTAAAATCCGCCATAACACTCATTGGGAAGCGATATAGGGAAAGTAGCTCGGGAGGTAGCTTAGCGAAGGCGCCGCCCACAAAGCCAATAACCACTGCAAGTAGGAGGCAGAGAAAGCCAATGGATAAATATTTAATTCCTATACTCATACAGCGATGTCTGCACGGCTACGATGTTTCTGCCAGCATTGAATTCGCAAGTGGGTATCACCCTGCCCTCATTCTACAGTTTAGACTATACCTCAATAACCAATGAAGAGTCTATCAAGAATGGTACAGTAAGTCCTAGGGACTGTACTGTTTCTAGGACAACGGTTGTGCAGAAAAGTGAGTTGTCCAAGGTCAACCTCACTCAACTACCAAGTTTTTACCTCTGTTAAGGTTGACTAATGTAAAGAGGCTGGGTGAGACCCAGGATGGTCTGTAAGTCCCACAGGATTCATCCCTGGCTGTTTATAGTAAAATAAATAACCTGCCGTAGCTGCATTTGAACCTCAAATCATTGCACAGTTGCATGAAAGGCACTGATAGGGCAGTGTACTAACCCGCACAAATAAAAATGTTAAAAAAGCTAATAATATAATTAAATTGGGATACAATCATTTCACAACTCATATAACCTGTGCCACTGCAATCCGTGAAGGGTCTGAGTTCAGTACATGGTAGAGACTGTAATGTTTCAAGTACAACGGTTATGAAAGGAATTGTCCGAGATAACGCTCAACCGAACCGCCAGTTTCCCCCCCCCCTTAATTTGGGTAGCCAATTTATAGAGGCTGGATGAGCCCCAGGAGGGTAGTAGATCCCATATGACCCATCTCCGGCCGCTAACAGATTAGTAAAAGTCAGTAAGCGAGCGGGATTTGAAGCTAGGACCTTTGGCATGGCAACTCAGCGCTATACCACTGAGCCACTCCGCTCCCTACATCACTCATATTCAATTATAATTTTTTTTTTATCATTATATTTTCATCCACACCTGTCAAATAAAAGTAATTGACAATCAGCCGATTGGCTACAATATTAATTAAATATAAAAAACTTCAATGTAATAGCTGCTTAAAATCAATCATCGAACTGGACCATTTCTTAGCAATTCGGTGGTACTTATCAAATAATTCAATTTCTTTTCCTGTGTATGAAAAACAAGAAACTGTTCATATTTATTTTTAAAAATAATAAAAAATAAAGCAAAAACCCAAACCAACTCGCTGAAAGTAGACAGACTTATTTTAACCACATCATAAAGGTGTTTACCGACTTAAAATGAATACCGAATTCAGCGGCTTTACCAGTCACAAACGATTTTCCGGTGGCAGTGGTATTTCTAGCGGCTCGTAACACTACCGCATTCTTCTGTACGAAATAGCTGATACTATCAAAGACCATGGAAGGAGAAACAGCCTTCTTCAGCGGTTTTTGGAGAAATATTAATAAGCATAAAATTAAAGTTGCCAACAATCATGGAACCATCTAAACATTAAACAATATAAAAGGACGGCTATTAACTATTGACTATTATTTATTTCTAATGTTATTGATTAGACTAATAGATAAGGTGCAATGAAAGCCTAACTCGGCGGTCGTTGCCGATGGAGCTTGACGAGCAAGTGAAGTGGATAATGATCAACTAATAGCTGTGGTCCGGTAAAGCACGAGGCAGTATGCAAGAATTAAAAGAGGTCGATGACCGTTATGTGGCTTGGAATGGATTTCAGTTAAGTTAAAAAAAAATAAATCAAATAGGCTAGGCTTAATAAATTGTGTAAATAATAGGATAGTAGAACATTTAATAGGCTGTTTGCTTACTTTACTCAATAGATTTCCATCGATCCACGTCTATATCGATATCTAAGACGGAGACGATTTTATCATACCATAAATAATATCCTAGAACACGTTAAATAATATTATCTAATTTATTGAGTTAATGTCAACATTTTAAATGTTTCGCCGGGAAAAATTAAAACAAAGCCAAATTACAGCTGAATAGCTAGGAACAACTTAAAAGAAACCAGTAGAAATATTTTAATGAACTAGAATTAACTGATATTTTAAATAAACTTTATTCAAACAATCTCATATTATTTGCTAAATATTAGAAAGCTGATCCCTAACCCATGTTGCGGTACGCAGGCTAAATATATCTTGTATTATGTATCTTAGTCATAGTAACATATATATTCAAACAATATAAAAAAAAAAGTCAGAGTAGAGATTTGGGGGTTCACTAAGTCATTGAATCCCTTTCGTATCCAACTCTTACAACCTACTTTCACAAATAATCGTTCAAAATCGTCCGTAAAATCCTCAATGCTCCTTACTTTGTGAAGAATAAAATCATTCATTATGACCGTAATATACCATTTGCAGCTGCTTCTAATTTATTCTTTGGTTCCCGATAGTTCTCCGAAGCATCTGAAAATAAGCTGGCCGCCAAACCTTTTATCTTACAAATTATTTGAGTACTACAAGAGGGTAGTTCCTCTACTTGCCATTATACATCGCACTATTATTTGTGAAGTGTCATAAGTCAAAAAACTAAAAAAATGGGAAGAACTATTGGTGAGCTTGGAGTAGGATTTGGATACTACTTCTTGGAGACAAGCTCTAAAGCTAGATATTATAGGTATAAAGAGATATTTACCATAACTTGTCACCGATTTTTGAGTTGTGTCACTTAAGAATACTCGTTTAATATCATTCATAATATGTACTTATGTAAATGCATTATTTTTAAAAACCTCGTAATTTCATTTTTTATTCAACCGAAAATGTTTTGTTTTTTCTCAATTCGTTTCCCTCCCAATTTACAGATGTTATTAATTAATGAAGGCTTTACAAACCATAAACTATTAAGAGTTCGGTTTTTTTTTTCTTTTTAGGTTTAAGCCCCCTGTGTGCTTAATATATCCCAGCAACGACGGACTTCCACTCTACTACTTACTTAAAATTTCCAATTTTAGAAGAATCGAATATCTGGGCGCTACAGAATTTCGTAAATGAATTTATTTAAATAAAAATACATGAAATCGTTACAAAAGGTAAATGACTAAATATATAAACTGATGACAGCGCTAACCCCCGAAATGATGGCTTTGCCATTTCCCAATTCGTAATAGCCTGGCTACGCCTCACACTCTCCCAGCCTTAAAGCATCTCTTCCTCACGACCTTCTAGGCCTTCCACTTCACCATTAGTCTTGCACAACCGCAATATCTTTATCGAATTTCATCATAGTGTTATCCTGCAGAGGAGGCCTTCCTCAGACCTTGCTGCAAGCCAAAAAGGGGAGATAATCATTAGGGGTTGGAGTGCTTCATTATCTACTCCTTCGTTAACATGCCCAGTGATAACGAGTTCCATGGCCTTCAGAAAAATTCATATTTCCTCTTTTAGTCTGTAATTGGTAATTTTAAATATCCCCCTCATTATTTTTCAATTATGAAAACAAAGAATATATGTATTTACCCAAGATGGATACCCTGTCATGAGTGAAAATATATAATAGCATTAAGGCCAACTCAGAATCTCCTCATTTTTTCATTGGTTTAAAATCAGGAAATAACTAGAATCCCAAGGTATAGTATGTTGGATGTAACTGTTGTAACGTATAACTAAATAATATGTAGAAAGCTTAAGAGAGAAATAATTGTTTAACAAAAAGAATAAGCGATAAGAAGTATTATTTATGTTTACTGAGCTAATTATCTTCATGTATCGAGTTCTATGCCAGTGCTAAATACTTAAATTATTAATAATTAATTAAAATTAATAACTGTAAACCAACCCTATGGAATCTACAAAGGTTTTTTTGGGCTCACCTAGCCTCAATAAATGTGAACCCCGATTGTTGGATCTGACAAGCGAGATGACCACGGTAACGTGTTGGAAAAGTACTCGTGACATTTAATGAATATCTGCCGTTACGGTGTAATATCGCTTACAACTTACTTCCCAGACAGCTTTGGATATATAAGGGTCCACCAGAGTTAATTTTTAAGAACAACAATGCAGGTTTTTTAAGCTTTGTCAAATTAAATTGTTAGGTTTTATAAACTTTTTTATAATTGAGTTCCTTAGTAATTTAGCAGAACTCATGTTAAAATACATTTTTTAAAAACATCTTTATTGAAATTTACAACTATATTATGATAATGCAACAAGTGAATAAAATGAATGATGCGCGATGGCATTAGGAAGGCCCAAAGCTATACTCCGAAAGTCTAAAGTGGTCTAATAGAAGTCATTTATATGAGTATTTTGAAATGAATTGGGAGCTTTCTTCTAGTATGTTTTTCCTCGTATCATAAGCGTGTGTCTAATTCCACCCTTTTTAGTTTCTATGGGAACATTTTAGTTTCTAAAATAAAAATACTTTAACATCAAACTTCCTTTCAACAGGGAAGAGTTAGTTCCTGAACAGAGATTTCAGTGAGTTTCACATTCCACCACACCTGAGTCCGCAACACGGATGTAATCTAACGCTGTGTTGAGTAAAAGAACTACATCAGCCATCGCAACAGCATATCATATGTCAGCGCTCCAAATGACATATTACGTCACAATTTGGTATTAATAGAAATAAACAAACAGGCATGGTAACGCATCAAACATTAGTATGATAAACACCAAATCATTATACCAATAAATCAAGGAAATAAATTGTTAGAGTGAGAATATTTTTAAAATATAAAATTTGAATATAACTCATATGTTGAGAAATGTCGAACACACAAGCATCCAAAGAGAATCGCATAAGGTATATATGTATAAGTACATAATACACATTCATACATAAAGACAATGAAGGTCTAAGCAAGCTCGTCACAATGGCGTACAATGGTACACACAACACACGATATTATTTTCACTTCACGGGGTTGAATTCGATTAATTGCCCTACAGAATGTTGGCCTACTAACTGCGGCTGAATGGCCGATTAACCGGTATACCTGGCTATAGTTAATTGGAAAATTAAAGGATGCCAAACTCAATATAATCGACCTGTTTCGTGATAAATAGTCATGATTATGTTTTGTAAGCTATTAGCTGTCTAAATTATATAATAAATTCAACCAAAAGCTAATTTTTATGTTTATATAATGAAACACAAAATATAAATTTTTGTATGCTTATGTGGGTAATAATAATTAATATTATATCATAATTATAAATATTTCAAACTCTATATCATTCAATTTCATTACTTTAGTACTCAACTTCATTGATTACATTATTTTATTACCTATTTTAGATAAATATATTTTCAAAAGCTTACCTTCTTTTGGTTCCACATGGCGTTAACGCTAGGTTTCCCCCTCCTGAAGTCCGATTGATCGATCACATCGTCGTGTACTAGAGATGCTGAATGTATCATTTCAGTTATCATCGCCATTTGTACCTGCTTCGGCAGGATCCCACTATTAACAAAAATAATTGTTATAATTCATTATAATATTGTGTATTACAAAAGTTTTTTTTTGTATAGAATTTCAATGTAATAAAAAAGTCCATATAAATCATCATCATTTTCAGGAGTATAATAGTTCTATTAATTTTTAAAGGATGATTAATGGTTTGAATTTATATAGTATTAGACGTTATAGTATAACGAAATACGTTTAGTCTTTAAAGAAGTTAAAAAAAAAATATCGTGTTTGCTATCCGTGGACACATTTACCAATATATTGTACAGAAAACTAGCTCATCAACAATACAAATCGAAACTTCGTATAGCAAAGAATAGCTACTGATGACCAAAGAGTTTTACACCTCTCAAAACAAACGAGATCTTGAATGTTTAGGAATCACAAATGTAATAAAGGGTGTAAATAAAAATTAAATGTTAAATTAAATTACAAGGTTTCCAGAAAAAGAAAAACAATCCAAACTAGAAAGATTGGATGGATCCTGTAGGGTCTCAAGACCCTCTTGGGGTTCACCCAGCGTCTATAAAGTGGATTCACTTAATAGGAGGAGAAACCTGGTGGTTGAGAGTTGTCATGGACAAATCAACTCATTGCACAACCGTTCTCCTTGAAACAGTACAGTCTCTACCACGTATTGAACCCACGACCCTTCATTGGATGTTGTGGTATAATTAGGATAATAGTATCTTAATTTTGACTAAAAAATGGATAAACCACCATTTAGTTTTAAGACTTTTTAGCTTTTCTTTATAAGAAATGGTATTTTAATTTATTTTTTTTTTTTACTGGAAGCTTTTTTCTCTTTTATATTTTTTATCTCGTAACCTTTTTCATGTTTATCACGACAGCATAGTTTATGGCCCCTAATTATGATATGGAGTGAATTTAGAAGGCATACACACAAATACTTTACTGAACCACAGTCAGTAGAGAGAGTGTACACACTCATTCTTACACACAAATAAAGGATGCTGAGCACACCCGTGAACGGGTTAAATGTTTTCCTTTAGAAACCAAGCATGAGAATATTAGGGGCATTCGAAACACTTTCTTCAATGCCAACAGCTGATTTAAATTAGCATAAAGTAAAATTAGGAATAAAGAAACCAGTTTGATTAAAGTAGAATGCGTGATCATGAAAAGCGGAGCAGTGGCTCCGAGGCCGCTTTCATAAGACCGACTAGTTCTTGATCTGGAAACCTCAAGTCTTCCATGCGTCTACAGGCTTCAATAATATTACATCAATAATGTTGAACTTGTTCGTTAGGCTTAGAAGTAACCAATGAGGTGTCATTTAATAATATAAAAAATACATGATGACAAGTGTAAAAATAAATTAAATATGCAGCATTTGTATCGGCGATATACGCCAAATTAAAATTTTTTGAGGTCACGCCAATAAGTTTTATTCGATAACAACAATAATTAACATAATTTACGAGTATTAAGTCCGATCAAAGTATGCAAATATAATCACCTAATATACATTTACAAATATAATGTAAATTTTTTTTTGTAACACTACTACGCATATCTTGGGTTCAGTACATTGTAGAGTTTACTGTACTGTTTCTAGGACAGTGGTTTAGCAGGGATATGATTTGTCCCTGGTCACGCACAACCGCCTGGTTTACCCCTGATTAATGTTACTCACTAGAGGCTGGGTGAGCCCCGGGAGAATCTACAGATCCTTTAGGGTTCATCCTTAGCGTTGAATAATTTATCTACCACAGCTGGATTTGAACCTGGAGCCTCCAGAATAGCATCTCAGCAGTCTATCCACTAATTCACTCAGCTCCCTATAATATATATATACCTGATATTTATAGCTCTCTCGCATAATTAGAGACAATAAACTCCGTTATCATAATTCATATACTAAAATATGAAGAAGATTAGAATATAACACCAACACTAACTTTCCAGTAGCAAAAATATACTACTGATAATATGGAAGAACATATTGATGGCGTTCATGCTCAAAGGTTGGGCATCAATATTAAGACAAATTATCATGTCCTCAGGATTTTGTATATGAGGATCTACTGTTATATATTATGCCCTCTATGAGTCTGTACCGATTCCAAGACAATGGTAATGCAGAGAATCGATTTGTCCCAGATCACACTCAACCACCAGTTTTCCCCTAATTAAGGGTATCCCATATTATAGAGGCTGGGTGAGCCCCAGAAGGTTGTAATGGTAAAGTTTTTTTTTTTACATTTTCTCCCCTAAGTAATTGTGGTTTATTTAAAAAAAAATTAATTAATTTTTAAAATTGAAAAATGGCTAGGGGAAACCCCGAGTTGGGTTTCGATATTGTTTCGTAATGATGTTTCGACATTTAAACTTGAAAGAGAAACGAGGATGGGGAGATGATAGGGTGTGCCAGCGCCCTCTTAATGTCTCTCATCAATTAAAAGCGTACTGAATGGAATTTATTTCCTAACGGGCTCGGCGAAATATAATCATATATAATTATAATATGGTAATGTGACCCATAGTTTGATGTATTTGTGCGAAATAACACTAAATTATTTCATTAAATAATTCAAGGTTTGTTTTGAATAAACGGTCTTACGTTTCGACAGGAAACTCTATCAATTTAACAAAGCAGGTTCGATACTCGTCTGTTAGGTATTTTTAACCAAAGGTGTGATACGTAAGACTTCATTAATAATTTGTTATATTGATCAGTTTGTTAACAAAAATGAAAATTATTAATCACTACTTATAATACCTAACAGTTACTAGAACAAAGTAATTATATTTATGACCGACTAGGTAAAAATGACAAGAGATATCTGCAGCAATCAGTGAACGCCAATGTCAAGCTTAGGCATTATCCTGAATGTAGCAGATTGAGTCGATTCGATTAAGTAAGAAAAATCTTGGGAAAGATTCTTGGACCTATGAGGGAAAATGATTTAAACTGGAAAATACTTGCATATGGACACGAAAAAGATAATCAACTTTTAAGCCTACATAGCACGAATGAGCTCACCGAGAAAGTGCAACGAGATCTATTCCTACTTTGTTAAGAAGAAACGATCCATACCATAGAATCCAAAGGTATGCAACCCTCCAGGTGCCCTTAAATTTTTCTAAAGGGGGTTAAAAATCCTTAGTTATGCCGTCTGTCAGAAGGGATGTAAAATATGGGTTCCGAGCCTGTATGATGGCAGGTACTCGTTAAAGATAGCTATCCTAACTATACCTGAATACGCAAAATTTAGGACTCACACTATTAGTCATAGGAGCATTAATTGACTTAAGATAATAGATAAGAATAAATAACAACATACGATCCTGGTTCATCGAAATTTAAAAGTAATCACTGAGGAAGACATCGAGCAAGATGCATCTTCAAAAACTTCTAAGATACGAATGCTTCCAAGAAAAGTCGAGGTAGAAAAAAAGGCAAGAATTGAACTACTGAAATGAGATTTACAGGACGTGAATGAATAGTGGACTGGAGAAGAATTAAAGCTCAAGGATATTAATGGTGGAAGAAAGAATAAAGAATTATTTCTGAGCGAATCAAAATATCAACTAAATTGAGTACCATCAACTAGGCAGAACGTAAGCTCTTTGCCTATTTATTATTAATGAAAGCACCGTTACGAAATGAACTACCTTCAATATTAATTAATATGTAATAGACAGAAAGGATAATTATTAATATTTAACACACACGTCGTTTAAATATAGACATCCGTGGTCATCATTAGAGCGTCATTTCCTATTACGAGATCCTGACAATTATTGATGACTTCTATGGAACCCGGGAAATAACTTGGATAATTATCATTTGAGTATGTGTCGGCAAAATGTCTTAAAAACTAAACGCGATTATTTTTAGTAGGATGTGTAACAGCAGTGAAAGCCACACGCTATATTGTAAGGGCAGCAATTATTTTATCAAAAAGGTTTTTTTTCTCTTTATAGCCTCTGAGCCGGAACAAGATTTTTCTCCTGGAAGGGTCATGCTTAATTCTTCCGCCATTTTTTTACCTTCAATAAAACCTACAACAGTACTCAAAATGATATACCTACAGCTCTAGGGAGGGAAGTAGTCGAACTTAAGTGAATAGATAATAAGTGGTTAAGTCGAACTTTATCCAAAATAAGTTTCTTCTACTAAGGAAGCGCAATTATGTTATTCTCGCATATCCTTTATAATATCCTTTAATTACTTATTCCTTAAATCCTCGACATAACGACATATTCACTGCGGATAAAGATATAAATATTATATTTGATTTAGTATTTATTCTTCAAAAACTTGTCAGTACAACTTATCTAATTAACATCTTAAACGTGTCAATTCGTATTTATTTTAGTGCGCTATTTATGTATTCACTAAAAAGGTTTTTTTTTTTCACTGCTAGGGCATGAGTATAAGGCCAACCTAGTCTCGAAACGTCGCCAAAAGAAATTTTAGAACTGACTGGAACTATAGAATAACGAATATATATTTCTGTAGCAGTTAAGATAAGTAGAAACCTGTATGTATACATATCTATATGTACATAATCTTGAGCAAATTTACCCACATTACATTATAGTAAATCCTACTAATATAATAAATGCGAAAGTTTGTATGTTTATCTCTCTTTCACGCGAAAACTACTGAACGGATTTGGATGAAACTTTACAGTAATATAGGTTATACATCATAATAACACATAGGCGGCATGTGCCCCCAGACAGTTGTTTGTGTTCTGTGGAGAATTGATTATAGTACACAATTAAAGGCAAATCAGGAACTTAGCATCTTGAAATTTGCAGATATGTTCTTTGTATAATTTAAGAAAGAAATTTGGATAGTTCCACCCCCAAGGGTTACTCCCTTAATATAATAGGGGTTCGAAGATTGTATGGAATCCGTCAGTTTTGAAGTTTGACATCTGAAATTTTGGATGTACGAGTAACTTATAGTTAAAACAAAACATTAAATTATTAATTGAAAATGATCTGTCACGAAACTTTATGTGGCAGACCAAATTACACGCGAGCGAAGCCGCGGGTAAAAGCTAGTAAGTAATAATTACATTACGCAAATAAAAGGTAACATATTTATTTTGTAAGAGTGATGTAGAATCTAGGGGATACTTGCCCCTACATCTCTCAGCCCCGATGATGGCCTAAGAATTAGGCCAAAACTTAGACAAAAATAAATATGTTTTACACAATTTAGTCAAATTCATTTACCGCATCTCCGACATAGAGCATTGCTCAAGATAGAATACGTGCGGCCAACTATTTCTCCGGTAATAATAAACTCAAATTACAGCCTTTAATTTAAAAGCTTGACGAAGCCAAAGGTTCAATGACGATAACCACCATTCCCTGTTAACAAACATCCGTCCAGGGAAATAGAGCGCATGCTCCGCAATTCCACATTATTTAACATCCTTCATTCTCCAGCTGGCTCGTCCTTTTTAGGAACGAAAATATTCGTAGAATACTTCGCAATACTTTATTTTCGAAAACTGAATGGCATTACTCTTCCTTTAAAGATAGCGGTCAGGTTTCACAACCATCCATATTTGACGTCTGCAACTTCAAAGAGAGCTCACCCATTTATCAGACTGCGTGATATCATGCTGTGCCTAAAATGTTTTACTACCATCATTTGTTCTTCATGACAGACCTGATTTAAATTACCGTTGCGCAAATCATAATCAAATTTAAATCGCGCATTGTCTTTTCCATATTTTCGTGATTTATAGCTCGGAGTGAAAGCGTGCGGTGCGGCACCTGGTGAATGTAAATTATTGAAATGATTAAAGGAACGCAGTAGGCCATCCATTCAATTGCGATCACACCTTCAGCTATGCTAATGGTATTATATCTCGGCTTCTCCGTTTAACAATCAGGAATTTTTTTATTCCTATTTTGTCTAACAAATGCAAGGAACGTCTCAATTAACATAGATTTGTATAACAGGCCGTACACCGGAAATGTGCAATGATTTAGTGATTCTACAAATGTTTTTTTTAATGATGAATATGGAGATTTCCCAAGAGGCGGCGGATTGCATTAAACATAACCCTAGAGACTGTTTGAATGAATGACATTTTTCAAAAGTATTTAATTTAAATACGCCATGTGAATGCCTAATTAAAATTCGAGGATTAAATTACCATTAGTATGGAAATGTATTATTTAAACAATGCTGTGTGTGTATATACATATTTATACATGTGATCCCATAAAATGACCATAGAGGGACGACCAGATGGAGAACGAGGAAGAGCTGCCTAGAGGGCCTTGGCTGGAGGATGTGGAAGCAGATCTAAAGCTACTGGGATTGAGAGCACGGAGAGCAGCCGCGAAAGATAGGTCAGAGTGGATAATAAATGGGATATTAAAAATAATGTTTAAGAAAACTTCTATATAACATTAGCATTTAAAATACATTATTATACAAATTAATCCTGAATTTGTAGTAACAGGAGGAATTAAGAACACTAGCCAAGTGACTCGACCTCAAATCCATGTAGTCGCTCTTACAAGAAAAGTTAGAAAAACTATAGAAAATAAATCAATATTTCTTTAAATAGTTGAATCTGTGAGATCGGAAATCACTAATATCAAATTTCTTCTGAGGTTTAACAAATATGAACAGATGAAGATAGATGACAGCCAGCCAATGAGAATTTCTCTACAGCTAGTAATGACTGTTGTAGTGTAAAATTTGATTTACACTTGGGTTACATGAAGCAGTTGGGCTACAGTAACTTTCATGGAAACTACTAACATTCTGTATCTGCTCCTTTAAGAACGGAATGCAACTGTGGGGATTCCAAGACAAATTTGGAAAAGATACTGACTCCACATCTAATCTCAGTATGATGTCCGAGCAAAACCTATAAAGAATAGGATTTAAACTGCCAACGACTAATGGACGGATTATTTATTTTATTCAATACTTTTTTTATTTGGTTTATCTACTAATGTAATATCTAAAACATTGTAGGGGGCCAGCACTAATTTTTATTGGTAGATTACATAAAATGATACAACCATAATTTATAAATGGAGTGGAACTTTATAAGAAATATAGATATGAATAACTTATGGCTTTAATTTATTGGTACTTAAACAAAAGTTAATACATATTTTTAATGGATTTTCAAACCTGCACCGCTAGAAACCATGAAGGGTATTGTGTTCAGTAAATAGTACAGCTCTTTCTATTTACATTGAAATGATCAAGGGGTGCTGTCAAAATCGCAATATTTGACTGCAACCCCTAACCATTTCGATCCATTATTAGAGTTATAAAGTCATTAATTTTTCACTTAATTAACTGTTTTAAGTACAGGGATGTAATTTGTCTTAGATCCAGCTCAACCGCTAGGTTTCCCTCCAATTAGGGGTGATCATTTTAAAATAGCAGGGTGAGCCCTAGGAAGGTCCAGCCACAGCTGTTAACAGATAAAATAATTTATCGCAAATGGATTTGAACCCGACACATCCAGCACAGCAACTCAGCGCTCTACAAACTGAGCTAACTCCCATCACACTATTTTTTAATTTTTTTGGAAAAAAAATTAATTTTTTTAAGGTTTTTGGTATTGACCAGTGTAATTATATTCAACAACTACACTATTTACTTGAAAACATCATTAATAAAGGAACAAAACAATGGAAAATGCGTTAAAAGTGTCTTTACTCCATCCAATAATGTTCACTTTATTGGAGCATTATTGGCTATTTGTATTCGACAGTTGCCATCTTTACAGATTTAAAAAAGGATTTAACACGTTTAATAATGTTATGACATCTTTATTACAATTACAAATGAATTAAAAATTATCAGAAACAACATAATGGTGATGTAAGATTTGTAGTCAGTGCCTAGTGTCATTACAAAATGACATTACTAACGCCTAAGCAAACTGAGAAATGTAAAGAAGGTTATGCCTTTATCTCACTAATGATAGACGAATACAATTGTGGAAGGCTCATTCCATGGAAGAGAATACCAATCAAGCCAGCAGCCAAGGAACGTAGACAACACGGATACGCAATTGAACCCTTATAGCGGATTCACGGCGGTACCTCCGCGCAGGCGTCCTTCCAAACTTACAAATGCCATCTAGATTCTTATCTAGCCATCCTCGAACTTTCCAGGATATGAGTAATCGAGATAATTATCAGTTAGATTTAAAAACATGGCGGGATATGTCCAAATGCCTTTACGATCCATTCTTAAGACCATCAAGGTAAATCGATGAGTACATAGGTTCTAACATTGTAAACTTTTAAAACTTATTTCACCAATCATTTCTTGCACTTTTGAAGATAGTATTACGCAAAAATAAAATATTCATTCTGATACTCAGCCATGAAAAAGGAACCCTAAGTATATAATATATTTCCAGCACGAAGATGGTTCATGTTTAATAATTGAAACGAGTAACATTACACACTTAAATTAAG
Source organism: Arma custos (assembly GCA_037127475.1). Classification (NCBI taxonomy): domain Eukaryota; kingdom Metazoa; phylum Arthropoda; class Insecta; order Hemiptera; family Pentatomidae; genus Arma; species Arma custos. Next base: position 26,903,355 of record CM073762.1, read on the forward strand.
TAATGAGTAATGCCCATTTCCAGTAAGTAAGCTATAATATAATCGATTTTCTAATACAAATAAAATTTCTTAAATATTTTATTTGAAAAGAAAACATATGACCAGGACCGGGACTCAAACCCGGGTCTCCCACCTATCCGTGGTGGTGCTTAACCATCTCAGCCATCCTGGTTCGCTTCTTGATCAGAGTCAAGGGATTTGCCCTTCTTTTCACTGATCCTATATCTCCGTGTTCTCGCAATTTGCGATGTATACACGGGGAGAATGTTAATTAAGGATTACTTTTATTTTTGGATCTTGCTGACTTACGTCATTAAATGGCATTAATGGCTGAGATGGTTAAGCACCACCACGGATAGGCGGGAGACCCGGGTTCGAGTCCCGGTCCTGGTCATATGTTTTATTTCAAATAAAATATTTAAAAAATTGTACCTTATAACAATAAAATAAAAATAAATTATAACAAATAAAATTTCGATTGTAATCAACAGTTCCTTATATTCACCATAGTTCCGGCTATCATGTAAGTTTATGTATAACAATAAATTGTGGAACCATGACAGAGTGAATAAATAAAAAAATTAGAAAGTCAATACATCAAGTAAATTAATGATGAAAAACAAAGTACGATTCAATTCTAGAAAATCAATTTACTTATGAATAAGACACACTACGGTTTCTGGCACAACAAAAAAAAAAACTTCAATAAAAGTGAGAAGATGTAATTTAGTAAAAATAACTACAAACATTTCTGTATGCAACTGTACATTGCTCAGATATCAGTTTTGATAAGTATTTAGGTCGTTCAACGTTGATTCGGGACGGAAAATATTTAGAACTCGGATATATACCGTCAAAAAGCGGATACCATATGAGTCCAAATCATGCGAATTGACAAATAATCTCCACTGCAGTTGATAACGCATGTAAAGATTGATAGTAGGAGGGGACCAGGAAGGAGGCAGTCCTGGCTGCCTAAATTGGTTTGGCCTTACAACGGTCGAATTATTTATATGTGCACTGAACAAAATTAACATCGCCGTGTTAACTTAATTGGTTATTGGTTATTGGTTACGTCCGAAACAGATAAGGAACAGGAAGAAGTAGAAGCCTTTAATTTGTTTTCGATAGTTCTTCCACAGTAAGTTTTTCTATAGGGAGATCTTCCACTGCAACTCTAATTCTAAATCATGTCCTGTCCCACACTGCGGTTGGTCAAATGTTTACTCTTTTCGTAGAAGAAAGTGGTCCGGGTAGAGGTCACAATGAATTTCTCGTAGAATTGGAGAAAAACTCTATTGATTAGCCAACGTTTACTCTTTTTATGTGCTAATGCACCACCTGAAGGCATTGAGGTTGCACTTACCATCTCAAAAAATGTTGTTAGCCAACTTCTAGGTCCCCAATCGTTTAATATCCCTATAAAACATCAAAGTCCCCGTCATTATACTAACCGAAACAGTCTTCAAACTTGTCATAGAGTTGTTTGAACATAGTTGATATTTTTATCCATCTTCAAATATAAATAAAAATACATTTACAAATTATTTTAAGCATTTTTATATTATCGTTGTTATCATACTCGGTAAACCATCACATGGCATCACCACTCCTCTATCCGGTTGAGAGAACGAACTCAATCACATTCTGAAGCAACAGTTTATTAAGCCTATTAAGAGGATGTCGTAAGCCATCAATCATACGTCCCGAAGGTTTATGGAGATTTTCTTGAGCAATTAATAGGATAATAAAGACAAGCACTAATGCAACCAGCTACATTCTATTGTGGTTATAAAAAATACGATATAAATAACTGGATATTAACCTTATAAGATATCGAAACCTTGACATAAAATAAATTATTGAGTCTTCTCGATGATGATTTCCAGGTTTATGTATTCAGAAAACCGTATCTATCGAACGATAATAGATGTGGTAAATATGGTTTAACAATAAAGTAAGGAAATAAAGAAAAAAATAGAGGTAGAAAGTGGCAAACTAAAAGAGAATTCCATGGCTCGTCGAATATGTAATGTTAACTTCTCTTACAATAAATTGGCAAAAACTGATAAATTTAAATGACGTTCACTGATCCTGATAATCGCCATTACTTCAATTCTTTCTAATATATAGCCTAATAGGTCATACAATTATTCTCTATATCACAGATGTACTACAATCATTGCAAGAAGAGAATAACTACATAAATATGCAAGAGAAAATACTATTGATATTCATCAAATTCAAGAATCTTTAGTGTTAGTATTATAAAAATTTCACTTATAAATTTTGAAATGAGTTTTAAACTAAATATTTACTCAATCCTTTAAAATGTAAAATATATTGTTTAAGCTTTTTAAATTAAATTTTTTGAGTTTTTTAAAAATTGATTGTAAAATGTCTAAAATTCTTCACAAAAACGTTCGAGGCCTCGTGTAAAAAATGAGCTAAGCGTATATTTGACTAGTCATTTTGGGTGAAAAGTAACTAAAAGTAAACAAATTGCATTATTGTAATTTCAATTAAATTGTCTTATATATCATGATAATTTTTTAACACTTCAATGACTGCGATTAAGTAATAATAATGAATTATTTTTATTATTAATACTATAATTTTAAAAACGTTGATTTCGTATTTAATTGAGGAATTTTTAATACTAATATAAGATATCTTAAAAGTTAGAGGCTGAAATAGTCTGAGAACTCTATTTTTTTTATTTTTTGCTAAGTTTGTTTCGAATACTGTGGTTCTAGGTCAGGATACTGATCTCTACGTTCTGCAACATCAACCTCTTAAGAAAAAAAGTAATTCTTTTAATTTAAGAAACACGGTTTCGATATGATCCTTAATACATAACCATATATAAATAACAGAGCCCTACTGAGCTGTAAGCAGAAATTAAATCGACAATTCCCCAAGTGCATAATGAGAGCAGTGAAAGGAAGGCCATAGCACAAGAGCAAAGCTTTGAATGCAAACGCAGAAAACGAGTATACGAATTCACTTTTTTTTTTTTAATGATCTCATTCGCCAACTATAATAATAATATATAATACAGGGTATATATTATTATTATCGCTATACCTATTACTTAATGTTGAAACACCCCAACAAAATTTAATAATCATTATGCCAAATATATTTGTTCAATACATCAATAGTACCTATTGATGAGAAAAATAAAATATTATTATTGATTAATCGGAGTAATATGTGTTAAAAAATCATTATCATGATTTAAAAGACAATAAATGTAATAACAAAAGTATAATTAGTTACTATTCAACTAAAATAAGCAAAATATATGTCTAACTAATTTGTTAACATGGCGTCATAAATGGTTTTGTGAGCTATTTTTGACATTTTAGCACAAATTTAAAAAATCTCGAAATTTTCGTATTATTTATAGTCTACTGTCTGCCATAATGCACATTACTTACACATTGTCTTCATTATATACCATAGCACAAAAATAAATTAATTTTTTCGATTGCGAAACTAGAATAAATTTTTGACAGTTTTAAGATAACTGGATCTTTCTACATTGAATAAAATTCTGTAAAGACACAGTTCTGTAAATTACACAACGATTAGGCTGAAAATAGAAAATTTAAACACCCATTTCTTTAATTTTTTTCTAATGAAAAGTAAAAAAGAGACCTTACGTAAATGTTAAGACCGTGGGAAAATTCCAACGAAAAGCCTTAAGTCTCCAAACTAATACAGAAATAGAAATATCTGTCCAATATTTCGCCCATTCAGGCATCCTCAGGGTAGAAAGAGAATAACATCAAAACAAAACCTGAATAATGCACCCAAGAAACATCCCACCACCTCGAAGGCTCAAATGCAACTGCTGTTATTTTTGTATTTTTTTCTTCATGAAAAGATATTCAATTTCCTTTTGGATAGAATGTTGCCGGGAGAAATTTAGTGAAAAGTGCAGATTTTTCTAAATTATTCTGATATTTGGAGGTTATAAACATTAAAATTAACCTGTTACTACATACAGAAACTCTTGAGATCAGAATGGGAATTTTTCACCAGATCCCTATAAAATAAAACAGTAAAATCGTGAGTTTTCAGATGGCGGCTTCCAAGACAAAAAGTTTTCTGTTGAATCGTCAGGAATCCCCAAAAAGCCGTATCAGACATTATATCATCACATGAAATCTAGAAACATAAACGTAATAACTGAAAATATTACATTTTGGACATAAACGTTCTAGACAAATCCATTTAATAAGAGGAATATATAACGGCAGTGTATAAACATTAAAATGAAATGGATATGGTAGGCACTAACAAAACTCTCAAATGACCTTATACCCAGGATAACGATAGTGATATTTTTATTACCAAAACTGTGAAAGTATACTGTATTACACTCCTCAACTCGAAGTGGATCCACAGTTTAAAAAAAAGGAGGGTGTAGTGTTCTGTTATCGACGAAGGCTGACAACGGTACGTAACCTTCGTGAACAATAGTTCCACCGAATTTCTCTAATGACATTATGCAAGAGTCCTAACAGCCTCCAATTATTAAATTAATTAATGCAATTAGGAAATGCAAAGACTGGAAAGAAACTTTATGCCGGAAATTACTAGCTAGAAATTACAGATGTAAATGATATCTATGGGAAATTTTATTAAGCTTTCGTGACGGTACTCGTTTAATGAATGAAATTTAATAATGAGCAATTGATCAGTGATAACATTTCTAATTAATTTTATTATATTCAACCCTTAGCCACTCGTGTAATGTTCCTTTTATTAATTTTATTATTTAAGTAAATAAAATTAAAATAAATGATAATCTTAAATTTTCCGGTTCTCCGTTTCTTCTTAAGACGGTCACTTCCAATAGATCATTACAAATAGACGATGGAACACTACAAAGGAGTGTTTGGGGGATTCCAAAGCAAGGGTTTATCAACAAGAATCAACAAAAACATAAAGATGGTTTTATACACAAGTTCTGCAACATTATAACATTACAACCCTTGTAAGATATTGGGTTCGGTTCATTTCAAAGACAACTATTTCCAAGCCAATGATTTTACATCATGTTGATTTGGCTTATATCAATATTAACTGCCAGGTTTTGCACCAATTTAAGAGGTACAGGCTCTTTAAAGGGGCCAAGTGATCGCAAAAGGTCAAGCCATGACTGTTCACGAAAAATTTATCTGCTACAACCGACTTTAGAACCATCAGCTCTAAACTTTTCCGCTCTCTACTCTACTTACTCTACCTTAAAAATACATTTATGAAAAATTAGTTTGTAATTAACAGCGTTTTTATCTAATAATAATAATATTTATATTGATGATAATTGTTGACCTATGATAATGTATGTTGAAGAAATTGGTCCGGGTAGAGGTCACTGAATGAAATTCTCAAGTAATTTGAGAAAATCTTTATTGATAGCCAACGTTTCGACCTACGCTGTAGGTCTTCTTTAGGGCTATATGCAAAATACAGACAATTTAAGAAAACGGTACAAATATATTAAAACATTTCACATCACATCACATGTCACCATATTCTTGTTACTGTAACGTTTTTATATGTATTTCTGTTTGTTTTTCTCTCATTGCCCTGAAGATGGCCTGCCTACATTGTAGGCCGAAACGTCGGCACACAATAAATAAGTATACACTTATTAAGGTGTTTTTATTGACTGCACCCCCAACTATTTCTTCCTTACAGTAAATTAGAACCTTCCCTTCAACTTAAACAAAGATATAGAGGCGAAAAACTATCTTTAAGCATTCTTTTATTCCAGGTAAACTATTAATTTAAGATGTTCATCCACATTAAAGTTTCAATAAATTATTATTCCAAACAGAGAATATCTCAATTCGGTTTAAACCATCTTCAATCAAGAAATCGCTTTCTCCCAACTTGCCCTGTTCCCGTGGGGTCACCTGAAGTCGTGAGAACTGCTCAACAGCCGTTCCCAAGAGTAAGTAAAAAACAGAAAATTTAAATGCCTACTTATCTCAGAAAGAAATCTACACATTACGACAGTTGATGCCAATATCTCGATCTAGGATCAACTTAAAACACAAAGAGGACGAAAAGGAAAAGCATAACTAAATGCTAACTTCTCATTTTTATGAAAGCTATAAAGAACTCATGGTTTTTGCTTTTTTTTTTAATTTATTTTTTTTATACCCAGTCTAATAACAGTTGTAACTAAAGACTGCTTTATATTATGGACGCGATATTATCAAATGTTACAATGCAAGCATCAATTAAAATAAACAAACTATAAGGCGAATCTCCTGCTAACGTGCCAGAACAAATCGAGAAGTATAAATTTCATGCTCACTGGATCAACAAGAAACTAGTTTAGAGAGATGTACTATACAGTAGAAATAAATTAAAGTAATGAGTGCAATGCTCTAATCTACTTTTATTAAACTTTTTTTTTTTTTTAAATCGAGACCGTGAAAATGATTTTATTAATGTTAATAAAAGCTGTTCTGACCTAAAGAATGAAAAAAAGATTATAATGAAATTAATCATTATTATTTCCTAAAACATATAAAACCTTTACAGATGCGAGATGGAATAAAGTTCCACAAGGACGGGAGTAAACGGGGTGGCCACAGGTACGCTGGTGTCTGCGAAAATTCCAATCTTGTATATTTTAAATCCCCGAGTGTTAAAGTTTTAGTATGTTTTTCGTACGGAAATTGCTTAAAATATACCTTGGATAGAATTTTCTTTTATAGAATATATTTCTATATTGGATAGAATTTTAAAGATTTTATCAAGAACAACCTATACAGCCATATAATCGCAAATATTAAGCGTACAGAGCTCTACAAAGCCCCAAATTTTAGCTATTCAGATGTGCATGATGGGTTGCTAGCTTCTAAGATACAGATTATGGAATGAATAACTGAAGAAAATGTTGAAGTTTGTCCTGAGCGAAAAATCGTAGTGCTGGAGTACCGAAAATAGATTCCGACAAATAATTATTTTGTTAATAGTTATAGATAGATCCGAAGTGATATGTAGATCTCACTGGCTCAACCAGTCACTATAAAGTAGGGAATCATATGGGATGTAATGGTACATATTTTTTCTTGAATAAAATAAACTTCCGGTCTTTTGTAGAGATGATATTATATTAAAAAAAAAAAAAAAAACTACTCCTATTATTTTTCTCTGTGTTTCTTGGTGTTTTTCCGTGTTTAAAATGCCCGATCAACAAGCGGGGGTACGAAATGTGAGATCAGGAAAATAAGTGGAATAAAAAAATTCATTAGCATTTTATTACAGAGTAAAATATGTAAGAGGTTAACTAATGTTTTTTTACTGCCATACTAAGGCGTGGACAATATTTAAATTAATAACAGAAGAGGAAACTATGGCCGGATAACGTTATGGAACTATGAAGTCTATGTCAATCTTTTATTGGAAGTCTACTCACAGATATATCAGGGTATCTAAAGCTGTTAGCAATTGTACCCTGAAAAGGCAAAAAATTGAAATTGTTGATAGTTTCATTGAGCTTTGAAATAAAAAAAATAAAAAATTAAAATAATTTAATACATAAAGATTTTTAAATAGCTGTAAGGTACAAACAATATAATAATAACATATCAAAGCTCAAGCCACTAGTGGACAATTGACCATGGGAGGATAGTGAATCCCCAGGAAAATGAAAAAATTAATTTTTAAATATTACTATGTATTCTTTATTGAGGTATCTATGCTTGGTTTTGCTAACTGTTTTTGGGACAAGTCTTTTTGTTTTTGGATTGTATAACATATTTATGATTGTTGTTTTTTTGCAGAATTTTGACTTATAACTTTTTTTTAAAGTTATGTTTAGGAAGTTGATGTATTTTAATATTGAAAATGGCATTTAAGTTGCCGAAACGTCTTGTTTATGAAAGAATAAAATAAATTGACTGGAAGCTGGTTTTTTCGAAGATAAAATTTACATAGAAATAGAGTCCAGTATATTAGATAAGAATTAAAATTGAGCTATGTTGCAAATCTTACAAAGCTTGCCTCAATCATGAATGGTTGTCTATAACAGATCCATTCTAGGAAACTTAATGTAGGTTGATTCCTATAACAATCACTCCGACATATAGCAACGCGCCTAGATTCTTCCATGCGCATCCCCTTAGAAGACCGCTACTACTTTTGGTTTGGATGGTTTCACGTGAAAGCTCAGAGTCCATATTCCATCACTATTCCAGAGCCGATATTCCCGCTTTCATGGAAGGTTTAGAAAGTGGACCGAAACCTAGACTGACTTATCAGTACGATAAGGAGGCGGTAGTTCCTCCTCACCTGGCACTGGCTACCTGAGGTACCCGCCGAAGAATACTAATAGTTCTTCTCCAGTACCTTCCTCTTCCTCATCGATATGGCCTTCTTACACCATCCTTCAGCACAATCATAATAAATCCTTCGATTCAACAATGGAAAAAGCAGATTCATCAACAAGGTTAAGTGTTGACAGGTACTTGCAAGATTTACCTTGAAAATGTGACAAGAACCAATTATATTACAAGTGGTGATAGATGATGACAATCATCATTTTTACATTCCTTCCCTTCACTTTTATAACATAAACATTTTACAGTATTTACATTTTGATAAATTTATCTTAGGGACGAGACTATTACTTTATATCAGGAAGCATCAGGTCTAAGGGAAATTAAAACCAAGAAGAAATCATAGTAAATTGATTAACAGAAAATTAATTATGTTGAATAATATTAGTTGATCTAATATATATATATGAGCCCGGGTATAGGTCAAAGAAATTCTCTTATGTAGGGAGAACTGTTTATTTGAGCCACTTATTATTTCCTCAGGAAATTAATTATTTTATAATCAGTAACACGTAACCTATTATTTATGTTTATCTCGTTATAATATGCTTCATTACAAAGTTTATTAATTATCCAACAAAAAAATTACTTATCAGGATGTAGTTCACCGTAGATATATTTAAGTAGATCTTGAGGTGCAAATTCTGGAGAAAAAGACTAATCATCTTCATTAATGATTGCGGGATAGTGGACATCACTACATCATGCTGTCAGTTTCTTACGACACATCCACACCGTATTAACTCCCGTAATTATAAGTAAAGTATCGATAGTGTTGCCTGGCCTACAAGTTAGGCTGAAACGTTGGCAAAAACCAGAAAATTACTTATAATTATTTCTCTTATCATCTATTTTCTTGAATTACTCTCATAAACTCCCCCATAATATAGTATTTCTATGTTTACCTTGAAAAAAAGTTTATATTTCAAATAAAACTAAAATGTATGATACAGGAGTTTCATAATAAAATCCGTTATTACAATAAGCACATTTGTGAGAACTGATTTATCTAATAATATAAATCAATATATGATTGCTACACATATTACTTTTGTATTATTTACATAATTTTATTTACAGCTTGAAAAATCAAAGATTTGTCTATAGTACGACGTAGTGTTCATATCAGTTCGTTGCGTGCTTTATAGAAAATTAAATATATCAATCTGGTTTTAGCCCTTCTCCAGTGGAGTATAGCCTACTACTGTGACACATTGTTGTGTAGAGGACGGATTGTTTCTACCTAAATATGAATCATGTCAAGAAATATCGAATGCCCAGTTTCAATAAGCAAATCTTAATCGGTCACTCTCTTCTCCAATAACATACCGTTATCGCGGCTATGACTTTCCGTAAAATCTCTTAATTATTTTTTAAAAAAAGAAGACAAGAAGGCCGAATGTCACCAACAGAGCTACAAAATATCCGCAGCATGGTAAATAAGTCGAATTTGTCTAGAGAGAGGAACTGTATTGAGGAAAGCGAAATCGTGCGATTCCGGTAGTTTTTGAATGGAAAAGGAGTTGTGATATAAGCAATAACTTCTTTTCAAGCCAATGTCTGACTTAGCCACTTTTTCACTACGAAAATAACACGACTCCACTTACAAGTACAAGAAACTCATTTCGGTGAAAATTCGACTCAATAACTCATTCATCGTGGTTGTAGATGTAGCCACATACAAGTTAGGACAGGAATAAAATAATTGGCGGAAAGTTGGTTATGCAAGAGAATAATAACTGTTATTGTGCGATCCAGAGGAAGAAGAAGCGAGTCATCGTGCCAAATATGTCTTCGCCAGTAACTCCTCCTGACCTTCACCCTATTCAGTTTCTCTGGCAACATCACGAAAGACGTGTTCCAGATTTCTCGTCACATGGATTCCTCTCTTCAATCCTTATTTACTTTTCGGTTTATTTACAATTTTTGTTAGACAAAATCTTTTAATTTTATAAAAAAAAATAGTTTACGAACGGAAGCGCGATCGGAAAAGAGCATCCGATCACGGTACTCAAAGGTTATGAGTCCAAAGTGATGTGAAAAAAATAATCATAAATATATGAAGTGAAGCACGTCAGTTTTTGAGTTTACGCTGATTAGAATATGTTGTGAGATGGAATGCTAAATACTACTATAAAAAGTTATTAAAAAGATGTTAAAAGTTATTAAAACTTGTGTTTTAATACTAAAGAATAATAATATATAGATATAAATACTACAGAGGTACTTAATGGCGGACCACATTTTACAAAGTTCTTCATCAATTAAACTCATTGTTATTATAACATATTATATGCAAAACTTTTAAATTTGCTATCGCTAATATTTATATTTTTGTACGAAGCCCATTTCATTCTAGATAAAACTATGATTAGCAGGAGTGGGTTGAGCAGTGTACTAGCTGTATTCCCCGGAGATACTTTAGTTAGTGTATTCGCTCATTGAGTGCAGTACAATATTGACTGTGTGATATCAAACCTATTAGGATTCTTTAACCAGTCAGTTTTTAATAACTACATTTGGCTTCAACTATCTTTTAAGTTATTTAAGAGTTTTTACTTACTGACAATCAGAAATCGAATAAAAACTCAACAATTTAGCGAGATTTAAAATTCGTAATTAAAAAACTAAGTTCGAATGGAATGTATTTAACGAATTCAATGTCTTAGAAAACAAAAAAAAAACCGTTTGAGACAAAAAATATATAAAAAAGGTTAATTTTCTATTTTATCATATTAACGTAAATAAATTCGTTGTTTATATAAAGTTATAAAAACTGTGAATTTAAAAATTACTCTACTTCGAATAGAGAATGATCTCTAATCGTATAGAGGGGGGGGATAATTTTTTATTTTACTACAAAAAAAGAGGTCATTGCGATAAAAGCCCGTACCACTACAACCCGTGGGTATTGGGTTCAGTACATGCTAGAGAATTTACTGTTTCAACGGTTGTGCGTGGAGTTGATTTGGTTGGGATCACACTCAGCCGTGAGGTATCCCAATATAGGATACTCACTTTATAGAGACTGGGTGAGCCCCAGAGGAGTCTCCAGATCATAATGGGTCCACATATGGCTGCCAATGGATTAAATAATTCAATGTAAGCCGGACCATGTGCATAGCAACTCATCGCTTTACGAAATGAGCTACCTATCTACCTCTTATCATATATAAATAAACGTTTCATTGAAAATCCCCGTTTGAGCACAGGATGTTGTTGATTCTAACGGAGTAAAGAAGATGTGAGTTGAAATTATTTCATGAGCTGACCTCGACAGTAAGAGATGCCTTGATTGCGAGGAATTACAAAACTGCATTACTGACGTTCGTGTCCGAAGGGTTTCCATTAATAATTCAATACAAGATTTAAATATAAAACACGCTGGTCTAAAAACGATCACGCAAAAAAGAAAAATTTATTTTTTTAGAATGAATAAAAATCTTTAATCAATTTAGTATAAAAACGGATTTTCTTATTTGAAAAACTCAAAGAAAAAAATTGTTACCTTATATTTTCATCTAAAAGCAATTTTATTTTATGTTATATTTTATTTTATGTTATTTCTTATCAGGAAATCCAAATATTTATAAAAATCATTGCCCTTTCAGTCTCATCTAAAAAATTCAAGTATAGTTTGAAGATCTGACTTTTTTTTTTTTTTTTTTTTTTTTTTTAATTCAACTTATTGATATTTACAACTATAATACTATTACAATAAGTAAATCTGCTATATGTACAATACGACTTGAAAAGCACTTGTGGAGAAACTACCCATCGGTAGCACTCCAAAAAGTTCTATAGTAGATGGTCTCGAGGCCACCTTCTTTTCAGACGCCTCGGAGGGTTATCAGGAATAGTATGGGAAGCAAGTTGAGAGACTAGCGGATTCAAGTGTGTATGGAGCTTGTCATGGAAGGATAGGTATCTAGTTTGGGCCAAATCAGTAACATATGGGATATTAAGATCATGATGGATGAGTTTGTTTGTGACATAATAAGGAGCATTGAGGATTTTACGAAGGATTTTGGATTGCAAGGATTGGATACGAGATGAATTGGATGGTAGTAGAGCCCCAAAGCTCAACTCCGTATGTCCAAATAGGCCTGATAACTGTCATGTAAATGAGTCTTTTGTAATTTATTGGGAGCTTAGAGCGTTTGTCCAGTAAATGTTGAAGTAGGCGAAAACGACGAGCAGTTTCTTGTCTTTTCAGTCTTGTATGAGGATTCCAAGTGAGACGTTTGTCCAGATGGAGTCCTAGGTAACGTACCTGTTCGACAGAGTTCAGAGGAATATTATTAAAGGATACAGTAGGGCAGGAATTTGTAGGTTTACGACGAAGGGTGAAGGTAATTTGATGGGATTTGTTAGGATTAATTTTAATTCTCCAATTTTGACACCATTCTTGAAGGTTTGAGATATGGGATTGAAGAGTTTGGGATGCAACAAATGGATCATTATTTACTGATAACACACATGTGTCATCAGCGTACGTAGTGAGGACAATGCTTGGATGGGTTGGGATGTCAGCTGTGTATATCGTGTATAGGATGGGACCCATGATACTACCTTGAGGATCTCCGGCAGAAGATCTGACTTAAAATAGAAAAATAGGTCGATTAATTCTTAGCCTCTAAATACATTGTATGTCCTCACAAAAAACAAAAAAACAAGCTAGAATTCCAATTTGAGAAAATTATTTCACAACACATGAAACATCTAAAGAATTTAATTTTTTTTTTTCAAAATATACTTATTAAACATTTTATTGGACAAAAACAATTCATAAACTGTTAACTATCATGGTGACAATTAATATCCTAAAAGATAAAATATAATTAATACTAAGAAGAAACCTCCCACTCCTGCTTTACAATATGACAATTTTTTTTTTTTTTTTTTTTTTTTTTTTTTGAGAAATGTTTGGCTCAGGACAGGAATATTAAAAATTATTTCACAGAAAATAATAGAGAAATTCACTCAAATTAATATTAGGCATTTTGGTAGACATGTTAATAAATGTTGAAATCTAGTTGATTTAATGGCAGTTTATGACTCATGTTAGGTCGTTAAAGAGTTTTAGTTTACATTAAAGTTACACAGCAAAGTTTTTTTTTAGATTAACTTATTTACTTACAACTGTATAAAAACAATATAACAAATAAATATAATAATATGAATGATACATAATAGAATGGATGAAGGCAATTAGAGAAACTACCCTGTGTAGTACTCATTTGCAAAGGTTAAAGGAGGAAAATTTTTTGCTTTCTAGCTCATCTGAGTCTTCATTAACGTGAAATATAATATCATGCTATAATGTATACCATGTTTTCTGAGCATCGAGTATACTTTTTCCCTTGTGATCTTTACGTGTTGAAAAAATATTGCGCTGTTGGTCAAAAGGTTACTTCCGAAATACAAGAACATTTGATTTCATAAAACCATGTTGAGCAATCATTGAATTTCGTATGGTTACATAAGTATAAATTGCCTTAGGATGAATCTAATAGTTGGTATATGATGCGTGACTAAATATCCATCTAATAGTATACATAATAAAATAGAAAAGTAGTTATATGTTTGTTGTAGCATAGATTATATTAACTGATATTTTGATGTTCTGAATTAAAATATACCATAGTTACTGGTACAAAAAAGAAAATTTTGTATTAACAATTGATTACAGATTTACAAGTATTATATCTTTAACCCTGACATGAAAAAATACGGAATTTTACGAGCTTGGAACATTATAGTCATGTGCAGATGCAACTTACACATCTTAAACCGATCATTTATAACAAAAAAAATACTAAATACTCACATTTTATTTAAATGGTAGTTGATAGCTCTGGACATGAGTAGCGTAACCATCGGCCGAAAAGATTTTCCCTGTCCATCGAAATAATATGTGGCAATCCTTTGGAGTTCGTCTTCGTTTGTGTTCATAAGTAGTTCCTAAACAGAAAAAAACAACAACAATTAATAAATCATATAATATTGCTATTATAAGTTATTACTATTAGATTTAATACGCAGGTTGATAGCTTATTCTACCCTCGAAGGCTTCATCAGCATTCCATTCATAAACTAATTTATAATCATTTGTGGCATACTAATTATAAGAACCTATCCTCAGCTCTTGAGACCAGAAGAGGACGGGTTCCCCAAGTAGTAATTCTCTATACATAATTAACCAAAAAGACTTACTGAAAAAAACTTTGGTTGAGGTTTTCAGAGGAAAATAAAGTACAATAACTTTCAACTTTTAATTAATTTCTTGAATTGATACAGCAAATTCCTTACAATTATCTAAATATTTCCAATGAAAGAATTGTCAAAACTGCAATTTGCTCTAATGAAATAGCTTTTTGAAGTAATGCTTAGAGAATTCATATCAACAACAGGAGAGACGAAAAACTATTCTAGGAAATACATTTTTGAGGAAACACTTCTTTTAATTAAAAAGCGTAAAATATAGAGGACAAAATAAATAGATAAAAAAATGAGAAAATTTTGAAAAAAATGTTACCAAAAAGTAAAAACAAAACCTAACAAAAATTATTATATGAATCGATTAATTAAAATAATCATAACAAACAATTGTTTACCTTATTTTTGTTTATGTTATTATTTTTAAAGTTATAATTTTGGATTCTAATAAAACTTATAAATTCGTTTTCGACCTTCTTTTAAAAAATAATATTTTAAATTTTAAATTGTTTTTTTGTTTGGTTACTCGTAAAATGCTATTTGATTTTTGTTACTAATGACCTTCTACAAAATTAGAGTAAAAGACAAAATATTTGTTTTATTCTTTATTTTATTTATTATTTGTATTTTAATAATATTATTACTATAATAATTAGTATTTGTAGTAGTATAGAGGATTTGAGGGTAAGTACCAATGTAATAATGTATGAGTAGAAACGTATGTGGACCAACTTTTGTTTTATTTATTTTGTTTGCAAACTAAAATTTGTCGTTTTTGATATTCAGTATTAATCGGTTATTATTTTATTTTATTTTTCTAAAAACTGATAATAAAATAAAAAATTAATAAGAGATATTTATCAATAATAACAAGAAATATTTTTTTTTCTTATAAAATTTTTCACAAACAGCATATAAATATTTTAATCAACTAATATAAAAATCTTAAATAGGGTCAGTGAAACATTAACCGTGACATTTGAGCCAGAGACCAGCTTGCTCAATACAAGAACAAGTCCACTGTGATTGGCCGGTTTGCTAGCTTACTCATGGGTACATGATGTGCACTACGGGAGTAAAAGGGGCGAATTTCGTCGAAACCCGAGGGTCATCCGTCGCCTTTCCCCGCAATAGAAACGAGCCCGCGATCTTGCAACTACTTTCACGAGGCTATCTTCTCCCTGGACTGAAACCGGGAGAAAGCAAGTCTTTCTGTTCGGTCATACAACAAGGTACAAGTGTATACACCACACTGTTTCTAGGCCAATACTGATACTGATACTGTGTAAAAATTACACAATATAAGCAAGACTAAAAGCGTCGAATCATTTATTCAAGACTTTAATCTTTGAGTCACGGTACGGTGGATAAAGGCTTCATCAGCAAAAGACATGGTAATTCAGTTGACATTTTGACACTTGGTAGCAATTAAGGACATGTATTGCATTGCCAATCTCGAAGAAGGGTGAGGTAATAGGTTTAATTGTAGATTAATGAAAAGGAAGGAGTGTGAGATGGAATGGGCCCAACAAAAGTTTTTATTTAAAAATAATAACTCGAAGTTGGTAATATCGTCCCTGCCATCGCAAAGTATCGAATGTAAAAAAACAACACAGTTTTCGTTTTCGACTTATAGCAGTTGCTTTAGGATTGATAATTGATATAAAATTCATATAGAGCACCTATCAGTCACAAAAACAATTTAAAACGAATGTCATTGGTTTGACTATAGGCATTAATTATTATTGAACCTTGAAACTCCTTTTTTTATTTTCTTCAATAGTACCGATTTTCACTTTCGATAGTTGGAAATGGCAGGGACGATATCATAGTTTGCCCATAACACTTAATTGAAATAAAAAACTACAAGCAATTGGTCTGCTCTTCTTATTCCATACAAAATTTACTTTAATGTGGTTTATTGATAAGTATAAATATTAATTCCTTCACTGCAGTGGTAAATAAGCTTCGAAAATTTAATTATTTAAAAGAAAGCTTTTTTAATTTTTTGTTTTAAGGTTGATAAAAAAAAAAGATGATATATAAATATAAAAATATTCTAAAATCCTTTTTATTAAATAATTTACAAAAGATTGTGTATTCAAAATTCCCATTTGATTTTATTTGATATATTCTCTCTTTTTGTATCCATTTAAATAAGCATATAAATATGTGTCTTCAAGAGGAAGTCATTCCGACGCCTCTCCATTAGCTTATAAGATGTGTATTAACATTTAAGAAAATGGAACGATCATCATTACATATCATATTTCAACTCACACTTTATAAATGCCATCATTCTTTGATCTCCAGTTCAACCGTGAAACGAGATCTTAAGTTTTCAGATAACGTGTATTTAATACTTTTTTTATTGTAATTATTTGCAGAGAAAACAACTTTACATTCAGGGAATATAATTGCGTTTTTAGCTAGAGAGGTTTAAATACAAACAATAAAATGCCAATTCACATTGTTTAAGAAAGGAAGTAGTGTTTGAAGTTTTCGTAACAAATAAGCAATCCATTTATGGACCTTGTTTAAGCGAAAAAAGAAAAAAAAGTAAACTCTGTAATAGCGTATAAATAGAATACATATTTACGAGAACATTCATCATTTTTATGCTCTTTTAAGCACTATAGAACTCTACCACATATAAATCATTATATTACTAATAAAGAAGATAATGAATATAAAGCTTAAACATTGGTGATACTAAAGATTGAATGTTGGATGATAGGAAGGTGTCTTTACCTTGCGGAGGACACACGACGACAATAAACGATAATAATACTGGTTTAGCTCATAAATGGTTTAGCAACCAGAAGAAAAGCCACAAGATGTCATCTCCGACCACTCGAGGACACATTAGAAAGCTGGAAAGTGCTTTCTTGCACTGTTATATACTTCCAAGCGAGGCAATATATCACAGGTTAATGTAGCCGTCTTCCTTAGGGCTGAGGAAAGCCGAACCTGAGGTAAGAAGGTTAATTGTGCGGCTAGTATCGCAGTTTGCAACTAATGCTCTTTTGTTACACGAATATTAGCAAACACGTGCGCGACCATCTAATGCTCACTCATGTAACTTCTAGGGAATGTCGAAACATCATATTGTTAAAAAAAAAAATGAACAGTAATTGAGGAAAAAACTAACCGGAATAGCTTAGAAATACATTTCAACATTACTATTCAATGGTCTGATTTTGACTTATCTGTTCATTTTAGTAAGTTCAAGTGAAAACTATATTTATCCATGGTTCATGGTTACTTATTTCGAATTTAGATGTAAAATTTGTTAATTTTTACAGTCAACCATTGAACATCTGTATGATTTTTCTTTTACTTTTCTGTAGGATTAGGATTTTGATTCTGTTCAATTCAGTTTTGGCTAATAACAGAAAACCGTTATCAAAACAGAACAACATAACTGATGCTCACAGCTTCTAATAATAGGACAGATCATCAAGAGAATTCATAATTCTAATTTACAGACGGTACATGATATTAATCTTGTTATGGTCACTTGTGGTGTAGTGTTTAGAATAACAAACTACTATGCCCATGATCGCGAATGATTAAACAGACAAACATGAATAACTTATGGAGTAACTCCTCGTCCTTGCCCTTAGAGAAATTCATAAGGACTTTAATTCTAATTATCGAAATTCAATTCTAAAATAATAATTCTTCGAGGTCGCACGACACTTGTGAGAAGAAATAGGGTTCTTTTCGAGTGCCTCTGCATGTGAAGTGTGAGATTTGAATGTTCCCAAGACACAAACCTTCACAGTTTGATAATTAAACAATTATCATGAAAATAAAAAAAGCGATGTTTTTTTAAATATTTTCATTCGCTACACATTATTTTATAGAAGAAAGGTCACAAAATAATAGACCAAAAAATTATTCTGACAACAAAGTAGGTAATGATGCTAATTTTTAAAAATAAAAAAAATCTTATTAGGACAAATACAAACTTGTTAATAATATAGATAATGTAATTTATATGTTAAGTAAAGCTTTATATGAATGTCAGTAGTAAGTGTAAAGGTTGCAAACTTGTCCTTATTGCGAACCCCATAAGAGACATAGTATGCTAACATGTTTTGTCTGTCTAATGTATTTTATTATGTAGCTATTATAAACATAAAAACAAAACAAAATATTTCTTTACATTTATTTTCATGCGCGTTAACTTTTTGCGATACCTCATAAGATACTCATTTAAATTATATGGTATAAAATATTCTAATAATGCGTATGAAATGCTTAAGGTAACTTAAGTATATAAGGTAATAAGGATTAATACTGAACTCGTCTAAATAACTTTCCAAATAGCGCATCATTTTTTTTTTTTTAAGAAACAATAGGTAAAGTAAGCTACCCTTAAATGATAGATATCTGTTGTCCTGGACTTTATAGTAGGTCTTTAATAGAGGAAAATTCCACCATGCACTGTTTCGTTATATGACAAAGGCATCAGGCAGCCTCATCGATTGAACCTCCCAGGCGGCTGTACTTTTTCCATCTTTCCCGACCATTATTGTTATATTCCAACCAATTGACACAAAAACTTGACGACTTGTATACCTTCCTGGTGAATTACTCTATCTATTGGTAAAAACCTCATGAAAATGCGCGCAGTAATTATTGAGTTTACCTCGAACAGACAGACAGACAGACAGAAGCGGCCGAGGACTTTCTTACGATCTTAACAATACGTATAAATGTAAGTAATTTTTTAAAAATATTTTTAAAAAACTGTAACACTACAGCCCGTTCAGTAAATGGTAGTGACTGTACTGTTTCGTGGACAGCAGTTCTGCAGGAAGGTGATTTGTCCTAGATCACGCTCAACCGCCAGATTTTTCCCCCTCATTTTGGGTAACCTATTTTTATAACATTTTTATAGAGGCTAAAACATTATGTTAAACTGTTTCAATTGAGACGGATTAACTTAATTTGGTTTATTAAGCTTGAATTAATTATAGAAGTAATTTTTTCACCATTTTTTGTATTTACTTAAGTAATTTTAACTAATATTTTTAAATATTTAAACGATTCAAAAGTGAAAATGATTATTTTAAATTTATAGTTAAGATTATTTTCCTCAAATCAATGAGTGATCTATAATGTTTTTTCGTGCAAATAGAACTCTGAAGCAGTCCTATAACCCATATGAAAGTGGGATACTGATATAATAAGAAAGATCATGAGAATGTAGGCATTCGATGGCTATATAGCGTATTCTCATACTTAGCAATCAACTACAATATTTCTCATATTACTAATTAGAAATACTAATTTATATAGTATTATTTTTATAGTTATATTTATATAGTTTATTTTAATTATTTATGCCTAATTTAGTATTATAATTATCATATACAGGTCTAAGACATTTTATTTTTTATAAAATGGAGAACAAAAATATTATTTTGAAGCGGGTATTCTTTGAAGTATAGTCGTAAGTAATGCCATCATCCTTCATACCATGTGTACTAAAGGAATGGATATTAGGGGCATCTGATGATTTAAAGAGTCGAGGGCTAAACTTTGGCACAATCAGCCTTATTAGGAATATTAAGTTGTCACTACTTAAATACTGAATTAAGGTTAGAAAAAAAATCATTCAAGGCCTTCAGAACTTTATAAATTTCATCAAGTATTGAGCCATGTTACCCCCTTCCCCATTAACATTTGCAACGATTTTAAATGATCTCATCAACATATCGTCGATACAAATACAAAATATCGAAAAACATTTTTCGTTTTCGATCTATAGCGATCCATCTAGGACTGATGATTGATATAAAATTCATATGCAGTAAAATAAACAACGTATAAAGACATGTAAAAACATTTGACGATATGTAGTGATGACAGTTTTTTCACTCTTCTGAAAGCTGGTGTTATTCACATTCGCTGATTGTCATTTTACAGGAGAAGAAGAAAACCTTTTTTGACAACTACCACCACTTTATAGAAACTAAACCACTGTCAGTTTTGACTTACTCCTCTTTCTATCTCATTGACACTATTAATTCCTGCCTTTTCTTTAATTTATCGCCGGATTCGAACCCGGGACATACAGCTCAACAACTCAGCGTTCTAAACACGGAGCTACCATCTCACCCAGAATTTAATAAACTTTTAAATATTCCACTGAGAATTGAGGAGCAGCATGCCCTTGGGAAGGAAGAGCCCTATTTCGTGAGGTGGTGAACGATAATGATACGGTTATGAAAGACAAGAGGACCTGTTTGTGTGGCAACCCTTCCCCTTTCTAATGGCCAGGTTCAGGGTCGCCCCTCGAGGCCCTGGTTCGATTCCCGCCGACTCTACTGGCACAGATGTACTAATCGCTCCTCGATGGCGGGGCACAGTCTCAAGTGTGGTTTTCGTCTTGCGGTGAGTCATTCCTTGAATGTTACTCATCTGTCTGGATCAAGTTGCCATTCAAACAAGAAATGTACTCCGAATTTCAAAAATTTACTTTTTCACATTTTTCGTGTAGTCAAGCAATGATTTAAGGTCCCGAAACATCAGGATCGGAAATATTGCTTGACTTATTAGCGAAAAATGTGAAGTCAACGCAGAGTCATTGTTCCAAAACGAAAATGGCGTATCTGCAAATTCTAATAATGTTGGGCGTGTGTAGTATGAGAGCCAATTTTCAATAAGATTAGTCTTATTTACGATCCTTAACCATTGAAGTCATTAATTCAGTAAGGCAATGTAGACATTTCGAAAGGGATAGAAAACTAAACGTTGAAATACGTGATAAGCCAAAAGTTGAAACCAGAGAAGGTAATATGGATTTTGAATATTGAAATATTGTATATAAGAATACCCAATCTTTAGCTGATTAAAGCATTTGTATATTAACATAACAAAACAAACTATTACTACAAATAGTATCTTTCTGATAGCACGTATAGTCATTTTTTGGGAGCGGAGTGTGTGTATGCTAATTTTTAAATAAATTATTTACCTTGTTAACAACCATAAATCGATCTTGTGAGATCAGCAAACACTTCTGCGGCTCATTCAATCTCTGCAAAGGGGGTAACCTTAATTAGGGGAAAACCTAGCGGTTAAGTGAGGTCTCACCCAATTCATCAAATGGCTTAGAATGGCACATTTCATACCCTAAGCCCTTCAAGAATTGAAGTGGTACAGGTTTTTTAAAATATTTAAATATTAAGGGAGATTACATTAAACAAATAAAAGTTGAATTTAAAATTAACCATGAAAACTTATTAAGGAGAGAATTAATAAGAAAATAAATCAAACAACATAAATTATTGTAGAAGTAAAAAAAAAAATCATCCAGAGAATAATGCGAGTTAATAAAGGAAATAACTTCATTATAAAACAATAGCTGTAACAAAATTAGCCGAAATTATTTTTACATTTTATTCATGTGAATTTTATTGTATTTTTCTATTTAAAAGAAGAAAGTTAATTTCGACAGGACATCATGATGTTGTTTTGGGCTTCGGGAGGACGCCATCCACAGCTTTCAAAAACTTGATTCCAGTTATATGTGGTTTAGTTTATGCGTTATTATTAATAATAAATGTTATTATTAATTATCCGGGTATATACTAGTTATTAATTTAAGATTCCATGTGGTTTTGCCAAACAAGTGATTACTACAAATCATTGGCGTAACTAGAGTTCACTCATGAGGGGGGGGGGGTTAATACCCACCAGTCAACCACTCCAACATATAACTCCCATAAAAAAAGATGTCTCGTAATATAGATATAATATGTATTATACTATAATCATGTAGCTTATAGATTATAATTTTTTATAAATGTTATATTGGAAGTTATAAATGTTATTTTTAGAAGGGCAATCAAGAAATAGCTTTTAAATACAAGTAACCCTATCTATTGGTTACAATAACTTACTATACTTAATTGCATATGTAACTTTCTAGACCCATCCAGACTTTACTTCTAGATTCTAAGAATTGCCTAAACTGTTCTTCTCATATTTGCGATGTTATTGTTGCCGCTAGATGCCACTACTGCCGCTATAATATTTACAATTAATTGTAAATAAACAGTATTACGTTTTGGTTTGTCATTTTAGTGTACCTTTTATTCATTAAAATAACTGTGTTTGCACTTTCTTTGTTTTGTTTTTGGCATAATTGTTCCTTCCTTCGGTAATCCCACAATAATAACTTTCAAAATAGGACTTTGAAATTAAGTCTTAAAGCCATAATAAAAAAAAAAAAAATAATAATAACTTTGAAAAAGTAAAATCCTTCAAAGTTTTATTTTTTATAAATTGTTAAATTTCTTCTAAGCCATGGGGGGATTACATCCCCAATAACCCCCTCGTTACGCCTATGCTACAAATGATTCCAAATTATTCTTGGAGTTTCATACATAATTTCTTAGCTATTATTAAAAATATATTTTCAATCAAAGCTGAGAAATCGAATTGCAAAAAAACCTGATGTGAGGTGAAATCCTTTGGTAACATTGCACTACTAAATAATATACAATCAGTAGAGCTAGCCAATCAGACTAATAAACAACTGCAGGCTATACAATTACGGTAATTTAGGTGATTAAAGAAATTCCGAAGAATATTAGTTAGGTCTTGAGTTGAATGCCATGATTTTGGATACAGGCGTAGGCAGCGACTCTTTGAAACTGGTTTATTTCTTAATAGGCGAGGGAAGAAGATCCGATAAAATACAGAATGCTAACTAACAAATGAGACGCACAGGATCAAAAGCGGTAACTTCAACATTCAGAAACAGACCTTTTCATATTTTTCGCTCGTACGGCCAAGCAACGTTTTATGCTCCCGAAACTTCAGCTCAGAACCGGAACAAAACATGACAAAATTTCTTGAGATGACTAGCAAAAAATGTGAACAAGTCAATTTTTTCATTTAGGAGTTATCTGAGTTTGATTCTGAATGCCTCATATTAGAATTATGAGTCTATGACTTTCTTTTTTTTCTGGGAGCAGGGCAGCTCAGCGGTAGAGAACTGAGTTGCTATGCAGAATGTCCTGGCCGACCCGATTTACAATGCTTTCATCCGGTTTACCATATTATAGGAGATAATAGTTTTTTTTCTTTTATTGTACTAGTAGTTCCTAGGGTAACATTCTATTACCGTGTTTTCATTTTACTTCACGACAAAAGGTACGTAACCGATTACCTCATCCGACAAATATATAACACTATCAGTATCACTGAGGTATTATGTATACTTTCTCGAATCCTATCAATTGTGCAATAAGAATAAGTCATAAGCACGGGGTAATTCCATTGATAATTATTATTTTCTATTTTAATATTCTAGCAGTAAGGATATTTTGAATGTATTAGTTAGAAATGTATGACCAAAATCCGTACAAGTACCTTAATCACATAAAATATATATTTGAAGACTGTTTGGAAAAAACCCCATCATTTTCGGAATCTGGGTTTTATTATTTTTTATGACAAAGTAAGCACATAACCGTTTAACAAAAAGAGATAATGATAAAAACCCAACAATAAAAGGATATTGTTTTTACGACTTATAATACTGTAAGATCCTACTAATTGTTCAAACGCAAGGCGACAAGTGTTTGTAGAACGCTAGCGAAACTATACAATGCTATGAATCCATACATTAGAACAAAATAATTTTTAATGAAACTTTTATTTACTTAAGGGAAGTGTTTTTATTAATATAAAAAATAATTTTGAGATATATGCACTTTAATTAAATTAATCTGGAAAAAAAATCTTGAAGAATGAAAAGAAAGTAGATATCGTCAATGAAATACAACACAACTCCAAATCGTAAAAATCTTCACACAACTTTCTCTTCTTCTAATTCTATAAGCATCTAACAAGTAGAGAAACATATAACGGTATATAAGAGAGATAAAAAACGAGAGAAAAAATGTGCAACGAAAATAGTACACTGATGTTTAATTGGGATTACTACTGCAAAAGCTGTGTTTGTGGTCTTCAAGTAAAGTACTTTTTCCTTCTTTTTTTTTAAGTTCGAGAAATAACTACTTTTTGTTTTAGTATTTATTTTTTTCACTAATGATTGATTATTTATTTGAAATTCCTAACTAAAATTTTAAGCATAACCCGAAAGAGGAGATTTCACGAATTTTAGAAATTGTGAATGCGGTTATCCCTTAACAAAATATTATTTAAATTGTAATGAAATGATAAAATGCACACTTATGATTAAAAAATCGCTAATAATTACCTCATAGGAACAAGATTTAAATGATACATCCCTGCCTAGTTTAACAAACTATTTATCAATGAATTTTTTTTCTATAAATTTTTATATTTAAATTTACAATAAAAAAAGGGGGCAGACAATCGGAATTGTGTTATTTATCCTTTAACAAGCTACTAATTCATATTTGTCTAGACTTATGTAACTTCCAATATGAACACCAATGGTTCAATGAGAATAATCAAGATAAATGCAATATTGCTCTATCGAAGATTACTATGATATCAATAACCCTAATCACTTTTCCGTAACACGTTATGCAATAATTATTCGAAGCGTAGATATTTCGCGAAAATTTTAATATAAAAAAAAATAACCAGGTGCAAATATCGAAGGTGCTTAAGACACAACAAAAACAATAACTCGTAAAGATTCGAGAGTTAGTTTTAGTCGAATTATAAATGCCAGAAGTTCAAAATTCATGAGATGTTCGTTCGACAATAGAGATGAACGTGTGTAGACAGTAGCGAACAAGGGTTTATGAATGAAAGGTATTGTGAACAGTTCCCATTGACTGGCTCCAAGGGCGTTTCAAGGTCGATAACGCTCATTGAGTCGCTTATCTTTTACAAGCAGTTCAGCTGGCATTCAAGGTTTCCGCTCTATCAATTTATTTACTATTGTCATAGCAACCAGATTCCTTCATTCATAACGAGCATGACTAAGCGAACGCATATACAAAGGTACCCCATGAGGACACGGAGTAAATAGTACGTGACAAAAGGCGAATGAACCCGATAATTGTAATCCCAGATTCTTAAGCCAAAATCAGTATCGTCTTGTCACAGTTATCTCGTTAGGAAGGATATCTAAATAATTAAAATTACCAGAAATGTTAACAGTTATATAGTATGATTGTTGGTGATCATACTATATAACTGTTAACTCACCAACAGTTATATAGTATGATCACTCGCCAACAATCTTCATCGCAGAATTAGAAAGAATTTTCCAAGCTCTAGACTGGCATGACAAAGGGATTTCTTTCGACGGAATTAAAATTAACCAACTGAAATTTGCGGAGGACCTAGTTTTGATAGCAAGCTCTGAAGGAGATGAGTTCGAACCACGGGTTGATGTTGAACCCACAAAAAACAGCAATAATGACCGACGGACCCTCCAATAATATCAGCCAGAAACTCCTAGAAATGAAGATCTCTAAAGAAGTTAGATACCTGGAACAAATCATCTCATTCGAAAAGAGAAGTCAAATAGAAATTGAATCAAGAGTCGACAAGACATGTAAGAGATTTAGGAGCCTTAGAAGTATATTTAAAGGCCGTCTACATAAAACGACCTTATTCAACAACTGCATAATCCCTGTCCTGAGCTACGGTTGTCAGACAACCATAGATATGGCTATGGTTGGAGAGGAAGATAACCAACCTGTCAACGCAAGATGGAAAGAATGATACTGGGAATTTCATTGAGGGAAAAAATAAATTCACGCCGAATAAGAAAACACACCATGGTTACCGACGCAGTCACCTACGCCAAAAGAATGAAATGAAACTGGGCAGGCCATGTGATGAGACAAGGTGAAGACCGCTGTGTTAGGCGAGCCGCTAAGTGTATCTCGCACGATAGGAAAAGGTGCAGAGGCCGGCAACGCAAGCGATGGGCCGACGAATTTAAGATGTGCGGAAGCTCTCTCTGGATGCGATCAGCGCGAGACAGGGACCTATGGAGGAATATATGCCAGCAATTTCACCTGTAAGGTTCGGCTAGTCTCCGTCCAAAGACTCTAATCTCCCTAAAGGGAAGGTCTATATGTAAATACATAATGTTGTATATAAATATTGTAAATAATAAGGAAGTTAATTCTGTATATACATATAAATAAAGACTATTATTATTATTATATAGTATGGTATCGTGTCATTCTCGTTGGATTAAAATATAATATCAATAAAAGCAATAAATCCTTTTCAATCCCTGACTTAGCCCCCCTCCCCTCATTCACTTCGAAAATAAAACGATTCCGCTTTCCACAGTTCTAGAAATGTTTAGGAAAATTCTACTTAACCACTTATTCACCTGATTGTAGATATAATATATAGCACAGTAATATTTTTAATATTTCCTCTTTACTGTGAAAATAACTAAGCTGACAGAATATTTATGGTTTCAACCTCTCAATTTTTTTGTACACCTACTTCGTCGATTTGCTAAACATAGAGTATGTTCCATCAGAGTATGGTGTACTAAAAATAATTATAACGAAATATTGATGACCTTATTTTATAGATTTAAAGTCTTTTAACGGATATTCAAAACAAAAATGTCAGAAATGCGTCACTAATCAAATACCAATTCAATGATACACTATTTCTAAATAAAAATGTATCCCTATAATAAATGTCAATGCAGTAGACAAGAGAAATGCGTGAAGAAAGTTAAAGAAAGTTAACAAGCAAATGGAAAAATGGCTTGGTGGGTCTCAAAATAGTGTAAAATAGAAATGTACAATGTCAAATTATGTTGCATGCAAATGCTGATGTCATTGAAGCTGCAAGACAATAATACTAGCTTCTCGACGACTGCCTTTACTCGTCGGTTTTCTGCACATGGAATAAATTCCGAACCAACCACAATATCGTGACTCAAAGCAGAATTAATTACTTGCTGAATTAGGTCAAAATTAAGAAATTTGCCTTAGAACGTATGCTGTCCGATTCGACCGAGGTTGATCTCATTTGACCTAGACTTCCAATAGCAAAGCGATAAATCATTTTGATACATTTTTTTTATATTGCGAATAATCTTGATAACACTGATATAAAAACGTTATATTTAATACTTTTGGCATGCAATTTATCTCACGAAGGTATAGTACACCATACGACTAAACCGATCTAACTGGACTTATTCATGGGTAAGTAGCACAGAATTCAAAGTACTTATTGTTTTTCATTAATCCAAGAAACTAAAACTTATAGCATAGCTTGCGCTAATATTTTCACACAATAGATGAACTGATGCACCATATAACACAGTTAATTTATTCTTGCCTTGATGTTTAGAGGTTATGATTTAGAGGTGAGAATAGGATCTGCTTCGCTGAGGAGAGGAAAAGGAATAACCTAATCGCATGATTCAATTAATTAATTTAAGCCAGTTACTTAAAGCATCAATCTGAGAAAGCGCGGAAATGATCCCTTGATCGAGAAGATGATCGACCGGAGACGACATTAAGGTGTACGGCAGTATCTAATATAGATGCATAAATCCAAAAGATAATTCTGGACTAGATTAATTGATATTGAGACGAGATCAGATGGGGACATGGAATATATGTTCTCTCAGCTAGCAAAAAGACTTGGTTCTAGCATGCGTTAAGTAACTTTTTAATAGGAACAAAATTATAGACATGAAATTGAGGACAGAGGAGGGATACATCAGAGGAATAAAGACCTGTACAAAGAGAAAGAAATTGAAAAGAAGTCGGATGCCATCAGGAAGAGAAGAATTAAATTATTGGGTCACATAATGACGATGGCAGGCATACAAAACGAATCTTTAACTACCTATACAAGTGCAAAAAAGACCACCAGTGCATAAAAGGAATTATGAAAGAGCTTTTGCCTGCGGCTTCGCTCGCGTGGAATTTGGTCTGCCACATAAGGTTTCGTGACAGATCATTTTAAATAAATAATTTACTTTTTTTTTTTAACAATGAGTTACTCGTACATCCATAATTTCAGATGTTTAACTTATAAACTGACGGATTCCATAAAATCTTTGAACCCCTATTATATCAAGGGGGAACGCTTGGGGGTGGAACTATCCAAATTTCTTTTTTTAAATTATTCAAAGAACCTATCTGCAAATTTCATGATGTTAAGTTCCTAATTTGCCTTTAATTATGTACTATAATGGATTCTACACAGAACACAAAAAACTGTCTGGGAGGGCACGTGTCCCCTAAATCTGCCCTTCCTGTAGCCTATGTGTTATAATAACCTATATGACTGAAAAGTTTCATCCAAATCTGTTCACTTATTTCTGTTATTTTAACAACTATTATCATGTGATTTGTCTTTAATTATGTACTATAGTGGATTCTCCACAGTACCTAAAAAACTGTCTGGGGGGGCATGTGCCCCCTTGTCCCCCTAAATCCGCGCTTGCTATAGCCTATATGTTATTCTGATGTATAACCTATATTCCTGTCAAGTTTAATCCAAATCCGTCGAGTAGTTTTTGCGTGAAAGAGAGACAAACATACAAACTTTCGCATTTATAATATTAGTAAGATTAGTAGGATATCAAAACAAATAGTTTCACTCCTGTCCTTTCTGTTAATTTAACAACTATTATCATGTGATTTGCCTTTAATTATGTACTATAATGGATTCTCTACAGTACCTAAAAAACTGTCAGGAGGGCACGTGCCCTCGTGCGCCCCCCCCCCAAATTCCTCGCTTGCTATAGCCTATGTGTTATTCAGATGTATACTCTATATTATTGTGAAGTTTCGTCCAAATCCATTCAGTAGTTTTTGCGTGAAAGAGAGACAAACATACAAACTTTCACATTTATAATATTAGTAAGAAGTAGGATATGACAGGAATCGGTATAACTGATAATATCTATAGCACTGGTAAATAAGTGGTTAAGTAGGATTTTGTCCAGAGAGAATTAACTGGTTTCAGATAACCGGAACCATATCATTCTCGTAGTCTTTGGCTTGAAATGAAGTTCCTACTTTTCAAGCCAATGCCTTACTTAGCCCCTTCTTATTCACCACGAAAATAACTCGATTCGGCTTACTTTAGTACAGGAAACGCATTTTGGAGAAAATTAGACTTAACCACTTACTCCCCGGCCTGTAGATATTCAGAAGTCGGATGCGTACCTTTTAGGGTTTCCAAAGGATAGAAGGATAGAGGTGAGTGAAATGATGAAGAAATACTAGAGGAAATGTTTACAGGAGGAAAATGGAAAAAAGCGTGAACGTGGGTGCATGAAATTACTTGACGTGGTCCTAGCTTGCCAAATTGGGAAGACATGAATCCAAAATAGTAAAGATTCGAGTATAAGATGGAAGCTAAGCGGATTGAAGTACATCAAAGTAAGCTTTGCCCTTTCTATATTCTTATGTAACATAAATACGCTTGTTATGATAGTTGTCACTCGTATAATTTGTTTAAAAAACTAATCATAATGTAAAATATATTTAAGAAATAGAAAAAAAAGGTTATCAAATTTTTAGACATTTCAATAAATTGTTATGCAGTAGTTTCAGTAAATTAAAAGAAAAAAGATCTGATTATATTACTAAATACAAAAACGTCTGTAATTTTTTTCATTAAATATATTTTATATATCTATATGTTAATACATAGATATACAATCCATAGAAATTATACACGAATAAAACGATCCGAGCGTATATTTGAATTCCTTATAAAAATTGAATAGTACACTTCCTGTAAATATATGGAAGAGTGATAACATTAAAAAAATAATGTAAGTTCAAAGTTGTTATTAGTGGTTTAAAACATTAAGTAACCAGGTGCGAAAAAAGGCAGACTACCTGAAAAAATCAGTTCAAGGTTTTAAAACTCGTTCTAGACACTCCGAAAAAAGTCGCTTATTGCAATAAAAAAAAATGATATCATTTAATTATTACTTTTAAAAATCTGTGATGTTTTTCTGTAATACTTTATAAAAGCCTTAAACGCTAAGTTTGAAGTGACTTGACGACTCAAAGCGAAGCTAGAATTGATAGAAGATAGGGCTACAGTACTACTTAATAATTTGATTTAAAGTAATAATAATAATGTCTTATTCTGGGACAAGTTCCTATAGAAAAACAATATAGGTGTTGTAAGCTATTATGCCTTGGAGTGTAATTATTACAAGTAATTTAGTAAGTGAGAAAGAATTTAAAAAAAAAAGTAACAAGAAAAATGCGAATTACCTACAATAACAATATTTTAAAAACAGATTAGAAGAGAAAGAAAAAAAAAATTAAAATAAGTTAACAATAATTATGTAAGAGAAAAAATTTATGGTTACATACATATCAAATTTAGGACAAGAAAAAAAAAATTATGAAGAAAAATTAAACAATACTATAAGAGATTTACATTTAATCCCTTCATGCCTTTTTTTTTTTTTTATAACTAACTGGAAGATGTTATTACATATGTACGTGGTAAAATATGTTTGTATATTTTAATAATTCACAAATGCAACATACAATACAAAATTAAGCCACGTATATTTAATAATTTTAACCTGTCAAAATCTTAAAGTAAAGGAATAAAAAAATATAGGTATTTCACGTTATTATTTTTCAATAGTTTTAAATATTGTATCGAGATCTAATCATAAATTCGTAATAATTTTTTTGTGAAATTTAATGAAAACAAAAGTTAAAATAAATTATCATTGTAATTACCGTCCAAAATAAGATATTAAGCACAGAAATAAGGTCTTCCATAAGATTAATACCAAAGTCCTTCACTAGCCATTTTCTATATTTTATTGCCTCTCGTTACATATTTCAGGAAATGAAATTGCAGATTGCGTATTCATTTTTAAGAACGTAATTTGACTGGTTCCATATTGGAACAAGGAGTCTTTAATAATTTACGGTTCATTCTAATTTTATAGTGGACCTCTTAATTTTGTATATCACTCAATAATTTCTTTCAATATGAAGTGCTATTAAAGGGATGAAAGGATGGTGCTCCAAGAGAATAACGGACCTTACATAAATCATATGCGGTTCTGAAACGAAAATTACACTTTTTTTTTAAATTTATTTGTTGATAAATTGAAATTTACAACTGTATTATAACAATGCAACAAGTTAATATTATGAATGATACATAATAGATAAAAGAAAGTGGAGAAACTACCCAGTGGTAAAACTCAAATAACAAATTCAACTAAGAAGGTCACAAAGAGGCTGCTAGGTTTGAAACTAGTGGATTTGGGAATGAAGTTGGTTGATATCGGGAAAGTCGTTGATATCGGGCTCGGGGCTAATCAGCAATAACAAGGTGACTTTATTCGTTATTATTGATGACTTTATGCGTAACCAAGTAGGGACCATTAAATATTTTGCCTTTTAAGGATTGGATACAAGAGGAATCTATGGCTTAATGGAACTCCTTAGCTCTATTCCGTAAACGTCGATTTAAAAAAAAATGTAAATTGTCATATTCCACAAAATTAAGTCTTACTACGAAGGGTATTCCCTCACATGACACTGTATGTACCCAATTGTGGTTCTACGACAATCCTTCAGAAAATAAACCTTGGCATAATTGTAAACAAGACACTATATTATTTTTTTTCATATAATTAACAAAGGCCCATTATATATGTGAATAGGTCAGTAGTGTTTACCCTTGTTATCGCTCCAACGGCAAGTTGCAATAATGATGTAATCAATATGTCAACGGGTTATGCAATGATGACCTTGCAAGTAACTACCACTTGCTTGCGAACTCGGGTCGATCGTAACTGTATGTGCAATATTGCATCCCTCTGTGTCAGCTCCATATTCGTCTTCGTATTTAAAGTGTTTCAGTTTGAAACACTGGAGGACTTTACCCAGAACTAATTATTAAAAAACCATAGGTCATGTATTACCCTTAATATCTCCTTGTTTTATATTTTTTTAAATTGTTAACATCTCTCACTAATACCTTAAAAATTCCCAAGAACGAGACAATATTATCACGTACTCATCTTGTGTCACATATTAATATCTTCAACACCTATGTTTACGTGAGGAAAGTTAATTTAAATTTAAAGGGCACCATGTTAGCATAGGTTATATTCCAGGTAAATTGTTATAAATAAATACTATAATTAATACTTCCAATTACTTTATCAATGCCAATAACAATACCGACAGGTCATCTTAAGCTGTTTTTATAATTAATGAACAGACAATATTTATATACAATATATTTTAATGGTCCAAGTTTGAGAGGAAAATAGTTTACTGGATAATTTTAATGATGCATTGATTTGAGCAGGGGGTGCAGTCAATGACACAAAATAATCATAACATGTTATCATTGACTAAACCATCTTACTATTTCAATCCATCATTTAATAGTTCAAAGTTATAGATAATTAGCTCTCCTGAACAAATACAAAATGTTACATACAGAAAACAATAAATAAACGTTAACATCTAACATCATAAACCCGTCTATAATTTAATATAATGAAAAAATTACAATTTTAAATTATCACCCAGACTTATTTAACAAATATAAAAATATCTGATGTGTTGTTCAGTCAAATAGTATGTTTACCAATAATTGTCCGATTCTCATATTTTACTTTTTTGTAATTAATTTCATTAGCTTTCGAATGATTATATTAAAGCAACAATTGCATACGTTTGTACGATTCATATGTTTTTTCCAGACTTTTTTGGATAATAATAAGTAACAGAAATAAACAATTTTAGTCAAGTTTCATCAAAATCGTCAAGAGCCACTTGATGTACTTGAATAGACTATTTATATGGTCTTTAGATTCAATTGAAATCCACAGATTATAGAAATTGTGGATTTCAGATTTTGCGCATAAAAAAACAAACTGAAAGGTGGGAAAATGGCCGACCAATGATTGTTTTTTTTAACTCAAGAGATTCAAAATAGTGTAATGCTGATGAAAGCGAAAGATAAAAATTCACAATCGCGTTTCTCACCTTCGGAAAGAAAGTAAAAGGAACGTATGAATTGTGCATTTCAATAATCATGAATGTCTTAAGATGCTTAATACCGAGAACAGTGGGATTATTCTGGCTGAATCACGATGTATGAAAGTTGCGGCATCGTGTCATTAACATTCCGAATCATTGCATACAGACAGCACTCAGGTTAGAAATTTGCTAGGTTCAAGTAAGGTGAATTCGTGAGGCCATAAACAACAAAATAAATAATTTATATTTATTTATTAAATACTGAAGTTTTGGTCCACATGATATATCTTCAAATAAAAAGCCATAGCATTTTACCACAAATTGTAGAAAGAAAATAGAACGAAAAAAATTGCATTAAACTGCCTAGGCACTTTCGATAAACTGCCTAAAATACAAACCAATCTCGTGAAAGAAATGGCCAATAAAACGGGTTTGAGATTGTTATTTTTTGGACATATTTTCGAAATGGATGATTCCAGATAAACGTATTAAAAGCATATTCAACCATCTTTTGGAGAAAAATTCAACATACAGCTTTATTCAGGAAGCAAGGGGAAATTTAGAAAGAAATTACAAAGGAAGAAGGCACCGTGGACAAAGATTTTTAGGAAGAGGATCTTGAAATGAGTATGGATGGGTTCCAGGGAAGAATGAAAAAGAAACCTAGTAAAGAAAGAAGCAGAACAGGGAAAGGATGGAACAATATTGGAAGGAACGGAAGAGAAAACAACAGGATGAGAAGAATTGAAACTAGCATGCGGACCAGAGTAGGCTTCTTCTAAAGGAAGGAAGGAAATATGGATATGACAGGCTACTCCAATAGTACATTGCAAACGAAGAGTTTATTACAATAATAATTTCACAAAATTAATAAATAAAAATTGAATAATTTAATAATCACTGCATAAATAAATTGTGTATTCCTAATCACAGTCGTAGGACATGAAATCTTAGTTATATATGAAAACAATAATAGTAATATTTAGTTTGATGAAGATTGTAATAAAAGTCATTCATAGAAATAAATAAATGCTTGACATAACTGATCTGAAAACGTGAACGTAATTTACTGCAATTCAGCTGGTTATAATATGGTGAAAAATTAATTGGCGTTAATAAAGTGTAATAATCATAATTGTTATAGATAAACAATAATAGTATTTTTGAATTATTTAACAATTACTGTAATAAATTAATTATATCCACTAAAGGAAGAAATTAGTTGGGGGTTCAGTCATAAATAACACCAAATTAGTAAAACATATTTATTATTAGTGCCAACGTTTCGACCTACATTGTAGGCCATCTTCAGGGCTAATAGGAGAGGCGACTACGTGAACCGTAGAACTATAGATGGTTAACTATAATAAATCTAATTATAACTAAAGTAATTAAATTTAACTGATTATATCCACCTAATCTGCTTTAAAAAATCTCGGGGGTCAAACAAATAACTAAATAGATATATGATATAATCGATCTGAAAGTGGGATTCAGCTCATAATGAGGTGAGAACAACAAACTAATGTTATTATTATTATTAAGAAACTACAATAATTATACTTGTTAAATGTAAAATTTATATTACTTTTATTTTTGTTTAATAATTACTAATTATTGTTCGCAATTGGTGAAATATTTAACTCTTAGTCCCACTTCCAAACGATTCACATTAGGGCCCATAATCTTTTAAATGTTTATTTTGTGTATCAAGAACTAAAACACAACCAAATACTGTTCTAAATAATCATTTTATTCATTTATTTTAATGGCTGATATAGAAGCTTTTTTGTTTTCCTACTCGGTGAAAGAAGACTGTTCAAAACACTTTTTTTTATTCCTTTTATATAGAAAGTTTGAATAATGGTGTAAAAATCCAATATCCTTAATAATATAAACTAGTCTACACTTTCTTTTCCCTTTAAACAGTAAACAAAATAAATTAGGCTACATTGTTATCCGTAAATTAGGCTATATTCTTATAACTTGAATTATCATAAAAAATAAACAAAAAACTAATGATTAATTTATTTAAATTTATACTTAACCCATAAAACAAAAAATAATGTTTAAAAACTAAAATGTATACATGTCTACATGGATCGCGAAGCTATAAACCCAATATTATAGGCCCGTAGGGTGGTGATACTGCATGTCTAATAAATAATAAATTAATTAATTAATAATAATTAAAATAATCCTTAGGGTCAATAAAGTATTTAAACCGTCCTGCGTGACTCAACCCAGCGGTTTAGGGATTGGAATTCCTTACTCAGATAAATTATTACAGGATTAAAAGTCAAATGTCGAAATCCGAAACCAGTTTATGAAGTTCTTTCAGGTTCTAGACCAAAGGGACAAGCTACTAATTTCATAAATATTTACTGACCTTAAAGATAACAAAAAATGTACACACATATTTTAAGTGATAAAAGAAATGTTTTCACAGAAATTCTTATTGCGAACGTTCCAAAAAAATTGTTTCCTATAATTTGCTTTTTTTCTTTCTAATTCTCAAAACAAGGAACGTTACGTGTATCCGGATAGATAAATAATATCAAAACTGTAGTAAACTCAAATGAAAAACATGAATGACCTCAAAGTTATTAGTAACTTCCAACGTTATGAATTGTAACAGCACAATGCAATTAAAAGCTCAGGATGTTTCAGAGCATTAACATTTTTGAAAGGGACTTTTCAAGGCAGTGTTTCACAAATTTCAGAAGAGGGAAATTGTACAAGTAACGGATGTGCAGTTCCGAAATGACGAAAAACTGCCGAAACTAGCAAATTAGAGAGATCGTTGATGTTTATCAGTTCCGTTTTAATTGCATTGGTTCGGTTTAGAAATTAATTAAAACAATTCAGCAATAGTATTTTAATCAATAATCAAAGTTAATTAAGACATTCTTTACTTATCTGTGAAAATGTGTTTTAGAGGAAATGTACATTACTAAACATCTTTAGCCAATAATCACCCATCTTTTCGCAATTATTATCGCAAATAACACATCAAATGAACATCCTACACGATCAACACGTTTATTTCACTCGTATAATTTTTTTATTAACATATTTACTAACATAATTAAACAATTATACAATAATTCGACATAGAAGTTTTCCTCAGGCACCACTGAAAACTTGCTATTTTCAAGAAAACAACAGACTTAAGAGAAAACGATTAAAAGATGGGTAAGGTAAAATATATCTAATTAATAATTTTTATAACGTTAATAATAAAAAATATACCCAATATCCGTTTTTATGGGTTAAATATATATATATATATATATATATATATATATATATTTTTTAATACCTCTTTACTACTACTTATATTTATTACATTTATTTTATTGTTTATAAAATAAAGGGTTTATTTCCATAAAAACTAGACTGTATAAAAAACAAACAAAATAAATTATTTTTCCTTAAATTGAGAAACGCGTACTAATTTATACCTTAGACAAACCTTTAGATTTTGTTTGGAAAATTTGATATAAAAAATAATTAAGCAAAGGTTTAAAGGTAAACAGCAATAGGAGTTTTTGTGCACATTCAAGATTAATCAATCAAAGAATTAGCTACTGCTTCGATAAACCGATTTTCAAAATTGTTAACCTATCTTTTAGTCTTAATTAATTTTCATATGTAACCAAATTGATTAAAAATATTCTAAATTTATAACAATATATATATATATAAACATAATGTAACAATTCCATTAAAACGAAAAATTACTTCTATATTACTTGTGAAAATTCTCTGTTTGTTCAATAATAATTAGAGTTAATACTTCTAATAGCCATAAACAAGAAACAAGACAAAATAAGTGAGTGGCAAGAGAAAGTACGCAATACAACCGACAATTTACAACTCTTATGGGCGTTATTATTATGATTGTTTCTTGTTATGGTTTATAATTTACACTACTTAATTTTTCACACCTTATTTTTCACCTCTTACGAGTTGCATTGCTGTAAATTACGTCAATGTTTTCACAGTAATTATATCTTACATTTCTTTATTTAAGTTTATGATATTTTTCCAAGTATATTTTTCCCGAAAAATAGTTTATTGGGTAATAATAACAATACACTTTAAGGTTAATTTAGTCTTAAACTTATCATATTCTCCAATTAATATATAAATTATGTTCAAACTTCTAACAGTGTAATAACTCCCACTGAAATAGTTGAGCCACTGAAAGTAAACCTAAAAATTTAGTCTTGAGTAATCTTTAATTGTTGTTGCATGCTCATTTAACGTCACTTTATGCTGCTATGGCTAATTGGACGAAGCTAAATTGGGAGCTCTAAATTTTGCCTATCCAGGTATAGGGTATTAGTATGTATAGGCATTAGAGGTTAGGGTATTAGTATGTATAGGGATTTTTAACGAGTATCTGATAATATATCGTATAGGCTCGGGACCCCTGGTTAACGTCTCCTATTTTAGGGAGGTAAAAGGTTCTTTTACTTCCTTTACAAAATCCTAGTGCTCCTACCGGGCTACGAACCCAAGAACTCGGGCTCAGTAGTTTGTTATGCTAGCCAGTAGACCACAGTGTAACAGCATGGTATCCAAACTGCGACCGGAACAAAACAGTCCGGACGCAGGTAAAACGTTTAGGTTCACCTTCATACTTCGTTACCTTTATACTTGGGTTTGGGTAGTCTTCCGTGGACAGAAGTTTGTAACCAGAGATTAATGATATCAGTCATATTATTATTACTCATACTTGTGAACTACAGTACTGAAGAAGATCTGCAATCTGGGTCGAAACTAAGGTTTTTAACAAACACTAAAAAAAAAAGGGATTAATATTTTGACCTTCACCTCGACCATTTTTCATATTTTTTCCTTATAATTCCTCCTTCATATTTTTTTTTTATAATTTATTGAATGAAATTTACAACTGTATTTTAGTAATAGAATACAACAAGTAAATAGAATAAGTGGTACATATTAGCATGAAAGGCAAGTAGAGAAACTACCCAGTGGTAGTACTCAAATAACAAGTTCAACTTAGAAGGTCACGAGGTCATCTTCTTTTCAGGCACCTTGGAGGATTACCAGGAATTGAAGAGGTTACTAGGCTTGGAACTAGTGGGTTTGAGTGGGAATTAAGTTTGTCATGAAAAGATTGATACCGGATTCGGGCCAAATCAGCAAGACATGGGACATTAAGGCAATTATGGATTACTTTGCTCGTAACAAAGTAAGGAGCATTAAGGATTTTACGGAGGAGTTTGGATTGTCAGGATTGAATACGAGAGGAATTCAGTGGTTTAGTGGAGCCCCAAAGCTCTACTCCGGAGGCCCAGTTGGGTCTAATGATTGTCATGTATGTGAGTCTTTTGTAATTAATTGAGTGCTCAGAGCGTTTGTCTAGTAAATGTTTTAGTAGCCTGAAACGGTGACCTTAAAAATTTTAAATTCAGTACCGTTGTTGTATGTAACTGTTCGTGAACAATAAAATATTTATGTTAGAGAAGCAATTAGTTGACTGGAACTTCTAACGTAAGGATAGAGATAGTTAGGGGTGCAGTCAATTAATTAATTGACTGCACCAATTAATTAATTCACTGCAATTAATTAATTGACTGCACCCCCAACTATCTCTATCCTTACAATAAAAGATTTAATATATTATAAAGGGAAATTGAAACATTTTTCAGGGATAAATTAATTTGAATTTCAGGCATATAAAAGACAAAATATATATTTCTATTGATATTCCAGAAGCGGTAAGGTAGAAGACGTAGATTGATTCCAAGAGAAGCATGACATAATATGACGTCAGGTGACGTTATCACCGATACAAGCGTCTCATTAATCAATGTCTACAGACTGAAAAGAAGCTATTGCTAAAATGCGACTACCCGACTTTTTAGGCACGACTTCCATCCTGGACAATAGAGTGCTAGTGCTACACAACGCGCTTAGTCAACTTCATCACAACTGCAAGGATTTTGCAAAAGTGATAATCCCTAAAAGAGTATTAGTTGAGAAAACAATATTATTCTTAAAGGCTTGAAGGCATGAGTCGTAATGAGAAGAGAGGATAAGAAATACTTTTTTAGAAAGAAAATTTCAAAATATTCTCGGCCCCAGTTAAGGTTGTATGCTCAACAATCAATCTTAAACTCGGGCCGAAAGGTTCTATATCAAGTAAATAAATTTTGTAAAGTAATTTTAAGGCCATTAAGTTAATCGAGCAATCAAATCTCCCCCTGTTCACTGGTTTAATAATTACATAAAAATAAAAAATCAATTAAATATTTACTAAAAATGAGACCAAAAAAAATTGCGACTCTAGGAAGTATTTCAATGAGATGTCACTAGTTATGAAAAAGAAAAAATACTTTTCCTAACAAAACAAAAAAATTTAAAGCTCTATTAGTGTTGAATAATTTGCTTAAGAATTTATTTAATTAAACTATCGTAAATAAATATATTGATACAAAATATTATTTTCTTTTATTAATTATTGCAACAAAAAATGTATGATATGGTAAGTTGAAAGTAAAGGGTCCGCAGCATTATTTTGTCTATAAGTTAACAATAATATGTATATGAGGAAGAAAATGGTTCGGGTAGAGGTCAAGAAATCTCTCTTATTTAGGAAGAACTTTTTATTGGTAAGCCAACGTTTCGTCCCACATCGCAGGTCTTCTTCAGGGCTAATTTGATGGGCACTGATGTTAATAATATTTATATAACATATATGAATTTGGCCATCTATGGTCCGCACATACGAGTAACTCAAGACTTATGGTGTCTCTATTTATACAATATATTAATGATATTTAAAGTTTTAGCAGAAGTACACTATATAGCCCTAAGTCGTAACTACAGTTTTAAATCGATTTAAATTCGATAAGAGTGCTATATATTGTTTACAGGCTTAAAGAAGTCAGGAACAGAGGCTTAGTGATTTGTTATTTGCAGGTAGCCATAGGATTTTTTTAAGGGAGTAAAAAATCCTTAGTTACGCCGTCCTTCGGAAGGGACGTTAAACGGTGGTCCCGAGTCTGTACGAAGTCAGGTACTCGTTAAAAATCCCTATCCTAATTAAACCTGGATAGGCGAAATTTAGGGTTCCCAATGTAGCATCGTCCGATTAGCCATAGCAGCATAAAGTGACGTTCAATGAACAAACAACAATCCGTTGCTAAGCAACGCCGATTAGCTACCACTAAAAACTTCTTTATATGATAGAGAGATATAAACATATTCTACCTATAGATATAGTTTACAATGGCACCCTTTCCCAAATGGTTCTCATATGTTAGATATGGATCCTGGATTCTGACAGTATGGTAAAGATTGTGACATAGATTGCTGAGGCTATGGACTGTCCCAGCTACGTACGGTCTACCATTCCCTTACAGCTTGAGTAACTTCTTTCACAACAGACTCTTTGAGCTAAATACCAACATCAATTGTTTCTAATGCCTATTTACTGTAAGGAAAGCGAGCTTCCAAAGCGACTAGTTTAGCCGAGTATAAAATGCAATGTAGATGTTTCGCACTTGCATTATGTAAGTCGGTTCAGCTTAATGCGAGGAAATAAAACTACTTATGAAAACATTGCATATATTTAACACTGTAGTTGTTACTTAGTGTATTAAAAAAGTATGTAAGTATGGCATTCACCGTCCATCGGATCTACTCGCGAGGAACATTCAAGGAATATCCACCGACCAACCGCGAGGGACTACACACGTGGTAATGAGATCTGTGTTGTAAATTTCAAAACAGTTAGACAATGGATAACCGAAATATGAATAATTATTTATTATTCGAATTTATTTAATACTTATATATTTATTAGATGCCTAACATATTCATCAGAGGCCAACAGAAAATTCATACTGATCCTCTTATCATACCCTCTAACTCGCATATTATTTGGTCATTGTTAGTGTTAGTTTTAATTTATTTATTTAAATCAGTTTTGTGTTATTTATTAATGATTCAGGATTTGATTTCCAACATTGTATGCACTTAAAGAAAGCTCCTGATACTAGACATGCATTTCCATTGCATACCAATTACAGTAAAGCCCCAACTTCAACTATCTACATACGACCTATTCGGACTTGCGGAGTAGAGCTTTGGGGCTCCACTAAGCCATCGAATTCCTCTCGTATCCAATCCCTACAATCCAAAATCCTTCGCAAAATCCTCAATGCTACTTATTTTGTTAAGAATAAAGTCATCCATAA